>AP027107.1:39265643-40465643 GCA_028142955.1 Pinctada fucata | reverse complement strand
ATAGCATCATTTAAGAACTGATAAATTTGCAGCATGGTCCAGACATGCACGTTTCGGCCCAATGTCCGTCTGGTGTCATAGGACCATATCCACGGTATAAAAGGCGTTTAATGATTCTGACGCATTTTCAATGGTAATGCTGCCTACCTTTGATTCTTCTAATTTTGTTTATCATATCACCATAAACGACAGGTTGTGATATACCAAAAGTAATGTACTCTGTTAAGTGTATAGATCCGAATTTTAAAAGAAGTTGTCTGTAATTTTTGTAAAATTTCCAGAAAGTCTTAACTATTTTATGAAAGCGGAAACCTTGACCTAAAAGTTTTTTGGTAATTTGTAAATTTCTACTGTGAAAATCCAAAATATCATTACATGCTCTAGCGTACCGAATGAGCTGTGATATGAAAATGCCGTATGACGGTAATCTTGGAACATCACCGTCAAGCTAGGGGTTACTATGTTGAATCCAAAATGCCATAACTCTTGTAAAAATATGTAAATCGAAACTCTAATTTGATATGAATCACGCTAAGATGTATTCATATACTAAAACCAAAAATCAGTTAATAATGTTCAATAACAGCCAAGAGAAGTCCGGAAAACTGGAAAATTTCATGAAATTTCCAAAGAACAAGGGTCATAACTCTTGCAAAAATAGGTCAATCGAAACCAAACTCGAACTTGATCTGTATCACGCTAAGATGTATTCATGTAACAAAATTTAATTCATTATCTGCAATAGGACCGAAGTCCGGAAAACCGAAAAATCCATAGATTTGCTAAGTCCAAGGGCAATAACTCTTGTAAAGATAAATCAATCGAAACCAAACTCGGACTTATCTGTATCACATTGAGATATATCCACATACCAAAAATTAGTTCAATATATGCAACAACAACGAGAAAAAGTTCGGAAAACTAAAGTGTGACAGACGGACGAACGGGGTGGAAACTATTAGTCCCCTCTGGCGAGCCGGTAGGGACTAATAGAGAATAAAATACAAAAAAAAAAAAAAAACAAGAAAAAACAAACAAACCTGAAAATTTCTTATTTGACCAGTTTCCTAGCATACACATAATTATAGGCCCAGCTACGACCCTGCTAAAATAAGTCTTTGGTCGCGAATGCGGTTTTTTTTATGAAGATCTACAGCATGAAAAACACAGTTCCAAATAGGGACAGTACTTTTGTCTTTGTCAGATTTTTGTTCAAGTTTTATCTATTCGTGTAAGTCATTCATAATAAATGATAAGAGAACAAAATGTTATCTAACAAATTAAAAGTTCTATCCTTGATGCAAGAAATCATATAGTGAATTGGAAGGTCAATGTCATGTTTTTCTTGCTTAATTGTCATATATCACATAGGTGAATGTGAATACACGTTACACTGCTATGCTAGTCAAAGGTTTTATGAGAATGACACGATTTATGATATCCTTAACAAAATAATGAATGTTTACAACCTTGGGACAAATTCGATTGATATTCATTACCAGCTAGCTTATGCAAAAACACATTTATGATGTCCCATTGGAAATGACGTTGAAGAACGACAGCCATGACTTGCAATGAAATCTCACGAGAATTCCTAGCCATCAAAGGTCATTTCTGAAATAACAATTATGATGAAATGAATTGTTAAAAAAAGAGCCGTTTTACCATATCTCTAATTAACACAAAAACAAAACATTTACACACGAGTTTCCGAGATAGAATTTATGTTTAACGTATAAATTCTTTTAAGACATTGTAATATGCTTGGGTCGATACCTACAGGTTTTCAGTGAATGCCAGAGGTCTGGTTGTCGATTTACCTCTTCGATATAAGTCTATTGTCTCAAAAGGTTGTCCAGTATTTACTTACTGTACACGATATCCTTGTCTAAACTGATACTTTTACAATCATGGACTCGTTAGTAAGTAAAACGCCGTTGATTTTAAAGACATTGTGACAAAAGCTGTAGATATATGCGTGGGAACCACCACAACATTGTATTTAACATATTTCGACCATGACGTTCCTTTTGTCAGAATATCTGTAAACACTACTATGGTTTCTTGATTGACAAATAAAGAATCATCGAAATAGCATTTTCTTTACAAGGAAATCGGCTGTGAAAAGATAAAATTGAATTAAAACAATCATCACATTAGTACCTATTTTCTTTCCTCCAAACGAGCGGTATGCCTCCATTTTGTGTTCGTGGTTTCACCAACTTAGGTCACATTTAGCTGGAGATTGATCCCGTCCATTCTCTTTACAATGTAGATACACGAAATACAAATAAATCAATAGATTTGGCTATGTCTGAAAAATCACTTTCGTTTGAGGCACCACTGATGAGAATTAACCATGGGTTACACGATTTAGTATCCGCAGTGTCGCATTTGGAATTTGGCCAGGGATGATTTTTTTAAATAGGGGACAGATGGGGTCAGCTTCATTATGTGAGCTTTATAATTGAAATTACTATGATTTTTGATATTTGGAAGAAATAAGCTTGTTGTCTTGAGAAAAGCCCATTATTTCCATTGTATACCTCATATGTATAGTATGACCGAATGTGAAAGTAAGAGGTCATGTGACTAGCCATGGGCAAAGAAATGAGTGCTGTATTTAGGTAAGAAATTTTTTGACGTCAAATTTCTCGAATTGCATAGGGTGAAAATTCAAATAAATTGCACATATTATAGAATAAGAAATACACAACAAAAAGACATACAGTTTATGAAGAAAATCATTTGACAAGGCTGTAAAATTTGAGTCACTCTGAGGGCTCATTCCCCATTTCCATGTCATCTTCTAATGTACTGCTATAACTTTGAGCAGCATGTCTGACTGACAGGATTTGTTCAGATGAAATTAAGAATTATAGAAATAATCAGCAATTAGATTACTTTTTAATGATATGTAGCTTTATATTGTATGAGCAATATAAAATTATTAATATAACGTCAACTATTGCATGCCTTTCATTGAAAACGCTCAATTTTCAATGGTCAATACTGTGTAGTGCAACCATGATATCTAAAACACATGTATGGTGCGTCTGCTACTAGCGTGGCAGATGGCCGTCCTAAGTCGGCACCGTTTGTCCATTGCATTTGTCTCGTTGGTTTATTTATAGCCATTTGTTTTTTATGTTCTATGTGAATTGGTTTCCTTGTACCTTTTGCGTGTCTTTCTTTGTGTGTCTGCTCTGTGGGGTTTTTTTAGCATTGGATGTTTTTTGGTTTTGCTGTCGTTGCTGCAACCGAGTGTTGTTGGGCTCGCTTTAGACAGCAGAGCACAGACTGTTATACGCATGCCATAGAATTGTTTAGATTCATTTATATAGAATGCGTTTAACTATCTTGTTTATGATGTCACCTTACAGTGAGAAGTTTTGTTTATACAACCAGTGTGTGTCTATGGAGACCTCTGTGTATTCGGATAAGTGGAAGGGTTGTGCGCACGTAATCCGGATAACTACACCATTTGCTAAAAGCAGATGGCCGTCCAAAGTGGTGTACATTGGTCTTCTTCCTTTTATCTGTTGTCATCAATGTTTAATGGTTCTGTACGTCTGTTACGATTGTTTCGAATGATGTTCTGGTGAATATTGTTGGTTTTTTTTTTTGCAATTTAGAGTTTATATGATGTCATTTGTGTGTCACTTTCTTGTGGGTTTGTTTCGCTGGGTGAGTGCAGGGTGGTCTTGCTGGAGATAATTCCCTTTCGCAACTGGTTTGAATGTTGTTCAAGAAGGTAGAGTTAGTACACTTCAATTTCCTTATTATCTACTTATTTTCCTTTGCAGTATGAAGTAGTTAAACTTGTTCCCCGTGGCTGGATGTTCCAAGTGTAATCATTACTTCTTTGCAGCTCTGTCGCCTATAAGAAGCTTTGTTACGGCCATATATTAATTTGACATCGCATTTCTTTTATGTTTCGGAAACTTGTCATGTCATCCAAATACATGTATATTATCGAAATTAAGGGAGATTAACACCATCCCTCCAATGCTATTTTTGACAGATTTTATTTAATTATGCTAATAAATCGACTCTACAGGAAATGTGGAGCTGCGCTCTCTTTGCAAAATGCATGAATTAAGACTCAAAAACTTAAACTATAGGGCACCACTAAAATACACTTGGCTGTGTTTGAAATGTTAAACATCTTCAAATTGAATAGCATCACTTAACAACAGATGAAATGGACCAGACATGCATGTTTCGGGTACTTAACCCTCGTCAGTTATCCTCAAATCTAAACAATGTAGTATGCCCAAAATTGTGAAAATTAGTATGTCCAAAAACGTACCGAAAGACGTAGCAGGATGTGTGGGATATGATGCTACAGGACCCACATTTGAAAAATTTCTAGAAATTTTGATAACAGAAATTTTAGAATGCGGTGAAGAAAAGATCAACCGAAATTGATCGAACTTGGCTACATGTGCCCTCGGGGACTCCTGGTCGACCAGCAGTGACACTCACCAAGTGGTACAAATGTTAAACGTCTTCAAATTGAAAAACATCATTTAAGAACAGATAATTAAGTACCACTGATGAGGATTTACTGTCCGAAATACGTGTCTGGTGCATTAAACTTGGTTTGAAATTTTCTTCAAGAAGGAAAAGAAAGCCGCCTTATTCTAATAACAGAGATCTCCTTTACAATAATAAGGAAGTGTTTCAACTCTATAACATCTTGAAGAAAATTTCCTAACCCATTTTCATGCACTAGACACGTCTTTCGGATATTAAAAATCCTCAGCAGTGATGCTTCCAGCCAAAGTGCTTTTCATAATTTATCTCAGAAGCGCCCTCTGGTTTTATTTTTAGAATTAAAATTTGTGAATTTACTTTACAGAGAGTGTGCGGCTCCAAATTTCCTGTAGGGTCGATTCCGTGGCATATCCAAATAAAATCTATATTCATAATAGCTTGGAGGGATGGTACTAAGATATTACATGTAACCTCCTTAAATTTCGATAATATTTTTGGATGAAACGACAAGTTTCCGAAATAGCCAAATAATTAATATTTATGATGTCAAATTGATAAAGTGCCAAAACAAAGCTTCTTTCAGGCGACAGAGCTGAAAAGAAGTACATTGTAATTAATACACTCAACAAACATCAAGTAACAAGGAACAATTTAAATGCTATACACTGCAACAAGAAATAAGTGTTTATATAATAATAAGGAAGTGTTATAATTCTATTTTTTCTTGAGGAAAATTTTTAAACCCATTTTCATGCACCAAACACGTCTTTCGGTCATCAAATCCTCATCAGCCAAAGTCCTTAATTATCACAAGCCGCCAAAATTTATTTCAGTAGCGCCCTCTCGTACCTTTGCCACCAAGAGTTTCGATAACCTATCTTGCATGTCGTCGAATATTATTTATGGGATTGGGTGTTCTCTATGTGGGTTGATATACGTTGGTGAAAACACAAGAAAGGAGGGGATCTTCAACAACACGTGGTTGCAGCACCAACAGCATACCCCCAAAACACCAACTGTAAAAACACAAAGAAGACACGCACAGAAAGAGACGCAATGGTACAAGGAACGCCAAATCACAGAGAAACACAAACATAAATGACTACACATAAACCATCGAGACCAATGGGCAATCGGTGCCGACTTAGGACGGCCACCTGCCACGTCAGTAGCAGACGGTGTGGTTATCTTGGATTACGTGCGCACAACCCTCCCACTTTTCCGATTACCCAGAGGTCTCGAAGAACGCACAATTGTGGTGTAAAATAACTTCTCTGTAAGATGAACATACAAACAGACAGCATGACGTAGGGGCCCAAGAAACACAGATAGATATGTAAATGGATATAAAAATAGCAATCCAAGGAATGCTTGTGTCGCCTGCGAAGCGGCTTATTCTAGGAGGTGGATGTTAAACGTCTTTCAATTCAATAGCATCATTTAAAACCTGATAAATTTACAGCATGGACCAGACATGCACGTTTCGGGTACTAAACCCTCGTCAGTGATCCTCGGTCTAAACAATGTAATACGACCATAAAGTATGGTCACATGGTTCAAAATTACTGGTATCACTATAAAAGTCTTGTCTAATGAAATTCATATGTGAAATATCAGACCTCTTACTTACCAATTGAAAGATATGGTCAATCTCAAATTTTCAGAAAATAGTGTCAATCAACTAGGTCAAGGTCACTACGTAAACACTTTGGTAACAAAGCAAAGGTCACATCATAAGTAATATATGTGTGAAGTATTAAAACCTTATATCACTTAGCAATCAAAAGATATACGCAATCCTTAGAAAAAAGGTCAAATATCTAGGTAAAAATTATGGTATTTTTAGAAAGGTCTTGTCACAAAGAATACACATGTGAAATATCAAAGACCTATCACTAACCTATCAAAAGATATAGCGAATCCAAACTTTTCTGAAAAGTAGGTCAAATATTTATGTCAAGGTCACAAGGTCAAAAATCATGGTATGTGCAGAAAGGTCTTGTTACAAGGAATACACAAGTGAAATTTCAAAGCCTTATCCCTTACCAATCAAAAGATATATACAATCTTAATTTTTTTAAAGTAGGTCAAATATACAGGTCAAGGTCAAAAGGTCATAAATTATGGTTGGTGTAGAAAGGTCTTTTTACAACCAATACACATGTGCAATATCAAAGTCCTATCACTAACATATCAAAAGATATAGCAAATTTTAACTTTTTTGAAAAGTAGGTCAAATATCTAGGTCAAGGTCACAAGGTCAAAAATTATGGTATATGTACAAAGGTCTAGTCACAAGGAATACATGTGTGAAATATCAAAGGCCTATCCCTGACCAATCAAACGATGTAAGCAATCTTATTTTTTTTTTTGAAAAGTAGGTCAAATATTTAGGTCAAGGTCACTAGGTCAAAAATTATGGTATGTGTAGAAAGGTCTTGTCACAAGGAATACACATGTGAAATATCAAAGCCCTATCACTTACCATTCAAAAGTTATGAGCTGTGACACCCAAAGTGTGACAGACGGACTGACTAACGGACGGATAACGGACAGAGTGATCCCGAAGCTTCGCAGGCGACACAAAAAAACTGAAGGCACTGAAGGGACAGTTGCGGAGTAGGATGTCAGAGTATCGGTTTCAAGTCAATCATAGTGGTAATCAGCTACTTCATAAACATTTTAACTGGCCCGACCACTCCACTTTGTCTCTGAAAGTCCGTATCCTAGAAATAATATATCATCCAACTACAATCCGAACCTCAGTACTCCGTATAGACGTAAAAGAAAAGGTCACTAGTTTCGACAATTGGGTACAAATACCCCGTATGGTTGCAACGACCATATCGACAATATAGGAAATCTGACAAGTCCTGGATGCCAGTCGGTTAATGTACTCCAGTTGTTTGATCAAACAACAAGAAGACGTCGAGGTGATGGTATACACAAATACAACTAGAACTGCCCTAAACTGGACGAATTATACATGTAACCCCCCCCCCGGAACGTTTTTCTCTAAACGGATTCATTTATGACATAAAAGAAAACTCTGGTCATAAAGCCCCGTTACAACTACACGTTCTGGAATGGTGTTCGTACTACGACCGCACCTGGTCCCACCTCTAGCTTGCTAGGGGTCCGTCGATGCTCAATTTGGTGCTCTATTGTGAGTGCTGTTGATATTATCGTCAGGATCTTCTTTAACTCATGAAATATTAAAGCCTTAACATTTATATGTGAAAAAATATATGCTTTAAGAACTTCTTAACCAAAGTATAACTTTAAGGTCAAAGGTCAAGGTCACTAGGTCATATGTCTTGGTACCAAAATGTAGTACATGTACTTATTATAATGGTGAATGTATGTATGAAATATGAAAGCCCTATTACTTATACTTGAAGAGTTATCTGTTTTTAGAACTTCTGAACCGGACGGACAGGGTGTTTCCTATATACCCCAAACTTTGTTTGCGGGGGTATAACAGACCAGATATTTGTCAACTAACAGCTAAGTCTTCATCATATTCGTACGAAGTTGTATTCTCTTTCTTTAAAGAAATTGCATGACTTTTACGAATCATCAATGTTCTTACATTTTACGGACAACGGTTCAGCAGAATATCGCCTACAAAGTGTAATTATGCACATCTCGTCAAATAGACTTTTTAAGGCCGTCAAATCTGACATACCTGTTAACAGTGATAATCGTCCCTTCCTTAAAATCAAATTTGCAAATAAAGGGATCGATGCTCTGCGTTTAAGCAACATTCTAAAGTACAGATCTGTCAAGGATAAAATCCCTCCTTATTTCAAACAAAGGAGGGGATCTCCAACAACACCAGGTTGTACAAATACCATTAGTCGCCTTGCATTTCCAAACATTAACACAATCCGTTGCTTCCAAAATATTTAATAATAAACAAAATTTGAAATGTCTAGATGTACACCACCTTAAACAAAAACCCATGCAATGCGCATGTTTATACTCTGCTTTCATCTTCCAACCATGTGGCCATGTGGTTACTGGTGACCTTAATATTGTCGGTAACAGTAAATTTAGGAACCTTCTCAGTAAGGAAACCCCGTCCTTTCACATGGCGGGAAACCTTTGAAATAATTATGGATGCATGTGAGGAGTACTCCAGACAGTCGGCAAAACAGGATCGAGGACGTAGAATTAGACACACTCTCCGAATGGATGAAATCCATTGGATAATTACCTAAAAGAATAGGGTGTCTTCGCCATTGGTTAACAACAGACACGAGTCCAGAACTTTCTGACCTCCATGAAAAATATATCATTGCTGCTATTGACAAAGCGGCAAACAATTTTACTTTAGTGTGCAAGTCATACTATTTCAAATTCCCGATAGAGGAACTGGGGTTTCATTCAGCACCTGGAAATTAACATTAAAGAAGTACCGATCAGTTATTCAGTCTCAAAGTCTAGAAGTCAAGGCAAAATCATTAGATTTTCCATACGAGCGGTTGCGAACCTCGGAATGAATAAAATTCCGAAGTGAGACCAGATGCCCGGGGAGAGTCAGCGTCTCCTGGTTGCATGCAACACCCGTCGCAACAGCTCCATGGAAACTAGTCAAATTCGGTGATTGTCTCGATGTACATATTGGTGTACACATTAGGTAAGTCTTGTCTGGTGATGATGACAGCCATTAAATTACAATCCAGAATGTCACTGATCATTCTGGAAAGGGGGGTCTGATATGCTTCTATTATATCCCCGTTGCGACCGAAGAACTTCCTCAAATGTGATTTCAGCCGTTGTGCAATATATCCTTGAACGAGTAGACTTACTTGCAAGTAAATCTAATATAGATAAATATATATTAAATTACATGTTGTCCATCAATAATCCGACCTTAAGGATCATCTACATGAAATTTATCCTCGTGAACTAGAGATCAAAGAAACAACCGAGAGAGACAGATCCTCTTCGAACTTGGATATATTTTCGAATTTCGACGCAATCGGCCATTTGAACACCTCACTGTATGATAATCGTAATAATTTCAGCATCCACATCACTAACTTCCCTTTTATGAGTAGCATCATTCTGTGTTCTCCTGTTTATGGCGCTTTTGTTTCTCTGTTGAGTCGGTACGCCAGGGCATATTCAAAGTATGAAGATTTTATTGTTAGAGCCAGACGGCTTGCAAGTAAGCTACTTGTTCAGGGTTATATTACACAACGACTGAAATCATCATTGACGAAGTTCTTCGGTCGCTACGGGGACATAATAGAAGCATATTAAACTCCCTCTACACAATGATCAGCGAGTCAATCTGGATTGCAAATGAATAAATGTCATCGACATCAAACAAGAAGTATTTACCTGATATGAACATCAATATCTACATCGCGACAATCATCGAATTTGACAAGTTTTCATTGGGCTGTTTCGACGGGTGTTGCATACAATCAACCGACTATCCCCGGGCGCCTGGCCTAACTTTGGAATGTTATCTATTCCTAGGTTCGCAACCGTTCCAATGGAAATTCTAACGATTTTGCCTTGCCTTCTCGACTTTCAGACTGAATAACTGATGGATACTTCTTTGATATTTATTGGAACACTTTTGTTTTATCATTTGGTAGTGAATTTTATTTAACTATGCTACTGATCGACCAAACAAGAAATGAGAGCCGCACACTCTGTACAAAGTAGATACAGAATATTAAAAAGAAAAACCCTAGAGGGTGCTTCTTGAATAAATTTGGATGTATCTGAAAATCATTTTGGCTTGATGAGGACTTTCTATCCAAATCACGTACTAGTATCTAGTGCAATAAATTTGGTTTGAAATGTTGTTTTAAAAGATAACTGGTCGGAACACTTCAATCTCTTGCTAAATTTGGCATGAAACAACCTTTAATACACACAAAACATTCGGGCAGTAAATAAATATTTGAACCTTTCGGTATTTTCATCCAAAAATGCATGGTACAAATGGAAAGATTTTTTTTATCTTTATTTGAAAAAGCGAGGACATCGTCGAACTTAATAGTCACGATTTAAGCCGACGTGGTTATGCAGTATGTATTTTTAAATGACTCCAATTAAAAACTCCTCAGTGTGGAGGGCGAAAGCAAAGTATCAGCCATGTAATCTGTCATTCAGTGATGATAAAAAGAAAAGTAGATCGGAACTGTTTATAAGATTTTAAAATGCATAATACACAATAAATAACGAATTTACATATTTGTGCCAGTATGTCTTCCCCATGCCGTATTGGTTTTCCTATCATTTTGGTCCTTCTAACCTGCATCAAATATTACAACGTGATTCATGTTACATTTGAATATGTTTAAACTATACCAATACTAAGTAAGTACAAAGTACGGTGCCGATTTTTACAGCGCCACCTACAATGCATTCGGACTCTGGAGATTATTCATTCGATAAAATTGCCCTTCATGTTTTTATTAAGCTGTGTTATTGTCTCCGTCTGTTTGCCCTTTTTTTATATTTTCAATTTGTAAGGACTTTTGATTGTGATTTTTGGAATCTGATTTCAGTTTTTGTGTTCGACTTTGATTCCATGGTTGTACAACGGTCAATCCCGAGGACAAGGACTCGATGATAATCACTGTCCCAATTCTATACCATTATCATCTGCTCTATCTTAAAGTTTATCGGACTCATCGGGGGTCGTTCATGAGCTTGCTTCTGCCAGCAAATAATTAATCTCGATTATTACTTTTTATGTCTACTTAAATTATTTGGTAACAATAAAATGTGATGTAACCTAAAAGATAGACGAGTATTTGAGTACACTACAACTGTGTGCCGTTTGGGACACCTCAATGTATCCAGATTATTTTTAGGGTTGTGTGCACGTTATACAACGATAATTATTTTATTTTTATTTAAGGCCTATCATATGACCATCATAATCAATTACATGTATATGATAGTAATCTATTCTGGACAAGAATAGATCGACGTATATTCAAAGAACACAAAAATTTGTATCTGTCCATGCAACATATCATAATGTGGTGAGCATCGAATTTATTGATCAGAATAGATAACCATCATACAATTGATAACGATGGTCATATGATGGCCTAAATTAAAGTCATATAAAGTAGATTTAGACGGTATTTATTTAATCCGTGAGGATTCCCGTGGAAAATATCATTTGCGTTTCAAGTGTTATGAGACCATGGAAATTGGTATATATGTCAACTTCCACGCATCATTTGTGTACATGTGTTAATGCTCCATTGGTGTACATGCGTTTGCCTTTACTGTTCTTGTATGTCTAGTTTGTGTATCTTTCACAGTGACTTTTGTTTCGGTCATGAACGTAGGCGTTTTATTGAAGCACTGCAACGTGGTCTCTCTGTTGTTTTACGATAAATTAAATACTCACGCAAAGTACAAGTAGGATACTTGTGTTTGCGTGCTACAACAGCGATTGCTTGCTCAGGGTCGAAATTCTTTATATCCCCATAGAAATGCTTTTTGACTATTTCGCTCATTAATAATGCATAATTTGAACACAATTATTTCTATAGCAGGATAATGTTTTCATAATTAAATCTTTTGATATGCAGTTACAATAATTGTTGCTCCCCTCGGTGCACTTTGGGACTCAGAATGACGTTTTGTACATCACGACAGCGTGTTAAATGGCATTTACTGGCCTTCTAGCATCCCTCCGCTCTACGTGAATTGCCATTAAAACGGTCCATAAATTATATGAAGCACGTATTGTTATTTCAGTTTTTAACCTTTTGAAATTGGAATTCTTTTGGGTTGAGAAATATAGAAGTATCTCAAAAAAGTTACATGCATGTAGTAACATCTCCACATCAATTAGGCTTTTAGAATTAAAACAGGAACATCCTATGGTACAGTTGAGAATATCTTGGATTTGACTCATATAAAATACCCACAGCAAAATATGACGGACACACAGAGGAGTCGAGTACAAATATACATGGGAAGGAACACACTAGCCAGATGACAGCCATCATAAAACAAGTTGCTTACATAAAATGATCAAATGTTGCTGTGATTATCAAAAGGGGCACACCATGTTTTGTTGGTCTTTCAATCTGCACTTGACTTGTATAACATTAAGAAAAAAAGTGGATATTGAGTGTTTATTATTATTTATTAAAAAACATGTGTTTGTGAAACATGAATGTTCCCGTTGGCATCTTTATTAGTAAAACTGCTATAATGTCAAACTGAAAGGTCAAGGTCACAAGGTCAACAATTTTGGTATCCATGGAAAGGTCTTGTCACAAGGAATACACAGGCGAAATATGAAAGCCCTATCACTTTAAAACCAATCAAAAGTTATGGACAAGGTGAAAAAAGTAAATAGTAGGTCAAACTCAAAGTTCAAGGTCACAAATTTTGGTATCCATGAAGAGGTCTTGTCACAAGAATACACATTTTAAATATGAAGGCCCTATCACTTATCATTCGAAAGTTACGGCCAAAGATAAAATTTTTGCAGACAAACAGACAGGACAAAAACTAAATGCCCCCAAATCCAAGGGTTCATAATAAAGAATGCGATTACACGTTCAGGAAAATAACAAAATCATCAGGTTGGAGACACAGGTACTTTATCTTACAAATGAATTTAGCACCAAATCTTACACTATAATCTCAGAACAATGAAAGTGCTCATGGTTGAAGGAAAGAAAGATTCAAAATGTATTGCAATAGTCATTGGGCCATGGTAATTTAACATTTTGTTCTACATCAGTGGGTGAGTACATTTTAGAAGAATTGCTCAGAAAAAAAAAAAAAACACACACAAATATGCATTTTAGGAATTAATAGTGATTTCTATAAAAATAAAATCAGGATTACCCATCTCACTTAAAGAAAAATATTTTTCTTTCATGTTTTCAGTCTTCTACACAAAATTTCTTCATATTGATCATGTGTTTGTAAGTTTTTGTGCCTGGCTGGAGGGTACCTTTTAGAAAAAGTTCTGGGCATAAAACATATGATTTTTAAAATTACTATGGCGTTATAATTTAAAAATAACACACACAAATTAACTTTCAAAGGTAACTTTTTTTATTTTTAATTTCATTGACAATTCCATAATTGATAAAATTCATCATAAACTACAGTGAATATCAATTTCATCTTTCTAATATATTTACTTATAATAAATGAACACAATATGTGGATTTACAGTCAGAAACTCTGTGATAATAGCACTAAGTTCAGTAAACACATATGAATAATAAATCGGTCACGTAGCTGCTGTCCAGGCACTGAGTATCCTTAGAACTGTTCTCACTGGTAAGTTAGGTAAACATGCACAGAGGGTGGGAAGAGTAGGTGCTCCTGTAGATAGGAATATTGATTTGGTGATTTTACTTGAGTTGTAAATGAGTATGTCTTGAGAGAACAAATAATATTTCCTTGGAAACTATAATTTTTATTGTTTTTGGTAATTATTTCTTTACAACATATCAAATTTTCTGAGCTATCTGCTCATGATATTAAATAGAGTATTCAAGCACAGGTACAACAAGTTTGTTGCCTGTTAATCTAAATTGCATTAAATCTGAATTCACAAAATCAGTGAAATTCATTGTGAAAACTTTTATATACATAACAGATCTGTAATAAAGGTCAAAGAACTTGAGCTTTACTTCTTAACCTCAAAAAACAAGTCAAATGAGGTTCGAATTTTTTAAAAAAGAAATTGCTTCACAGAAGGAAGTGGGTTAAGTCCTTCTAGGAAAATAAGCAACACAAGTGAAAATAATGTAATTACTGCAGCATTACCACTTGAGTTTAAATTTGATAGGCATCCATGGGAATTTCAACCCGTTTATTACCTACATGTACTAATTTCAGGGAAAATATATATCATTTACGAAAAAGTCTCAGGAGAGCAACAATTTGCCTTATATTACATCATAAGTTACTGACTTTTAAAAATATTAAGGAAGTGAAAGTACTTTTATTACTATAATGCAGAATCATTTTATTACATTCTCATTTGACTTCATGGAATTATTTTACAGTTAGCTGGTGATAATATAAAAAGTTTTGCTTTCCATTCATAAAGAAAGAGACAGTAGTGAAAACTTCAAAGGAATAAATCTGATAAATAACTTCTATTTTAGAAAGGTTATTCAGTAAACGTACCTTCCACCACTATTTTGGCAATGTCAGATGGGGTGGGAATATCAAACCAGGTCAGGTAAGCAGACAGGTGACATATCTCATAAGCTTTCAGATCTTCTCCTTGTAGGTATTTCACCAACAACTCCATGTTTTCTGCAAAAGAAAACAAAAAATATAGTTTTGCTATTTTAAGAAAGATGTTGGTCTTATTTCAAACAAAACAATATCTTGTTTGACATTAAGTACTACTGACGAGGATTCAATATCCAAAACATGTGTCTAGTACAATAAAATTGGTACCACAGAACATATATTTCAATACTGACAATTCCTACCAACTACAATCAGTGGAATGAAGTTTAAGGTAAGTAACAATTAGGTATAAAATCTACAATAAATATTTCTATCAATTTGCAAAGAAAATTCTTCCAAATCTTTATAGTTTTGCAAAAACTATTAAAAACAAAATCTATATACCCATTTACAAAATGTATCATGAAATGAGGAAAGTCCTTTCTAATTAAAAAAAATTGCCCCCCCCCCCCCTAAAAAACCAAAGAAGAACAATAATATAAGAACTGAAATCTTTAATTCAAGAGAATATAAAAGTGTGCAGCAAAAACTGCCAAAATAGGATTTTTTTTACAAAGTCTGTTTTTTAAGTGACTCAATTCAAGAATTTGACAATATTTCAATGTTTTCAAGCTCTGTACATCAGAGTGCATTAAATGGATAAATTCCTCTCAGACTGATAGATTATCTATTCTGTGAAATGAAGAGAAATACTAATCTCCTAGACAATTAAATAAATTCAAATACTTTAATGACCAAACTTTATTTTCTTTTATCAACATGTGATTTCAATTTAATTGATAAGATGGAACAAAAGTTATTATAATAAAGAGATTACAAATATTTTCTGTCAATATGATCCATGTTTAGGAAAACAAGAAGTTACATTTCACATTCTCATAAATAAATTTTGAAATTTCATTAGATTCATGAAGAACCAATTCCAATAGAAAATGTATCTTGGGAAAACAATGGGGATTAAATTTCTATAGATACCATTCTTTTTAAGTCTTTGAGGAATTGAGGGTCTTCTTAAATTGATGCCATCTTTCAACTCATGCACAAAAATCATTCTATTTTGAATTTTAGAATAAGTACCGTGGGAATATTAAGTCGTTTCCAAAACTTGTCAGGAAAGAAATTAATGCTTAGGTTGAACAGACAATCATTTTGAGCTAACTTTTTGTTGGCTGATCTGAATAAATAAGATTTTGATCATGTTTCTCTCCTGCCTAGAATGTCTCTTTAAGAAAGTAATTGTAAAATGTGTATATCAAAGAATGTGTTTATTAAACAGGATGGCATGGAATAAGGCAACATCTATGTAAAACAAATCAAAATCCTAAGTATAAGTCATCAGATCAATTACATTTTGCTGTCAGTGGAAATTTCTTTACACCTGGAAAATATAAGTCGTGTCACTCTCCATAAAAAAAATTATGTGCTACCTTAATTTTTTTGCCACAGATACAAGGAAATGAACAAAAATAATATGTACTTGAATATTTGATTCTGAATAATGGTTAAGATAATTAACTATAACATACAGAAGGCATCAAGTAGACAGACAGATGGACAGACATTCAGACATGAAAATGCATTCAGATACCATACATTAACTCTTATTTTTGAATAACAATTTATAACTTACCCTCTTGCCATTTGTCTAAGATGTTTTCAAGCCTTGATATTAAAGCCATAACAAACTCCATTTTGATTAGCTGTTCCATTTTTAACCCTCCTTCCCTCAACACTCCGAATTGACAACAGTTGTAAGTCTTCACTAATTTTAGTTGGCAGATAGCAGTATACTTCAGATGAAACTCAGACTTTTCTAAAATCTGTAAAATAATTAATGGATGTGATACATGTATTATCTAACGACAAATAAGAAGTCCTGGTTTCATAAAGTTAAATGACTGAGTCTTGTTCAACATTTTTTTTTCATCAATGACCTTGTCTACAATACAGTTTGTTCCCTTTGCAAAATATGAATACATTATAAAGGTCAGCAATTAAAAGTTGAGGAAGATGATACTTGACTAGTTAAAGTATGTTGTCTGTCTAAATTATGACCTTGACGGTGACCTTAACCCTCATTTGGTGTTGAGTCTCATCATGCTTGACCTTCCATGAGAGCTTGATGGTAGTGTGATGTAAATCAAGTAAATTCAAGTCATTTACTACCTTAAAGATGGATTGACAGACAGACGGACACCGAATTAGAGATTCCTAGCCATAACCCTCGTGTTGGAGGTAGAAAAAGGTAAACTGATTTAAAAAAGGAACACATATCTAACAGATAGAGTAGAATGAGATATATATGACACCCTGTTTACCTGTTGAAGAGCTATACATGACGAGATGACCTCTGGTTTTTCTTTCGTGACACACTCATACAATATTGCTGACATACTTTGTAATGTTGGATTCTCCTACAAAAATATTACATTATTCATAAAGTTTTTTTTTTAAATAAATAATAGTTCATTTGACTCATACACACATTTGAAAATTTAAATTCTAATGATCAGAGCTCATGGTTAAGTGATAATCAATGTACCATTCAAACCCATCAATAAGGATCATGATATTTTGATACAAAATTCTTTCTATTTTTGATGAAACAAGAAATACATTTGTGACTATCTTTATCGATGAAGTTGACAATCAGGGTCAATAAACTAGAAAGAGATGGGAGCACTTATTACTTCAATTGTTCATTCAAACTGGAACTGTGTCACTAGTTCTGGAGATTTTCACTAAATTACTTTGTCTTACAGTTTTTGAAAATCCGCCCATTTAAAAGTTTAATCGATTCAAACGGACAAATAACTGACAAACAATTGGCCTTAATGATGCTACTGATGCAGATGTTTCTGTTAAACACATAAATGGGAAGAACCATTGCACGTCATGACCTGGTAATAGGTGCGAGCGTCGACATGAGACTTACAATAGAGTATTAATCAAACACTATTGGATGGGATTATTTCTGCAAGACGAATCAATGTCTACAATAAAAACTTACATCATTAGGGCATGATGGTATACAATGCGCAATACGTGCAACGTTTCATTAACGGGGGGTTTAGAGCTCACGTGAGCGTCATTTTACACAATGGATATTACGCGATATGGAATAAGTGGTTCTCAGGGGTTCAGTCGAACCTATAAATAGAGGTTAATGGTCGTCAAATCCTCATCCCACTTGACATTATGTTCTATCTGTTAAAAGCCCTACAGGTTGTGGAGTGCTTATTAATATACATATCAGTGTCAAAGATTATTTGAGTAAATCTCACTATTTACTCAGCATCCGCACGTGTTCGGAAAGTAGCCCTGATTTCCCCCGGGTGAAGCGGCACGTAGAATCGTCTAGATTTGTCGGCGCTTCCAAAATGAAAAGATACTGATAATATCATATTATCTCAAAATGATTAAATATATTGTTTTTTTTTTTATTGAATGCTATTGTGATTCAGTCACAAGCATCCAAACCAAACAAACGAGTCGCCAGTTATTATCCCAGTGGCAGAAATTCTTACTCATCTCACTAGTGATGAGTCAATCTAAAAGACTTGATGATGTTCTCTAACATAAGATTTATCTAAAGCTCGACTCATGACTTCGGAGTTGACTCTAGTCACTCAAGTCCTCGAAAAACGCCCGAGGTACCCGGGTGGAACCTGATATCGACCCCCCAAAACAAGGCTTAGGACATACCGATCATCATGCGCATGCTCTAAGATTTAGCTCAAACTGAAAAGGTCCATATGTTTTCAAAAAGAATAAGTTTAGTTTTGATCTATTTCTGATGCTCAAGATCTCGTATTATGTATTTTGGTAGCTGGTTCGTTTCATACTAGACGGGACTTTAAAAATCTCCTTCACTTCACTTAAAGTGTAAACTTCACTTACAGATACATAGACGATGTGTTGTCCATCAATAATCCAAAATTCGCGGATTACCTCAGCAGTATCTATCCTTCGGAGCTTGAAGATACTACAGAGACAAATAATTCAGCATCCTATTTGGACATAATGTTGTCCTACGACACTGATGGTCACATGAACACCTCACTCTATGACAAATGCGACGACTTCAATTTCAGCATTACAAACTTTCCTTTTCTGAGTAGCAACATCCCTTCATCGCCTGCTTATGGCGTGTTTATATCTCAGTTGATACGCTATGTAGAGCAAGTACCAAATATACGGATTTTGTTCTGAGAGCCAGGCGTCTTTCAGATAAGCTTCTCAGTCAGGGATATGTTTATGACCGACTAACATCGTCACTGAGGAAGTTCTACGGTTGATATGGGGAACTCGTCATACACTACGATGTCCCACTCTCCAGATTATATGGTGGATGATATTCTGTCATAGACCATTTGGACTATCCAACCAAAGATTGTACTCTATGTCTTCCGAAATGGAAGTAACCGGATGCGACAGTTCTACCGAATTGAAGCGGCGGGTGTTGTATGCAAGCAGGAGATGCTTACTCTTCCTGGGCATCTGGTCTCACTCCTATATCGAGAGTTCGCTTCTTTTATGTGGTTTGGGGTTTTGTTTGTTTGTTTTGGTTCCTGTTTTATCCTGATTTTGTATGCCTTCGGTTTATGATTTTCTGAATTATCGATTTTCTGCTGTATACAGGAATATGGTCATTATCCATATTTGTCATCCCATACATCACTTTCCATAAAGAAAAATCCGCAAAATGTTAAATGGCCATATGTATCTAGCAAAAAAATAGCAAATAGCATGTCTTTGAAAACAGCCTTTATAATACATATACCTGTTGTTCATACTGGTGTGTTTTTGTGTCGCCTGCGTACATAGCGACATTTAGGGATCATTCTGACTTTCAATTCTGGGTCATAACTATTTTGTGCTCGCTTTTAGTGATATGAAAATTAGAAAAAAGACACTTGTATGTGAAAATGAACAAATAAGACAAAGTGCACTAAATCTAGTAAAACACCTTGACCCATTTCCACAATGTGTTCATGAACAAAATGATGATGATCTGCGGTGTGAAATGTTCTTCTTTAATCAAATGATACATTTTAGGACATATTCACTTTTACACTCTTTGGCCATATTACATTGTTTAGATTGAGGATCACTGACGCGGGTTAAGTACCCGAAACGTGCATGTCTGGTCCATGCTGCAAATTTATCAGTTCTAAAGTGATGCTATTAAATTTGAAGACGTTTAACATCTCATACGAGAGTAATTGAATATATCAATAATCTACCCTTCCTTGGTTTTATACAGAACGAAAGCACGGATAAGGAAGTTGGTTTGTGGGTAGGGAATTGTCTTCGATGAAGAGGAATAACTCGGTTTTTTTTCTCGGAATTTCGTGTAACTCTTTTACAATTTACATTCAATGAAAAATATTTTACTTGGATATAACATGTTAAGCGACAAGTAGAATCAAATAGAAAATATTCGAAGTACAAAGGAGGTTAAAAAATCGGATGTATTAATTACTTAGATTTATGAATCAAGAATCAGACAATCATATGCTTTTTATTAGATTTTATCTCATTTTCTTTATGATATAACACAACATGATGGGAAACTAACATTCTAGATTTGCCTTTATATTTCTCTTGACACCGTTTTTGGTTACAGGTTGAAAAGTTCGTAGACAAAATACATGGCGATATGGAGGCGACGTTACATAGACTAACAAGCCATGGACAAACCCATATGACACAGAAGGGTATACTCTCGCTTAAGCTCGCGGCAAATAACGTTCATCGGGGAATTTAGTCAATAGCTCTCCGCAGTATTTGCGCCGTTGTATCTCAAGATCTATAAGTTCATTATAACAGATTTATGTTCCATATGCAGACAGTAGATCGGCATTTCTTTTACGTTTACTGACCGAAAAATGATTGCAAAATATCATAATCAAATTGAGGTCAAAGTTCAAACACGATGGAATGACGTGTTTGGATAACGAGGGAGATTTACGACGCAATTTATTTACAAGTGACGCATTATCAACATTGACGAATATTCAATTTTCCAATTTGTTTTCAGGGGTGAATGGAATATCAGTCATCGCGAGATATGTGACTATGATACATTTACATGTATGAGATGCTAACTGTCAGAAAACAATAGGTACACCATGTACATGATATGTTTTCTATTCATTGGATATTAATTTTTGAAGGCTTCTTTTGCTTTGAGAGATCAAGGAAACTACCGAGAGTGACAGATCGTTTCGTACGTTGATATACTTCTATTTTTCGACGCATCTGAACACCTCACTGCATGACAACTAACTTCCCTTTCATGAGTAGTCCCCTTTCAAAAAGTCAAAATTCCCCCTCCTGCTTATAGTGTTTCTAAGCTAATTCGGTATGCTAAGGCATGTTCCAAATATGACGATTTCATTGTTAGAGCCAGACCGTCCGACGACATGTAAGTAAACTTCTCGTTCACGGTTATATTAAACTTCTCGTTCACGGTTATATTACAAAACCGCTAAAACCATCATTGAGGAAGTTCTTCGGTCGCTACGGGGGGATCTTATAAAAGCATATGATATCCCTCTTTCCAGAATGAACAATGACATTCTGAATTGCGATATAAAGGCTGTCAACATCATCAAACAAAAAATCTTTACCTGATATATACATCAATATGTACATCGAGGCAATCACCAAATCTGACAAGTTATCATGGAAATGTTGCGACGGGTGTTGCATGTACATGTACCTGTATCATGGTTAATATTTTGGGTTAACCCGGTATAGGGCACCTTGTCTCACTTCGGAATATTCTTTATTCAGGGGTTCGCAACTTCTTATAATTTTGCCTTACCTTCATGACATTGAGACTGAATTTCCTCGATTTATTTTTGGTTGTTTTTGTTTGTGAGGGTGTGTGTTTGTGTTGACACACGTTGAAAATATTCTGTCTCTTATATTCTAACATATTTATATTTTATGATTAATTTTGATTCCTTGTCATTCGCAAACGACGTAAAATATGAGAATAGTTCCTCTGTCGAACATCGTACATTTCTGAATATCGGGAACATTTAAGTATTAGAATGAAAGTTTGTACGTACAATGACTCCTATCTGGTTTTATCGATATTATCGAATCTCCTCATTTAAACGATGTGTTTTTTAACGTATACATTGCTCTTTCTTTTATTTTTGCAGAATTTCTATTCGACACATAAAATAATTTGTAATTCATGCCAGAATTTCTCACGGTCACACGAACTTTACGGTACACTAGGTTTTTTCTAAACATGACAGTCATTCTGTCATTCTTTAAAACGTTCCCGTCTTTCGGCTTTATTTTCGTTCAATCAACATGATCAACAGAAATTTTCGCATGCCAAAAGATTCTTTTCTTTTAGGAGTTACCAAGAAATGAAAATGCAAAGTTCATCGGTCTTTGCTAATATTTAGTCAAACTGTCTTACTACTCTATTCCAGAACCGTCAACTAATCAATTTAAAGGCAGGCAATTTCCTAATTAAGACATTCGTTTTCTCTACATTTCTGGTTTTACTGTCCATTGATAGAATTTCTATTCAGACTCATCTAAATTATCTCAATCTAGACTCCCACAGAGCATGATCTCTCTAAGTTTTCTCTGTAAACATGTAACTTATTAATTTTAGGGAGTGACTTCGCTCTTTGACTAATCCACGCCATACCGTGAAAGTTTGAAACCTAGCCTTCAATCAATGCATTCGATTAAGATTAAGCCTCTCGTTATAATTTGTAACTCTATTTATCTATTTATATCTTCATTTTCTGTATGGATTGGAAGAGAGCAAGACAAGTTAAAACTGAAAAAAAAATGAAAGGTAAAAACATTTTTGCAGCAACAACGTCTCATGTCACTGATACATGCAAAATATAATATTGATGTCAGAGGATTAAACCGAAGGATTTAATGAAGGATAAAGATGTTGTAAGAAGATGTGGGATAAATATATTGATGTGACGAAGGATGACAGAATGTAGAAGTAATGAAAAATATAGAATGCTTATTATACATGTAAATGAATGTAAAACGCGAAAGAATAAATCTTAGGATGATATAATAAATATGCAATGATAAATCACATGAAATATAGGTCTATAAATATGATAATTGTCGTAGACTACAACCAGGCATCATACTAGAGTGAAACAATGTGGTATTAAAAAGGTATCGAATGAGTAGTAAAGTTGCAAACAAATTCCCGAATGAATTTGTCAACTTGCGTAACTAGTCCGTAATTTTAATGAGATTTTAGCATTTTATTCACAGTAGAATAAAAGTTATCAACGTTGATCGTCTTAAATCTAATAATATATAATTAACATGTCGAAGGGACATGGATGGGAATTCCAAGCACACCCTTTTCTTCGTGCTGATAATTTCATTTTGTGATGAATCTATTAGAAATTCGGCAACAAAATTTAAAGACTGAAGGCACGTGAATTCAATAGGAGGTATTTATCATTCTATAAATGTCGATAAAGCGTTACCTTGGAGACAGGAATAGTGACAGTAGAGTCAGATATATGGCCATCTGAACTTAATATAAGCAATTTTTTCGACATAAAATGAAATTATTCTGCCATCTTGCGATGGTTTGAAACTTAATTCTAAAGTAAACCGATTAAAAGACAGAAACCCCCATTATTTCTAAGGTAAAAGGGAATGTAACTAGTAGGTCATATATTGCTGTACTTTAGTTACATATTGTTGTATACTTATGCTTGTAATGAAACAAACATGCATAAACTTTTGACAACTGGACGGACATATATAAATATACTAGCGAATTTGACAATCAGACGGACAGACTAACGGTTAGACTTAATGAAGCAGGATCGAAGAACTAAGTAGGCTGATTGATTGCATTGCTAATGTTTGGCACACTGAACAGGAAACTTGATAACAACTGGACACTGCAAAATACCCACAGTAACATGAATGAGAAACGCTAGACTCTTCAGATTTATTATGAACAAAACGGATTACAGAGATCTTGCAATTTTGTAGATGTATCAGAAGCTGCAAAAACATTGTCCAATTCGGTCCATTTCGTTTTGTATTAGCCACTCATTTATTTCTTGGAAAAACTTGAAAGATGGTCCAGAATTTAATTTAGAGTGCAGCGCCAAAATTGCGCAATTTAAGAATTGGATTCTCACTGTTTATTTTTCCTATTCCGGGAAACCTTGGCCTGGGCTCCATTTTCATTTCCATATTTGTGTAGCCGAGCGCCTGACCCTTTCATGTTTTCCTAAGCTGTAACAATATTTGCGAATCTGTCAAGACTTAGTTAACGAAACACTACATCAACAATTCCCGGTGGACCATATTCCTAAAAATTGAGATTCTATGAGACCTAGTGGGGAATAACATTTAACTGTATGTCCATCACTTTCACACTAACTGTCATCGTCCCCAATCACGATAGATTATCACAGTTTTTACCATTCCCACATCGTAGTTTAACCTTTCTCTCTTTCTTGGCATTTACGGCGAAATCCTCGCATCTTTAATAATCTTTAATGCTGGAAAAATTCCAGCTGATTCATGAGAAAATATAGGAAGATTCTGCAAGATTTATACCGACACGAATCAAGTCTTCCTGTCGTCTAAATATGAAATTATGAACAAAATTTTGTATCTCACGGAGTTTTGTTATCCAGAATGATGGCTCCTCCGAGACACACTAGGTGCCGGGTCCCTATCAGTAATTTGACAGAGAGAATATATGGCCTTGGGTCCTCATATTTGTCAAGATAACAAGAACACTTATTTTGACATTCGTGGGAGTATTGAGAAAATTTTGAATTTCAATTTTTAAAGCTTTCATTACAAAGGCCTCCAATTTTGGAAGCATTTCATAAACTATTGCAACATTGCATCTCCTGGGACAAAAATCATTAATATAACGTAACTGATAGAAACGAAACAAAACAGTACATAATTAGAAGAGAAACCAAAAAATGTCCATCTTGAGCTAACTATCACGCAAATTCCGCAGAGGCCTTAATTTCTGCAAAATGTATAAATGTTTTAAATTTTTGCATGTCCTTTTTGCACTTTAAGATGAAGCTGGGTATTTTTTTGCCATTTTAAAGCACGTATTTCAAAATAACTCTAATTTTACTAATAACTAATTTATAGAATCGTCCTTTTCAGAAACAATTTTGATGTATGGGAAATATTGGGAGTTTTCTTTCTATATATCGATTTTGAAAATATAATAACATTTTATCGAAAAATAGTAAAAAACATTATCTTTCCATTCCGATCTCGACCTACATGTATTTTTGCAATCTAATCTAGTTAGCCTAAATGTTAATTTCCATTGCTTTCCTTTAACTTGCCTCTTTTAAAGTGATAAAACTTCACCATAGAGGTTAACATTCAGAAACCCTCATTGCAAGCGGGGAAACAAGCACTTTCCCGTCACGATCTCACAGCTGCAGGTGTTTATAGAATCTACTAGTAGTTGCTGCATTATTGGGTATTGCAAACTGTATTTTATATAATAGAGTTTATGTCTTTTTCCGTTTCTCGTTGCTGCATTATCAGGCATTACAAACTGTATTTAATATAATGGAGTTTATGTTTTCCCACGTTTTCTTTACACCTTTTTGACGTACATGCTTTTAGCCTCTCTATAAGGAATGTTTATCGACAAATGAAGCAGAATAATCCATATAAATAGTGTCATTCTATGATTTAGCATGAAAGTATGCAGGCATGGAATTATTCTCTGTGCTTTGTCGACAATTCAAGGAATAAATCGGCACAAATTACTAGAAAAGGCAGCAACAATTAAAATTAATAAGTGTTATATATGTCATACAATACACTAGGTTATCTCAACCTATAAACCAAAGATTTCAAAGATCGATCCACACACAAGATACATTGAATATCAAAATATCATGCGAAAGCTATGTAAATGCTATATGGGGTTCCAAACTATAAGATAAAAATAATACATGTTGAGGAGAGGGGAGTTTCAATGTCAAACATGTTCCAAGAAACTGAATACACCATTCAGTATGAATTTTTGTAAGGAATTATTATATGAACAAATAATGAAGTTTTGTAAGAAAACATTCATTTAATTATCAATATCAAGCAATATTTACAAGGTTTTTTTTTCGAAATTATTTGATTTGTTAATGAGAGTAACTGTTACAGATACAGCAATGAGAAAAGTGTCTTCAATTTTGCAGTCGGAAGTGTACCGGTGTCCCTTTATGTGAGGGTACAAAAGCCATACGCGCCTTGCATTAATGGCGGACTCCAGTGCACTTTGTAAGAATATAATCGCAGTGGATAGATCGTGGGTTTTCCGACGATGGCCTAGCTTATACCGAGGATTTCCGACGATGGCCATGCACCGATATTTGAAAAATCAAATAACCATCGGTGAAGATATGAGCCAAACCTTAAAACTAATACTGGAAATATCCATTAATCCTACTTCATTGGTGAAAAATTGTGGGATAAAGTATAATATATATAGTAATATGCGTTTGAAGTGTGCGAATAGAACATTCAAAATTCATGATTTTCTTCATTTAAATTGCATGTCCTCTGCAAAAACGAGAATACTACGTTCTTTGATGTTAGGCTATAAAGCCTGGAACACTTTCACGAAAAGAAACAGAATTTTTAAAGGACAATTTCCGTAAAATATACTAACTAATGGAAATATCACTTTAGTTACCTTGACCTATATTTTACAGATATATTGGTTGAAATATATCAAAGCCTGCCTATTCAACAGTAGCTGGGGGATTAGTGATATTTTCGGTATTGTCTATTTATATAATTAATATTCCACATCTGTTTGGTTTGCATGCGTTCTCTGGAGTGTAATTTGCTCTTATGATGAAATGATAACATGTTTACTGATGTAATTTTCGCTTGACAATCCATACACATGTCATTCCGCTGCCGGCGAATTTACTATCAGTTTTGTCATTAGGAATTCTCTGGACGAACCATCAAACGATAACATGGTCGCTAGTCAAAGACTAAGAGTAATAAAAGGCTTATGAATGACGTACGCTGAATAGAGAGAATTTCAATTAATTTCTTTCTTATCTTTAATGCTTTTAAAAAAGCCTATAAGTTACATATAGATAAAACGATAGATAAAACGAATTATGAATAATATTTTCATTCTAATTATGTAAAACTAGCTCTATAAAGTTCTATTCTAGAGTGCAATACAATCATGCATCACAGCTTAAACAACATAATTTATTCAAAATTATATCACCTTGGACTTTTTTGACCTCCGAACTTGAGAATATAAAGGATTCTGATCGTTTCGTACCGATCCTCTGTGGCTAGAATCAAGGTTAAGTCTGTGCCAACACGCATGCGATAGTTTTACTAAATTAATAAATTGATTCGCTTGACTGCATTTGTTGAATCCTTGACCTTTGACATTGAAAATCAATAAGCTTTCATTTGCCATGCTGAGACTTTGTGACAAGTATGTAGACGATCATACCGCCCAGAAAATAAAGGAAATAAATAAATATTAGGACACACGGATCGACAAACAGATTACCAGACGGTAGATGCCATGTCCTGATAATACATCTGTCTTAATATAATCACATAAAAGCAAATGAAATGATCAACAAGTTAGATCCAAACATCAGAAATGATGGATTGAGAACGTCAAAGTTCTAACGAACTACATAACTTAGGCCAATATTTAAAATTATATCTTTGGGTGGAACATGCAAGATGAGAAAAGGTCTGGTTCGGTCGTAAAATAAAGAAGGATTGTTGGAATCGATCTCCAGAGATGACAAAGGATTTATCATGAAAGGGAAGTCCACTCATACACACACAAACTCCTTTCAAATATACTGACCTTGTCTGTGTTGATACCAAGGAAGTTATTGACCAAGGACAAAATCAGAGGGTCTGATGTAAAAGCTTTGATGACCTCAGGCTGAAAATAGAAGAAAACTTGACAGATTCCCTACTTTACCGCTCTCTTCCAAAATAAAGAAAAGCATTTCTGTTCGTTTGATAATTTTTGTATTTCTCTTACTTCAAGCAGCTAGAATAAAATTTTCCAGCCCTTTTATTAGATTAATAATTTATAAATAACTCTCTTTCTCTCCCATATATTAAACTACATGCACTGATGAAATTCTAAGCCAATCTCAAGACACAAAAAAAAAAAAAATAAATAAATAAAAAAATAAATAAATTTAAGACTCTCATATCACTTTATGTCTTTATCGCTCATGCATCAACACTGATCAATTTCCCCGCCCTTCTCTTCAAAACAGTTTTCATTTCAAAATTTTAATAGAAAGTGTCACTCAGATAAAGGATCATGAATTTAACATTACCTTAGTGGAGAAATGGCTAGAATGATCGCTTGTTAGGGACTTGGCTAACATACTTCGATAACCCTGTAGAAGAAAACACATTTCAAACACATGCATTATTTATGGAATGTTTAGTTTTTACATAGGTGATACAAGATAATACATTAAAACATCGATAGCATTCTCAGCAGGCATATCAAATTTGTAAAATTCATCAAATTGGGAAAGAATATGCACTCGGGAGAATAGTGGTCCATCAAACAGAAATCATCATACGCTGGACGAAAATAAATGATAATTGCTCTTGTTACACCACGGGGTCTCCATAGAATAGCTTTTGCAAACGTTTGAATATAATCTGTTTTATAGCCCAAAATTTTTGGCTCATTTAATCCTTCTCGTTGTAGTTTCTAACCATTATAAGTGCTCCATTGAATCCCCGTTTAATATCAGTTCTATGCATTTCTCAAAACGTAAACAGGAACCTGTGTTTTATCAGTTTGCTTGAAAACATCATTCATTATCCCTCGGAGCTGATTACACATCTTTTCTTATTTTTTTTTCTGTCGACATTTTCCGATAAGGTTATCATGACATGTCTACGATAACAAGTTAGAATTATGTAATTCCCCAAAAGATATACATGTATAATGTAAGAGCAACTATCATATTAGGTGTATGTATCACTATGTTCATCTCTGGTCATGACCATTGAATGCTTTGTTCGAAAGTTTCTAGAAAGAACAGACATACAGACAGAATTAACAACCAGACAGAAACAGGACAGGCCATGTGTGATAAAAAGTTTGTTCAAAAATTGTTCATTGTTCTTTCCCGCTGTTCTAGACGCACAAATGTTCCAAGTATGCATATTCGTGTCAAAAAGCACGTATTCCTTCTTTTTATTAAAAAATTTCAAATAAATTATTATTTTCTATACTGTGCTTAGTTCCAGAATTTTAATTATGGCGTTAACTTTATTATACTGGAAGGAAACCGATTTTTTCCTTCAATCATTGTCTGTTTTTCATTCATAAGTTATAATGCATCATTATACTAGTTCGATCTCTTCTGGTTCATGCATGGATATTTCCGTGAAAGGTGTGGCACGTGTACAGATGATGTATTAGGGTATATGGTGTTCACCTTTATAATATAACAGAAAATACACGGACTAGACCTTATAATAGGATGACTGCGGATATCTTATTTGACATGCCACAAAAAATAAAGATGGGAAAAAGTCTAGGAACATTCTTACATCTCAGATTTGTTACAACAGAAGTAATTCATACTCATAAATGTATGTCGCCATCTTCTTGTATAAATATTCAAATCAGTCATTACTGGACTTGTTAATTCTCTATACATTGATATTCATACAAAACTTTAAAGGCGCGCGTATACTTTACATGTACCTAAGATTGATAGATACATGCATCGATACAGAGCGGACCGGAGCATTATTAAAACATGGTCAAAACCACATACTAAGAAATGCAAAACTGAAGTATCCACTAATTGCCTGATTTCAAAATATTGTAAATTTAAAGATATTCAGTAGGAAGGGGTCACTATAAGGTATTAAGGTCGCAAGTTTTGAAAATAGCAGTGACTTCAGAGAGAAAATTATTCTTTCGCCTCACAAACTACAAATGGGAAGATATGCAACTACCAAAGCCAAGTAACACGTAGTAAATATTTTCTGGTTCAAAATGTGGGTTAATGTTACAAATAGACAATTTTCACCACAAAAATATAATTGCTGAGATATCTAGTCTATCATCTGACGGGTTTTATGGAACATTGATACGGTGTAGGTGGAATTAATTACCCCATGCAGAAGTATTACCACGATTTATGTAAATGCCATGGGTCTTAATTTCACGACAATTTAGTCTCACTACCCCCAGGTGACGTTTGCTTTGGCACAAACCAGGTCCCAGGAGCTTAACTTTATGCTAAATATGGGTAAGAAAACCATATTTATCGAATCGTTCAAGTATTTATTTCCCTTATCTATCTATATAGAACGAGCTGATAAAATATAGTAACAATTTCATTTACTCGGTAAAATTGCATATTTTGATTGCCCGACCGTAATGATGTCCCGTGTGATATCATATTGATCAAAGGACGTCCATTATATACCGAATCAAAACGTTCCCTTAAATCGCTCACTACCAGGAAATCTACGCCGAACAACAGCATAGAAATGCGATTTTAATGAAAATTCTTGAAAACGTGATGCTGAACACTGTAATTAGAATGCACTTTAAAGGTTTCGTATCGTTGTAATAGTTCAAACAAACCTTATGGGCTTGTCCTACTTTGGTAATACTAGCAAGTAAGATCATCTATTAACACAGTTTTTCCCTCAAATTGCTTAAAAGGGTTTTAAAGAACTGAAGTCTTACTAAGTATTTCTGGTAAAAAGTTAAAAGTACTCTATGGCCTTAGATTATACTGAGGTTTAGTCTCTTTTTTGTACTTAGAGGAAAATGATTTGATGAAGAGTATTTCCATGATATTTTTTGTGTAAATTATCAAATCTCACATCACTATCAAATTAAAAGCTATTTCTAGAGATGAATAACTCTATGACGATACCAGCTATTAGTGCATAATTCTCTTATTGCTTGAATCAATTCTTTATTACAATCATTAGTTCTCTATTTAAACTGCCATGTCAACAACTTTCCAGTTAAAAGCTGTTTCCTAAATAGTTGAAAATCGAAGGTCAAGGTCTAAGCTTTAAATTCTTTGTCAATGGGCATTTGAAATACACATCATGGAGAAAAAGTTAGCAAAAGGAAACTTTTAGAAAATGCACATAAGTCTATCAAGTACCATGACAACATTATCATTCATTAAATGTTCGATTCTTCCAACAAAGAATTCTGAACATTTTCAAATTCATTTGTAATTATTTATGATTAAAAAGATTATCACAATACCAAATAAATGAATAGCTACAAAAGATCTCTTAAAATTGTGGACAAAGAAGGACAACTTTGCAAATACTCTGTGTTCCTGATGGGCAAGGAGAGATAATTCTATGTTATCCATTTATAAGACTTCCATTTATTTTTAATTTCATTGCCAACACACCTACAAAAAGACAATCTAAAGAAGCTTAGCATGTGTGACAGACAAATAGACAGAGATATGAAGACAAATAGACAGATTTGTGACAGACAAATAGACAGATGTGTGACAGACAAACAGACATATGTGTGACAGACCAATAAAAAATTTAAACTTTATTTATTTTACAAAGTTTAACAAACAAGTTACACAATTTATATTAATGTCTCACGTTGGCTCAGATGTTGGCATGAGGGGGTCCAAGGAGCAGGAGGAAACCGGAGTACCTGGAGAAAAACCTCCTACTGAGGCCTGGGTGGGAGACCACCTACCCTCCCCCATAAGATCCTTCGCCGAATCTGGGATTCGAACCTAGAGGTGAAAAGCGAGCGCGCTACCACTGTGCTAACCCAACCAATAGACAAATAGATGTGTGACAGACAAATAGATGTGTGACAGACAAACAGACAGATGTCACAAGATGTGTAATGGACAAATAGACAGTCAGTCAGACATACAGTTACTGTGTTTGTACTTCCACTACTTTGGTGTAAAAAGGGGAGGTATTTAAACATAGGTTATCACAGATTACAAAGCTCATCTTGTGGCAGAATGTTACCATGGCAGCAAAATTCAATTAAAATATTTTTCTAAGTAAACTGGATTTTAAAAGCAAAATCACTTGAGCAAAAGAAAGGGGAGGAAATAAAAGGTACATCCAATAAAAACTTATGATCACTGAGCGAAATAAGTCCCCTACCAGCATAAATTACCATAAAACTGAATTTTGCAAGTCATCAAGGGGCATAACTCCTCGAAAAATAAGCCTAGCATGATGAAAGTCAAACTTGATCTGTACCTATCCAATACTAAGTCCTGTATCAAATGTCAGCTGAATACCTCTATCCGTTGCAGAAAGAAGTCCGGATAACTTAATTTTGCAAGTCATCAAGGGGCATAACTCTTCCAAAAATTGGTCAAGCGTGACGAAAGTCTAATTTGCTCTGTAACTATCCAATACCAAGCTGTGTATCAAATTTCAGCTAATATCTCTATCTGTTGCAGAAAAAAGTCAGGAAAACTGAAAAATGGGACAGATGGACCGAGAGTAAACTAAGAGTCCCCTTCTGCATTGCCAGTAGGGGACTAATAAGCAAGTTTGAAACATGTAGCACTTATACTTTGCTCAATATTGGCTTTTAAAAGCAAAATCATTCAAGCAGAAGAAGTAGGTCAAAGTCATTTTATGAAAGTTTGATCAAAGATAAATCACATATGAAAGTTTGGTACAAGTAGCACTAATACTTTGCTCAATATTGCCTTCTAAAAGCAAAATCACTCAAGCAGAAAAAGTAGTTCAGATGTTGCATCAGTTGCATGAGTCCATCTCAGCATCCCAAGATGAATCACTTAAGGAAGTTTTGTAACTGTTACATCAGTACTTTATCAGATAGTAAGCTACCCCAAACTTCTTAAAACAGTCACACTGAGCTACCTTTAACTTTTTAATTGTCACTGAAGTGAAAAATGAAGGTCAGATGCAGCATTCAATGTATGGGTTCACCTCAGCATCCCAAGATGTATCACATGTGTAAGTTTGGTTACTGTAGCATCAGCACTTTGTCAGATACTAGGCTACCCCAAACATGGACGTGTGGGGATATAGCATAAGCCCAATCAATTTTGTCAAGGTGAGCTAAAAATGCTGAATATAAGTATATACTTAATCACTGTACCTACATTCTGTCATGGTGACAGGCGGTACCAATTTGTATGTTTACACCCCTTAATATCAATAAATAATACAGTTCATTTTGAATTTGTACAATCAATGTGAAGATAATGTTAAGATCAAGGAATAGTAAAATGCATATGATCATAAAAATCGAGTTGGGACACTATATTTCAACCGAATCAAAATGACTATGATGTAGGTACCGGAAATTCTTTAATGTAGGTACCACAAATCTTTGCTCAAATACTGGTACCTACTTCCTTGTCATTTTCATACTCTCAACATTCACTGTACATTTTACAATCAATTTTGAAATTATGTAATTTCCAGCATTTATCCATACACAATCTTCACATTGAGTGTACAGATCCAGCATGCACTGTGTTGTTTATTGATATTGAAGGGTGTAAACATACAAATCGTTACCGCCTGTCATCAAGACAGGATGTACCTGCATCTGCTTTACACCAGTGTTAATGTATGTAATGATAATATACACATAACCACCAGACACTTTGTAAATTGTTTATAAAAGAATGCTTATTCAACACATTTGACTGTGACTGTGAAAACTGAATCAGAAAATTAAACACCAATTTCATTTAAGCTAATAATTTCTGCTTTACCTCACAATTGCCCTAAACAAAACGACAATTTAAGAATGTATAAAGGTATAATATCACCAACAATCAATGACTTATTCCTTGCTGATAAATGGTCAACTGATGAAAAAAATATTTTATTTGCTTACGTTGATCATGTTTTGACCAAGTGGAATTGACCAAGTGGAATTTGACAAGTCTTATGGCTGCATCTGATATTTTAATGTGTACTTATCTGTCCATCCAGAAGTCAGATAAGTACACATTAAAATACACATGTATCAGATGCAGCCATAAGACTTGTCAAATTCCACTTGGTCAAAAAATGATCAACATAAGCAAATAATTTTTTTTTTTTTCAAATCCATGAGAGGAATATCTACTGCAGCCTGTTTCACAAAAATACTTACGAACAATGTCAGGAATTTTCGTAACTTTTGATTGATCAGTTCTACTTACTCACTAAAATTTGCAATGTTTTGTCGCTGAATTTATTTTTAGTATGTAGAAATGATAAAAGAAAGCATGATACAATTTTTCTAGAAAACCTTTTAAACGTTTCATTGAATGAAGAAAGTTACGAAAATTCCTGAAATTATTCGTAAGAATTTTTGTGAAACAGGGCACTGGTCATTTGTTTTCATTTTACTGAAGCTAAACTTTTATCAATGGTGTGTCATAGGCAAGATGTGCATCAGAAATGATGATCATGAGAACCATGCATGCAAAATAGCTTTCATTTACAATACAAGCAATGAAAGAAACATAAACAGGAAAGGCTGACATAAAAATAGTGAATGACAGCATAATCTTTCACTAGATTCATAAATTCTCTCATGTTCTTTGAGATTTGAGTCTTCAGTGAGTTGAAGCACACATAAACATAAAAGAGATGTATTGACTGTCTGCCTACCTTAGGGTCCTCTACATATGATAAATGTCCAGCTCTCTGTTTGACATATAATACACCATTATTCTGTAGTACTAACCTATAATGAAATAATAAAACAACATAATTCTAAAAATCCACTAATAACATAAAACATCGTTATTCTGTAGTAAATAAACAATGTATGATACATAAGACTTTTTTTTAAAAATTACTTGGTCCAAATCCTTACAATGGTCTTTTGCAGACAAAGAGAGACAACCCTTGCTAATGAGCTTACTTCAGAGTGTTCCAGTTCTTGTTAATGTTGAATACAATAGGCCAGTAACGTGGTCCTAGAATCTTTACCTGAAATAAAAATACAGAAATACTATATACTATACAAGAAGTTTACTGCATGTATTCAAGACTAACAAATAGGGACTATCAGAATGTTTTTTGAAAATGTTAAGCATTATTAATTTCCATGCAGAGGTATGCGGTAATGATATGAACTAGGTGAAGTGGACTGACACATAAAAATAACATGTATGTTATGTGTACAAAGTGTATAAATTTATGCCAATATTATTTGTAGAAACATCATTTCAATGAATTATAGTTCGTATATCTGTTCCAAAAGTACCCCTGATTTGGATTAAACATCCAAAACATGAATGTCAAGTGTACTAAAATATGTTCAAAGAAGAGCTCTCTGATCTCTAAGGAAACAAATGCAGTGATTCAAACTCAAAACTTGGTGAAAAATTGTAATATATGTACTGTTAAGCTTTATTGCATCACTTTATTTCTGCTCGTATACATCAACATTGATTATGACTACTTAGTAGATTTCGCTTTATATTGGTATTTTTTTTCATGATGTATGTCTACAAATATATATGTGTTACATACAGTACCTCTTCTATGAGATCGAGCTGGGGTAAGAGGGAGGGTGCCAAGGTCTGAAATGATTCACTACCATAATTCTCTGTACTCTGAAACATGTGAAAGTAGAGAATTCATTAAAGAAAATTATTGTCGGAATGAACAAAATAATAGTAATAATCCAAAAATAAAACACAGCTGAAAACGGTATGGCCAGATTGCAAAGTAATTTTTTGTAAGTAACTAGATCAAAGTCCAAGATCAAGGTTACAAGTTACTACAATAATTGAAAGGTCTTGTCTGAGGCAACCTACCTGTATAATGCATATAGTTCCTGAGATTTTGTTTCAACCAGAATCTTAACCAAAATCTTTCACTAGGTCAAAGTCCAAGGTCAAGGTCACTAAGTCAAATGTTATGGCTGGCATAAATTGAAAGGTCTTGTCATGGGCTACCTACCTGTATAATTATAGAATAACTGTCTTTTGGAATGTGATTATACTGTGATAACCTACAATATAATGGATCCAGGAATTATGTTAGCGCATTATGAGAAACATAATTCCTGGATCCATTGTAGGTTATCACAGTATAATCACATTCCAAAAGACAGTTATTATATATATTTACATTGCAGTTTTTCATGCTTTAATGACGTTAAAATATGTTTACAACTACATGTACATTGCTAAGGCTCTGTTACTACGTACCATCAAAGTTCAAATCAATCCCAACTTACTATGACGTCATAGTTCAAATCGCGCCACTGCGGTTATACTTCTATAATCTCAGTGTAAATTCTATACAAATGAATGGGCATATGTAAACATTGTTATGTATCTACTGCACATAGTTCCTGAGATTTTGCTTCAACTAAGAACTTAACCAAAATCTTTCACTACTGTATATGTACATGTACATGTAGGTCAAAGTCCAAGATCAAGGTCACTAGATTAACTGTTACTGCATAAATTGAAAGGTCTTGTCATGGGAACCTACCTGTATAATATTGTTTCTACTGCGTATAGTTTCTGAGATTTTGCTTCAACCAGAAACTTAACCAATTCTTGAGGACGGACAGATGCACAGACATATAGACAGACAGATAGACGGAGACATATTGTCAATCTATAGACCCAAATTGCTTTGCAATCTTGCCAACAAAGGAATATGCATGATAAGTGTATCATTATATAGCTAAATTATTCAGCTAGAGTTTTATTTCTTTTAATCATTTTCAATCTGTGTTTCACTTAGATTACTCATGTCTTTACATAATTATATCATTGAGTTTTTCTGTGTCAAAACAATCACATGACGTATATAATGTCAAGTAAGTTAATAAATAGAATGTAGAGCTATTGTTTTCTCAGGTACAGATGTCACATGAAAAATACCAACTTTGTATCATAACACAAGACTATCACAAGTTTTAAAGGAGTTTAAAAACATTTATAAAACACCGCTAAAGACGGTATGACAGGATTGCAAAGTAAGTTTTTGTCACTAATTGGGTCAAGGTCAATAGGTCAAAAAAGGTTTGTCAGAGGCAACCTACATGTATTATATAAAGTTTCTACTGCATACAGTTCCATAGATTTTGCTTAAACCAGGAACTTTAACCAAAATCTTTAACTAGGTCAAAGTTCAAGGTCAAGGTCAAGGTCACAAGGTCAAATGTTACGGCATAAATTGAAAGGTCTTGTGATAGGCAAGCTTCATGTATAATATAAAGTTTCTACTGCATATAGTTCCTCAGATTTTGTCTCAACCAGAAACTTTAACCAAAATGTTGACGGCAGACAGACATTGTCAATCTTTAAACCGGAATTGCTTTGCAATCCGGCCAAAAACGCAATCATAACATACATGTAATACTGAATAAGGAAAAAAGAGATTTAGAAGTTATAATAGCTGTAAATACTTGTCTACTTTAACCTTACTCTAAATCTGATTTCCATGGGAACATAACACGGAAATCCAGTATCCACGTCTCTGGGGAGTACAAGCCTGGGTTCAGCAGCTAATACATATAAATGTCGGAATGCTTGTAAATGATACCTGTAGAAACAATAAACAACATAGCTGAATCTTTATAAACATATAAATTTTTCAGTATCTGTCAGATGGTTTACAGGGAATAATTCATGTTTTGGGGTTTTGACAGGCTGATGTTCCATTTGGGACTGTTTGTAATGCAAAAACTATAATGATGTTATTTAATTTCTATATATGCACAACCAATGTACATGTAATTCCCTTAGATGAAACTCTTGAAGTGGTACACATTGTATTCCTGCATGTTGTGCCCCGTGACATCACAATGCATAAACTCTAACCTGCAAACTGAACCCGCGTTGACCAAAATGTTAATGTTACCCTTTTATCTGGAAAACCCGATTTCAGAAAACAAGAATGAAACTGAAAATTGTGGTGTATATATATATACATGTATATATAGAATAAATGTCATAATTTGTGTTTTGTATTAATATGCAACGTACAGCAAATGCATTCATCCCATGAAATGCACTAACGAGCACTACACGTACGTTAAATGCACTTGCTGTGTGTTGCATACCCATAACAAACTCAATTATTGTCTATACAGAAATATTATCCTTGTAGCATAGTTTGCCTGAAATTTTTCGCTGGTTTCCATAGAATTTAATGGTGTCACGAATAGCTTATATCAGATACATGCACAAATAGGAAGAAACTATTGATACTGAAAAAATAGAAGTAAAACTTTGCAACAGAATGTGACTAAGTTTTACTAACCTGTTATCATTGCTGTGCTGAGGAAACTTAGGGAAGAAAGCACACAACATCACAGCTATAGACTCTGGGGTAGATTTCAAAGAGTATCTGGAATTCAAAATGTTACATGTTGGATACATCAAGTTCAAGTCTACATGGCTAAAGTTTACATGGAAAATTAAACTTCATCTCCGCAGTGTTCATTAATGTGCCCAGACGAATCTCTTTGGCTTGAAAATAAACTCTGGACTAACATTTCAGAATCGTAGCGATAACCCTTTCCACTTGTTTAGAAAATTCTTCATACATGTATTGCAACATTGAAGTTTTCACTTTGTAATCCCTGGATAATGGTTACATCATTTGTCAAATATCACATGTAAGTTGCAAAAGTAGATACCAATAGAATAGTTGTGATACTTAGGGTTTGTGTTTTACAAAAACTGACAGTGTATCGGCAAATCAACCGTTAGAAATTGAGTTTACTGCAAGGTGTTAGCAGGTTGTAAAACATCAATATGGTAACACTATTCTTATGCTTTGGTCAGTAATAAGCTAGAAAATTGAAAAATTTGTTATCAAGTTTCAATTTTATGAAGGAGTTATACTTACCAGTCAGAACTATACATTAGGATATCTTCCATTGTTTACGTCCGTAACTCGCAAACGCATGAATGACTAAGAATCAAACACCTAAGGCACCTAGATCACTCATGCGCTTTACCTCAGTTTATATAAGCGGGCAACAAAAATGTTCCCATAAAATCAAAAACTGAAGAATTGCAGGGGAGGAGGAGGGTAACTTGACTGGTAAGTATAACTCCTTCATAAAATTGAAACTTGATAACAAATTTTTCAATTTCATTTCATCCGTTATACTTACCAGTCAGAACTATACATTAGGATATGTATAGACTCCAAAGCAATACAGAACTGTGGTTGGTCAATTCTTCTTTTACCATTCACAGTAAATATAGTCCAATAAGGATAAAACATCCCACAACTGTACAGTTTATATACAATGATTGTTCCACAATCCAAGAAAAGTTAATCAAAAACACTATATATACAATGTATGTGCTATGCCACAAATCACTTTCAACCAATATACTAGCATGGACAACACTGAAAATCACAATGTTAAAACTGTCCCACATGAACTGTTATATTCAAATAACATGAAATGTTAAAACTGTCCCACACGAACTCGCTGGTAGATAATCTAATAAATATCAAAAACAATCTACTTTTTCAGAACATGAGTTTTTACATCTTTCAGGTAAAAACGTATGAAGGTAGATTCCTTGCTCCAATCTGCAGCTTCAAGAATGTTCTTCATGGATGCACCATTGAAGAGAGCCCACGATGTTCCAACAGATCGTGTAGAGTGACCTTTCACTCCTGAACAATCCTTATCATGTGCCATCTTGATAGTTTTCACTAACCAGCTTGAAATAGCAGGCTTATGTGGCTCATTTATTGATAAAAACAATTTTGTTTCATCTTTTCCCTCTGTATCATGTCTGAAGCTTTCAGTACATTTTAAGTAATAAAATAATGCACGCTTTGGATCTAGTAGTTTGTTCTCTGCAAAAGATGGAACAAATACCTTAGTACCAAAGTGAGAGGGACGATCTTGTTTAGCGAGTCCATGACGAATAAAAGTAACTCCCTTCTTCTGTACAGACACTGATCCATCTCCAATGCGCAATGATTGTAAGTCACTGCATCTCCTGAAAGTAGTTATGGCTATCAGAAAAACAGTTTTCATGGTAACATGTTTTAATTTTGCCTTTTTTATAGGTTCAAAGGGTAATTTCTCTAGCATTTTCAAGACCCTGGGCAAATCCCACTCTGGTAGCAGCTTTGATACCGGGGGCCTTGAATTAAAAATTCCCTTCAAAAGTCTAACAACATATGGATGTTGACCCACTGGTCTACCATCAACAGAATCTATAATAGAAGATAGCATAGAACGGTATCCTGCTATAGTCCTATATTGCAAGCCACTAGTATACAAGGATGTCAAAAATTCGGCAACTTGAGTTAAATTTGCCGTATAGGGATCAATTTGTTTTGAACTACACCAACTACTGTATCTTTTAAATTTTGAAATGTAATCTTTCTGTGTGCCTTCTCGCCAGGAGGCACATAGTAAGTCTCTTGTTTGCTTAGAAAAGCCTCTTTTTTCAAATTGTCTGTTGAGAGAAGCCAAGCTGTCAGATTGAAAATTTGTGGATTTGGATGATTTATCATTGATTTTGGCTGGTGTAATAGACTCGATGTTACTGGAAGTTTGATTGGACAATCTATCAGAAGTTCTAGAATCCTTGTATACCAGTGACGTCTTGGCCAATGTGGTGCTATTAGAATCACCTGGCAATGATACTTGCTCATATGTTCTAGGACTTTCGGAATTAGACAAATTGGGGGGTAAGCATATGCAAACATGTTTTCCCATGGAATTGATAGGGCGTCTATAGCTAGAGCATTGCAATCTTGCGTCCAAGTGCAATAAATCTCTGTTTGTTTGTTCAGATGAGATGCAAACAGATCTACAAGAGGATGACCCCACTGATGGAATATTTTTTGAACTACTGTTCTGTTCAAAGTCCATTCTGTGGGCATTATCTTGTATCTGCTTAGCTTGTCTGCTAAAATGTTTGCTTTCCCTGCAATGTGAGCTGCTTTTATGTAAATATTGTGTTGAATTGCCCAGTTCCACAAATCCCAAGTCTTGTAACACAATTGGGCCGACCGAGTGCCCCCCTGTTTGTTGATATATTGCACAACTGTTGAGTTGTCGCAACGTATCAACACATTCTGACCCTTCAGATCTTTCACAAAATGCTTGAGAACCAGGAAGACTGCTTCCATCTCTAACAAGTTTATGTGCCAACCTTTCTGTGTCTCCCTCCACTGACCTTGAAACACCTGAGATTTCATATGTCCCCCGTAACCTAGATTCGAGGCATCTGTTGTTATAGTCACCGTTGTCTGACCTTGAAGTAAATTTCTTCCTCTCAAAACATTTACTGGATTTAACCACCATTTGAGATGAGAAATGAGGTGGTTGGTGACAGGAATCTTTATTTCTAGATTTTGGGACGATGGTTTCCAAAATGCTAGTAGATGCAACTGGATTGGACGCATGTATAGTCTTGCATTTGGAATTATCTCTATGCACGATGCTATTATTCCCAGTAAGTGTAAGAAATCTCGAGCTAAGTTTTGACCTGCTATAATTAGCTTTACTGCATTGTAAAGTTTTGTTATTCTCTCGTTTGTTGGCATCACAAGACCTTGTTTGAGCTGGAATAGTGTTCCTAGGTACACAACTGTCTGACTTGGAGACAGAGCCGATTTTTCTAGATTGATTATGAAACCTAGTGATACCAGAAGATCTATACATCTGTTTCGATCTAATATCAGATTTTGTTTGGATTGATTGAGAATAAGTAGGTCGTCTAAATACGCTACTATTCTGATGTTTTGGGTGTGAAGATAACCCATTACCACTGAAAAAATTTTTGTATAAACTCGAGGAGCTACTGTTGGACCGAAACACATTGCTTTCCATTGATAACATTGATTCATTAGACAAAAACGAAGGAACTTGTGATGTTTTTGAAAAATTGGAACATGTAAGTATGCATCTGTTAGATCTATTGAGATTGCCCAATCTCCTGGTATCACTACATTTAGAACTTTTGACAAAGTATCCATTTTGAAATGCTTTTTCAGTAGATACCTGTTTAAGGGTCTCAGATTTGTCACTGGTCTTAATTTTCCCGACTTTTTTGGAACCAGAAAAAGTGTACTGTAAAAACCTGTGTTTTGAGCATAATTTGGAACCTTTTCTATTACATTTTTCTCTAACAATTCTACAACCTCTTTTTGAAAAATTTCCTGATTTTGAATTGCAATTTTTGTTTCCTTTACCCCTAGAAAAGGTGGTTTCTGAACAAATTCCAATTTGTATCCGGACTGGAGTACAGACAGTACCCATTGATCGTCCGTTATCTTTTTCCAATTTTCCACGAAAAATCTGAGTCGACCCCCTACAGGTATCTCTGATTTTGCTAACAGATTTCCTACCTTTAAGTCATTTTTTCTTTGGAATTCGAAAGGAACTACTTGTAAAAGATTTCCTTTCCTTGCCTTGATTGTCTGTCCTTGACTTGGCATTATCGTACGACCTCTGGTACGTAGAGGATTGACCTCTTCTCCTATCTGAGTAGTCATAACGTTGACGCTTGCTATTTCCTCGATAGCTACTGTCAGAAAAATACGAAAATTTTCTTTTCTGCGACTTCATGGCATTGCTTCCCGTGTATTCTGGCAGAAGATCACTTAATTGTTCTTTCTGATCCTTCCTTTGCTTTAATTTTTCTTCCAATCCGGTACCAAAAACACCGTCACCAGATAACGGCAAATTCTGAATTTTCGCCTGAACGTCTTTCACTGAATGTAATCCAGTGTCGGCAATGGCAGCTTTTCTCCGAATCAAATGATGAAAAGCTCCTGTACGTCCTACTTGGTCTAAAGTTTTAGTAGACATTTCGAATATGTCACGTACAGACTGAATAGCACTGTCCAAATTAGAATTAGTCGACTTCAGGTTGTTTAGAAGTAATCCTAAAGCCTGTTGAATGTAAGTAACTGAAATAATACCCATTCTGGCAGCAATCTGACCCTGGTATGCAGAACTCTCAATACCTTTCAGCTGTGGAGAAGCTAAATGCTTAGATTTACCCCATGCACGAAAAGAATTATGTTGTTTCCTCAACAGAGGTTCCAATAAATCGTCCAATGCCGGGACTTTCAAAATATCACGTGACTTCTCTTGTACTGGAAAAGCTAATTTGTACTCCTCTTTATAGGCAGTAACTTTGTCAGGGTCGCTAGAACGCCACGAGTTATTAATAATGGCTTTCTGTGAATCATCTAAAACGATTCCCACATCATCTTTAGAACTTGACGAAATATCACCAAAAATTTCACAAAGTTTATTGTTATTGTCATCATTCTCATCTGTATGAATGTATCTCTTAAATTTATCTTTCCCAACTGAGTTAACTCTGGCTAAATCTGAGCAAACAGATCTGTGTGAAACACAATCATCGGAGTCATCAGATATTACATGCTCTCTTTCACTCTGACCAGGCGCTAGAGATAAAACATCCTGATAAATGTCATTTCTCTGTGGTGAATTTTCATTTTCAGAGTTATGCATCCCATAAGGATCGTCTCTGATACGTGTACTTGTAAGCGTGGCCGAACCACCATTATGTACAGTCTGTGCATTGGTTTCACGAAAATCTCGTTCCTCACGAGTTCGTTCTTGTGAAGTGGAAAACGTTTCCATAGTTGTTTTAAACATATCCATCATGGATGTGAATCTTTCCTCCATTTTAGATTCAAAAGCTGCAAATTTAGAATCTGTATCATTCTTCTTGGTAGAAGATTTACTAGAACTACGAGTGCGTCGTTTCTTCTGTCGATCCGCCATATTGGATTCACCTTTTTGAGACGACTGCTCTAAATTAACATTCTCTTCATGAATGGAAGCTTCCTCCTCGGAAGCACGGCGAACTGCCGCTTCCGCCATAAATATATATCAATAAAACTGACTCTGGATAGAAAAATCAAAGTCAAAAACAGAGTAAAATACTCGTAAAGTTCAGAGAACAGCGATGGACATCCTTTTTGTTGCACGCTGGAAGATAAACTGAGGTAAAGCGCATGAGTGATCTAGGTGCCTTAGGTGTTTGATTCTTAGTCATTCATGCGTTTGCGAGTTACGGACGTAAACAATGGAAGATATCCTATTGTATAGTTCTGACTGGTAAGTATAACGGATGAAATGAAATGCCTGCTTTGAACGGTTGTAGAGAGGCCCAATACATACCTGCCACCTCCTAAAAACAGAAGGCCTAATGCCATACTAATGGCCATATAACACCCATACACTACAATGTGGTTGTACGGAGGTCCAATACATACCTGCCACCCCCTAAAAACAGAAGGCCTAATGCCATACTAATGGCCATATAACATCCATACACTACAATGTGGTTGTACGGAGGTCCAATACATACCTGCCACCCCCTAAAAACAGAAGGCCTAATGCCATACTAATGGCCATATAACATCCATATACTACAATGTGGTTGTACGGAGGTCCAATACATACCTGCCACCCCCTAAAAACAGAAGGCCTAATGCCATACTAATGGCCATATAACACCCATACACTACAATGTGGTTGTACGGAGGTCCAATACGGGATCTCAGCATTCTACATAATCTCATCACTTCTAAATTTCCCGTGCCACTCATCACCTACAGAATAAAAGAATTAGGTTTACAGTTTACAAAGAAATATACATGTAATCAGTGCCATGGTCTAGTGGTTAGGGCGTTAGGCCAGTAACCTAAAGGTTGCTGGTTCAAGCTTCACTGAGACCGCAGCTCGGTCGCAATAAACAAAGATGTCCTTGTTTATTTATTTTATTGTTTACGTGTCTTGGTGTATTAAAAAAAAAATAAAAAGAGAAATATGCTTTTCATTGAAAATAACATGAAAAGTTTTGCATGATTAAAAGTCGGCCAAACTACATGTATAAAGGTCATTGTACTTTAAAGAGAATTTTGATCATGTTAACAGATTTTTTATTTAGTTTGTGAGTTTGTGTTCCTATTCTATATAACTGAATATCAAGACAAGTGATTTACAATACTCTAGCAAAAGGCAATTGCAATAAGCCAACTGGTATAGAAATGAAAGATAACAATCTTCTGACAAAAGAATTGGCTTATTTTTGCTATCATAGTATGACAATTTTAATTTTGCTATGATAGTATGACAATTTTAATTTTGCTATCATAGTATGACAATTTTAATTTTACCATTCCTAATGCTAGGAGAACTACCACCATACAGTTCTCTAACGCACTTCGACCGGTCTGTTCTACACTGTTAGGTATACTCATCACCTTCAAAGACAGGTTCATGCACTTCATCTAGAAAGATATAATACAAAAATTATTACATAAATCAATCAGAAAAGTACAAAAAATTCAGCAAAACCAATGAGACAAAGTGAAATGGCCTTGAGACCAAGAAATAATTTTATGATTTTAAAATACAGCTTGCAGCATATTGTGGTTACACTTACAACAAAAATGTGTCATGGTTAAAAACAAGGGTTCTGAAAAACTTGTGTATGAGATTTTAAATACATGTATCATCATTTAAATTTAATTTCTGAAGAATCAAAATGAAAGGTCAACATTTTTTTCAAACTTACCAAAGCATCAAATGCTGCAGCATTAGCTGTTCCTGCAAACTTCAATCCAACGACCATACAAGCTCCTGCTACTATGTTACAGTAACCCTGACTGAAAAATTTACATAATCTTGGAATACATTTTCCTTTCTAATAAAAAATACGAGTATGACTGCTGATCTCACTTTTTTTTATACATCAATGCTTTTAATATCATCGATGAATTTTGAATTACTACTGAATCACTGTTAAGAGGACATTCAAACATACAGTGTCCTCTTCCAGCATAACAAGCTTGCTAAATATTTAAAACATTAAAATTTTTGAAGAAAATGTTTCTACACTGTACTACTAGATGGGTGTAAAGTGTGAACTAAACCAAAGTATTGACTTATTTTCAATGAGTGTTTGGCATTTCAGTTGTGGTTTTAGTAATGTCTTACCTCATGGTCTCATAATCTATTAAATTATCTTCATCCTCATCTTCCCTTCCTCTTTTAAAAGCTCGGTCTTTTATCAACTATAGATAACATCAAATATCATTTGTACATCAAGTGTAAAAATATTTTCAATATCTCATAACAGTTTACATAAATATTTAAAAATATTTCATGTAAGCTAATTCAAACCTTTACAAGTTGAAATTTCATTTGTTGCAATAAAATTATGTCAGTTGTAATATGATTTGTTGAGAGAGAAAATCCTAAAATTCTTGTAAAACTCAAACTAGAAACAAGAGTATTCATATTATTTTTTTATTACAGCTAAAAAACCATAAGTCATGTTTACATGTATATTAGATTGTCACTGTTACAAAAACATGATAAGTACACATAATAGAAGTACCTGTGGAATGTTATCCATGATCCATTCAAAGCTTGGCATCACAGAGTCCCATAAAACTAAACCTCTGGCTAAAGTCTGAAATGAAACAATAGAAAATTTGGTCCTCTACCAACCCAGTTAACCAGGAGACAAGATTTAAATAAATAAGGCTCTATGATCTGTTAAGGTCACTACAGATATTTCTTATTGTCATAAAAATTAAGAACATACTTAAACAAAATAAAACAGCGTTAAAGACAGTATGGTGATATCAAAAAGTAAGTTTTTGTCAGTAATATTAGTAAGGTCAAAAGTATGTTATCAAATCTATTTTACCCTGAGTAGCAGGAAGTCTGGTCTGACATGATCCAACATGAACTGTGTATCAGGTGTCACTAACCAATCAGCTACAGCTCTATATGAAAGAATACTTCACATTACAAATTGATAAATGAAAACCATACACATGTAGTACAAAGATTTAAAAGCTTTATTTTTTTTTCTAAGAGTGAGGTTTCTATATCCTAAAAATTAAATGTTCATGTCCATTACAATTAATTTCTCCTTATACTTATACGTAACCATATTCAATTCAAGATAAATGTCACTGAATATTTTAGACATACAATGTACATGTATGTGACAATGGCAGATTTAGGGGATCATCCAAACTTTTACTCAAAATCCTATATTATGTGCAATTTTCAGTCAGATTCATATCTGGACTCAGATCCCTGGATCTGTAACTGTGTAATGATATATCAAAGATGATCTATCGCAAAAACGTTTGGAGTAACAAATTCTTTTACAAATGATGAACATACATGTAGTATCTAGATCATATGCACAGACAATACATTAATGTGCACTTGATAATTCTATTTACTTACTTGTTATTGGTTTTGAAGTACAACATTCCCAAAGCAAGAGTAGCTCCAGGTGATGTCACATCCACGTTGACACAGTCTCCCTCCTTATATAATTAGAATCATCACTTTATCATATGGTACAATTTCACATATGTAATATGGTAAATATACAACAAATAGAATTAGTGAAATATGAAAAAAAAAATCTCTGTCACAGAGATACAGGACACATTTGGATATTAAAAAACCTTAATAAATGTTGTATTTAAGAATTTCATGAGAACAGCTCTAGTGCACTATAGTATGACTTGTTTCGATTTACTTCATACAATTCCATTAATGATTGCATTTTAGTTCATGTACATGTATATAACATAGCTACCTAATGAGATATTTCATAAGAGGGACAACTTACATGTATTTGGTAGCTAGGTGACCTGAATCTCTCTTTATCTCTACCAGTCTGAAAAAAACAATAATATCATAATCATATACATTATAAACAATTTAACATACATTATACAATTAAGAAATGAATCTTATATTTTTTCTGTTGATGCAGGTATCACCCGAAAAATTGGACAGAAAACTGCATCAATGCGCGTAGCGCGTTGATGCAAAAGTTTTCTGTCCATTTTTTCGGGTGATACCTGCATCAACAGAAAAAATATAAGATTCATTTCTTATCATTTAATTATTATCTGTTTATGGATTCTTGGATATAAAAACATTCAATCACCGCACTATATTTCGTAAGTCGGAGGGTTTTGCAGTGATACGTCTGCCAAAACAAGTTATGGCAGCCGCCATGATTCAAACAGCGAACGATCGTCTCTCTATATCTTTGGAATAAGGACCAGTTTGAGCAAATTCTACATGCACTGTTAATTTTTGAGTAAGTAGGAAAGAAATGGTACCCTTGAAATAATAAGCAAACATCAACAAATTGTATTTTCAGCAACGACTTCATTCGTGTTTTAGGGAACCCCCGGTTCTAAAAATAGTGCTATAAATAGACTTCCGTGAAAAATTGTGTTGATCGATGTATCAACAAAATTTCTCAGCCAATCAGAATCTTCGTTTCTTGAAAATGACAATGGAAATTAAATGATTGTTTTATCTACTGTATATGCAGTTGGTTATTTCAACTCAAGATAACAAGCATTAATGAAACATACATGTATTTGAAGTCTGTGTCTTAATCCCTTTTAATACGTCCTAGTCTTTGAATAATAATACTATGGACTTTAGTTTTACTGAGTATTGTACAGGTACGTACATGCTGTCACAATTTCATATTAAGAAAGCTAAAAACCTCATTGTTAAAATATAACATGACAGACAGATTTTCCGATATACAGACAGACACTTAATATGAAACTCTTACCATAGGTCTCTTTTCTCCTCCCACCATAAAGTGACACAGTGTATCTGCCATGTTGAGATCTGATGACCACATTAGCTCCGTTCCTTTCTGTAGATGGAGAATAAAACAATAATAAATTTTGGCACATACGTTTCATGTAAATACATGACAGTAGAGTGATACACATTTTTTATAGGTTTATTAAGTCTTAATTTCAATATTCTTTTGTCTCATTACAATGTAAGTGATTACTTGCTATTATTCAATATTTTTAAATTCTCATTTCAGGATAAAATAGAGCAAATGAACGAATTTATTTTAAACTTCTTTGTTATACATTCATATGGTGTTTTGAGAAGTTGACTTTTAAAAGTTAATTCTTAGACTATGGTGCTGGGCATAGGAGAGTTTATCCCTATAACCAAGATACATGTATATGTTTTGAATGTGCAAATGGTATAACGTCAGCCAATCAAAGCCCATGGCAGCCATTTTGGATTATTGATTAGGTCAAATAACACAAATTTGGTAGAGGACCTAGAGTACTTGCTTCCTGTACTGTTTTGTGAAATTCTATGCAGCAGTTTCAGAGGAGAAGTTGAAAACCTAAACAAGTTAACAGCAGACAATGGACAGTGCACTATGACAATAGCTCACTTCAGCTTTGATCAGGTAAGCTAAAAGCAACATTCAGTGAAACTTTACACAGAGATAACAATTCCTAGAGCCATACCACCTGCAGGGAGTATGATTCTCTGTTATACATGTATATAACTTGTACACAAAACTTACCCCAAACATGACAAGTCCTAGAGCCATACCAGCTGCCAAGGAGTACGACTCTCTGTCCATACAATTCTCCATCTCTGGTCCTGGAGGTCTACCTACATGTCACATACACAAGGAAATCACACTTAAAAAATTTTGTGATTTATATACAAATAACATACATGTACATGTATAATACACATAAACTATAACTGAGAAAATTGAATACACTTTGTAGTTTTTCAAATTCTAATTTTTCTTTACTCAAAATGAATATCTAAAACTGTGGATGATTATCATAAATTCACACATTCACAAATGAAAATTCAGCTTCATATGAAACGGTTAATAATCAGCACATGTATCACAATATTCAGACCTAATTCTGCTAGAAAAACTTCTGCAGTATGCCTGTTCCCGGCGTTCTATGACAGCAGCCCAACCCCTAGGATGGCTGTCACAAGTATATTGTGGAGGAAATTCAGCTCATTGGACGTGGGGTAAATATTCATCAATATATAGGTACATGTAGTACGTTGTATATATACATGTATTATACAGACCTATTTCTGCCAGTAAAACATCTGCAGTATGCCTGTTCCCGGTGTTCTATGACAGCAGCCCAACCCCTAGGACGGCCGCTACCGGGACATTCAGTTCAGTGGAGGGGGGGGGGGGGGTTAAATATTCATCAATATACATGTACATATACATGTACATGTATAATACAGACCTATTTCTGCCAGTAGAACATCTGCAGTATGCCTGTTCCCAGTGTTCTGGAACAGCAGCCCCACCCCTAGGACGGCCGCCACCTGTATATTGTGGGGGACATTCAGCTCAGTGGAGGTGGGGGGTAACAGGGCAGGAACGTGGATACTCAACATCTTAAACGTGGTTAGATCCATGGTACCTCTCCTGTATTGTATAGTATTACAAAGATTTTTTAGTGGATGAAAAATAAGAAGTCTATTCAAAAAGAATCTGTAGAGTTAAAACTAGGCATACATATAGAATGGAAATTCCCTCATTGTGCAAGCAATTATATGCTACTTTGTTTAACACTAAAATTATCAAATACTTTTACTTTTGCTGTCTTTTATTACAGCATGAGAGAATGGTACATGTACTTAGTATGAAAGGATATACTCACTTTGCTGCTGCCATTCCAATCAACAGACCAATCGTTGTGAACTCATGACCCTGAAAATTCAGTTGTATATAAATGTACGTTGTATGTTAAAGTCAGTCAAACATTTACATATCCAAATGCAGGGTTCAAACTCTTATATTCAACTTACATGTATATTCATCTAAGTAAACGATCAAGGTTCCATTGTCAAGGAATTTTTTAAACACCACAGACATGTAAACATTATACAGACAAGGACATTTTTTTTATCTATTCATAAACACGTAACATAGAGGTGTGTAAATGTCCGCCGACCCATTGTACTAGTGAGACTCGAACCAGAAACCTTTCAGTCACTGGCCCGACACCTTAATCTCTAGACCATGGCACCGACAATAATATTGTATGCTGACTGGACAAAGTTACACGAAGCGTGTCTCTAAATACAAATAAAACTGATATTGAAGTAACTCACCTTGCTCAAGTAGTCATGTATGTTGAGAGTGTTTAGTTTGACCAGATGACCATTCAACCCAAGAGCCATCAGAAACCCTGCATATTCATTGGTTAGTTCATTTGTCTTTGATTTGTTGTACACTATCCATGTGGAGTCTACCTACAAAGAGATAGAAAACTTCTAGTTTAAATGATTATTTCTGAAACTGTCATTTTTGAAAGCACTATCAAAAGGAAACAAATCATCTGTCACATGTATCATTCCTACACAAGTAATTTACATTTTGTATCTGAAATACATTTTTAATAGAAAATGCAAAACATTCATTAAATACATGTAATCATACAATTTCCAACCATTTAATGTATACATTACATGTGATGAATTGGCTATCCTCAGCCCAGCAGCCACACCATTATGGAATTGTGGCCAGGCACTCATATTAGGGGGTGTGTCTATGTGGGTCAGGTCAACTGTTGCATTCCTGTGGAGAAAATATTAAAGAAGTAGGTACGGTAACCTGCCATATCGGCGCTATTTTCGAAGTTGTTTATATATCCATAATATTCTAGTTTTTAAAATGTCAAATTTATGGTTAATCCAAACAGGAAAGCTTATTATGATTTTACAGTCCTATACTGAATAATATGTCGCTAAAAACATCTAAAAACATTGAAATCATTGAAAATACCAATAAATGAGCGAAATTTCGATAGAAATTTATAAAATTAAGTATTGATCCAGGCCTTGCCCATGATTATTTTTGTACGAAACAATGGATTTCTGATCGGTCTTTACATTTGCATAAAAAATATCGTGGGTGAGGCCTGGATCATAGATGAATTTTGAAGATTTGTATGTAAAATAGATGATTTTCCTTTGTTTTGCGTCATTCAGGGCAAATGACGTCAGAACATGACGTCATACATCATGCATGCGACGTTATGAGGACTCAAAAATATGACGCGATATTTTCTCAAACATTCAACATTGCAAAAATTGGACCAGGTAATTAATAGTTCCATAATGAAAAGCATTTTTCGTCGAAATTATAGGGCCAATATAAGGGGTTAGCGCACCTAGTCCTTTACATAAAACTAAATCCTGGAATTATTTATTTCCTAAATCTTCATTAAGATACAGGTACATGTAAAATGTCCAGATTTTGACTGTTATGCTATTAATTGTTTACATATACATTTCACATGTGCTCCTACAGTCAGAAATAAAGTGGGTATACGTACATGTTGATGAAACATGCAAAATTGACATTATTGCAAGTTTTGCTAAATTCTAAGTACTTTTTAAATATACATTGTATATACGGAACATGTGTCAAGTATTGATGAAAAAATGTCCTTTGAGTCAATCAATGATGCTTATATAAAATTCCAAAGACCCTCTTCACATTAGGTTTTGACTTGCATTTTAGACATGCTAAGACATGACATCACTGCTTTTGACGTCATAAATACGGTACAATGTCACAGTTAAAAGTTACATCAAATCTTGTGATGTCGGGTCTTAGGATTTGTAAAATGCAAGTCCAATCCGGTAATATGAAAGTCATCTATTGTAGGAAGTTGTCTTGTTCTTCTATTATAAATATATATCATACAATTACACACAAAGAGCATATTATATATGATTCTAATGCACTCTGTTTGTAACGCGCATTTTGATTGGTTGAGTAATGAAAAAACTGCAAGGGGATTCACTGCAGTTTTTGCTATGACGTCATGCGTTCCCATAGGAACATCGTTAACAGCGGACGTTTTCTAGCATATAACTGACCATTTGCATTAGAATAGGGTTACCATAATGATGTTTTACAAAAACTGACAGGGTATTGGCGAATCCCCTGTCAGAAATATCTATTTTAATCTCATTTTCTGACAAGGGATTCGCCGATACCCTGTCAGTTTTTGTAAAACACACGCATGGTAACCCCTAATTTAGAGCAGCATACCTTGGTGGTGCTTTGCCCTGTAGACAAAGTTTTGGTATAGGTAGAGTCTCTGTAGGTAATAGATGAAATGTACTGAGAGTAAATATCCCCCTGTAGAACAAAACAGAATCAATCTTAAATAGAGTAAATATCCCCCTGTAAAACAAAACAAAATCAATCTTAAATAGAGTAAATACATATACATGTAGCTACAATAAAACTCTATTTCTTTGAAAAGCTGTGCTCACATTTTATCTTTTGATGTACATGTACATTCATACATGCTAGATGTCCCGGCGGGACAAAAATGTCCTGCAAAATCACATCTAAAAAATCTGTCCCGCGGGGACACGAAAATTCCTGTAAAATTGAAATTTGTCCCGTATTTCAGTGCAAAGTCATTTTTTCTTTCATCGTTCAAAGAGAGTCACATAATTGTCGTCAAAACAGCTGATCAACGAACCAATACTTATGGTGTTCCAGAGATTATAGGTGTGAAAACCTTTATACTTTATGTGATTATCTTAGGCCGATTGTTTTTTTCTCAGACACCGCCCCACGCTATGATTTTACGCCGACGAGACTTTTTCAAATAAAAATATCCATCCCGCCTCATGTCTGATCGCTGGTTAAATTTAAAAGTATCAATTTATCTAAAGGAAATTACGTTATCCTATTAGATATTTCAGTAATCACAGGGCGTCCAGTAATTAAAAAAACTGTGACAGTACGAGTAATTTTACGACAGGTGTGCGACAGAATATGCTTATGTCCAGACTTTATTCACGCATTGTAAATATTTTTTAAAGAAACTGTAAAACAGTTGTACCCGTTGACAACTCAGCCACTTGCCCCTCTTCCAGTCAATGGATTTAATATGCTCTGAAGTTGCAATGGCTTGCGAAGATGCCACGTATCGCTGACAAAAAAAACCCAAAAAAACAACAGATAGAGAAACATATTTTTTAGCTAAATTGATTAACCCGAGTGCATTACATACAAATGAGAAGTGCTTCAATAAATGCTAACCTAAATCTTTTGATTTTTAATGCTGTAGGATATCGATTCCAAACTCCGGGAGATAAATGCGCATTACATGTCATAATTAAGACCAACTTATTGGACCCACTTGGAAAATAAAAGGACGAGTCCTCATCATGTGCATAACAGTAAAGGACTAAATTGGGTACATGACAATATGATAACATTTTGTTTATAAGTCAGAATAATGTCCCAGAATGTGTACCAGAATTCTTAAATTTTTGTCCAAGAATTTTGTCATTTGTCCCTGAAAATTTTCATCAATGTCCCAGAATGGCTGAAAAAAGTCTGGCATGTATGTACATTTGTAAATACATTATGTGATAAAATGTCTATAAATATACATTTATACTAAATGTACATGAACAAAGATGATGACTTTTAGGATACTGAGTTGAGTGCATATGTACCTACCTCCCAACAGGTAAAGCCATGGTTCTTATACAAATATTGTATAAATGTCTCTCTTGCTCCTCAATGAAGTCATGATCACTGTTAATAAAAAAAGAAAATTTTCATTTATTTTACATAAAATATAATGTTATCTCATAGCATACATAGAATTTTCTAAAGTATTTGATTAAAGTTTAGCCAAAAGCAAAAGAATAGAGGTAATAGCCGATTTTCCAGTAGATTCATTAGGTGGACAGACACCAGACATCACAAAATTTGGCGTTGTTTTCATTGTGACGTCATAATAGAAAACATGACAACGCATAAAGTCAGTGCAATCAAATATGACGTCACAATTAGAAATTTTGCCAAATGATGTGATGTCTGGTGTCTGTGCATATAAAATCAAGGTTTAAAACGGTCATAAACATTTTCTGGAAAATGGACAATTATCAAATTACTTTAATCTAGAATACATTATAAAAAGGTTGCAAATGTAAATAAACCTTTCCACGATAACTGCAGTCCAGTTGCTTTGGATGGAAAAATAAGTACATTCCCAGTGTAATGACGTTAAGGATTTGAACAGTGATGTAACTAGAGTCAGTATTTTAGTCCAAAAATATAAATTACCAAATTATCATGTAAAGGCTAATCCATAATGCACAAATTTCAAGAAAATATGAATATACTATTACATGTACTGGAAATTTCAAGCTACATATTTTTAGATTGAACATATTTTATTGCGAAAAAGCAAAAGGATTGGACACAAGTTATCCAACTTAGATCATCCTCTCTGAGCTTCATATACTGTACATGTACATATACATAAAATCTACTACATGTATATGCTATATTGCATATACACGTACATTAAATCTACTATATGCTACATGTACATGTATATTGCTAGAACATGTACATTAAATCTACTATATGTTATATTGCTAGAACACGTACATGTACATTAAATCTGCTATATGCTATATTACTAGGACACATACTGCTTAACAACCTGATAACAGGGTATCTTAATCCTTATAAAGATTCATACAATACTTGCCTCAAGAAATTTTCTATGTAAAAAATCATTGCTGTGCTTTCCTGAATATCAATCAGCCACACTTTACATTTCAAAGCTACAGTATATTATCAGAAAACACTCACTGCAAGGCCTTCCTCATGTAAAACATTCAATACTAAGCCTTTCCAATTCTCATTCAGTAACACTGTTACGTGTAATAGCATGTTTAGATTATCAGGAAAATTTATTGCTATAAGCCATTCTATGTATCTGACTTCAGGTCTCTGTACCAAGGTGATACTAGCTGGCCATGATGACTTCAGGTCTCTGTACCAAGGCGATATTAGCTGGCCATGATGACTTTAGGTCTCTGTACCAAGGTGATACTAGCTGGCCATGATGACTTCAGGTCTCTGTACCAAGGTGATACTAGCTGGCCATGATGACTTTAGGTCTCTGTACCAAGGCGATACTAGCTGGCCATGATGACTTCAGGTCTCTGTACCAAGGTGATACTAGCTGGCCATGATGACTTTAGGTCTCTGTACCAAGGTGATACTAGCTGGCCATGATGACTTCAGGTCTCTGTACCAAGGTGATACTAGCTGGCCATGATGACTTTAGGTCTCTGTACCAAGGTGATACTAGCTGGCCATGATGACTTCAGGTCTCTGTACCAAGGTGATACTAGCTGGCCATGATGACTTCAGGTCTCTGTACCAAGGTGATACTAGCTGGCCATGATGACTTCAGGTCTCTGTACCAAGGTGATACTAGCTGGCCATGATGACTTCAGGTCTCTGTACCAAGGTGATACTAGCTGGCCATGATGACTTCAGGTCTCTGTACCAAGGTGATACTAGCTGGCCATGATGACTTTAGGTCTCTGTACCAAGGCGATACTAGCTGGCCATGATGACTTCAGGTCTCTGTACCAAGGTGATACTAGCTGGCCATGATGACTTTAGGTCTCTGTACCAAGGTGATACTAGCTGGCCATGATGACTTCAGGTCTCTGTACCAAGGTGATACTAGCTGGCCATGATGACTTCAGGTCTCTGTACCAAGGTGATACTAGCTGGCCATGATGACTTCAGGTCTCTGTACCAAGGTGATACTAGCTGGCCATGATGACTTTAGGTCTCTGTACCAAGGTGATACTAGCTGGCCATGATGACTTCAGGTCTCTGTACCAAGGTGATACTAGCTGGCCATGATGACTTCAGGTCTCTGTACCAAGGTGATACTAGCTGGCCATGATGACTTTAAGAGTCTACGTGCTTCTTATACCCTAAGATCCTCACTAAACCGTAGTCTTAAAGGTAGATAATCAGGACAATGGATCATTATAGACCATTCTACATACACCTAACCTCAGGTCTTTGTTCCATATCTATCCTATCCTAACGGGATGAGACGATAGACTAGATAACCTCTGGAGCATTACAGACCATTCTACATACCTGACCTCAGGTCTCTGTACCAAGGCAATCCTAGCAGGCCGTGATGACTGTAAAAGTCTACGTGCCTCTTGTACCCTCAGATCCTCACTAAACCTCAGCCTTAAAAGCTGCAAGCATGAAATGTAGTCAATATACATAAAAAGAAATATATGTACATGTATGTAAGACTAACCAAATCTTTATGATCAACAAGAAATACAAGTCCTGAATTTGCAGAAAAAGTACTTTAATTTAATTAATTTTCTTTTTTTCATTACAACATATCTTTTTTAATGGACAGTAACATTTCTTACCTCCATGTGTTCCATGCCGTCTTCCTCATCCTCCCCCACACTGTCAGGGAGGGGCTTCTTTGTATACACCCCAGGGGCAGCACTCAACTCTGTCTTGTCTATGGACTTCAGCTGAGATAAATCCTGACGGCCTGAAATTTGGGTTCTCATTAACAAAACTTCTACTTAATATGGAGAAGTGTTAAGTAGGTGAAAGGTCAAGGTCACAAGGTAAAAAAAATTGGTATAGATGGAAAGGTCTTGTCACAAGGAACACACATGTGAAATCAAAACCTTATTGCCTACCATTCAAAGGTAATGCCCGATATCAAAGTTTTTGAAAAAAGGTCAAATGTCAAGTTCACAAGGTCAAAATGTTAATACAAATGGAAAGGTCTTGTCACAAGCTATTTACATATGAAATATGAAAGCTCTATCACCTACCATTCGAAAGTTATAGCCCATGTTAAAGTATTTTCAAAAGTAGGTGACAAGGTCAAATATACATGTGAAACATCAAAGTCCTATCACTAACCAATCAAAAATCAGTCCCAATGTTAAAGTTTTTTAAAAGTAGGTAAAAGGTAAAGGTCAAGGTTGCAAGGTAAAAAATTGTTGGTATTGATGGAAAGGTCTTGACACAAGGAAAACACATGTGAAATATCAAAGCCCTATCACTTACCATTTAAAAGTTATGCCCAATGTTAAAAGTTTTTGACAGGGTTAAACAGACAACAGACAATCAGACAGACAGGCCAAAAACTATATGCCTCCGAATCTTTGATTGTGGCATAAAAATCATTCATATATTAAGTAAAACATACCAATAAGAACATAAGCTGGTTCCGGCCAATCAGAAGGTGGGTTACATCGGCAGTGAAAGATAGCCTCTCTGATTGGTAGTGTCAACCCCACAGGGAGATACTCTAGATTTTTCATTGTTAATTCTGTAACATATTAAAATTAACAATCATAATTTGATATGGAATACAGATCTTTAAGAACAAATGAGAGGCATCAAGTTTTATGAAAAAATATTCAAAATAAAGTGGACAAAATCTTAAATCATAAAATGTTCATGGATATCTGGAACAAATAATTTTCATGTTCAATTACAAATTTCTTCACCTTAAATATACAGACTAAGCATCTCTGTTGGAGAAAGTATAAAATCTACTCATGGAAATTACATGAAGCACACCTAACTGAGTACATACATCAGTGATTAACTAATTGCCGTCGATTGCTAAAATCCTTTCGATTCCGATTATTGATTTCAATTTCTTAGAATTGATTGCCGCTAAGAGGAAAGCGTTTAGTGTTAATGTATCTATTTTCCTCTTTTTCCATGTAACATGTACCGTTACTTGTTGAGTTACCTAAAAACAGGCAGATAATTTGAAATTGAATGATTCATATTTGCTTTCAGGCAGAAAAATACAAACATTCTATCCTTCATGTTGAATCTTTCATGGAAAATTGTTTTCCAGTTTAAATCCATAATCCATCGATTATTGATTCCTAAAAGCCTTCCAATGTACAACACTAACATACATGTACATGTTTTAAAATTAGAGCTGGGCCATTTCATCAATGCATCATAATATTTCATTTGCAAATCTAAGGATTGAAACAATTGTTGCCAGATCGATGTCCACACCCAAAAAATCCAGGATCTTCTTGTTTTCAATTTTTATTAGCTTGCGCATGGTTATCTAGAAGCAAAACTATAGCTAGCTGGACAGAGCGCTGATTCAAGTTAGTGTCCTTGACAAAGAATAAATCTGCCATGTCAGAACATTTTGGAATACAGATTCAAGAGTAAAACGGATACAAGATAACGAACACAACAAATATGCAAGTTTTTTTTTCTTCCTGAAGTAAACATGTTCAGTTTTACTTAAAGTCTTCTCAGTTTAGTTATCATAATACATGTACATATTGTGTCGGAAGGGTGAAATAGATCAGATCAGATCAGTCCATCATGGTATCGCCAGCCCTTTTTTAAAAATATGGTGATGTACAAGAGTAAAATGAATAAACATGGATTATCTTACCTAATTCTGTCATCAATAAGACAATTCTCTCTGTAACACTGGCAGATGGGACGGTGACTGAAAAGCTCCTCGACAGAGAAAGGTCACATGTTGGTGCCCTGTGACCTGCATATAAAAGAAACAGATTTATGTACTACCCTAGAAATTACAAGAACATATGCTTACAGTTGTCAGATATTTTCAAATATTATATAACCAGGATGTAACGTCGATTCTGATTGGCTGAAGCGCGAGTCATTATTTTCCGATAATGACCGCTGACGGAAGATAATGACTCGGTGTGGTTTTTGTCCTGATTTTAGTATTTACGATAAAAATTAAGATAGTTATTTTGTTTAATTTAAAAAGTCTAGATATACTTTTCACAAAAACTTTCAATTAATTATTAAGATCTTAATCAAAAAAAATATGTGTTCATATTCATTACAATCATTATTTTAATCATATGTAGTTTTACAATTCGTTATATAATATAACAAATAAGGACTTGGCCTCGGTCATTATGTCATTATAATGACCCGATGAGATTTGTAATATTGACCTCGGCCTTCGGCCTCGGTCAATATTACAAATCTCATCGGGTCATTATAATGACATAATGACCTCGACCAAGTCCATATTTGTATAGTAATCAGAAAGCTCAGGAACAAGTATATGGACCTTGAATACTTGTACTGTATATAATCTTGACCCTAAAGGAGACCATAACAGCCATTGGGTGTTCAGTCTCATCATATTTGACAAGCCCCGTAAGTTGGACTGAAGTATTATTTATAGCCATACATTTACATTCATGTATTTAAAAGTGTAAATAATGGATGTAATAAGTTGTATGAGAACAAACCTGCAGGAGCTATACGTCGCAGACATCTGTCTATGGCATTGTCTGTGTTCATCTCTTTCTTCAGAAGTAAGGCATATAGCTACATGTATAATACAAACAATTACGTTAAGATCTTGTAGAATCATGATCATAACATGATCATCAACATGTACATAAATGCATACACTTTTAATCCATGGGAGATATTTTACAATCTGGGAATATCACATTTTATGTTATTAACTTTTTACTTAAACATGTATGTGAACCAAATTGACTGCTACATGTATACAATCATCATATTTGATTTTATACTTCATTAAAAATCAAGTACACTAACTGAAACAATATTTTTGATGTTGTTACAAACTCCTGGTATATATGGGAAAGCCCCACATGTATCTCCTGATAAACTTGACGTCACCCACTGGTCAACGGACATCACAAACTGAGTATAAACACCAGGGTACTGCATCTTGTGTAGATTCTCTGAGGGTGAAATTAAGAATGCATGTACATGTATATTTCAACATTATGATTCCCTTGAAGAACACTTATTGCTTCATATATCATTTACATGTATCATGTACACTAATTCTCATTGATATAATCATTTACATAATCATAACTGCAGTTAATTTACATGTAAATGAATCTAAACATATTTGTTTGGCAATTCCTTTTTTCTACAAAAATATTATGAACTTGAGTTTGTTACATTTCTTTAATTTTAGTAATAAAAGCTTGTTGTTATTTTCCAGTACTTCTTATTTGAAGGACGGAAAAATATATTGCTTATGTTCTTTACAAAGAATCTGTTTCATAAAAATCCATGACTTCTTGAAAATTTTGAAACTTCTTTCCATGATCCCAAAGACAGACAGACAAGTACTGTACATGTATGCACAATACTTTTTCCTGCATGTAGGAATTTAAGAAGATTGTACATTGTAATTGCATATGCCCAAAGCAGGAGGATTTTTTTTCATTCATATTGAAAAGCAGTTTATAGTCAAAATATGGAATTCTAGTGATTCTTCAAACTTTTTCAGTACTTTTGGGAGTTTTCAAAATATAAAGTGAGAAATGGGTACAATCCAATATATAATAACAATGTTGAACGTCTTCAAAAAAATTTTTATTCCTCCTGTAGACTAGGGTCAACTTTCCTGATTCTATTTTTTTTTATTTTTTTTTTTTCATTTTATTCCTACATGTACATCATGATCCTTACATGTATAAACAGTGTTATTTCTTTACCTTCTGTGACTTGGCTCACATCATCAACAACATGAAAGAGTGACGGGTAATTTCTACAGTAGTAGTCCATGTATGTACTGCATCGCAAGTCACTATAAATAAATATTTAGTGCACATAATATCAAGGAACCTGGAACTGTGATAAACTGAACAAAGTCTAAATTCTGATATACAGAATATGACAATAAACCTTCAACGGACAGGTCATGAAATACAAGGAACATTATTCAGACACATAAATTTAAATTAAAACATACATGTATTAGTGCTTACCTGGCTATTTGGAACAGAATTTTCACTAGGTATTGTAATTCATCTGCCAGTAATGTGTTCAATTTCATTTCCTACAAGTATAAAGCAGTAATAGGCTAATAAAGGTCATCAAATACTGTATGTAAATTTATTTCAGCAAGATTTATACATGTTCATTATTTTAGTCGAAAAGTCCATTTTCCAGATAAAAGATATGACCGTTCTTAACCTTGGTTTTATAAACACAGACACCAGACATCAGATCATTTGGCAAAATTTTCCATTGTGACATCACATCTGATTGCACCGTCTTGAAGCACCTTGATGTGTTGTCATGCAATTTATTTTGACGTCACAATGAAAATATTGCGAAATTTGTGAAGTCTGGTGCTTGACTGTCTCACGAATTTACTGGAAAATCAGCTATTAGATTTGTGTAGTCTCAGTGTTCTCATTACAGACTTTACTAAATGATCTATCTTTAATATACATGTATTACAATAGAAAATGAGACAAGTGCTCGAAATTTATAATAATGCTTATACTTGTATTTGGCAAAATATTATCTTTTTTCCACTAAATGGACTACATAGGTGCGCTAACACCTCATATCAGCCCTATAATTTCGATAAAAATGCATTTGATAAATGAATTACATGTATTCATTGTCAATTTTTCCAATGTTGAATGTTTGAGAAAATACCACATCATAATTTTGAGCCCTTGTAACGTCACTCCCGTGATGTATGACGTCATTTGCCATGAATGACACAAAACAAAGGAAAATCATCGTATTTTACACACAAATCTTCATAATTCATCTACGCTCCAGGCCTCGCCCATGATCATTTTCATGCAAATTACAAAGCCGATCGGAAATCCATCGATTGGACAAAAATATTCATGGGCAAGGCCTGGAATGCTACTTGATTTCATAATTTAGTATCAAAATTTCATTTATTTATTGATATTTTCAATGTTTTTAGACGTTTTGAGCTACGTATTATTCAGTATAGGACTGTGAAATCACAAAAGGCTTTCCTGTTTTGGATCCACCAAACATTTGACATTTTATAAACTAGAATATAATTGATATATGAACAACTTTGAAAATAGGGCCGAAACTGCAGGTTGCCGCACCTACTCCTTTGGTTGTGCTAAAATAAGTACACATACAGTATTTCTTGAGAAAACAAAACCTTTAAAAGACTTAGTGTTGCCAATTTACCTCTTACTGTTATAAATTCACAATAAATTATGCATACATGTAAATGCATATCTAACCTCAAAGATAAGATGTAAGGCTACAAAGACAGATGGTATATGAGCAAACAAAGCAGCAGTCTGATTGATGGCACAAGGTCGGGAGTAGGACGTAGCGTCAGGTATCACAGGGCACGGCTTGAGTCCTAGTACAGCATCATAACCATCCATATAATATCTGTGATGGTCAGAGTTCACCATATATTCCCAGTCCTATGATGAAGAATTTTAGGTATATACATGCATGTATTATGAGGGAAAAAATGCAAAATCTACATGTAAATGCTTTTGTACTGACATGCATAAACAATATGTGCACCAAATAATTTTGCTTCTTGTCAAATGAGAATTTAAGATCATATTCAATCTAAATACATACACTAGTGTCTTGAGATTTCAAAGCTTGACATTTCTAAATGTGTGAATTTCAAAGTTAACAGGTACATGCACATGTATGATGTTGACTTGAAAAGATGATGTCAGAGGTGTCATTAATCACATACATGTACATGTATACATGTATATGCACAACAAATGTGACTCCTAGAGATGAAACTATTAAAAAGGAACATTTTGTATTTCTGCATGAAATGCCTGTAATGTCACAATACAGAAACATGCAGTGACGGCTGTTCTAACATGCAACATGAATGTTAGATGACCTAATTTTTTACGTTTCAGTTTTACCTGGAAAAACATGATTTCAGAAAACAAGGATGAAACTGACCATTGCGGAGATATATATAGAATAAATGTCATAATTTGTACTTTGTTATGGGTATGCAACACACAGCAAGTGCATTTATTGCATGAAATGGCTAACACACATTACATGTACGATAAATGCACTTGCTGTGTGTTGCATACCCGTAACAAAACACAAATTTATGTTTATACAAAATAATTAAACATTTTAAGCCCAAAATTAATATTATTGACTTCTTCTTGGGTTACATTGAATACGTTGAGAGTATTACACAGTTTTCAGATCTACTTACTTCCTCAGAGCCTTGGTCTGACTGTCTGGGCTTCTTTACTGATGTGACAGGAGACATAGATAGGTCAAGATCCTTCTGTAATGGAAAATTTAAAGGGAAGCGTGAATTTCAAAGTGTTTTAGTTTTAACTTCAAATAAAACATCATCACACAAACAACTAAGAATTCAAATTTTACTGAAACTAGCATTTACATGCATATACATTTGTATTTCTTTTCATTTCAACACAAAAGGTAAAATAGAATAAAAACACACATTTTCATAACCTTAGTTGAGGTTTATATGATAAGTACTTTAGTTTACACTTCCTCTGTTTGAATTCACATGTTCCTGAACATGCATTTACATGTACTTGCATCTATTTTCTTTAGATTCACCGCAAAAGGTGAAAAATATTTACATGTATAAAGAAACATATTTAAACATAATTTATAAATTCAACATTGACATGAAAAAAACTTTTTAAAAAGATTTATCAATCAAAATGGCATGAGAGGAAACCACAAAAAGAAAACCTTTAAAACAGGTTTGGTCTACCTGACTAGTTAGAGCCAATCTTGTTATATCATATCCCATAAGGCTTAGCAGACTTCTGGTAAATAAGACCCATTCTGATTGGTTGCCTAGTCCACCAGGAGTGTTCCTAGCTGTGTACCATTTACCATAAACAAGGATGGCTAAATCCTTTGGTAACATGTGCTTAAGGGCTTTCAAACATAGTTCAACTGAAAGCAAGTATAAAAGTCACTTACATGTATTTTCCAATATGCATAATAATATGATGGATTTAGAAGAATGTAAGAGTTCTGTTAATTTTCATTAGATGCATGTACACATACAATGTACATGAGGATTTCATATCATTGTCCGGTAATTTGGTTGTTTCTGATGACCAGAACTATGATTGATACAAACATTCAAAATCAAAACCATTTTTAAAAACTTTTAAAAACTTTAAAAATTATACAATGTATTATTAAAAGGTAACCTTTTTTATTTTTCAGAAATTGCTTTAGTCAAGCCTGAGAATCTATAGAACTTCTACCAAAGAGAAATGCAGACAAATGATACAGACCATTTACATTGTACATATACTTACTACCAGGTGATGAGGTGACAGACGGCATATTTGTTCTACAGAATCTATTTTGTAACATCTCCTGTAATAAAGACAAATCATTCATACAATGTATATGTACAATGTATACCCAAAATATTTCCTTTGAAGTGCTTACAACACCATCAAATAAATCTTAAGAGGAGTAGTATTATGTACATTGCACATTTTTCAGCTAAGGCATACATGTACATCATGTGACAGGAAGGACCTTAAATCATATTTCTATCTCATATGGTATTAACAAAACTTTTAAAATGTGTGAACTTTAAATATCCCTTAGCAAGGTTCAGGGATGTTGAAGAAGACAACTCCTTTTATAATATTAATAAAACACCGCTAAAGACGGTATGGCCTGATTCCGTCTTTTCGATTTTACAGGCCTACATTCGATTTGTGCAGGTATCTGACGTAAAAGCATTGTGACGTCATTAAATTCCTTTGAAAACGTCATATATGTAACCCTGTTTCCCTGAATTTCATGCTGGTTTCCATAGAATTTGATGACGTCACAATGCGTTGACGTCAGATACCTGCACAAATGGGAGGTAACTCTGTATTTCGAAAAGACCGAATTGCAAAGTAAGTTTTTGTCACCAACTGGGTCAAGGTCACTAAGTCAAACATTACAGCATACATTGAGAGGTCTTGTCAGAGGCAACCTACATGTATAATATAAAGTTTCTACTGTATACTGTTCCTTAGATTTTGCTTAAACCAGGAACTTTAACCAAAGTCTTTAACTAGGTCAAAGTCCAAGGTCAAGGTCACTAGGTCCAATGTAACGGCATAAATTGAAAGGTCTCGTCATGGGCAAACTAAATGTATAATATAAGGTTTCTACTGCATTCAGTTCCTTAGATTTTGCTTAAACCAAGAACTTTAACCAAAATCTTTAACAAGGTCAAAGTTCAAGGTCAAGGTCACTAAGTCAAATGTTACGGCATAAATTGAAAGGTCTCATCATGGGCAACTTAAATGTATAATGTAAGGTTTCTACTGCATACAGTTCCTTAGATTTTGCTTAAACCAGAAACTTTAACCAAAATCTTTAACTAGGTCAAAGCCCAAGGTCAAGGTCACTAGGTCAAATGTTATGGCATAAATTGAAAGGTCTCATCATGGGCAATCTAAATGTATAATATAAGGTTTCTACTGCATACAGTTCCTTAGATTTTGCTTAAACCAGAAACTTTAACCAAAATCTTTAACTAGGTCAAAGTCCAAGGTCAAGGTCACTAGGTCCAATGTTATGGCATAAATTGAAAGGTCTCATCATGGGCAACCTAAATGTATAATATAAGGTTTCTACTGCATACAGTTCCTTAGATTTTGCTTAAACCAGGAACTTTAACCAAAATCTTTAACTAGGTCAAAGTCCAAGGTCAAGGTCACTAGGTCAAATGTTACGGCATAAATTGAAAGGTCTTGTCATGGGCAACCTTCATGTATAATATAAAGTTTCTACTGCATATAGTTCCTTAGATTTTGCCTCAACCAGAAACTTTAACCAAAATGTTGACGGCAGACGGACGGACGGACGGACAGACGGACGGACGGACAGACGGACATCGTCAATCTATAGACCGGAATTGCTTTGCAATCCGGCCAAAAATCATTCCAAGGAATGTATGTGTCAGCGACACTCAGGAATCACTTTTATAGGGTGTGACATCCAAGTGTGACAGACAGACAACAGACAAAGTGATCCCTAAGTGTCGCTATGCTTTGCTGGCGACACAAAATCATTTGATGTTCCCTTTTTTTATATTCTATCCCTTTAGGGAATATAAAGGGGTTATGAATATAAATTCCAATCTTTTACAGTGAACTTACGATAGTGAATCTCTGGCCCACATTATCTCTGACACCCTGTATAAAACTGCTGTGTGCATACTCATCAAAATGAGAGGAATCCTCCAGCTCTGTTTGTACAGGGGATATGTGGGTAATCTGTAATATAAGGGTATTTTTGTACCTTTTGAATAAATCTATCAATATGAGAACTTGCACAGAAGGAAGAAGAAAGTCTGCAGTGGTCTGCGGTAAACTTAACCTTAATGTACATATTATGGCTCATAAGTGTTGCTCTATAAAATATACAATGTAGTAAACATTTTTATGAGGGAAGCAAATTTTGTAGAGATATTGAAACTTTTCCTTTTGAAGTTAAACTGTTTATTACTACAGATTTTAATACATCTACATGTACAGTATGTACGTTAAAAACTAAGTGGAAAAGATAAATCAATTTTTTTACCTCTTCATCAAACCTAGCTTCCATGGCACTGGGTGGACGGCTTGATGTGAAGATTCCCCCTCTAGTAGGACTACTAAGGGGTGTGGCTGGCTTCAACATGCTGATGGAACCCGAGCCCAGGGGTAGAGTGGGGACATGAAGTCTGTTTATCTACATATTAAATCAAGAAATGCATGCCCATTTCCATGCAATAGTCATGTGCAATTATGCTAATCATAACATTAAAAAGAAATCTACATATACGTAGATACATAATACATGAACAAATTACGTACATGTACATTGTATATATGGTGAGAATCTACATTAGATTTTACCTCTTACCACAAATTATTTAGCAATAAACAACAATCAACCATAATGATAATTAATCTTAATATTTTATAACTAAAACAAATTTAAAGTAAAATTTAATTAATGTTGAGATGTTTAATTTAAAGATACATGTACATGTAAGTGATCTCCAAATGTTACAGAAGATAATATACATGTACATGTATGTATCCACACCTTAGTAATGCCTGTGTAGACCCACAATCCACCACTGGGATCCACCAACACCATCAGATCATGACTCTAAAATAGTAATACCACTACATACATGTATTTATCAATATATGATGACACAAGATACAAAATGTATACCTACATGCAACAGAAACACAAAAGTTGAGCTGTTCAAACAGCATGTCAAGGCCTTGGTGATACTTACATGTATATTGAGCATGTTGAATTAAACATTAAAGAAGTATCCATCAGTTATTCAGTCTCAAAGTCGAGAAGGTAAGACAAAATCATTAGAATTTCCATTAGAACGGTTGCAAACTTCAAAGAAATATCCTAATTTCATTAATTGTTAAAAAACTGCTCCTCTATACATGTATCTATACCTTGGTAGGGATAGAACTGGTAAGTGTACATAAACCTACGTGTAATTCAAAGGTACATTTACATATAATAGAATGTAGACTGACCTCGATAGGCAAGGCGTCTTTAGCAGGGATCACAGACACTGCACCAAATATCAGCTGACTTAAATCATTGCTCTCCTCAAACTTCACACACCTATAATGTAAAACAACAAATTTGTTCTTGATTATGTTATTTTTGCATGGAATGAATCAAATGGAATCAATAGGCATTCAGTTGTACACTTACAAAGCTATTTTGGTGTAAAGATACAAGTAAAGTACAGACATTGCTCAATTAATAAATACATGATTTTGAAAAAAAAATCTTCAGAATACAAATCTAACAGCAAGTGTACCTTAGTTGTTGTCTGTATGTAATGAGATAACACAAATACTGCTGACCACACACGTCTCTTGTAAGGAATGCTTTTGATGCCTTTCCTAATGATCCATCTCTGTAATAATAAATATTGTGCTTGAAGAAATCACTCATGTTTTAATTTAAGGAGTGCAAAAGAATTATATAAAATGTACATGTATTTGATAAATTGCGTATTTTCTTAATATAATTTTACCGTATAGCAGGAGCTGGTTCCGTCCACAAATGTTCGAAACAGATCTCAGGTTTTAACGGCTCCACCCACTCTGACCAGCTTTCATTGATCAGCGACACATTGTGAGAGGCCACAGGGGGCGTCCTGAAGTAGTTACCAGGACTACGTCCTATAACAGGAGTGTGACGATGAAGTGACGAAGGACCTTGTCCTACAGCTGGGGATAGGGATCGACTGAAATATATATAGTTTGTGAAGTCTAGAGGTAGTCAAGAGAAAGACATCAAGTAAAAGGTAAAACACACAATAACATACATTGTAGATCTATAATCTTTTGCACATAGATATGAATTAGGGCTGGGACGATTCAGGTATCCTTCGATTCGGTTCAGTTTCGAATCACAAGGTCTCGGTTCGGTTGATTTCGATTCGGTTCATTTGAATGAGTTAAGATACAAAATAATATATCTTAAATGAATAATTTTCACAAAAATGAAAATTTGACCAACACATCACTTCAGTATAACATTACAGAGCATGAATTTGCATAATATCTGAATAATGTTTGGGTATATATATTTCAAAAAAATCATATTAGTTTTACGTTCATAGTTATTGTGGATGCATGTGCTCCAACACAACCTCAGACAATCGACAACAGCATGTACTGTGAGAAATTAAATACATATACAAAGTTCAACACCTCATTTTTCAAAAACAAAGAGTTGACAGGTTTCACAGTAAATATTCAAGTGGACATATAGCTTTCCTCACATGATATTTTGCGACTACAATCCCCATTCATTATTTTTGCTGCTTGTACAAAGCTTCTGACCAGTTCACGGAAAGCGAAAGTAGATTTACTTTCATTTTCCTTTTGGTGGGAGGCCTGAAAGGGAGGGATGCACTTTAAAAATCGGTATGATAAGTGAATGTATGCTCTTTTCTTACTTTTTGGCCTTCTTAGATGTAATTTCTGAGTTATTTCTAACCTTTTTCTGGTCACTATTTTGTTCTAGTTTACTTAGATAAATTACGTCTGAACCGAATGGAAATCTGCAATTCTACGTCGATGCATCGAACCGATAATTCTAATTTCGAAGCACCGAAATTTTCGGTGCACCGCCCAGCCCTAATATGAATACCTACATTTACATGTATCAAAGACAAGGAGGTATAATTAAATCATGTAACCATACAAGGATTGTTTTTTAAGCTTAAGTTGTACAAGCAAGTTGAAAGAACTTTTCTTTTTATCAATTTAAGGCTTCCCTTGCTCCAAATGAAATGCAGTTCAAAACAAATGAAGGCGGAAGTTATAACTTTAAGTACAGGTATTTCAAATATGGGCATTCTAAAAATTATACATGTAAAAGTATATTATTCAGGAAAGATGACAAAATGATATACAGTCACAGTCCGGTAACCTACGCAAAGGGAAGATATTCCTCATACATGTATAAAACAATCTGAAATAATCCCTCACCTTATGGTTGCCATATTTGACACTGAAGGACTATGAGCCGTTGTCTGGGGGCCATATCCAGCAGGGGAGCTAATCCTGCCAGAGTAACTACGGAGCGGGGATACACTAGGAGATTGACTGGATAGGTTACTGATGAAGTGAGAGTTAGAACTGGACTGATTCAGCAGTGGCGTACCCGCTATAGGATTATATATACTGGCATCCAAAAAACCACAAACTGCATTACTTTCCTAGAAACATATGTACATGTTCAGCTCATTGTACATGTACTTGTTGCAATTTTTAAGTACTTGAATATAGTTTTTGATAAGAAAACTATTTAATACTATCTGACATTATCACTTCCTATTTGTTGATGATACTGAAATTAATGTATTTTAAATCTACAAAATAAGCCCTTTCCACATATCTGCGTGACTAGCATTTTGTGGACGGCAAGTACCAACTTTCATGACGTCACAGTTAAAAAGTGATTGTCCTTGACGTCATATTGCGGGAACTGTTCATATTTTGCCGTCCAAAAAAACTGGACCGCAGTTATGTACAAAAAGGCTTATTTTATTATAAAATTTTATTTCAAATAATTCACCCAGACAATCTATAAAAGATTTTATACATTGTACATCTTAAGTTGTTTGTGTAATTTTTTTATATAACATTGCAATATTTATGAATTTTTACAGAAAAGAATTTTAAAATGTCATTCATCATGTTCTGAAAATGGTAAAAACTATGTTCAATCTCACTTCACTCCTGGCTTTGCGGATATGCCAAGCTGAGTGTACTCCGACCATAGAGTCATATGTAAGCACCAGAGATGGGTCAATATTGGTGTACACTATGTGTTGTGTGCTATCTGTTAAGTAGGACGTCTTTGGACAACCACCAAAGTCTGAAAAGGAACACAGCTTCCTGACTGAATAGCAGCATGAGTGTATAACATAATATGCTAACGACAACCTTCATGTACATACTAAGAAAATACAAAACTTTGTGATTTAAATTGTGGATTTACACGTATATCTGCATGCAATACATGTACAATTGACCCTTCCGAACGCCGGAAAAATTTGAGAAATTCCATGACGTCACAATGCAGTTTCGATGTTTGACCAAGGTTTGAAGCTTGTTTGTCCAAGGTAAAAGCATTGTGACGACACAAAATTTTGCATTTTTTTTCCCGCAATCGGAAGGGTCAATTAAAAAAACATATCCATTGTATGGTATAATTATGTGTAGGGACAGTAGTATGTATAAGATAGCAGTTGCAAATATGTTAACTTATCACATCAGTATTCTGTTACCATTTGAAAGCTTAAACTTAACTTGTCACGACTCTTTTATCCGGAAGTGCCATACTAATCACCTTAATGTCACTAAAATAGCTCACTTATTCATTGCACTTCAAGTCTTTATATACATGTACTTCAACTTATATATCTAGCATTTTTTTACATGCAATTTGAGATACATTGTTAACGTTCTTTGACACAGATCTTACTTCATACCTGTCAACTGACCCGATTTTGGCGGGTCAGTCCCGCTTTTTTACCCTTTGACCCGATCATTTTTTATCACCCGCGCGGGTCATGCCTTTCACCCGATTTTTCGTTGCTGACCCGGGAATCACCCGATTCCGATTTGGTTCCGTCTATTACTTGGGACTTTAAATTTCCAGCTATGACTTTTTCATTAAAACACCTGCAGTTACAGGTAAATTGGGATGTTTGTTTAGTGATATGGGTAGTAATTAGCCACTTTCATGTTGTTTTAACAATCTGGGCTTGGATTATTATGGAAATGTCAATGGGAAGACGATCGTAAACACGGAGATTTATGCAGACGAAAAGGAACCAATGTTTTTATAGTGTTTACAACAATTGAAGCAGTGAAATGTAGAGTTCATTTCACACAAAATCTTCATCATGGTATAGCAATAACTAAATAAAAATATACATGTATTATCTAGCCTAACAAATTCAACTATGAACCTTTAGGCCTTTATTAATGAAGTCCTAAAAGTTTACACATGTACTAAAATATCATGATTATGCAGTATTACAATTTAAATAAATATATATATGCTTTACATGTCTTACAGTAAAATGAACTTTATTGACCTGAAATGTATTTTTTTTTGGGGGGGGTTAAAATTTATTCATAATGACACAAGCAAAAGGTCGCGATTTTGGTTCGCGCGCTATGACCCTCTTTTTCATTTCCCAAAGAGGGTCATTGACCCTCTTTTGTCTGAAAAAAGTTGACAGGTATGTTACTTGTTTTTGTAATAACAGGTGCTACATTGTAAAAGTTCTTTCACACAGATCTTACTTGTTTTTGTAATAACAGGTGCTACCTCATCTAAAGGATGGAGCATACTAAATACAGTGGTCTGGTTTGGAGAATTTCTGAAACATAGAGTTCTCTATTTGTCACGAAAATCCTATGAATAAATCTTAATTGATAACTGCAGTTCATAAATTTTCTAATTTGGATGAAACATTACATACAAGCACTTAAAATTATGATCCATAAATGCTTTACATTTACAAATGCACAGACCAACACTAATTTTTAGTACGAGTGACATTCTTGTCAACTAAAGTGAATACTTAAGTAATTAGAGCAATCAGGCTTCAAAGTAATTGAAGAAAGGTCAATAATTAAGTTTTTGAATAATTTCTGATAAGTTTTTAAACTTTTGTTAGGAGTAACTGATAATGAAGATAAATGTATACACTTCGTACAAAAAATGTTGACTCTATTTTGCTACATGTATGTCCTCTACATTTGACTTAATTCATTCTGTGTGACCTTATTAGTATTTGAGGAGAAGAAGAGAAAGAGGAAAGGGTATTATGATACAGATTTAAGTACCTTTTAGCAGAAGTTATCTCTGTTGGTGAGACAGTTCTTTCAAATAAAACTCCATTCTTTATTTTCCATGTGTTTGCAACCTGAAATAAAAAAAAAACATCAACATTTTTTTCAATCATTTATTCAATACATACAAAAGTACACTGAATGTAACTTTAATATATAAAATGCAACATTTCATAGACTACCTGAATTTTAGTAATTTGTTTTCCTACCCTATATGTATATGAAGTGTAATACAACAAGGACTGACCTGGAATGGCAGAGCTGCCGTGTATTCTCCGTTCTTCTCGGTAAAACAGGTGACTGTTCCAGCTTCTATAATACAGATCCCTTCCTGCTCCTCTCCTACGTTAACAACCAACAAAAATATACTTAAAGGACTTAAAATATAAGTACATTGGTATATAATTTAATTTGATTATGCTTAGAAGAAATAAATGTACATGTATTTAATGAAATTTGTTCTTGTCCCCAAACCTGACAATGCTACTCATAATGATGTTGGTATAACTATAGGCAATGCTCAAAATAGTATACAATAATTCACTTTTACCAAGGTACATGTAAATGCAATCGTTAAGCTTCCCTGGTCCCAAATGTTTGTCATATCACAGATTACAATGTAAATCAAACACAAGACAAAAATGTAAGTTACATCACAGACCACAATATATCAGATGTAGTACCTGTAGGTTCTGCTCCGGGAAATGAGTCCTTAGGATCGGCATCCCTACTAGGAATAATAAAATCACACCACAATGCCTGTAATGTACATAGTATAACACTGTTATAAAACTGACATATCTAAAATACATCATTCAAGGTTAGCGTTACTTTAGTCATATGATCAGAGATTAAGGTGGTACATGAAAGAAAACCAAGGCATTTTCATGCCAAAGTTAGTATGTAAATATGCTGAATGTAGTGAATTTTCAATTAGCAAAAGTTGTAAACATTCAATAATATTCAGTTGACATTATATCTCTAGTACTTTTATACCTTGTGTCCTATAAATTTTTTTATCTATGGAAAAATCATATATTGGAACTTGAAAAAAAAATATCTACATGGAATTGAAACCATTATTTTTATGACTGCTTGAGTGAATACAGTTGTTTCTAAAAATTTCAAATTGAATTCTTATTTTGTATTGTAAAACTATTTGATCACTGACCTGTAGTACAGGTGATTCCATGGTGAAGGTCTTGATAACATGCCTTGTTTGGTCTCGCCCACCTTTACTCCACACTACCGTATTTCCACTTACATACAGCTCCTCATCAAAACTGCCTGCCTGGGCCTCTTGTAAGCTCCTCATGTCACGCAAAACCCATATCTCCTTCTACATGGTGGTAAAACATGTACATGTACATGTATAAGAATACGTCAGCTTCAAAATCAATTTCATGAAAACACAATCTTTCTGGCTCCTTGTTGTTAGCTTTGTAATGACAAAGCTAAAATAGAAAAGATTGGATCTTTAATGAGATTGACTGATTATGTGTTTAAAGAATATTCTGCAGAAAGTTCAAGAGTTTTAAGAATACGGATATGATAAAAAAACTTCTTTCTAAAAACACACAATACAAAGTTCATCTTGCAACTGTAATAAACACATGTACATGTAGGAGTCATGCTTTGACATAACTTTTGATCACCATCCACATATTTTTGTTTACTATAGGGCTTATACATGTAGTTACCTGGGAATGGATTTGCCATTTGCCTGGCCTCACTTGTATCAAATTCTCAAATCAGATTTTTTTTTCTCTTGGCTACATTTTTCAGAAAAAAAGGAACCCTTTTAATTACCTTAGGGTTTTCCTGCAAGGAAATGTCTCTAAATGATTTGATAAGAGGGATTCCATGTTCAGCCTGGACATTACTTTGGACCTGTAGCTGGAATTTCCCAGGATGCCTCTGGATGTAATCCCGTCCATATGGAATAAAATCCTGGGTATCACAGGCCGCTATCATATCATCAAAATCCAGTGTGCTGGCTTAGATGTCTAAGGAAAATAGAATAAAAACACAAATTTAGTTGGACAAAACCTCTTCATTGTATGTTGCCTGTTTGACCCTAAATATTTGACCTTGTAGGTGACTCTGACCCACATTGGGTGTCAAGTCTCATCATGCTCTGACATCCCTGAATTAAAATGCATAACAATCACGGTATAACCATTTACATGCACACATGTACAATGTACATGTATGTGAATGTGTGACTGACAGACAGACATAAAGACAGAGGCGATGGACAGAGTGATACCTATATGTTGCTCTTGTGTTGCAGGTGACATAAAAAGGATCCTGCCTGCAGCATTTCATTTGACAGGTAGGTGTTATTCAATAGTTTAAATCATAAAGTCAAAGACTCATCCATGTCAAAGGTCAAGACATAAGGTCAAAGTTCTACACGCACTCACAATATACATGATATACAATAACTGAACATACAAAATGTCTAAGCTTTATCAGCTTCATCTTCTTGAGACAAGTGTACGTAATATCTAACTCCCCCTTGTTGGATTTCAAAATAGAAATTTTGAATTTCAAACAATTTTATGAGCGCCACCTAGTGAGCATTCAAAAGTCATGTCCCTTGAGAGCCTGTCATCACTAGCGCACATATTTCAATAATTTTGATTTGGTTTTGGTAGGAAATCAAGTACCTGACATATCTATTAAACGTAAGAAACGTATCGCTCAAAATCATACGCCTGTGCTTCTTGTTTAAATCGCACATGATATTCAACAAATTTTCATGAGGGCAGCCAAATTGTTTGCAAACTTTAGCTTCGTCTGCTAATCAGGACACCTTCAGTAAATTCTCATTGGTCTGGTGGACCTCGCTACGGAGCCAATGAAATTGGCGAATTTGTAGTGGCGAGTGATGCCTTTGACATCCAGCAAGGGGGAGTAAAATATTACCTACACTAGTTTCGAGAAGATGTATCTGCTTCACCTAAAAAGTTACATGGCTAGACTTTAGTTTTTGGTCCTAAATTCAATACACTGTCAAGGTCATTATATCTACAAAGTCATTTTGTCATCATGGTTATAATAAAGACATATGTGAACAAACTATCATAATAGCTTTAAGATATATTACAATAAGTGTATTTTCCTAAACGTATGTCAAGGTTAAGTCACTACATAAATCTTTTCATTATTCTGTCATGTTATGATCAATATAATACATGTATATGTTATGAGAATGTTTGGCCAATCTTCCATTTTCTAAACATAACAGAACATTTATCATGTTTATTGTAGGATAGTTTGAATGATGCAAGACTTTGCATAAGACATAAACAACCTATTTACCCTCTTCGAAGTTTGAAGCAGTATGTCAGTACATTGTAATTCAAGGTGTTTTTCAATACAAGTTTGATTTCAATGAAATCATTAAAGGCTGAATGCAACACAGTATTTCTCATGTCATCTCAATTTTGAATTAAGAATTCTTAATTTTTTTTGTAAATTGCTTTAAATGTTCCACGCTAAACTAGCGTTTTCAATCAATCTGATTATATCGCCTAAAGCATGCCTGCCAATGCTGTATGTGGTACATTAATAATGTTAATTGAGCTACGACCACACATATTTTCTCCAAGATTTCCCTTTCCAACCTTGTACTTGTGAACAAGTTGTCCACATGTTGTAAGGGTTGAATTTGCATTTGTTATTGTTTAAAATTGAATATTTGGTCGGATATAAAAAAGATTGGATATTTATCTAACATGCAGGTGCTTCTTTATCTGTTGAATATTCTTAGATTGAAAATGTGCATGCGTCAGGCTACCAGCTGAAATTTTTAGTACTGCCAATTTAAACAACTCAGATCATCTTGCTTTTCTCAATTTTAATTGTAAGTACTTGAAGTTTTAGCTTTTAGCATGTCGTGTGCCGTTGTATAGTATGTTCCCATGATGATGTCATACCGGTACATCCAAATTAACCGCCATATTGGATTACAACTCTCAGACTTTATCCATTTCTACCATGTAAAATGCTGACATTAAAAAAATTAATAAATAAATTTCAAGAAGAGATTTCATAACTAACCTTCTGACTATTCTTTAAAAATATCTTGTTGTTTGTAATTTTCATCAAGACATTGATGTATACAATGTGAAAACTTTAAAAAGTCTATTAAAGTAGAGCAGTTTTAACATAGCATAGATGGATAAAGTCTGCGAGTTCTAATCCAAGGAGGGAGATAGCTCAAGCAAATGGAGGAAATGTATGGTTATGTGGGAACACACTATCAGCTTTGAGTCATCTCAAAAAGGGAGGAAGAAGAGGAAAATGCATGTACTGTTTCAAGCACAGCCATTTTGACCATGTTGACGTATAGTTTGCATTTTGGGGAAAAGAGGACAATATAACCTAGAGCCTAGAGGGGAATCAAGTGAAGAGCATACATGCAGTTTAATCACAGGATCCTACCTTTTTATTCATAAACAGGTTGGGGAAATCTTCAGATTGAGCTATAATAGTTCGATCGGGCAATAATAGCTCCATGATGTAGCTATCATAAATCTAAGTTTTCCTTGAGAAAAAAATAAAAATTTTATAATCTTTAAATTTTGTTTACAAGTCGCATTAGTACTGATAAAATACTACAACTTTTGTATTGAGACCCCTATAGAAATACCAACAGATAAGGAGATTATTTGTATTTTCAAAGTTTTGTTGCTCATCATTGGTCCATATTTGAAAATATGTGTCTTGGTAAATCGAGAACAAATGGAATCAGTGAATATTTTTCAACAATTCTGATTTTAGTTTAATTTTGTACTGAAAAATGTCAGTAAGCGATAGCTTGATCTCGCTATTATAGTTGGATCAAGCTACTGTTATAATACAATGTAGCTCGATTTGAAGTTGTCCACAACGTGATAAATAAATGTTCCATGCTATTGTAGTGGTTCCGGTAGTAGCAGATACCAATAGTTCAGTACAAGTTCTAAGACTGGGCTATTGGGATGTCCCTTTAGCTCACTCGGCAACGAGTCTGACTATCACCCGGACGGCCGGGGTTCGATTCCCCGAGTCCGTCTCCTGCAAACTACTTCATTGGCGACGAGGTGAACAATTGGTGTGTGTGGGCCAGCTCGATCTGCAGTAGAGGTCGCAGAACCCTGCCAGGGGTTGGAGAGTGGCCACACAGCGGGGTACATCCACGGCCCTCAACGGAAAAGGGGGAAGGATGTAGTGGTTCCGGTAGTAGCAGATACCAATAGTTCAGTACAAGTTCTAAGACTGGGCTATTGGGATGTCCCTTTAGCTCACTCGGCAACGAGTCTGACTATCACCCGGACGGCCGGGGTTCGATTCCCCGAGTCCGTCTCCTGCAAACTACTTCACTATTTATGTACTCGTCCCTATATACCCGTTTTCTTATAGGGTATAAAGGGACGAGTACATAAATCGCACAGAGAATTTATTTATGAATGAAAATTCAGGCTCCTCAGTCATCACTCATGTGGTCTAATGCAACAAGCTGACAAGTGCACTGCAAATCATATTACCACATTTATTTATAAACCTTGAAATATTTGGGGTTTACTTCATCCTTAATCCATATTCTTCGATATTCATAAATAATTGGCATTACATAAATGGTTTATCTTACTCCCAATGATGCTGATTAAGTATGTTATGAGAGATAGTCATTGTTGTGCTCAATCTCATGTTACTTTCTACTTTCAATTTGTAGTCTTTCCCGCTGAACATTCATTACTGATCCCGAACAAAAAAAAAATCGGCTTGTTAGCACGATTTTTTAATACTACTTGTATTTTAGTATAATTTAACAATATTTATTTTCATACGTAGTGAAGCAGTGTCAACTATATTTTAGGCTTATTTGTTATTTTCGGACATTTCGTTACAGTCACATACTTTGTTAATGTGTGGACCGTGGAGCTTCAGAATGACTATTAGGTACAGATACATTTTGACACTACAATGCTCTTCGTGGCATTTTTTATGCCGTATGATAAATTGCACTTTCATGAAATAAATTTGCCCAAATCATGTTGAAGACAAGTTTTACAAAAGCGATCATGAACTTCATTCGACATCACTGATCCTGTTGAATGTCAGACGACGAGTAGAATCTCAAAGAGGATTGATGTCATTGATGGCACTCTCCGTTGTGGATACTAGCAGCACGTTCATACTATCATTTTCAAAGATCATCGTGATATTATCCAAAGTATTTAAGAAATGAATCTTTAATATATATATTTTTCTGTCGATGCTGCTTTTTGCAGGTATCACCCGAAAAATTTGACAGAAAACTGTTTCAATCGCGCGATTGATGCAAAAAGAAGGGAGGAGATCTCTGTCCAATTTTATGTCAGAAATGCTATGTGCTATTTATATACTCGTCCCTTTATATCATATAAGAAAACAGGGTATATAGGGAGAGTACATAAACAGATTTATCAGGTTGTGGACAACTTTGATGAAATATAGACTATATACTAGTAGCGAGATCAAGCTATCGCTTACTTCTCAGTGCAAAATTAAACTAAATCAGTATTGTTGAGAAATATTCACCGATTCCATTTGTACTCGATTTACCAAGAACAAATTTGTAACGTTTTATTTACTTGTAATTTTTGACGTTATTATAAAATTTAGTGACCTACCTCATCGTCAAGGTAGGATACCACGTGACCGTCATACTGCGACGTCATTGGCTGAAATTAGTACGAGGCGTGATAAATTGAATTTGTATTCTAACGGGCGGACATACTATATAGCTAGGACATTGATTTTTTTTCTCTCTATTAGGAAAATTGCCATCAAGAAAATATGAGCTACTTTTTAAAGATAAACACACTTTTAAACCCTCAGGTCAACAAATTTTCGGCCTCTTAGCTTAGTCTTTATCAAGTGTAATAACGACAATGTACAGTACTGTTCACTTCATAAAGGCCAAATAGCAGAAAATTTGTAACCCCATCCTGGGACCTGTCATCATGCCTAGAATGTGTTATCCTGGTGTGCATATGTAGGTGAATGTATAAGTTAGACAATGCATTATGGGAGTCGTCACGACCAGGGGACTACAATGAGCTACATTTGTAGATAATACGCTTTAATCTTCAAGTGACTTTGACATTGATCTATATTCATCAAACGCAAAGTGTATTACTAGTACTTTTGTTAGCTGTTGCTTTACAAATCACGTTAGTGTATCACCAAGGGACTAAGTGAGTGCCTCTAAATACAGATCTTAATATTTTGTGCTTTCCGCAAATATTGATGGTCTTTGAGTTCATTTATTTGTATATCATCATTTATGACAAAAGGAAGAATAACATATTCAACATTCCCTGAGGCTCTCGGTAATAGCTATCAGTGTGTAGATTATGTCGGATTGTTTCGACTCTACCTTTGATCCTTCTTAATTCTGTTTGTTGATTAAATTACAATAAAATGAAGACAATATCGTGAAATCTCAATGGAAATGAAGCCATGTGGGTATACAGAACAAAGAATATGGTCCCCAAGAAATTTACAACAAGACTACCCTACAACGGAACACACCCGCAGGAGGTAACGAAATAAGACAAAACAACATAAAAAACAACGGAAGACTACTAGACACACAACAATTAACACCCACACAGGACAATCCGACACACAAACACGCATGACAATACAAAAGCGTCCGCTATGTGATAGCGAATATTGTGGTCCGATTTACATGTACACAACCCTCCCATCGGACACATGGTGGTATTCGAAGACGTACAGTTGGTATATGCACAGCCAAAATTCATGTGTTATTTATAAGCATGAATTTTACATAAAAGTTCACATGAAATTTATGTGAAACGAGCACGAACATGAAATATACACGAAATTTTTTTACATGAAATTCATGTGAAGTTTTTGACGTGACTTTCATGTAAATTCAATTTCAGATGAACAACACATGGAAAAATCCATGTGATATTCATGTGGGGTATATTTATGTGAATGTAACACACATTTTTTTTTCACATAAATTTTCTATAAAATTATCATGAATTTCATATGAACTTTGAGGCATTAGATGTATAATGAGGTATAATGGGTTCAACCATTTATTGAGTGTTGAATTTTATATTTATGACTTAGTTATCACATAAAATTTAATGAGAATTTTTCACCAAAAAAAAGTAAGTTCCTATAAGAGTTATCGGCAAATAGAGTTTACACTGAAGCCTATAGAAAAACTAATATGTCGGCCATATTTTCTAAGAAAATGATGGAGTTTCAAATATTGATGGATGAAAAATTTCTAAAAATAAATATTTATCAAATTTCACCGAAAAATCTTAAGTTCACCGTTTAGATCTTTCGCAATTAATTTTTAATGTACAAAAATGTATTATACATGTATCTATCAAGGGGAGATATCTCTCAAAATTGACCCTTATTAAAAACATCTTCTTTCCGATACCTACCATCATGGTACCAAAGTTTGTGCAATATCAAAAGCGATATATATAGGATCTCAAATGAATTTTCATTTCATACGATGTACTAGTATTATGAAACGAGTTGTGTGTTTTATATCCCCGAGACTTGGCGAGGGGACATAAATCGAACAACGAGTTTCATATTTTTTTCATAATACATCGTATGAAATGAAAATTCATTTGAGATTCTTTTTATCACATGATATTGCCTAAAAATGTGTATTAATGTTTCCGAGAACTACAGAGGCAAACCACGCCGTGACCCATCGTATAGATATTCTGTGCGTAAGAGAAAAGTATTTCAATTTTGAATAGTATTTTAATGCAAGAATTAATTTTAACAGCAACAATTTTAATCATTGATATTGACTCCGGGTCTGAATTTTACAGTTGACCGATATTTGAAAGGTAACTCGGTATTTTCTAATATAAGAAATTCATTTTCTTATATGATGAATTGATTTTTCTGGTATTAGAAATTCATTTTATTAATATTAGAAATTCCCCATTTTCTAATACCTACTATTTTCTTATATTGGAAAAATAGTTTTTTTTTAAATCAGAAATTCATTTAAAAAAAAATTTTATTTATTTTCTTATATAAGAAAATGATTTTCAACTACATGTATTAGAAAATTTAACTTCTTGGTATAATTTCTAATATGGGAATTTTTTTTTTTTTTTTGTTCATATAACATTTTCTTTCTTTTTTTTTTTTTTTTTCTTTTTTTTTTTTTTTGAAAAGGCAATTTCTTGTATAAAAATTGATTTTGTAATACATGTACGAGGGCTGTTCCGAAAGTTCATGGACAACGCAATTTAAGGAGAGATCTAGAGAATATGCTAAAAACCACATACTGTTGATTTCCTTATAATACGGATAATTTTGAATACATATACGAATTTTCATTACCATTGGTCTAGAACAATTTTTCAAATCCCCTTTTGAACAACGTAAGGTTCTAGGTCACGGAGCAGCTAAAAAAAAGTAACGACATAGTCAGATATCCAGCATAAATTTGACATTTTAAAAGAAATAAAACACCTCTCATCTGAACAAAATTCAAATATATCTTTTCATGTATTTTGATAAGGAAGACATGTTCTATTTTCATGTGCATTTCTACTTCTATATCATTATGCACTTTCATCTTTGAATCATTCAGACAAATAGTTGCAACGTGTAACAGTGCGAGTCGCTGCAACTCGCTCGGACCAAAAAATCTCTGCAATTAATCGCGTCGTGTAACAAGACTGTAGTAAGAAAACAAAAAGACATCTGCAAACAAATCCCAGAGTATTGAATATAGCACATTTGTATGGCCCGAAATTTTGATGCTTGCGTCAATTTGTTTTCTTGTATATTTATGAAATGGCTTTACGAAACTGCATAACGGGTGTATCATGTGATAAAGACAAATATTAAATAATTTATACACATAATTTCAATATTCTTTACACGATTCCGTTCATTATACATCTAATACCTTAATACGTTGTCCGTTTCATATGAATCTTATGTGAGGCAAAATTGGCTGTGATATGTGGCATCACAAACAAGATAGTAATACACAGGGACCCTTGACAATTCATACAAAAACTGTGTGAATAGATATCAAAACAGTGGATATACTGTCCTATGACAAATTCGAAATATTGAAAAGTAGTCATTAAGCAAATTTAAATATTTTCAATATTTCGAATTTGTCATAGGACAATACGATAAACTATCCGTACTCTGCTGGCTGAAGCGGGCTCATGATAAATCACCCGGAATAAAGATGGAATCTTCAGAAGTTGATACTTGAAAAAAGAATAAAAAAGAGGAGCAATTATAAGCAATGTCAACCATGTTTTCTTCGATGAGTTACATGTACATATGGAGGTCATAACATGTATAGTAAATAAACGTTGTTACTTTGTTGGTAATGGTGTAAAATCGAAAACGCCAAAAAAAAAAAAAAAAAAAAAAAAAGGAAAGAAAATTAAAAAATCATAGATCGCTTCATGAGGACACTTTTGCATGGTACCGGACACATCTACAGCCTACACTGACCTACTGCGAATGCAGTACGCTACGTAAAACAATTTCTTTCAGATATTGTAGATTTTGGAGCAACCGCAAATAAGCTCCGTCGTGGTCAAGTAACACCTATATTATTCATATTTCACGCAATCATCAACACTCAGGTCAAACGCGCAAGTACAAAGAACTATTAGAACTAAGGTCGGGATCTCCAAACAGACTCTGTCGCAGTACCTACAGCAACACACCGAAATACCTGTATGCGAAAACAGAGTAGACAAGCACAGCGAGAGACACAAAAGTGACAAGAAACAACAAATACGACATTAAAACACTTAACACAAAATACTATACATAAACCAACGGCACCAATGGGCAAACGGTGCCGACTTAAGACGGCCATCTGTCAGTTTAGAAGATAACAAAAAAAAAATGAAGGCAAGCGGCATTACAAGGAAATTGTCATGATTGAAGAAATAATTAAGATGGACATAGACAAAAAAATAAGGGGACGACCATTTAATCCTGGGAGGGGGGGGGGGGCTGGCAGTTTTTGGAAAAAAATAATCTGACCCAGAAAATGTTGAAAATAAATAATCTGACCCTCTTTGTTGCAGATGTAAATATTCTGGCCAACATATGTGTTCAAATTCCAAAAGTTTTAGGCTCACTTGGCTCGCCATTCACTAAAACAAAAGCTTATTCGCTAGCAACAACACAAAAATTTCTAGGCTCGCTTCGCTGGCCTTACACTAAAAAAAAATTCCACAAAATTTTACATCAAGTGCTATTTAGGCATTACACTCGTATTACGATTACAAGTTTAAAAACAAAAATGCTTATTTGATAAGCTTCAAGTCTTATAGAAATACCTATAGTACACTACACATCAGCAACCTACTTTTGTACTCTACGTGGCGAAAACCCTCTCCCAATGTGCTGTAAAAACTCAATTAAAAATATGCAGGTTATACATGACTGTACATTCATATGTATGTAGACTTATTGAAGTGCCAAGAAAGTCTTGCACACTTGTGTTTATATAATTGATGGCACTTCAATAGGATATGGTATTGTCTGTATATTTTCAAAGTAGGAATGTTGTAAATTAAAGGAAAATTCAAAGAAGATAAATATAAACAAATTCAGAATGAACGTGATGGCTTCATACATTGTGTATGGCAGAATGTCGATATCGATACTGCTTACGCACGCTCAATTTTGGACGCAAATTGCCAACCTAATTCAGCATTGATTATGTCGAACATGTTTTGTGCATTATTCATACATTCAATTCAGAAACACTTTGAATAATATATCATTTCAGCTCCAATTCATCACATAGTAAACAAGTAATCCGATATGAAGTAATGTTTTATAGAAAATGATAAACAACTAAGATATATTCAATTATTTATTAGCCTTAACAGTGGCGGATCCAGCGCCCCCTTTGCCGGGGGGTCAAGTGACGAATTTTGCCGATTTTGACTGAAAATGGTCCAAAATATACCTGTTTTTGGAAAATTTTGGGTCAGTGCCGAGGGGGCGGGCGCCCCCTCCGCACCCCCCTGAATCCGCCACTGCTTAAATGTAACAGCATTTTATTGGGATTTTTATGAAAAGACAAATGACGTAATACAATATGATTTAGTGTAGGATTTTTTTTTACGTTTCGTGACCATGTTCTGTTTGCATTTTATAAATGATATATAATTTCAGCTCCAATTCATCACATGGTAAACAAGTAATCCAATATGAAGTAATATGTAATAGAAAATGATAAACAACTAAGATATATTCAATAATTTATTAGCCTCCATTGTAATAGCATTTTATTGGGATTTTTATGAAAAGATAATTGACGTAAAACAATATGATTTAGTGTAGGTTATTTTTACGTTTCATGATAATGTCCTGTTTGCATTATTAACTAATCGAAAACCCCTTATCAATTGAATATGGTTTTAAACATTGTAAAGAACAACAAGTCTATGCAACTCTTGCTAAGGCATTGTATTCTCGGTATAACTGCATCAACAGTACAACAAAATATATCATGTACCAAATAATGATTTCTACTCCTGGATTTTACGAATCGCACCTATGGGTAAAAACTGAGACATGAAATTTAATATTACTCCTACAGTGATAGTTAATTTTCTCTATAAAATTTCAAGTTTCAATTCGATTTGAATTGTTCTTGCTAAATTTAGGAATTGATCAAATGAACATAAAAGAGACGACACAAACTGAAGTAAATGTGGTGATGGTGCAGTTTACGGATTTCGTACAAGCGATATCTATGGGTGTTTTCTTAGGGGGGGGGGGGGGGTTGTTTTTTGTTTTGTTCGTCCGTTTTTTGTTTTTGTTTTGTTTTTGTTATTTTTTTTTGTTTTTTGTTTTTTTGTTTGTTTTTTTGTTTGTTTTGTTTTGTTTTGTTTTGTTTTGTTTTTTTGTTTTTTTTTTGCTTTGTTTTGCAGTCGTTTATTGCAACTCAAAGCTTTGAATAAACTTCTTTTTTATGATCAGTGATCTCAAATTATGCGTTTTCTATGTCTATGCATCGTCAATAAAACACAGTTCCAACCAAATATTCAAGTTAGTATCATTACATTACTTACTTCTATTCATGACCATTTGTAATTCATTCATACATTTAAAAAAATTACTAAATAACTTAGAAAAAGTGTGAAAACAATCCGTCAGACCGTTTTGATTTATTGCTGAAACAATATTTCTTAAACAACATAACAAGATCTGGATCATCATGTCCTTTATGCATAAAAAGATATTATCTCAACCCCTTGACATTGGCATTAAAATGATCTACATGATGTTAAATTTTTATCGATAGATCCATTATAGAATTTTGTTTTCGACGAAATGTTTTTGCAGAATTGATTAGTGCGGTTAAAGGCTTTGAGTAATCAACGTCAATCAGAAATACAATCTGTCTTACTTTCTCTGTATTGAGACAGCGAGGTTGTACAAGATTTTGCATTGCCTTATTTCTAAATGGAATAGAAGTATAGAGTAGATCTGAAACAACTGAATAGTTTTCCATAGGCGACAATGTTAACCTTTCCATAATTTACTACTTGCTGCATATTGATTTTCTATATAATCTATATGTCATTTGAAAGATCAATGACAAATATGGATAATGACCATATCCCTGTGTATAGCAGAAAATCGATAATTCAGAAAATCACTAGATGTTATGTTAGAGATGTTAACCCTATAGCGGCTAGTGAGGAAATGACAGAATGTTTACCTGTCCCCTTATATAGTCCCCGTCGGCCTTTAAGAAACCAAGAAGAAATACTCAATATACCTTTTCCCGTTGATATTCTCACCTCAAATTTGAGATGTTTACAACTAGTGCCATATAAAACATGTGCTCTTTTTTTCCTTTTCTTTTTTCCCCTTTTTTTATATTTATTTTATTTATTTATTTATTTATTTTTTGCTAATACCATACATGTATTTAATGAATAAAATAACATATTTTCTACTATCAACAAACTGATCATAAAAATTTGTATATAATTTTATATTTATTTTATTTATTTATTCATTTATTTTTTGCTAATACCATACATGTATTTAATGAATAAAATAACATATTTTCTACTATCAACAAACTGATCATAAAAATTTGTATATAAATGATTTAATTTTTTTATGACTGATTGAAAAAAAAATATATAAAAATGATAGAAAATATTGAAACTGGAAAAAGTAAATAAAATAAATGAAAAACGTAGGTAAAGCGAGATTTGAAGCAATACGGCGACTCAAAACAGAAAAATACAATCGATAAAATTCTTTTTCAACCTAAAGACTAGATAATACGGAATAACGTCAATATATTTTCCAAAATTAACTGGGACGATGTCAGCAAGCAAGTGGTAGAGCGACTACCAACATTCAACACTTCCAAGTCTTCCCTGTAACGTGCCCGACGGTAAACAACGCCCTCAATACCCAAGACCAAGACGCAATTCTCCATCACTCTAGACGGTAAGTGGACAGAGACAGCAACCGGCGACCGATTCCTACTGATAGACGAGAGCCACCAATCACAGCGGACCATCGTATTTGCCACCAACAACAACCTCCGTAACCTAGCTGCAGCCGACACAATATATCACCCTGCGACGGGGTGCTTTTTCACTATATGCAGTGTATGTGAGACGAGCCCAGACTACCCTACTGGTGACGGAACAGTTTCCGGACGATTTTTTTCGGGGACAACTCCTCCGTTCATCAATGGAAAACATTCAAATTTCTCTCAAATAATGCTATACCCTTCCCACAGATACTTATGTTGAAAGAAAATATTTAATCTCTCAAGAAATATGGTTTCTAGACCGATTTTATGACCCTATATTTTGATCATTTCGCAAATCACTAGAACAGTTTCCGGACACCTGGTTTTAAATACATGTATGTCAATCTCGATCAATTTCAGCCCAAACTGGATGATTTTTGGATATTGTTTACCTCAATCTTTTCTTCAAATGACTATGTAAAAATAATTTTGAAAATAGAACCGAAACTTCTCAAATCTCGTAGATGAGCGATATTAAACGGGACAGAAAGGGGTGAAAAGGTGGTGTGATAAAAGCAATTTAGATGCAAAATTTTGTTTAAATGAATCGTGATTTGAATTCTGCATTTAAAAATTGTCAAAAAATTTTGAAAATAATTTCCTTCAAAGTACTTGAAAAGGGCGACTGTCTGGAAACTGTTCTGACATCAGTACCTCGCAGGACAACAACGAAGTAAAGACATTGGTACGACGGGCAGCCATACTACCACTTCCTTCACTGAGCGCAATTGAGGACGTGAACAGAGATGAGGCGGACATCACATACATGTACCTTACCGAACCATTTACCGACTACTGTGGAACCATTTCGTTATTCAGATATGACATATTTTTATGAAATGAAATAAATGTAAATAATTCATTCATTCTTCTTCTTCTGCTGTAGCTCAAGAAATCAGCTCTTGATATCTTTGAACGACGAGTGTTGATGCTATATTCATACTGTATTTGAAAAGTGTATTCATATAAAGACCAGCACATCTTTACAGATTGAACAAAGGCAAATTACATTTTACAGGTAAACTACAGGTAAACTTTATACTAATTAGTTAATTATTAGTCTACCTGTGCCCCTTAGATGGCCCCTTTGACACCCAATTAAGGTGATTATCATATAATTGAAGTCAACGAATCGGGAACACACCGTGCCAGGACTGCACAAAATTGACAGGTGAACCAATTGACATATCAGTTTCGAAGCCTATCGACAATTATTATATTAATTTTAAAAATATATCATCAATATTTCAAAGAAAACTGTTGGTGTACATAGAGTCAAGTTCATGTACCTCATGATGATGACCATCAATCATTATTATCCAATCATTTTCCGGAGATTCTGGATATCCAAAACTGGTCACATGGGAAATCTTTGGTCTTTTAGTTGATTCTACCCTATAACGGTTAACGTTATTACTGTGTATGGAATGGATCATGATGTGAACGAGAGTATGCCTATATCGCTCGCCTAAATAGCCTTGACAATTTTTTATTCAAAATGTAAGCTTTTTTCGGAAATTAGAATCAAATAATTCAGAATACACGTACTTGTAAATGTAAAAAAAAATTCGTGTCACAAATGTGATTCGTACTCAGAAACATGTGGTCAATCTGTGTTTACGTACCTGTGTGTACACAATTCTTTTACTAGTCTGTCTGTATAAAAATCTAGACGTTTGACCACAAAAACGTATTATGTGAAAATCATTTCACCGAATTTGAAAGGTTTCCATGGAGCTATTGCGACGGGTGTTGCATGCAATCAGGAGACGCTGACTCTCCCCCGGGCACCTGTTGTTCATTCCGGGGTTCGCAACCGTTCCGATGGGAGTTCTCACGATTTGGCCTTGCCTTCTCGACTTTGAGACTGAATTAACTGTTAGGTACTTCTTTGATGTTTATTCCATTGGGCATATATTACTGCTGATTGATTGGTATATTTGCCTGTTTGATATAATCACGGATATCATTGTATTTCTGCACTGATTTAAATATGTTGAAAATCAATTGTGAATTCTCTGTCATTTATTTTGATTATAACAATCATTCGAAGACTAAATGGTATCTCATTCAATGCATAAAGTGCTATGTCTTTATCTGTTGGTATAAATTTTTCGTCCGCAGATACAAAAACGTCGTTTTAGGACGTTATGTAGAAACTTATTTTGTCAAGGAACACGTTGATTCAGTACACAAGTACACTGATGATGACATTAAGATGCTGGAATTTTTATAGACAATAATTATATATTTTCGTTGTCGTTGTCGCCTCGCCTTCTAATGGCTTGATCAACCCGAGGAATCTCTGTAGATGGTCAGTAACAAACCTAATAATAATAAATATCCATCAAAGAACTACCCATCTGATATTCAGTCTCAAAGTCGATAATGGTGTTTTAATGAGAGAAAGAAGGAAAAGAGCATTTCTGGCAAAGTTCAAAATCAGTGAATGAAAGTCAGACCCCAAACCCAAATCCAGAACCCGAAAACCACAAACCATCTTTTCGGTTTAACAGTCCTACGGTCGATTTGTGCAGGTATCTGACGTAAAAGCATTGTGACGTCTATAAATTCCTTTGAAAACGAAAAACAAGTAATCCTGTTTCCCTTAATTTCATGCTGGTTCTCATAGAATTTGATGACGTCACAATGCGTTGACGCCAGATACCTGCACAAATGGGAAGTAACTATGTATTTCGAAAAGACCGAATAGGCATGTACACATTCTTGAAATGTATATAAAATCAAACAAAGACTGGAAGGAGATCCCTCACGCGACGATATATTTAAAGCGGATAAACAAACGTAGATAACAATACACTCCTACACAATACTATAACTCAGAGAACTTTCTTTTCTCCTAGAAAATTGTGTCATTGCTCCAGCTGATAAAACAGCTAAACACTACACATTTAAAACATGTAAAAAGTATTTACATCGACAGTCGAAAAAAGGAATTGGGCATAGATTAAACATAAGGTAATCCCGTCTAGGTATTAGTTGTTCCCACTAAATTAGAAGTTATTAAAAAGCGTAAATAAGTTGGGTTTTTTTCCGGGTTTTGGTCTTGACACTAATAAATCAGACTTAGAAATAGCTTTCTTGTACTGTATTCCGAAAATGTACAAAAACACACAAACGACACTTTATAGCGAGATGTTCTATTAAATATGTACCGATTATTTTAACTAAAACTCTTTCAGAAATAAAATCCGGTCTTAATAACTTTACTCTAGAAGTGGTATCAACCAAATGTAGATATTGAAAAAATTCAAATTTTAGACCACCTGAATTCGGTAAACCTCAAGAGTGTATTTTCTATCAAATCATTCAATTTTTCGACTCTATACACAACAATTCCACATTCTAAGTTGAGAAGAAAAATTTCTTAAATCATTAAAAATGCCTTTACTAGCAAAAATGGCAATCGCAGAAAGTTTCAAACTGGTACATTTTTGTGGGTTGTACAATAAAACCTATTTTGTGAAGTCTGATTCTAATGATAGTTACACAGAGGAAGATGTAATCAAAATGTTTAACTTTCTGATCGATACATGTAAGATATTTGTGGTTGAATGATTTTCAGCAAATAAGAATTCCAATGGGAACAAATTGTGATCCTCTTTTTTGTTCGTTCCGAGGTTCGCAACCGTTCCCGTGGAAAATCTAATGATTTTGCCTTGCCTTCTCGACTATGAGACTGAATAATTGATGGGTACTTCTGTAATGTTTATCTTTGCTGATATTTTTTTATACTCATATGAAGCCGATATTGTTCAGTCTTTGCTTTATTGCGGAAAGAAACGCATAACTCTCTCCTATTCAATTCTACCTACATTATTTATTGATGACGTGCTCTCAATTAATAATCTAAATTTTGCAGATTACCTTAGCAAAGTCTATCCGTGTGAATTAGAGGTGAAAGAACATATAAAGATCTCATACATGTATTTTCTTTTGACGAAAATGGTCACCTGAATACTTCGATATATGACAAAAGTGTCTACTTCAATTTCAAAATTACAAGTTCCCCATCCCTTATTAGTAACATTCCTGCGTCTCCTGTCTATGCTGCATTCATGTCGCAATTTAAAATACTCTATTCCAGAGCAAGCTCATTTCGTTCCGAGGTTAAGGCGACTAACAGAAAACCTGCTGGACCAAGGGTACATTTGTGATATACTGATGTTTTCACTGAAAAAAAAGATTGGCCGATACATTGGAAATATTAAACGTTATAACATCTCAATGATGGAAGACATTTTAAGTAAGAACCATCCAACACACCAAAATAACAATAAGACTTTCTTCTGAACCGCCTATGTGACTGGTGTTGCAGCAAAGGGGAGATGATTACTCTTCCCGGCCACCTGATCTCATCTCCATTGGGAGTCACTTTTGTTTCTTTGCAGAATGTTTTGATTGTTTTATTTGAATCTTTGAAAGTTTTTTTTTTGTAAAATCTATTTTAGGTGGAGCTATTAAAACCAATTTGTGCAAAATCGATAATTCAGAAAATCGGAAACCGAAGGCATACAAAATCAGGATAAAACAGAAACCAAAGCAAAAAAAAAAAAAAAAAAAAAAAAACCTCCACCACACGAAAAGAAGCGGAATTCTAAGTAAATTCCATCCTTGCACCTCCGGCGTTCATTACAAATTTTTCGAATATGGATTTTGGAATCTGGTTTCGGCTTTTGTGTTTGACTTTCATTCACTGAATTTAGTGAATTATTATAAATGAATCAAGTGCAGCGGATGCAAGATTGTAGTCACACTCGATTATCATCGAACTTACATACTGGAGAAAATATATCACCCCACAAACATCCAAATTTGAGCACTACTTTCCGTCGCAACAGAGAGGAATACTGGATTAAGAATTTTAACACTGCTGCGCCCTATGGTTGCAATGATAACATACGTAGCGTAGGGAACACAGCAAGACCCGGGTGTCAATCGCCAAATGTGATTAGCTTATTCAACAGACAACAAAGAAGGCGTCGAAGTCATGGCATCAGTAAATATAATTAGCCTGAGATACATAGTATTTCCTTCGATGACTAATTGACAATTCAATGAAAAAAAATCCTCATCTTTATTTGGAAGCACCGTCAAAATCGGCTACATTTTAAAATCTTAACTTCAGGATTTGCACAGTAAGTATGTCTTGGCTCCGACAGACAAGGCAGCAAATAACACTATAATCATTTGAAAGCGCTTTTACATATCAGTTTTACTTTCGGAACTTTCAGGATCTTCTTTAACTCATTTCTACCACCAACACTTATATAAAAAGCAATAAAACTATCCCTTCCATTTTACAAAAGAATCTGAATGAAATTTCTTCATTTCAACTCTCTATTTTGAAACCAGACGTACCAACTATTTACTGTCTTCACAAGTCTCCTTTCAAATGTCGATTTATTGCTTACTCGAGCAATTGCACTACTACTGTTTTATCCAGGAATTTGACATCAGCGTTAACGGTAATTACGGATCATGTGTCAAAATATTGTGAAACTGCATTCAATTATAGCGACATAAATTATTTTTGGTCAATAAAGAATTCTGGTGATGTGATCGACAAAGTCAAATCATTACATCTTAAAGCCGATTCTATCTTATCTTACGACTTCTCTATTAACATGTACACCACGCTCCCTCATTAGAAGATAAAAGATCGATTATCAAATGGCGCATTGTTCGAGAGGGTAAAACATTTATATGTACTTCTGACACGAAAGGATTCTTTACCTCAGTAGTAGAACACAAATCGTACAAATCATGGACCCGATCTGAGTTGTGCAAGGCCTTAACCTTTATTTTACACAACATCTTCGTCAGATTTAGTGACACTCTATACAGGCAACTTAATGGAATTCCTATGGGTACTAATTGTGCGCCTCTGGTTGCAGATTTGATTTTATACACATACGAAAAAGAATTCATGCAAAATCTGCAAAAACTCAAGAAATTTGACGACTTGAAATGTTTCAACGGCACCTCTAGGTATCTTGGTGATATTTTGAATATTGATAAGCCACATTTTGACCATTACGAAAATCAAATTTATCCACCAGAGTTAACAATGAACAAAGCAAACTGAAATGATATAGCTACACCATTTTTGGATCTTGATATCAAAATGAATAACGGAGAAATTCAAACAAAGACATACGACAAAAGAGAAGACTTTGGCTTCAACATACTTAATTTTCCTTGCCTTGATGGCGATGTTCCAAGATTGTCAACGTACGGCATTCACATCTCTCAGCTCATCAGATACGCTAGAGCTTGTTCCCATGTTTCGGACTTCCATGACAAAAATATACAAATTACGAAAACAAAACGTATCAATAGAGGATTTTGATATATCAGAAACTCGTAAAATCATTTTGGAAATCATCATTGGGAATTTCATTGCCTTCATTTAACATAAACAAAATCAGGAGGATCAAAAGCAGAGAAAAACAAAAGAGGTGATCCAACAACACCAGGTTGCAGCACCCACAGCAGAACCCAAATCCTGCAGTGTATTGATTTAAGTAATCCCTCACTACAGCCATTGCATTGCGAATGTTCTTCATCGGATTTCAACTACTCTCCTTGCAAACACGTTGTTACTGGTGACCATAGTATAGTCAAGAACGAAAAGTTGAGAGAATTGTTAAAAAGGGTCTCAAATACAGAGAAAGTAAATCCTTTACATGGAAGCAAAATTTGAATATTATCATGGACTCGTGTGAGGAATATGCAAGACGTTGGACAAAACAGAGGATTTTATCTAGAATTTACAACTTTATGGTCATTATCCATATTTGTCATTACAAGCATCTGTGAACACCAGATTTGAGTCTTTAAAGACCCTAATGTTATCACAGAGCTGATCTTCCTCCAAGAGCATTACGTCATCACACCGCAGACAAAGCCTCAAATAACTACACATTTACATGCAACAGGTACTATTCCGACAGCCTATTTAAAGGGTTGGGTTTAAATTCGACACCTGGACATCCTACTTACATTCCAATAAAATTTCAATTTCGGAAATAATAGATAACCACAAATCAACTCTTGCTATCTTTGACTTTGGCACAAACAATTTAGATTTAGATTTACCATACTTACATTGTATACCTAAAATGCATAAAAATCCGTTCCTCAACATGTTCAACTAAATCTGTATCGATCTTACTCACCAAAGTTTTAACTGAAATCAAATCTGGACTTCAAAAATATTTTTCGACAGTATATTCTCGAAGCGGTATAAACCAGATGTGGATTTTAAAGAATTCAAAGGAACTTTTAGAACATCTGAAATCCACTCATTTCAATAGAGTCCATTCGATCAAAGCCTTTGATTTTTCGACACTTTACACAGCAATCCCACATTCTAAATTGAAAGAAAGACTCGCAAAAATTATAAAAGAAAGGAGGGGATCTCCAACAACACTAGGTTGCAGCACCCACAGCAAAATCCCAAAACACCCATGCAAAAAAACACAGAACAGATACCCACAGAAAGAGACGCAAAAGGGACAAGGAACACCAACTCACAACATAGAAACATAAAAGACTACACATAAACCAACGAGACCAATGGGCAACCGGTGCCGACTTAGGACGGCCATCTGCCAAGTAAATAGCAGACGGTGTGGTTATCCTGGATTACGTGCGCACAACCCTCTCACTTCTCCAATTACCTAGAGGTCTCGAAGAACGTACAAATGTGGTGTAAAACAACCTCCTCACTGTAAGATGACGTCACACAAACAAGACCGCGAAACGCAGAGGCCCCAGAGACACAGATGAATATGTAAATGGATATAAAAAGAGGGCATGCGTAATACAGTCCGTGCTCTGCCGGCTGTAGCGAGCTCATGTATGTAATCACCCGAGGAGTCCGACTGACATTCAGAGAGGACAGGTGAGACAGAAACTAGACAATGAGCCGCGCTAGCGCGGGAAAGATTGTCATAGATATGTTGAGTTAAAGAAGATCCTGACGTCAATCTCAACAGCACTCACAATAGAGTACCATGATGAGCATCGACTGACCACTAGTATGTTGACATATATTGTATTTAGATACGTTATGTATTATTCTATTATGCAATCTTCTGTTCAGATTTATATTGTTTGGCACTGATAAATAAACTCACTATATGCAGTGGCGGATTTAGGGGGGTGGGTTGCGAAGGGGACGCTTCCCGGCACTGACCCCACATTTTCTCAAAACGGGTATATTTTTGCCCATATCCAGTAAAAATCGGCAAATTTCGCCTCTTGACCCCTCAACAAAGGGGGCGCTGGATCCGCCACTGGTATAAATTTGAAATGATATAATTTTCATTGTCACCAGTAAGAGGATGACCGTAATCAATAACGGCCATCTTAATATTTTAGTATGATAAACGACTAAGCAAAATCTTTTGATATTTTTATATATTTTTGAATTATAAAGTGGTTAAAATCGCATTTAATGATTCATTAGGTTTCCAAAGTGAATTTAAGGAACTTTGAAGTCAACGAAGTTGACTTGAAAGTTGAGTCTACTTTAAAGTCAACGAAATTACTTTCTGAAGGGAAAGAAGTCACAAATGCTTTCCTTCGTTAGCATATTATAAGAACGTAAGGGTCATAACCTTTAAACACATTACTTGTATACAAAACTGTAAAAACAAATATGTAAGAAAGTGTCAGCATCTGAATTTGACATTGATCCAATAGAAAACGTCATTGGAAAAATAAGCATGGGAAAATGCATAACGCATTTAAAAAGAAATACGTATTTCATACTATTAGTGTTGTTGGGGGTCTAACCAGACCGTTCTGGTTTAATCCGAGCGAAAGAACAGACGGGGTCGAGACAATAAATTATCTCTGAGAATGGATGTCCGGCGCTCTACCAGCTTAGCTATGAAACCCCTTCCTCGAATATTCTCTAGTTCATGGTTAGTGCCCGATCCCGGTTTGAATTTTTGAATTTCAAAGACAGTATTAAGGATTACACGATGATTAGAAATAATTCCTTCTAAACAATTATCAAATTCACATTGTCATATCATATGCTATACCTTCATATTACACAATTTTTCTTTGATCTCTTCGTTTCGACGAAGAATCTGCTAATTCGTTTCTTTAGTAGTATAGATGCGTTTGCAAGCAAGAACGGCAATCGCAAAAATATAAAGTTATTATTATTAATTATGACAAAACGTCACTCTATGGCAAACGTGACGACTTCAATTTCAGATTTTGTTTTGAGAGCTAGGCGTCTTTCAGATAAGCTTCTCAGTCAGGGATACGTTTGTGACCGACTACCCTCGTCATTGAGGAAGTACTACGATCGATATGGGGAACTCGTCATACATTATGATGTCCCACTCTCCCGAATGGATGATATTCTGTCTTTGAACCGTCCAACCACCGAACTTGTATCTTCCGAAATGGAAATAAACGGATGTGACAATTCTAGCGAATTGAAGCGGCGGGTGTTGCATGCAAACAGGAGAAGCTTAAGTATTCTTCCTGGCACCTGGTTTCACTCCCATATTGGGAGTTCGCTTCTTTTCGTATGGTGGAGGTTTTTTTGTTCGCTTATTACAAAACCTTGTTCTTGATTTATCCTGATTTTGTATGCCTTCTGTTTATGATTTTCTGAATTATCGATTTTGTACTGTGTATTGGGATATGGTCATTATCAATATTTGTCATTTGCCTTATGATTTGCCCATTAGAATCTGATTAAACCTTGATTTTCAAGGTCAAAACACACTAATGGTCAGGATCCAAAATGGCAATAATTTACAGGACTCTCACACAACTTCTAGGTACTGAGGCCGGAACATTTTACAATTGGGAAAAATAGCGATATTTTCTCAAAATTGGGAAAAAATTTAAGTACAAACAATTTTACTTTTCAATCATTTTAATTGTAGATTTTGACATAAAACTTAAAAATCCAGCATTTTATCCTAATTCATTTGATATATAGCATTTTGAACTAGTGTCTTTTCTTAATTTCTATGAGGTGTCGAATTGAGAAATATAATGGACAATAAATTGGGAAAAAGATACTATTTTTCATTGGGAATGGGGCAGAATATAGGCTCCAAATCAGGCCGATCGAGGACCGTTAAAGGCTGCATTCGAGGCCAATTATCATTATTATTGGACTCATTCTCAAAGCAGAAATTGTGACCGACTAACATCGTCACTGAGAAAGTTCTACGGTCGGTATGGGGAACTCGTCATACACTACTCTTCAGAATGGTGGATGATATTCTGTCATAGACCATTTGAACCATCGAACCAAAGATTGTACTCTATGTCTTCCGAAATGGAAGTAACCGGATGTGACAGTTCTACAGAATTGAAGCGGCGAGTTTTGCATGCATGCAGGAGATGCTTACTCTTCCTGGGAACCTGGTCTCACTCTCACTCCCATATCGATAGTTCGCTTCTTTTCATATGGTGGAGGCTTTTTTTTATTTTGCTTTGGTTCCTGTTTTATCCTGATTTTGTATGCCTTCGGTTTCTGATTTTCTGAATTATCGATTTTGTGCTGTGTACAGATATGGTCATTATCCATAATTGTCATGACCAAGATATTTTCCTATCACCCAATTTTAAAAAATCTAATATAGTATTACATTCTATAGCCATGATCATCACTGCAGTACCATGTGCTGATATGTACTTTGAACTGAAGTGAACTTTGAGATATTTTGGAGTGGAAAATGCATGTTCAAAACGTTGCCGCCCAAGACGTAAAAACAAAATATATCAATTTACTATTGTCTTAATTATGTTTGTCGCCAAATTGAGACAACAGAATGTATTTTTCATATACCTTTGATTTAGAATGTCGTATAAAGATGACAGAAACCTATTATTCACTTTTGTTGTACGGTTGTCAAGGAAACGATATATATTTTTTTATTTAAGAGGCCCGATAATTTATTTTATAATAAGGGGTAAACTGAAATCTAAGAGGTCGATTTTGATTAAAATTTCTTATCTGGTAAGGCTTATGACTCGAAGAACATACTTCATACCTATTGATCTTCAGTATCATTCGTGCAAGGTCATTCTGAGAAATCCTTATACAGCATACAGGACCCATTTAGGAGTAAAAAATAAATTCAACGTATTCTAACACAAAGTTGCAAGAAAATAAAAATCTGGGCGGCTCTGCATTGGAAAAAAATAATCTGACCCGATAAATATTGCCAGTCCACATCCCCAACCCTTAAAACCAAATGGTCGTCCACTTATACCATATTACGAAAAGATGCCCTTGTTTGCACATAAATATTTTCTGCAATTTATCTTCAGTTAAAAGTTTTCATGAATAGACTATTTTCTTAAAAAGCCAGTTACAAGATGTTTTTACACTAATAAGTGTCAACTAAATAAACAAATATTAAGTTAATTACTTTCTGTTGTTATATAGAATGGCAGAAACAGGAATGGGAAGTAACCAAGAAATTAAGTTTATGATACTCTTAAATGCGGCACCGAGTTAATATCAAAGTAGTTATGAAATATTAAAAAAAAAAAAAAACAAACGATCGCTCAATTTAGCCTTTAGAGCATGTGAGTAGAAATCTTCTCCATTTCTTTTGAATAAGTTTCATACACACACTTATGTTTTGTTTCAAAAAGTTGTAAATTTGAACAGGTATATGAATCCGATTTGCCAAATATGGGCATTTTAATCCCAGTGTCGTATCGTGTTTATACCTACACCTGCTAAGACAAAGACAAGTAGCTAGTGGTTTGATAACTTTACTTTAATTGAGCATGTTTTTACGTTTATTTGATATTCCATATGTGAAAATGTTATACAATTCACGCAAAGTTGGTCATATTTTCGCACAAATATGACGCCTACGGTTAGAGGTGAAGTGGTCAACGTTTGAAGGTCACGACTGATTTAACGATAACAATACAAGTATAAAGAAGAGTGATCTAGTAAGCATCAGAGAATCATCTAGCTTAAGGCCCATTGTATAAAATCTAAGGTGTATGAATCTCTTTTTCTAAATCGCCCTTTTACTCTCCCTGGCAAAATGAACAAAACTACAATCGATGTACATGTAATGCAATGCGTGTACATGTATATACGATCGTGGCGTTTCAGTATAAGTAGTCTGCTCTGTATGTATGTTAGGCGTAGTCCCCGTACGTAGTGTTCAGACTTTGCATATAACATATGTACATTTATATTCCTCTAGCAGATAAAGAAAGGAGGTGATCTCCAACAAGGTTTCCATTTTTGCTGTGGGTACTGCAGCCGAACCTGCAGTACCAACAGCAAAAAATGGAAACCCTTATGCGAAGACACAGAGTTGACAAGCACAAAAGGGACAGGGGAACAAATAACGACATCCGAACTCAAAAAAAAACTACACATAAACCAACGAAACAAAAAAACAATAGGTGCCGACATATGACGGTCTTCTTTCACGTTAGTAGCAAATGGTGTGGTTATCCGAATCACGTTCGCATAATCCTCCATCTTATTCGGTTACCATGTGGTCTCGAAAAAAAGGAAGGATCTCCAGTATGACATTCGGGGTATGCACTTTCTATTATTGAATGAAAGTCACACACCATAACTCAAATTCATCATTAAAAAATCACTGTCTTTGGGCATACAAAACCTTGACAAATACAGAGCTAAAGATACTTTTAAAACGACAAATAATGATAATAATGTGAACCAAAATTATTATAAATTCAATTGCTCAGCTAAAAAAATACGGCACCGAACAAACATAAATGAAACATAGACAATTCAAAAAAAATATTGACAATCCCCTTGTACGACAGATAAACATCAAAGAAGCACCTAACAGCTATTCAGTCTCAAAGTCGAGAAGGCAAGGCCAAATCGCGAGAATTCACATCGGAACGGTTGCGAACCCCGGAAAGAACAATATTCCGAAGTGAGACCAGGTGCTCGGGGAGAATCAGCGTCTCCTGATTGCATGCAACACCAGAAAAATCAACTGCCCTCTAGTCTGCAGATAAATCAACTACCCTATTGTCTATATACAAGAGTTTTTTTTTTATCATGTCCAATCTGTGACCTTGACCTTTGATACATGACCTTGAAAATCAATAGGATTTTTCTTCTTGTATTAAATTTGCTCACGTGCCAATCAAAACTGCGTCATCCATGCTGTATAAAGGGATTTTTACCATTTCTATCTATGACCTTAGAACTTGACAATCAATAGGGTTCTTCCTCTTGTTATAAGCAATGGGTTGCATGAAGTTTGGTTAAGGTCCAATCAAAACAGCACCCTCTAGTCTGCATACAAATGTGTAAAGCACTAACACGCAAACTCACTTACCAATAAAGAACGGCGTTATTATATATTCCCCTGCAACTAAGTTGCGAGAATATTAAGTGTCAAAAATTACATCATATAATCATTAAATGTTATATTAGTATACATTGTGATGGAATCGAAAATATGATACGAAAAATTCCAAATTATATTCTGACTGCGTGGAATTAATCGTGAGGATGTATACCGTTAGAAATACGATCATGCATCTCTGTGATTATGAATGAATACAATAGAACTCCCTGCAAGTGGCTGGAAAAAATAAATACATGTACATTGTAATGTTAAACGTCTTCAAATTCAGTAGCATCATTTCAAAACAGATAAATTTGCAGCATGGACAAGACATGCACGTTTCGGGTTCTTCACCCTCGTCAGTGATCCTCAATCTAAAAGTTAAACGTCTTCAAATTCATTAGCATCATTTAAAAGCAGATAAATCAACAGCATGGACCAGACATGCACGTTTCGGGTTTTTAACCTCGTCAGTGATCCTCAATCGAAAACAATGAAATATGGCCAAAATTTGTGAAAATCATGTCCTAAATATACCGAAAGACGTGGCTAGATGGCTGGGATATGATGTTGCAGGACCCAGGTTTTAGAAATTTGAGAAAATTTTGGAAGCAGAATTTTATACAATGTAATATGGCCTAGGAGTGTGAAAGCTATTTTATCAAGAAATCTACTTCTGTAATTCTTAATTTCATCTGGACTAATTCTGCCAGTAAGACATACTGCTCAAAGTTAAATCTGTACTTTAGAAGATGTCATGGAAATGGTGCATGACCCCCAAAGTGACTGAAATTTGACATAATTCTCAAATTAATAAACTGTATGTCTATTTGTTGTGTATTTCTTATTCTACAATCTGTACAATTAATTTGAATTTTCATCTGATGAAATTCTTACCTAAAACAGCACTCTTTTCTTTGCCAATGGCTAGTCACATGACCTCTCACTTTCATATCCGGTCATACTATACATATGAGGTATACGATAGAAAAAAAGGCCTTTCTCAAGATATCTATCAAATATCAAAAATCTTATTTATTCCAGTTATAAACCTCACATAATGAAGCTGGACCCGATCTGTCCCCTATTTCAAAAAATCATCCCCAGCCAAATTCCGAATGCGACTCTGCGGATACTATGTAGTGTAACCTGTCCTCTCTGAATCTCAGTCAGACTCCTCGGGTGATAACATGCATGAGCTCGCTACAGCCGACATAGCACGGACTGCATTTCGTAGGCCTTATGTTTTTATATCTTTTTACATATACAACTGTGTGTTTCTTGTTTGTATGGTCATCTTACAGTGAGGAGGTTATTTCACACCACAATTGTACGTTCTTTAAGACCTCTGGTTAGTCGGAAAAGCGGAAGGGTTTTGCGCACGTAATCCGGATAACCACACCATCTGCTAATAAGTCGACAACGATTACCCATTGGTCTCGTTGGTTTATGTGTAATTATTTGTGTTTGATGTTTCTATGTGATTTGGCGTTTCTTGCACCATTTGCGTCTCTTCCTGTGCGTGTCTGCTCTGTGTTTTTGCAGTGTGTTTTTGGGGTTTTGCTGTTGGTACTGTAAACGGGTATTGTTTGAGATCCCTTTCGTTCTTCTGTGTCCATTTTGATAAGCTTCTTGTTCGTTAATATGATTCTGTTCTCTTCAAGAGGGCACTTGTACATAGATGAGAAAGGGAATTTACAACAGGGACCGGTTGCAGCACCTACACCTAAACACTTGTACATGCAATTTTGGTTTAGTCCTGTAAAAATGTTTGTGCTCTATGGCAAAAGATTGACCTAAAAAGCATTACAAAAGCATCAACAACAGAGGTGTGATTGATGGAGATGATATTTTAAAAAAATGGAACTATTTTCCTCATTTATTATATATTTAAAGTCATTACATAAGCACTGATCACATTAGATGACGAAAAACCTTGGGATAGCCAGTCTTCTTGCAGCGAATGAAACCTTCTTGGGAATTTCTTTTCACGTGTTGACTTAATTTAGAAACACATGTTACAATGACTATGTTTTAGGTCAAACGTCCAGACTGATTTGACAAAGTTATGAAAATTTTATGATGGATGATTGTTTCTTTAATAGGTTTTCCAATATAAAATTCCCACACATCACTACAGCCAACGAGTTGCTAAATACGAAAATTTATGACTTCATAAGATGACCTTTAATTGATGACATAAATCTACACTCCTCCTCTTCAAAATCTTGAGTAACTATGTAAAAAAAACCCGAAATTGTGCAGTGTTTGCACCTTAAGATTCCGTCTATTGGAAAGAGTGTGTTCTTTGAAAAGGGGAACAATTTCGAAAATGAGCGGAGCAAGTAACACGTTGTCAGTTAGAAAACTGAAGTGTGCTAACTCGTAACCTTCCTGAATCAAATTCAAACCAATTCTAACTAACCAGACACGTGTTCGGATTGTAAATTCTCAACATTGGTACTTTAAGCACAAGTGATTTTCACATAAATTTAAATGTATTTTAGTATCGCCCTCAAGTTTTGTTGTTTTTAATTGAAATTTGTGCATTTACTTTGCAAACTTTCCAAACTTTGTGTCAGGTCGATTCATTGGCATAGGTAAATAAAATGTGACCAAAATAGTATTGGAGGGATGGACCTTGTACTTATGTTAACCTCCTTTAATTTCGATGATATTTTAAGATGAAATGACAAGTTTCCAAAATAGCAAAGTAATTCATAAAGGGCCAAAACAAAGTTTCTTTCAGTAAGATTTAAATAGACAAACAGAAATACCTGCGTATACACACGCACAAACAAATACAAATACGCGCATAACAACAAACAAAACACACTTTTCGAAAAGCACTCAGGCACATGAACATACATCGACTATGAACGTCAATATAATACCTAGTATTCAAAAAGACCAACGTTGAAGAAAGAAAAATGTCACATCTTGACAGGAAAAATGGACATTGCAAGGGATAAAGAATCTTTCACTGAATCCTACACACAAAAAGACGTACGATTCGGGAAATTTACAATTTGAAGTAGCCTCGGTGATATCGAGTCGTTGAAAACTTTTAATATGTTACACGTCTTCGAATTCATAGCATCATTTCAGAACAGAATTTGCAGCCTGGACTAGACATGCACGTTTCGGTTACTAAACCCTCATTAGTAATCCTCAATCTAAGCAATAAAATATGGTCAAAGACCATGAAAGTTATGTCCAAAAATACCGGAAGACGTAGCAGGATGGTTGGGATATTATGCTACAGGACCCACTTTTCAGAAATTTCGAGAAAATTTTGTGAACAGAAATTATGGAATGCGTTTGAATAAACGATCAACCGATGCTGATCGGACTTGGCTACATGTGCCCTCGGGGACTCCTGGTCCACCAGCAGTGACACTCACTAAGTAATACAAATCTTACACCTCTTCGAATTCATGACAACATTTAAGAACCGATCAAGAACAGATTCAGTCTGAAGAAAAACTTGACTATTGTGGATACAGAGATGAATGGGGGTAAGTTCCCCTGTAATTCGCCTTGTTTTCCTGTCTTTACGTATATTTCCTTTTCAATCATACTCTATAAAATAGATGGCTGATACTGTTTAAGTGAGAGGGCTGTGGACATATTTCTCGGATAACTACGTAATCTGACATAGTCCTTAAGAAAGTGGACAACAGTCACCTCTTTTTGTCCTTTGTCTCCAATTGTTTGTTGTTGTACATTCATTTTTGTTGCTCTGATTATGAGCTGGTAGGCACAAGTCCTCGATACTCATTACTCACTAAATCCTGAATCTGATTTATACACATTTGCAAGCCATGCAAAAGTGAACATCTTCTGGGTTTTTTTTTTCATATGTAGGTGCACAGTCATGTCTCATCGCCAAACTTCAGTTTTTACATTGACTTCAGGCGATCAAATATGTTTTACAAATTCTATTTTCAGAGTTGCAATACGGAGACATAGTCCGACATTATTTATTTGTTACAAATTCATTTCAATGGAGCCACCTACAATGCATTTCGTTTTTACTATTGAACTCTGAGAAGATTATTCATATATACCCTGAATGTTTCGTATCAATTGACGGGAGCGTTCTTTATTTCAACCTTCCGCCTTACATATTTTTTCCCTTTTTGTTTTTTATAATAACTGTGCTAACTGGAGCTTTGACTGTTCTACTCAAAGGAAATTAAGAATCTCACCACATGTACCATTCTTATAGGTTTTGTGTTCTTATTCAAGTACCACGGATATTCTCACAATACAAAGGCCAAAACATTCAAACCCAATCATGGTATAAATGTTTCATTTTCTTTCTAACTGCCAGAAAAAATTCGATATTTTTTTAAAATTTGGCGATTTTTAAAAGTTATTATGATGAGCGTTCAATGTTTATAGGCAATAATATGTGCTCCTTATTGTAAGCACCAAGATGTCCTTTTTGTAATGACGATGATTCTGATTCAGCATGATCATCTCCAAAAAAGAATGGGTAAAATTGTCAAAAAATCATTTATTTTTGCAAATCTTCGTGGTTTTAAGGAGGGCATTTTAAACATATTCATATTGGAGGATATTTGTCCCGACGGTTCAAATGAGTAAACTTCTTCATGATTCTTTTATCGTATGCATTTGTAATACAAAGGATGTAATTAGATAGAAGTTATAGAGAAATGTCGCTGTGAATCAATTTTTTTTTTGAGAGGTAAAATAAATATATCATTCTAGCAATGTTACTCTGGAAACAAGGTATTGGCTGCCGAATTAGTTTAATCCCAAAAACAAAAATAGAGTCATACTTCTATATTTACAGTCGGGTGGAAAAGAAAATAAGGTAAAGCATCCGTAAATAGATAATTGAGGATTGAAACAGGAAGAAATTATGATGATTTACACAAAGGAGTACAAAACAAGAAACAACCACATCGGAAAAGTTGATGTAATAGATATGGAACACGAGAGATGTTGATTATATAATTAGAATATCTTATAGTTAACTGACACGGTTAGTACGGGGAAAAGGTAATTGTTGCACCAGCACTATAGATTATTATACGTTATACGTATCGTGGATTGTATATGGCAACTTTCCTACGTAAGAAGTATGAACAAGGATTAAGAAAGCCGCTTCTAGGAACACAACGTCAAAAGGGAAAGACGAGTATCTATGTATGCGAGAAAACGTCGCCTCCATTTTGAGGTCCAGACCGACTCGAGAAGGTAGTATTTTCAATACAATATCAAAATATCAAAAAAGGCCGTTTTTACAAAGCATACAAATTCAAAAGAGTTTCAACACTCCAACACTCTCCCCTCTTTCAACTTCCGTGCATGACCCAATCCTTACCAATTTCTCAAATCACGTGTGAATGTAAACGTCTTCAAATTGAATAGCATCATTTAAGAACAGATAAATTGGCAATATGGACCAGACATGAACGTTTCGGGTACTTAACCCTCGTCAGTGATCCTCAAATCTAAACAATGTAATATGCCGAAAATATATGAAAGTTACTATGTCGAAAAAACGTACCGAAAGACGTAGCAGGATGGGTGGGATATGATGCTACAGGACCCACATTTTAGAAATTTCAAGAAATTTTGATAACAGAAATTTTAGAATGCGTTGAAGAAACGATCAACCGAAATTGATCGAACTTGGCTACATGTGCCCTCGGAGACTCAAATCACGTGTGAAAGTCAAACACGAAAGCCGATATCATATTTAAAAAAAATCAAGATCAAAAGGCTTGATTTAAAAATACTAACCAGAGTCTTCTCGGGAGAAAAGAAAAATAGGACAAACAGACGGAGACAACAACGCAGCTTAATAGAAACAAAGGACAACTTTATCCGACGAACGATTTCCAGAGACTGCAGAAACCAGTGCAAGTATCGCACAGTCTAAAAATATACAACTTCACATATTGACCGGTTTCGACCTTTTCTGCACGGCTTAAGTGAAAGGTGTTGTTAGCAAACATGAGATGCTTCTCTCTAATCCAAACTTAGTAAATTACATGAAAAATATGTCTTTGCACCAGCTGATAAAGCAGCCAACAACACCATTATCATTTGAAAACGTTACTTCATATCAACTTTGGTTTCGGAACTTTCGTCTACAAATACATATATCAAAAGCAATGAAAGTGCATCTAACATTTTAAGCAAGCATAACAGTGAACTGCCTTCATTCAATATCTCTATTTCTAAATTCGATCATCCAACACTATATTGCATACCAAAACTGCACAAGTCTCCTTCCAAATTTCGATTTATTGCTAATTCTAATTCAAGTAACTGCTCCACTACAATTTTGTCTAGAAATCTGACGTCAGCACTTACTGCTATTAAAGAACACATAACTAAATATTGTGAAACGGTTCTAAACAGGAACGATGTAAATTTATTTTGGTCTATTAAGAATTCAGGGGATGTGATTGACAAAATGAAATCTGGAAATTTCCAAGCCAATACGATTTCTTCATACGACTTCTCTAATATGTACACCACACTTCCTCATGACAAAATTAATTATCGATTATCCAATCTCATTAAGTGGTGTTTTGATCGAGAGCGAAAAACTTACATTTGTACATCTGAATCGAAGGGTTTCTTTTCCTCGACAGACTACAAATTATACAAATCATGGACATGTAGTGACCTGTGTAATGCCTTGTCCTTCCTCTTGGACAATATTTATGTTAAATTTGGTGAGGATCTATACAAGCAGGTTGTCTATACAAGCAGGTTGTAGGAATTCCTATGGGTACTAACTGTGCGCCTCTTGATGCAGATTTATTTTTATACACTTATGAAAAAGAATTTATTCAAAAGCAAAGAAAATTTGATGATCTGAAATGTTTCAATAATACTTCTAGGTATCTGGATGATATTCTAACCATTGACAATGTTAAACGTCTTTAAATTCAATAGCATAATTCAAAACCTGATAAATTTACAGCATGGACCAGAAATGCACGTTTCGGGTACTAAACCCTCGTCAGTGATCCTCAGTCTAAACAATGTAATATGACCAAAAGTATGAAAAATATTATGTCCAAAAATGTACCAAAATACGTAGCAGAATGGGTGGGATATGATGCCACAGGACCCACGTTTTAGAAATTTCGAGAAATTTTGTAACAGAAAATTTCAAATGCGTTGAAGAGACAGACGATCAACCGAAACTAATCGAACTTAGCTACATGTGCCCTCGGGGACTCTTGGTCCACCAGCAGTGACACTCACCAAGTAGTTCAAATGTTAAAAGTCTTTAAATTCAATAGCATCATTTAAAACCTGATAAATTTACAGCATGGACCAGAAATGCACGTTTCGGGTACTAAACCCTCGTCAGTGATCCTCAGTCTAAACAATGTAATATGACCAAAAGTATGAAAAATATTATGTCCAAAAATGTACCAAAATACGTAGCAGAATGGGTGGGATATGATGCCACAGGACCCACGTTTTAGAAATATCAAGAAATTTTGTAACAGAAATTTCAAATGCAAAATTTCCTGCTTTTGAATTATATAAGAATGAAATTGATCCACAAGAATTAACACTTAACAAGGCAAACCTTTCAAATACTGAAACGCCGTTTTTGGACCTTAATATCAAAATTGTAAACGGAAAGATTCATACAAGTGTATATGACAAAAGGGATGATGTTGGATTCAACATAGTAATTTTCCCCTGGCTTGACGGTGATGTTCCAGGATTACCGTCATATGGCATTTACATATCACAGCTCATCCGGTACGCATGTACTGATATTTTGGATTTTCACAGTAGAAATTTACAAATTACCAAAAAGCTTTTAGGTCAAGGTTTCCGCTTTCATAAACTAATTAAGACTTTCTGTAAATTTTACAAAAATTACAGTCAACTTCTTTTGAAATTCGGATCCATACACGCAACAGAGTACATTACTTTGGGTATTACAAACCTGTCTTTTATGGTGATGTGATAAACAAAAGAAGAAGGATCTCAGGTAGGCAGCATAACCATAGAAAATGCGTCAGAATTATCAAACGCCTTTTATACCGTGGATATGATCCTAATGTCACAAGACGGACACTAGGCTTGGTACTTGACCAATCTACAGATTTGTACAAGCGCATCCTTGAGACTTGCACTCTGACTGACTGTGACGACGGGACTCCATGACGGGCCCTGTCCAAACCTCTTTAGAGAAGACAGGGCCCCGACCAAATGTCCTCTCTGAATGTCAGTCGGACTCCTCGGGTGCTTACATACATGAGCTCGCTACAGCCGGCAGAGCACGGACTGTATTACACATGTCCTCTTTTTATATATCCATTTACATATTCATCTGAGTTTCTGGGGCCTCTACGTTTCGCGGTCTTGTTTGTGTGATGTCATCTTACAGTGAGGAGGTTGTTTTACACCACAATTGTATGTTCTTCGAGACCTCTGGGTAATTGGAGAAGTGAGAGGGTTGTGCGCACGTAATCCAGGATAACCACACCATTTGCTACTTGCGTGACGAATGGCCGTCTAAAGGCGGCACCGGTTGCCCATTGGTCTCGTCGGTTTATGTGTTGTCTTTCGTGTTTGATGTTTACATGTCGTGTGTCTCTTTTCCGTCTCGTGCTGAACTCGTCTTTTGTTTTTGTATCGGGTGTTTTGGTGTTCTGCTGTTGATGCTGCAACGGGGTCTTGTTGGAGATCTCCTCCCTTCTCCATCGGCACCTTCTTTCATGTCCATTTCGAATTCAAAGTTTGCTTTAGCAAATGTTTTAGTGTGGATTTTCATTTTTCATGAGCTCAGGAACGTAGCCAGGATTACGCAAGTACGCAGATGCACCTACATCGTTATGCAAAATAATAATTAAAAAAAGACCGAAAAGTGTACACATTGTAATGTTTATGTAGAAAACTGCCCTGGAAAGGCGAAACATCCTTTGGCTACCAGTGCTTCACCCCCTGAATACCTAACAGTGTTTTGACCTGGACCCATTTACATGTAGAGCCTATTGGCGGCTACAAAAACACTTGAAAACTCGGAAAGAAAATCAAAAGGGACACCAACGCACTACACAGAAACAACAAACACGAAGAACTACACATAAACCAACGAGACCAATTGGCAACCGGTAACGACTTTGGACGGCCATCTGCCACGAAAATAGCAGAAGGTGTGGTTATCCTGGATTACGTGCGCACAACCCTCCCACTTTACCGATTTCCCAGATGTCTCGAAGAACGTACAATTGTAGTGTAAAACAACCTCCTCACTATCAGATGACCACACACAAACAAGACAGCAAAACGCAGGGGCCCAATAGATGAATATGTAAATGAATATAAAAAGAGGGCGTACGGAAATAAATACAACCCGTGCTCTGCCGGCTGTAGCTAGCTCATGAATGTTATCACCCGAGTAGTCCGATCAACATTCAGAGAGGACAGGTGGTCGGGGCCCTGAGAGGTTTGGACAGGGCCCGTCATGGAGTCCCGTCGATACAGTCAGTCAGAGTGCTAGTTTTAAGAATGCGCTGGTACAATACTGTAGACTGGTCAAGTACCAAGCCTAGTGTCTGGTGACATTAGTGGACCATCGTAAATTACCAAAGTAGTAATCGTGTATATGAATATTATCAGTGTAAGTGGTATCCGTCCTTCCTTTGTTTTATATTTTTCAAGAATTTGTATGCCGATAGATTGCAAATTTTTTTTTTTTTGGATTCCTATTTTTGGTTTGATATGTTTCACTTTACGGGTATATACAACACAGAGCAAGTTAACAACTCCTTTGTTTGGTTTTTTTTTCCTTTTTTCATATCTTGTGTGTGTGTAATTGCGACATGGTGTTGTTGGTAAAGTTTTCATCATGATACTTTATTTCATAATGCTCTACGGTAACTTGCAAACAAGGTCATAGTCGACACAAGAGTCGAGTGCTTGCTCACGAAATTGACACTTCGGTTCATTATGTTTTCATATCGAAAGAAGATCACAGCTTTGAAGCTCAAATTTTAATTCAAAATAAAAAGGTTTACCCTCTATTGGGAAATCCAACTTGCCCTTATAGTTGCAATAATTGATACCCCATCAACTTTCGTTTGAATTTTCCTAATCTGCTATGGGATTCGATTTACTTTTTCGCACTTTTTTTCTCTTTATAGTAAGTAATCGAGTGCATTGACTGTTATTGCTTGCACTTTAATGGGGATTTAAAAATCGATTTTAGAATATGGGCATTTTTTTTCAAAACTCCGGAAAGAGTTCAGTCTTCTTTTAGTCATGAAAAGAAAGGAAAATGCTTCTTCTGAGAATGATGTATGCTTATCAACATTCCCAGAAACAAATCTTTATTCCATGTGGCTTTGTTAATCTAGATTACAGATGCATGATTTATTAAATATTTCAATTTAATATTTAAAAATATAGATCTAAATCAAGATATTCTCATATCTTCCCATGTATATTTGAAATGACGCACTTATTGAAGGTCTCATGTCATAGCGCTCATTCAGACGCCCCCGATATAATATCTGTTTAGGTATGGATAAGCCGCTCACGTCAAACCTACTGGAGTATGGCCTTAATATATAGGGGAAATCGATGCGGATTGAAACCATTTGTCGCCGCTTACTACCACTTTTGAAACACGTGGTGTTAGATAGATATTCCTCTATGTAAGTTACTACACTTTTTTCATTACTTTTAATTCATAATCTTAATATCTTTATTTAGATTTTGTACAAAATTCACAATAATGATCGTTTTATTCTTTAGTTAGATTCTTTATGAAAATTTTTGGAAGGATCTTAAGAATAAAATACTGGGGTTTATACCAGACCAGTCCGTTCACTAAAGATATCGGATACATATGATAAAAACACATTTGGATGAAAATTGTAAAAAAGCATAAATTTTAATGATGTTACACAATTTTTCCGATGTATGGAATATATCTTAAACTCAATGGGAGTAAATCCAGAGCATCCTGTTTTGGCGATTTATTCTGTCGTCTGAAGATTTAACTATTGTTTCCGAGTATTGACCTCCTTTAGTAGTAACTGGAAATTAACATCAACTTACCCTATCAGCTGCATTCAAACCGCAATATGAAAAATAAAATGTCTACGGGAAATTTCAAACCGCCATATTGTTCTCCGTGTCAACAATAGTAAACAGTGACGTCAAAGTGTCCGACGTCACACATTTTCGGTGATTTTACTATAGAAAGTCCCCGTAGACTTTTTATTTTCCACTATTTTACGACTAAAGGAGTACTATAAAATTGATATCTTTTTGGAAGATGACAATATCATATTTTAGAGAAAACCGGGAAAACAAGGTGCTCTGGATTTAGTGAACAGGACAGTAGATTTTTCCCCTAAGGAGTCCAAACCGTGTGGGGGTTCCAACCTACGGTTTGAAGATGCAAGGTGTAAAAATGGAGGGAATCAGCATTTCGGCAAATTGCAAAGGGGGAGGGTAGAAACCCCTTTGCCCCCTCTATTTTCGTATCGAGTCTTGTTTTATCTATTACTTCTTTTTTGATATACAGAGTTACTTCCCTTTTAGGACGGTATCTGACGTAAATTCATTATAACGTTATATAATTCCTATTGAGTCTTTGTGGAATACAGAGTTTTTTCCCTTACAGACGGTATCTGACGTAAAACCATTATGACGTCTTGAAAAAGGTATGGTAACATCGATTTTATATCGTCATTTCCCAGACTTTTACGACTGTTTCCATAGAATTTGATGACGTCATGATCAGTCTACGTCAGATACCGTCTCAAATGGGAAGTAACTCTGGCTTTCGAAAATAGCTAATAGAAAAGACGTAATCCCTTAACTTTATGCTTGTTCCGTTTGAATTTGATTACTTTAAAATAACTTAACGTCAGATATCGTCCAAAATGAGAACTTTTTCTGTCCATAGTAAATTTTGGGACTTGATGAATGATATTGATATGACATTTCACCATAGAGATTCTACGAAAAGTTTTAATTATTTTTTTACCATATATAAAAAAAAGCCTCTTGTACTCTTGTATGCTTCTTTTGAAGGTTGTTGCCGTTTGTAGATTAATTAAATTATTCTTTGTTTATTTCTTAAGGAACACCAAACGCAAAGAAGAGTTACATAGATATAATGACGAAGATGGAGCAGACGAAATCCCTTGGCGACAGAGATTCTCGTGTGCACATTCGGGGTATATAGAATACTTTCCTTACATCTCAATTGTTCTTTTAAATTTCATACATAAGAAGCTTAGAAAAAAAAGATAACATGATGTACTTTACTATTAATAGTGAGGAAATAATTATTCGAACAATGAAAAGGAATGAAAAGAAATCATAATGATATACTTCATTTTGTCTAGTTTGTCAAGGTCAATGGGAAAGTTCCTGCAACTTGGTTTTATGATTCTGATAAAGAGTTTGTGAGTGAAAACCACACTTATTATCAAAATTATAAAACCAAGTTGCTGATCAGAATTTAAAAAATCATGATCAAATGGCAAACAAACCGGGAAAATAAAAAAAATCCAGGAAAAACAAATTTAGACATTCTGCAGGAGGGAGGGGGGTTAAGAAAAATCCCAGCGGAAATGCAATCAGTGCAGGGTAGAGTAAGATCTCCTGCTTGTCCGCGATACTCGGCACACTTAAGCCGTACAGAAAAGGTCAAAATCGGTGAATGTTTGTATTGTTAAATAATAATTATATTCCGCAGTGGCAAAACCAGTCACTTTCATAATACCCTTGGTTTAGTTGTGTCGCGAAATATTACTATTACAAATATCAAAATGTATACAGAGCGTATTAAACTTATAAAGTTCGATATGGATACACCAAAGGCAGAAGGCGTAGGAATGTTAATACTAATGAACGGGAATTGATTTCTATTTTTGAAGTTGAAGTCCTCACGTTTGTAATATATTGACTTATCTATATCACCATTTCATCAGTCGATAACATGATATCTTTACATGAAGTGGAGTAAATACTTTCAGTGCAATCTTTCCTCTCTTGCAATGTTCAACGTCTTCAAATTCAATAGCATCATTTAAGAACAGATATATTTGCAGCATGGACCAGACATATGCACGTTTTGGGTAACCCATTTCCGGTCGCAAAAATGATTTTTCCCCAGAATTATAGCAGATTATATATTCTAAAGAATGAATAAATTCAAAGCGACATACATGTATTCCTGTGTACTACATTTATTCATATGATCTCAAATGAATCGTTGACTAAAACATAATTCATTTCTCCAGTCCTCGCTATTCAAGCAAGGATTAATATATTTATTTATATTTACATTACTAGTAGATCTCGCATGTTGAACGCCCATTAGGCAATAGCCCTTTCCCCAATTGTCAGAAGTAATTACCGTTCTGAACCTAGATTTTATAATATAGCAGACCCGACATGACATAATTTCGTGGTCTTCTGAATTGTGACATCACAAATGATAACAGGTGCTTCGACATTGCTTTCTTGATGTCCAAGGATGTATGACGTCATAGTAAAAATGTTTAACACAATATGTCATGTCGGGTCTTAGAAATAATTGAAAGATCGACTATTAGAATTAAATTTCAATAAATCGGGTTCCCTATTGTGACGTCACGTCTAATTGTTGAACGTAGGTAGAATTTACCAACGTTCGCAACTTGCAACAAGGTCATAGGCAGCACAGGCTTGCAATATAACCTTGCCGTCATCGCTATTTTCCTTCGCCATTTCACGCAATGATAAAGCCCGAGAGGCATCGCAGGTACGGCATGTCGTCACAGTGACGTCATTCGGACTTCTGACATAAACATCGCAAAAGATTCAAAGGAAGAGGCACATATTTGAGCGTTTAGGGGCGAGTAAAGGTCAATGAAAGAAACTATTCTTATCTTGATGAAGGAAAATTTACAAGACTCACGTCTAAAGACGGTAGGTTTTGATTAATGGCCAGAATTTTTTTTTATTGGAGACTTTTCGCTCAGCTGATCGCGTTGGCAACGTACGAATGAAGAAAGAATCCCTGATACTGCATGGTATTACATTGAAACAAAGACAATGTTTGTACATTATATACCTCATAAATGTAGTTATACTCAGTGGTATATACTTGCAATATTTTATTTACAAATACGAAGCCCCAGTTTCAATCTGCAAGAATCTTGCAGACAAAAAATAGGCGATGACGGCAGAGGTAGATTTCAAAGTGGGAGATTGCAATGTTCGGACACTTCTGCCGATGTTACAGTAACATTCTGTATAAGCGTGTAAATATAGGGTTTCTAATATTTAGAAAAAATGTAAATATAAGTAATCACTGTCTCACTTTTTGTGTTCATGGGTTTATGATTCTGGTTGGCACGCGTGCAGAATTTCCGAGGAATTTGCACGTTACCAACCAGAATTATACACCCATGTACACCAAAAGTAAGACAGTCATTTCTTTATTGCGTAACGATAGAGGGGTACATAAAATATACATGAATATGTTACTTTGTTTAAGAAATAACAACTAGCTAGCCGTGGTTTACTGTCCAGTAATTCCTCGAGTCGCATGAACCAATCAAATTATAATTATTTGATTGGTTCATGTGACGAGTGGAATTATTGGACAATGAATCACGGCTATAGCTAGCTAGTTGTTATTTCTTTTCTTATATAGCACGCGAATGGGCGGAGCTTAGCGCACTGGAAGTTTGTTGGAGATTTTACACCAGGCGAGTTCTATGGTACATATAGGGAGAAAATTTCAAGTCTTATTTAAATAATTATTTTTACCCTTCATAGGAGACACGAGCAATATCCACAATTACAGAGGCAATGTTTTGACAGCGGTTCATCTTCACATAGACCTCTGATGTCTGAGGACATTTCACAACAGACAAGAGAACACAGGATATCTCAATTTGTGCGGAAGAAATCGTCGAGTACGCCAGAAACAGAAAATACGAGGTAAATACAAATATTTCTTTCTCCAAAAAGACTTAAACTGTTCTAACTCGTTACCTTCTTAAAATACATTTCAAACCAATGTTTATGCATCACAAACGTGTTCAGTAAATCCTTCAAGTCAAAGTGATTTTCAGGCAAAACATAATTAATGTTAGTATTGCCCATTACTTTGATTTTTTGAATTTGTAAATATAAAAAAAAAACCACTTAAATGTTCAACGTCTTCAAATTCAATAGCATCATTTAAGAACAGATACATTTGAAGCATGGACCAGACATGCACGTTTCGGGTATCTTGAACATAGATTTTATTTGGATATGCTACTAAATCGACCCTACAGGAAATTTGGAGCCGTAAATACACACATTTGTATTCTAAAAATAAAACCAGAGGACGCTACTGAAATGAATTTTGGCGGCTTATGGAGGCATCAGTGATGGGGATTTTATATCCGAAACACGTGTCTGGTGCATAATAAATTTGTTGGAAATTTTCTTCAAGAAGATATAGAGTTTGAACCATTCTGCATTATCCTCGACAGTGATCTTCAATCTTAACAGTGTAGTATGGCCAAAGAGTGTGATAATTATTTTAAAGTCCAAAAATGTACCGAAAGACGACGTAGCAGGATGGGTGGGATATGATGCTACAGAACCCAAGTTTGATAAAATTCTAGAATTTTGATAACAGAAATTTTCGAATGCGTTGAAGAGACGATCAACCGAATTTGATGGAACTTGGGTACATGTGCCCTCGGGGACTCCTGGTCCACCAGCAGTGACACTCACCAAGTGGTGCAAATGCCAAATGTCCTCAAATTCAATAGAATCATTTAAGGACAGATGAATTTGCAGCATGGACCAGATATGTGATACATCTCAAAATCGAATTTAAATTTTCTAAATGACAAAAATTTAATTGAGGTACTTTTATATCTAATTCTATTGAATTTAGAATATCTGAATAAACATTCTTCAAAATGTTACCGGAAAGTAATTTATATATTCTTCTTTGCTGCATGTTTCATTACGACCATGATACTATTATGAACAACCAAAACAATACAAGACGTATTTTCTACCACATTCAGAGCCACCAGTGTATACAGGAGGACGAGTATTACTCTTCCTCTCGTAAACAGAGCAGAAACCATTACCCGAGAAGTCCCAATTACCCCAGGAGTACCACTCAATCTAGAATATAGGAGAGGGAGCATGCCGAATATAGCCACTCAATATCATATGACTCTGAGTTCTCTTGATGAATATCCAGGCAGACAGAACACCTATAGTGAGGACGAAGTCTTCTCACAAGATATTCCACCAAGTCAGTCAGCTGAATCCAGGCCATCTTGTCGATTTGCTGCAGCTAATCAAAGAAGGTACTCTGCCGACTTTGCAATGAGTATTTCTCCTTCAGCAGCATCAACAATAACTTTTGATCCAAATGAACCACGGTATGGACTTAGCCAATCGTTATACAGAATGAGTAATCCGTTGCAACCATGTGCAATGGAGGAAAAGTCTGGGCTGGAAGAATTGAGGACGGGACAAGAACACCATGGACAAGACAAACATAGGCTCTACGAACCTGTTTTGAAACGAGAGAAAAGCATAACAGACCTATCTTCTTGTCATGAAAGATCACTGAATGCATCTTCTGACATGAGGTAAGGTATAAATTTTTTACTTCAATTTGTTGAATATTTTTGAACAGTATTTAGATGTTGGAAACGACTCTTATGTTCTTTCTTGTCATTAAATATAAACAGTGAATACTTATACTATTAGCAAGTCTCATCTTCTCTTTCTCCTATATAAAATGTAGCTACAAAGGAACAGTTATCCCATCTTGTACGTCCACATCAGATATGAATTTGGCAGCCACATTTTTAGAAGACGATGTTAGATTCACTTTTACCCTTGGTGACAAGTAAGTTGAAATTTATGTTTACTTGTGCAATACTTTGGTTTTTACTCGTATATAATATTGATAAACAGCGAGGAACTGAACCAAAAGCATAAATGTATCATGGTACATAGAACTATTATCATGATTTAAAGTATATATTTTTGGCGAAGCCCCTTTGTAAATCAAAATAATATTCAGATCTATTTATACATCTTCACCAATACTTCAAGAACATTGGGGAATATATTTGATACTTTAAGCTGTTCATTGATATTCTATAATGTTTCGCTGGATCATTGTTTAATGATCATAATGTTTCATTGGATCTTCGAGTACATTGAACATATTCTGAATCAGTATATAACTATCATACAGATATTATAAAGGCAACACGAAACTAAAGAATTTAAAAAGAGGATTGAGTTACGTTGATTGAATTTGAAATTTACTAATAATGCTAGAAAATATAGTTTCTGTGATTTTTTATCTTATTCCATTTTTCGAAATTTATTCTTTATGCTTAATAAGAAATCACATTGAGGCTGCTTTTAGGTATATCTGTTTATTTAAAGAATAAAAGAATTTTAAAGGTTGAGTGAATTTAAGGATTTCTAAATATGGGAGACATAATAGTTTCTGTGATTTTTAGGCTTTTTTCCCGAAATTTATGCTTAAATTTTAATAACTAATCCTGTTGATATTGCATTTAGGTGTTTCTGTTTGTTTGAACCATTTCGGTCCTTTCGTTCTTTAATTTTCATTGTTCACAATCATTGATGTTGACATACGTTGGCCATAAAACGGGAATCAAAAGAAAATCCTAACCATTGTAAATGTGATTCCACAAATCGTTACATTTATGTCACGTGGATTGAATGCATGCTCACTCTATAGTATTAATATGCACCTACTACCTACGCATTCACTGAAATCTGAATCGTTCGTTCTACTTTGTGAAGGTAAAAACTGAAACAATTATTTGATAGGAATGGTTTATACAATGTTTCTCCAATTAAGAGAAATAAATCAAACCGCAAAAGGATTGTGTTAAAGATAGTAAACTAAAACGGAATCTGACATTATTAAAGTACGTTTTTCATTCCTTTTATGAATCAGTTTTATAAAGACACTTCGTAAGTAGCGTGAATATGTTTCTAATACAAGATACATATCCAGGTAAAGACAGTTATAGTGAATAAACAATGAATTGAAATCAGGCAATGTACAAAGTTTTTATGAAAGAGATCTAATCAATTTTACATTACTCGATGGTTAATTCAAAAGTTGTATCGCAATCATCCTGTTGAAATATAAAAAAGATACATAAAGCCTGCAGAGCTTCTTAAAATACTTTTCGGAGTCATCAATTCTCTCTTTTTCACACCAAAAAACTAGAAAGAGAGAGAGAGAGAGATTATTATTTTTTAAATGTATCATATAGATTTGTTTTCTGAAGGGGCTTGGACAAACTGTTATTTGCCATATTGGATTTGATGAAGTGTATTATTGAAAAATCTTTCCTTACATTGAGCTATGGCTTCAACTTTAACTATCATGAAACCCCAAGTATTCTCTACCTCAATAGCTACATTTTCCCATCTTTTCTACGGATAATTAGAAAACATTTAAATTCATTCCGAACTGCACAGCTTCACCTCAGAAGAATTCATGAATATTCCTATAACTTACCTTAAACACTACATTGATTCTATATCTACAACCATTTGTCCTTCAATGTTGAGTACATGGTCTCATAATCTTATAAATATCGTGTTAATACAACAGGGGGTCCTTTTGAAAACGAATTTTTACAGGTAGCACGTGCCGATCCACCCCAACATAGCAAGAAAAAAAAGATTTTAAAGTTCCTTGGGTAATTCACTAGAATTTCGACTGTTTGCAGTTCATTTATTAATTATTTACATGATATATATTAGAAAAATGGGATAGTCTTGTGAATTATTGGTGACAAATTACAAAAGTGAAACATTCCGGGGATCCGCCTCTGGACTCCTTTCTATGTTGATATGGCTACTAGCCACCCCCCTCCCCCCCCCCCCCCCCCCCAGCGTGTAAAATAAAGATGTCTTTTGAGAAAGTATGTTCAAAATTGGAGAACAAACATTTGTAGACATATGATCATAGTAACGTTTAAGGTAGGTTTTAGTATTAATCATGAATTCTGCACAATTGTAGCTGCGCAGTTCGGTGCACAAAGTTCTAATGGTCATCGTGAAAAGATGGGAAAATGAAGATGTTGAGGTACAGAAAGCGTAGTATCAAAATGGTTAAAATTGGAGTCTTAGTTCTGCAGAACGGCAGATTTTCAAGTATGCTTCACGTCAAATCCAATATAGCCGATAAACTTTTGTCCATACCCCTTAGCAATATGATATCCGTTTCGTTCATCTTTTAGCACCTGGGGGTCATTCTCCGATTAGAGCGTCGATACTTTCTTTATTGGTTTGATACTAGTATAGGGTAAAATTTCATTTAATCAGTCTTTTTGAATTCTATACAATGAAATAAATGAAATATCAATATTTATCGTTGAAATAGAACGTAAAAATTGAATGATGTGATACCCTAGCTCCCCAAACAGATTTAATTTTGTGCCATTGTACATTTGCGACGTTAGAAATTTCTATTACATCGTTTTCTGAGAATCGATAATGATAAATTCCCGGAAGAAAATAGACTTTGAAATTGAGTGTAATATATAGTTTTTGAATCAATTATCATACCGTTTTTAGTATTTCTCTTTGATGACGCAAATACAATCCTCCCTAGAACAAGTTAAATTGTAATTCATTTTACGTTGTCGACGGTTCCTGGATGTGATTGTCACCTTCCTGTAAGAAAGTCCTCTCCATTAATAGGTTTAAGAAGTTGTGTCGTAGGAAATAACCGTGTTATGAAGGGTCAGTATGCCCATAAAACGAGTTGGCTACGATAATGATAACTTCATATCTGCAAATGAAAGGATTAAAAAATATGTTATACCTTCGTGGCTATAAAGTTAAAGATTTTGTACAGAGGTTTAGTGATACCTTTTTAAAATAATCTTTGGCCCCAATTTGAATATTTCCCTTTAAAATGTCTGACATAAAAGTACATATTATCCTTTGTCTAAATCCTATATAAAAAGTCACCCCTAGACTAATATAATAATATTAAACATCGTCACAGAGGAAGTTCTATAGTCGATATGGGGAAATGGTAGCACACTATGACGTCCCCTTATTCAGGGTCATAAACGATATTCTGACGTAGATCTTTTGTGCCATGACATACAAATTTATACGTTTGTCTTCCTTTTTTTTTTTTTGGAGTTACCGATTGTGACCTTTCAACCGAATAGAAGTGGCGGGTGTTGCATTCAAGCAGGAGATGCTCACTCTTCTTGGGCACCTTATCTCACTCCTTTGCAGGGTGTTCACTTCTCTTCATGTGGTAGATTTTTTTTTTATTTCTGTTCCTTTGCCTTAGTTCTGTTTTATCCTGACTTTGTATGCCATTGTTTAGATGATTTTTCGATTAACGATTTTGTACTTTTTGATAGGGATATGTTTTTCCATATTTGTCATCAAACCAAGTACCTATCAGTTATTCAGTTGCAAAGTCCAGAAGGTATGGTAAAATCATCAAAATTTCAATCGGAACAGTTGTGAACGTGGACAAGTGCCAGCAGGTACTCGGGGAGAGTCACCGTCTCCTGTCTGCATGTAACACCCGTCGCAACAGCTCCAAGAAAACAAAACAAATTAGGTGATTTTCTCGATGTACATATTGATGTACATATCAGGTAAATCTGTCTTGCATGGTGACGATAGCAGCCATTCAATCACAATCCAGAATGCCACTGATCAATCTAGAAGGAGGGATCTGATATACTTCTATTATATCCCCGTAGCGACTTCCTCAGTGATGATTTCAACCGTTGTGTAATATAAACCTGAACAGTTGCCTACTTGGAAGCCATCTGGCTCAAACGATGAAATCTTCATATTTGGAACATGCCCTGGCGTACCATATTAGCTGAGAAACAAAACTGCCATAAGCAGGAGAAGATGGAATGTTGCTACACCTGAAAGGGATGTTAGTTACATGGGAGCTGAAGTCATCACGCCTGTCATAACGTGAGGTGTTCAGATGACCGTTTGCGTCGAAAATAGAAGTATCTCCAGGTACTAAGTGAAATACTGAAAAATCAATAGAATATGAAGATCAGAAAACTATCCCGATAAGCTTTTTCCTCATGAGCTTTTCTAGCAGCGAATAAAAGTCCAACACAAATCGAAAAATCACAATCAATAGGCTTACTCGTATAAGTTCTTGAGAAATTTAGAAAAAAAAAACCTTCTTCATGAGGAAAGAAAATTCGGACAGACAGACCGAGACAATAACATATCACCAAAGAAACACAAAGGCCAACGCTATCTGTAATAAACAATCTCCAGAGTCCAGTGCATGAACGATTTATTTTTAGTTAAATGTACGAGTTTAGTTTAATATAAGTCTAAAATCTTCATTTTTGTCTTTCTTATATCTACATGCGCAATTGTATCTTTTCGACAGGGTACTTCCGGTATCTCTAGATTAGCTACATGATGTCTCTTCTCTTTTCTTTGCTTCAAGTGGTGAAGGTCCGATCATAATCCGAAAAACAATTGAAATCAGTTTATGCGAACGTTTAGTTTGTCGCTTTTTTGACTGATTCGGTAGCGCCTTTTACACCAAATTCCGTTTTTTATGACAATCAGACTTACGTACTACATGACTAAAGTTATCATCAAAGAAAAAACCTATAGTATGACGAATTACTCGATGATTTCTATTCAATAAGAAGCGAAAGAATCTGTAAAATAATGATTATCAATTTATACAAATGATATTGTACGTAAGTTCATTTAATGAAATAATTATTTTACTTTTATCTTGAAAATAAAAAATAGGTTTAAATCCCCTCGAAAACAATATATTTACCTCGCACTTCTGGTTTGGTGAATATTAACTTCTCTCGGTAAAAGTAAATAATTGTATAATATTGACTAAATGATCTAAAGTGCACACACACAAAATTGAAATCCTAGTTGCCAAATTATTCTTTAAGAGACTTTAACAATGAATGACGTCGTTTGACGGGCTGTATGACTAAAACCATCATCACCCTTCTCCTTCGTCGTCAGGGTCGAGTTCAATGAACTTTTGACCGGAATATTCATGAGATTCTACTAGCCAATCTGAACGTCCGTTTCATCGATGTTGTAAACACGTTCTAATACCAATTTTAACTTAATCTTTTTTTAATGAGTTTAACCTGACCTTCATAGGAAGTGTCCTTTTGTGTAAAAGAAAAACTTCATAAAACACAAACATTGTCTGTAAAATACAATTTTGTTGGCGTGTACTCAGTGGTCATGGGCGCCGCCATTATTCGATTTGTCATGATCCCGATTATAAAATAGTTTTCGTAATTACATGTAGATATTGCATACCTGTAAGTCGCGATTCGATTGGCCAAACGAAAGGTGAAAAGAACACGACCTTTTACGGATGCACTCCAGACCCTGACGAAAAAGGAGAAGAGGGACTTGTGTTAATTAGACTGCTTGACGGGCTATTTTAAATATAATTAATCCGATTGCTTTAAGAAAGACGAACGGAATAACCTAAAAATGAGAGTTGTCTTTCTTTTTATATGAATTATAAATGCACTACCATATAATCCTTTGAATTTGAAATCTTATTATCATAATTAATTTTCTTTCTTGGGATATTCAACACTTGCTCTCTTGCTAAAGTCTAGGGAACTAAGTTCAATTAGTTTCTACGCTTAAAAAGTACTGAATAATCTGTAACTTAATATGATCAAAATGCTCTTTCCTTATTTGTGCCAGTACCTTTCTTTATGCGCAGTTTTTAGCGGATCAGTTCCTGAAAAGTGCATGTCTAGTCCATGCTGCAAATTTATCTGTTCTTAAATGATGCTATTAATTTGAAGACATGTAATATTTGTACCACTTCTTGAGTGTCAGTGATGGTGGACCAGGAGTCCCCGGGGGCGCATGTAGCCAAGTCCGATCAACTTCGGTTAATCGTTTTTTTTCAAACGCATTCGAAAATTTCTGAAAAGTGGGTCCTGTTGCATCATATCCCACCGCATCCTGTTACGTCTTTCTGTAATTTTGGACAAAACTTTCACAGTTTTAAGCGTTATTTCATTGTTTTGATTGAGGATTGACGAGAGTTAATTTTCCGAAACGCATGTCCGGTCCATGTTGCAAATTTATCTGTTCTTAAAGAATGCTATTAATTTGAAAACGTGTGATATATTGAAAACATTTCAAAGACATGTTGCAAATATTTAAAAAAATTTCGCTGTACAATCCGCCCTGAACTTGGAAAAGAAGACCTCTTCTTACACAAAACGAATTGCCTGTATCTAAATGACGTAAATAGATGTAATATAGGTACATTGAAAGCTAATATGATGATGACTCTTTAGATTATATATGACAAGTTCAAAGTCTTACGAAAGAAAATAATGACGGGTTTCGTTAAGTAAATGAGCTCAAATTATATACAAGTATCTAGGCATAAATATCCTAGGCGCTAAATAGAGATTTCTTAATAATATCGTGCTTATTCATATAAAATACGTTATCCAAGTAAGTGTCAAAATAAATAAAAGTGAGAGTTGTCTTTACTTATACGTACCTTATTGTCTGCTTGCTCAAGAGATTAAAAGGAAATTAATGCATTTCTTGGATGTAGTTTTTACACCAAAAAATACAGGTTAAACTCTAAAATGGATTATGTTACTAAATAATGCCCGGATGTATGTCCCTTCATACATGGAAATATCTTAAGCTCCCTGACATTCAAAGAAAAATCTATATTTCAAACGGAGAAACAACCCATATACATTTCAAGAATTAATAGCAGTAATTGTAACTCAAACCCAACATTAGAGTCCAAAAATCTGAATCAATTGGCACACTCATACTAAAAAAATATATTTTGATAAACAATATGGAAGTGGATCTCCAACATTGAAAACAGCGGAACTCTTTCTCACAAAAAGACAAAAATCGGACAAACAGTCGGAGGAATCTACACAACACCATTGAATATGGAGAGTGTCGGTTAAAGTTGTACACATTTATATTTCAACTGATGATTAATTGGTTAAATTTAAAGAAAAAACGCAGTATTTCCTATTTGTCACTTTGATGCTCGTCTTTAGCTATAAAAAGATGACACTTCTAAAGTTATTATGATTATTGTGATATTATCTTGGATTGTTTATTCCGGGGTTCGCAACTGTTCCAATGGAAATTCTAATGATTTTGCCTTACCTTCTCGACTTTGAGACTGAATAACTGATGGATACTTCATCGATGTTTATTTTAATATCTACTATAGGTTCAATATATCCTCTCATTTTAGTGTTTACATTTCACTAGGATTCGATTTATCGTCTGAAGATTTTCCTAATATATCTGCGATATTTTAATACGTATAACTCTGCGAATTTCAACAGTGCTATTTACAATACATTCCGCAAATTCACAGGACTTTAGATAAGTTGTCCTTCGTGTTTCTTTGGAGCTGTGTCATTGTCTCCGTCTGTTTGTCCGATTTTTCTTTTCGCTTGAGAAAGTTCTGTTTTATATTTTTTTCAAGAATTTGTTTGCCTTTTAATTGTGATTATGGATCTGATTTCGGCTTTTGTGTTTGATTTCCATTCATTGATTTTACTCTATATGTAAAAATAATGTTGTCCTTCATGCTTAAATTATGTGAATGTTCTCATTGTCTCAAATTCTTCGCCTCTTGTGTGTGTGTTCCACTGTTATCACTGCCACGTTTTCATTTGTCATTATTGATATACATGTTCTTTAATAAAATTTCAGTGTACCATATGCGCTTTTCAATAAGCTATGTCTCATCAGTGATGCGCGAAGTCCAAAAAGAGGAAATCCACATCATATAAATGTTGGGGATATCCTCCTAATATTTTTTTTCATTCGCAACATTACATATCAAAACTGTTGTAAGAACATATGATAATCATTCATATTAATATTGCTCTTGAAAAAAAGAAAAACAATTGCAAAATCATAATTATCTAATCGCCCACCCACACTGTGTACCTGCTGTCTTTACTTATTAGATAACAAGTAGTACAAATCATGTCTCTCTTTCCCAAGAATAACCCACGCATTTGACACTGCGAGAAGTATTGCTTACTTCTTACCATTCCGAATGGTAAAAAAATGATCAAGCTCTAGAACTCTAAAAGATCGAGATAAATGTTAGGAAACTCTTTCTCAAATGGAAGAAGGTATAATTTACTAAATGTTCTAACAATATATTCAACATTAAATTAGCTATAAGGTTTTTCTTGAATTGCAAAACCCTTGTTAATGAATTTATCGTTTCCTAACTATTCTGAACTAAAGTAACTATGGTGGACATTTTTCTCAGCCCTAATGCCTAACCCAACCGGATGTGCAAGTAAAGCTTATTTTGAATTTTTGAAAGTGAGAAGGATCGTTGGGTCGTTACCTTAATTTATTCATAGAACTGTTTATATTAGTCTCTGACTGTTAAATGTTTTACAGTAAAGCTTTTACCTAACACTTATTTGCATCCAATATCAATACAAAACGACAAGAGGTAGTTTTTGTAATAACACCTGAAGCTCCACAATGACAACATGTTTATCTCCTAATGGTGAAGTCGATCTTAATCTCATTATGTGGCATTTATATAACTTCAGGAGTTGAGTCTGTTCAAGGAAAATTCTGTAACGTGAATCGATGATGTGCTGTATTGTTTATTTTCTATGAACAAATTAAGATTATTATATATATTAAAGAAACTGTTTAAACCCCTACGTAACACACGTTATTGATATTAAAATACCCCCCTCGCATTCGCTGCATGCATGATCCTTGAGTTTATTTTATTTTGTTTTCGCTGTCACTTCTTCCTTTGATTTACTAATTTACTGCTTTTTGAATAGCGGGAAGATTAAAAAAATCGCGTTTCCCCGTTTCTATCCACGACTGTAAATTGGTTCAAACCTGAGTTCTCAGGAAGAATAAGCTTAATATTGTTTCCCATTCAAAGTAAAAATCACTATAGCTATAGAATAAGAAAAGTTTTAAGATCTCAAACAAGACAAAGTTGTAGCGTCCGCAGCTGCATGCACTTTCATCATGGGTATGGTCAGTGATAGATATACTTTTTACTGTATGACTTGTAAACTATAATACAGCTGAATGGCCGTCAAATTAGAGAAGTCAAACACAAGACCTAAAATCAGAATCCAAAAATCATCATCAATCAAGTCAGCACTGGGTGAACATTGGTCTCCCTTGATTCTACATGAGTCGTCATTCATGCTTCATAATTCGGTATCTGTTTTTTTTTATGTATGGCAATTGTTGTTTATCTCCTGTTGCTTTTTGAATTTGTTTTGTCTGTGTAAAATGCTTGTTGGTGATCCCTCCATTTTTGTAATCCCGTGTGTTCCGCTGTTGTCAGTATAAGGTGGTCTTGCCGGGAATCTATTTCCTTTTAACCTTCAAAAACATTGTTCTGTTTCGTGTTATTATTCGGATGAATTGGTGGTTGACCGATATGGTATCATTTCGCTTAGCTCTTATGGAATTAAAAAATAAAAGGAAAGCTTGTATATGCTATTTGAAATAAATTGGTAAATAAATTATTTCAGACGACGTCATTTCAATATATTCATAAAAAGGCATTAAGTGAAAACATTATAATTTGCATTAATTGAAGAACACATACATATCTGATTCGGCACCACCAAAAAAGTATGATGTCACATATATAAGGTCTATATATCTAGATATGTCTAGCCATTTGACATATGAATGAAAATTTCGAATAGTTTTTAAAAGTCACCTTCTCTTCAGGGGTATGGACATGTCATTCGCCATATTGGATTTTTTGTTGTCTATTATTGAAAATATTTTCATACACTGAGAAAAGACTCCAACTTCAACTACTTTCACCCCAATTATTTTCTACCTCAATAGCTACATTTCCTAATCTATTTAACTAATATTTCAACACTAGAACACTTTTAAATTGATGCACCGAACTGCACAGCTGCACATAAGAGCAATTCATGAATATAACTATAACTTAACTTAAACATTACATTGATTCTATGTCTACAACCATTTGTCCTTCAATTTTGAGTATACGACCTCTTCATCTTATAAATCTCATGTTAACACAATACGGGTTCCTTTCGAACACGATTTTTACAGGTAGCCATTTTCACGTGCCGATCCGCCCCAACATAGGTAGAAAAATTAAATGATTCTAAACATCTTTGGGTAATTCACTAGAATTTCGACTGTTTGTGATTCATTTATTAATAATTTACATGATATAATCTTAGAAAAGTGGGATAGTCTTGTGAATTATTGGTAACAAACTAAAAATGTGCTACATTCCGAGGATCCTCCTCTGGATTCCTCTCTATGTTGACATGGCCACTAGCCCCACACGTGTAAAATGAATGAAGCTGGCATTTTGAGAAAGTTTGATCAAAATTGGAGGACAAATGTTTGTAGACATACAATCATAGTAACGTTTAAGGTAGGTTTTAGTACTAATCATGAATTCTGAAGCTGCGCAGTTCGGTGCACTAAGTTCAAATGGTCGTCATGAAAAATTTTGATGCAGTTTTTGCTCAGTAAGATGGGAAAATGAAGATGTTAAGGTACAGAAAACTTATTAAATTGGTTAAATTTTGATGTCTCAATTCTGCAGAACGGCAGATTTTCAAGAATGCTTCACGTCAAATCCAATATGGCCGATAAACTTTTGTCCATACCCCTTAAATTATCAGTCATAGTATTTGATACGAAATTCTGTTTGAAAAATGTATGGGTGTGGGTATGTTTCTCATAGACTCACAGTCATGCAGAGATTGGACAGGTACTTGAAACGCATCTCAACTTCACCCTATTTTTATTGTTAAATATTAGAATCAATCATACAAAAGTTCTGTCGTCTTACGTCATATCGAAAATAAGAATGAATTAAAGTTTTGTCTCTGAAGATTGGTGGTCTTGTCTGTAATACACTGGAGCTAATGTACGCTGTCCAGACCGGATAAACGCGGCACTTTAATCTTCTGACCGTCCCTTGTCCTTGAAGTTTTAAGAACGTCACCTTCAATGTCTAAGGTTGTCAATTTGCAACGAATTTCGGACGTTAAAATTCCGATTTATTTCAGTGACAAACTCCCTTCTTTTTAATTAATACAGCGAGAAAATTTTATATAAGTTTAAGAAAGTGTATGTAACATGTTTAAACTAGCCTAGTTAATAAACAGCATATGTATTTAACTGTGCCAACTACGATTAACTCCGTTTTTGCAATTGTCTCTGAAGATTGTTTAAAAGATATCGACGTCCTTCGTGTTTCTATGGAGCTGTGTTATTGTCACTGTCTGTTTGTCCTTCGTGTTTCATTGTCTCCTTCTGTTTGTCCGCTTTTTCTTTTCTCGTGAGAAATTTCTGTTTTATAATTTTTCAAGAATTTGCAAACCTATTAATTATGATTTTATAGGTTGTGTTTTGACTTCATGCATAACATAATAAACATTGGGACAATTTCATGAACCAATCATCTTTAAAATATCAAATAAGCATTCGAAAGAGAGGTGTTCATTATGTATCAAAATAATGCGAGAACCTTGAGCATTTAATCCGGAAAACTACACGATTTGTCGCTTGTTCTGCAAGTGTCCTTCGTTGGTCGTTCGCTCCTCTAGCTTTTGTTGTTTGTATCGTTTATATTTAGAAGTTGTTCAATTGTAAATTTTCTTGTCTTCTATGTGGCCCTTCAGCCTGGATGTTGCCTTTTGAATTATTAGTGTCTTTGCATGGAATTCTGTTATGTTTTTATAGGTTATGTGTTCGGGTTTTTTTTAGGGTTATGGAGGGGCGTTGGGGTTGTTGGCTGTGTCTTGCAGTTGTTATAATAGGTTTCTAAAGGATTTTACTGTATGAACAGCATCATATGATTGCGCTTGAAAAGTTGCAGTTTTACTGCACAGTCATGGGCAGTCTGATAACAAAAACTCCTTGCAATAAAATATCGCACCAGTTAGGTATGGCGTTGAAAAAAAACATCCAGTCATTTTTCATTAATCTTTTCAATGGCAGTTTCGTAAAATTTATTGATCGAGAAGAATAAAACATAAAACACATCTTCGTTTTTTACATCAAAGTGGTTGTTTTGTATATATTACTGTCAAATGATAACGAATGGGTGGGAATTAATGTCTGAATTATGGAATGTACGGAAGACGGAGCTGTTTGTCGCAGATTTGACCTGAAGCTTTCGTCATTTTATTCTTTACACATAAATCAACCTATGCCGACAGATACTAGATACATTTTTGTATTTCAGTGGTTTCTGTTTTTAAGAATTTTACTTATGAGCTTATAACAAAATAACGAAGATTCTAGAAGTAGCCAATAAAATACTGCGAAAGAATAACGAATTTTATTAAGTACAATTCTTCAATGTTTTAGATTATCAGGGATTCTTGTGGTAGACCATGCTGACGAGGGACAGGCGTAGTTTTCCATTGTTGTTATTCAGACATTTATCTTTACCTTTTGTGTAATGGTTAATGAAATCAATTATCTTAACCTGTAAAGTTAAAGAATCTTTATATAAATCCGTTGTTTTTTACTCTTTGATGTGAGGTTTGTCAGATGGTTAAAAAAATATGTCGATTATGACATTGAGCAAAAAACCGTAGTCAAAAATCTATGTTATGTAAGCGAAAAAAATTCCTCTAAATATACTAGTACACGGGTAATATATCTGTTTGCCGATGAGATTTAGCATTTTCCGCTTACTTCAAAAGATCCACACACCTAATTTTGCCAAACAATCACAAGGGATCGACTCATTATGACTTTTATGGTTTTATTTTATTTATTCCGGACCTAACTGTTCAATGTCTTGAATTTGTTTACTCATTTTCATCTCATATCAATTACATAATGATATACCGTACGTAGATGAAATGAGGCTGTGTCTAGCTTTGTAGCTGTTTGTCTGTTTCACTCATCTGTTATAATTATGTAAACAAAGCCACCTTTGTATATAACCACTTACATTACTATGTATACAGCAGATGTTGTGCTCCTTCATACTTTATTCTCTGTCAGATTTATTTTTCTGTCATAAAGTTGAAGCCTTCAGGAAGCAGCCAGATGAACTGACAGAAAAGATTTATTGTCTGTGAACAAATTATACGTATCGCCTTGCATAATTATCATAGATATAGTCACTAGAGTATTCTGTGTCAGCAATATATACAATGACTTATTCTTTCAAAATTGAGTAAAATCTATAATATTATGTGACTGTATATTAGAAAGGTTCCTGCAGAGAAATTAAAGGTATATAGAAACAAATTGAATAGGTAATCAGAATCCGCTTTTCCTGCAAATCCATTACAATATGAGTTCGTCCTTTGAAATTTAAATTGAGAGAAAGCAAGAATTGAAAGAAAAGGATAATTTCAAGCAAACGAGCGTGTATTGATATTATCGTCGATGTAGAATTTGATTATCTGAAAACACCATATTCATATTTCAAGAAATATTCTTTTCCGCTAAGATCTAGAATTTGTATTGACTTGACTCGAGTTCAAGGTACCGAATATTTACGAATTTATCACGGCAAAAATTATTCATTTCAAGTCACCTCAGAAGAATGAAATGGTAGACGAACACTATTCTAAGCTCAACAGCATATGTTCATTTTAATTATTTCCCTCTACGATAAATATAATATTTGAGGAATCGAATGGCATGTATTTACTTTATTTCCTGATTTTATTATGTAGCAGTGTCCTTTTCTTCCTTTCACATTATAAATACGATCCTTATTTCCCTTGTTTCTTCATAAAGCTTTCCACGCTTCTTTTGTTTTTTTGCATTATTTTTAAAATGAAACTCGTACGTCAGCCGTGGGTTTATTATTTAAAAGCATAAAAGAAGATGCTTCAGTCCACTTTGAAATTACTACTTACAACACTGGTAGCTGAGAGATGCATTTCTTTGGAGACAAATTATTCAACGTAATATTTGAAAATTCGTCTGAGGAAATATGCCACTCTTAATTACCATCAAAATACAGGGGCTAACAATCTTGCACATTTGGCAATACACTTTTCTTTCAATAACGTTTCTGAATCGACCATACATAAAATATTGAGCTTCTCATTCCTTACAACTAGATAACCGAGATTTAGATTTGAACAACAGAAGCCCACCACTAAGTTGTTTTGGCTGCTCTGGATAACTTTGGCTTGACGTAACACTGATGTGGAACATGTATTTCTGGTGTTAAGTACATGGGAAATGTTTGTCAACAATGCTGCTCTCGGGCATTAGAGTTGGACACTTCAATTATTTTCTTTCATGAACATAAATTACGATGAATTTGACCTTTTTTACAAATCAAGAAAATTTGATTACAGAAATTTTCGAATGCGTTGAAGAAACGATCAACCGAAGTTGATCGAACTTGGCTTCATGTGCCCTCGGGGACTCCTGGTCCACCAGCAGTGACACTCACCAAGTGGTACAATTGTTAAACGTCTTCAAATTTAAGAGCAAATAAATTTGCAGCATGGACCAGACATGCACCTTTCGGATACTTAACCCTCGTCAGTGATCCTCAATCTAAACAATGTAATATGGCCATAGTATACATGTAATAAGCGTCTTCTTCCTGTCTTTGAAAGACAATAGATATACATATGGAAATATTTCATAAGAAGTAAAACAAAATCAATTATGTTTAAATCTATTACTGTATGTATGTTTGATAGGAAAATATCGTGATGCAAAATAACATCTGCATATGGACAATGGTTCAAAAAATGTATTCATTTATTTCCTTGATCGAGAATGCCATAGCCTGGATATAGTCACACGTGTATACGTATCGACAAATATTCGTATGTCCAAGCAAGTAATTATTTTACAGCTGTTTAAGTAAGACACTCTTGTGCATTCTAATTAGACAATCATGAGACGGTATCGGTCATACCAAGGATCAGATTACAAAAATTATAATCAATTGTTACATGAACTATGCAAAATCTTTTCAAAGCAACTGATACGTTCTACAAAGGAGCAAAAGAATCCCCAATAAAGATGAGATCAGATGCCCGGGGAGGGTAAATATTTTCAATGGCTGAAAGGGCATCCTAAAATGATCTCAAATGAAAAAAAAAAAAAGTTTCATAAGGGGACGACCATTTGATTCTGAGAGGGGCTGACAATTTCTTTCCGGTCATTCTATTTACAATGTAGAGCCGCCCAGACTATTTATAATCCAGTAACTCAAGGTTTGAATATTTATTTATTCTGACGGGAAAAAAACATAATAATAAAACAGCCAACACGACACACCGTGAATTTTATCATTTCATATATGAATCCTTTCTTTGCACTACATATGATGTGTACATTGATGTAGCACCTGCACATACGGTGACCACCTGAACTTTAACCTAGATTTCACACAAGTTGCAGTTTATGGCTACCCCTTCATAGTCAACTGATTTCTTGTTATATAATTTGTCGGGAAATGCTCTCCATTTTGACACTGATCAAAAATATTGATTAGTAAATGGGATTGTGTTTGATAGGTATGATTCTATCTGGATTGGATGACACCTTAGATTTGTGGTCAGATACGTTATATCATATCGATTAAAATCAGAGCTAGGTGATGAACTTGTATCACTGGTGAGGGGCTTTAACGAACATTATCAATTTTATCCAATTATCGATATTAATTCCATTTTTTTAAATTATCGATTTTTTCCAATTATCGATTTCTTTTTCAATTATCGATTTTTTCAATTATCGATTTTTTGTACTTCCAAAGAGATGCAAAAACGATGTGTACCATCGCTATAGCCAAGGATGCGATATGCACTATTTGAATATAAATCATCATTAATTGCACATCAAGTGAAAGTCATTGCTTTTCACCTTCATGGACTTTGAAAAAGTAATCTATTTAGCTGTGATGTAATTCATAGAACTAATTGAATATGATTCCATAGTCCGTCATCCCAAATTCTATGGAAATAAGCACCAATTGACATTTATTTTTACTTTATTAGAGAAAACTTGGTGTATTTTTTCTGAAAAATTAATTTGAATTTCAAAATGATATTTGAATTTCTTAGACAAAGATATGAGGTTTAGATCAATGTACAAGATTTCTTTGGCAATAGGGTGCTAAATCTATAATATTATCCGCCCACTGATAGTAAAGACGCTTAAACTGTCACTTTTGGACTATATACAACGAATGATGTACTAATGTAAGACGCCCCAAAATGTTATGAAAAATAAAGCAATTCAGTACATAAGAATTGGTATGTAGCGTTAGGGAAATCGAATTTAGGTATATTTGTAGCAGCAAACGAAACAATATAAAGAAACTAGGTATTATCACATGAAAGCCTTTTAGGATACTTGATTTTCTTCTTTGATAATAACTTATAATTGTTTATGGTACAAAAGTCAGTATCGATCATATTACAAAGGTAAATAAAATGGCTTCCTGTTTCAGGTGTATCGAATCTTTTGCGTTGTTTGCCATTTATCCTTCCGTCTCAATCTTGATAATTTCAAGTTTTGGATTTGCTCTGGATGAAAAAGTCTAGATCAGAATAAGACATGATCTGAATATGGTCTATTGTTCCAGAAAATGACCATTGAATGGACACGTCCATTAACAAGACCATGATTCAAGAAACTAGATCTGGCCTTGTCCGGTAATACAATCAGGCGTTATCAGCAATAGGGACAATACAAGTACAACAGTAATGAATTAAGCATGGGAAAAAGGAACTCTGGTCTAATATAGATGAAACCTTATCGTTTTCGAAGATTTGTTTTGTGATTTTGTGTGTTTGTATAAAAGAGGACAATGGCAATGAAGATTAAAAAACACACACAAAATTACAATTATGATTTAAGCAATACACGAATATAAACTAGTTAGTATGTTTTGTGTCTTTTTGTAATTTTTTTTCCCAATATATTTCTAGTCACTCCACAAAATTTGAAACATAGCTTTTCTCCTCGAAGCATTTGAAAATAATTGTTACAAAATTTCTTGAAATTTCTAAAACGTGGGTCCTGTAGCATCATATCCCACCATCTTTCTGCGTCTTTCGGTACATTTTAGGACATAGTAATTTTCACACTTTTTGGTCATGTTGCATTGTTTGAGATTGGGGATCACTGACGAGGGTTGGGTACCCGAAGCGTTGTGTATGGTCCATCCTACAAATTTTTCTGTTCTTAAATGATGCTATTCAATTTGAAGACATTTAACATTTGTCCCATATCACACCCGATTATTGTTTTACTGTCAGGCTCTATTCAGCTCGTCTGTTTTGTGTTTGAAAATCATATTATAACACAATGGCATTCCGTGACATGGCCTTTGACTTAAACTCTCATAAACTGATCAACATGTACTTTATGTCTGAAGAAATATGTTTGAGCTTTGTTTGTCTATCTACGTCAATAGCGATGGACTAATCAAAGTCGATGTATAATATACAACATAATAGGATAGAATGATTCAGAAATGCGGGTCCGCCTTCCGTAAACTAGGATGATATGCATTGCAATCGTCAAAAGTAATTACCAAACCATTGTGAGATGTGCTAATTAATACGCTATCATCAAGGATTATTAAGGTGTGGCCATTAGTTGACATTTAGGTTATTAACTATCCAGTTGCATCCAAAATGATATTTTACATCAGGGAAGTAATAATGATTTCTCTTCAGGTATAATAAACACCTGTCTACCATTATTGCCTAATATCAATTGTATAAATGTTACATACTTATTTCCAAAATTATGTGATAATACGTGTAAAAAATTGCTGATGAATTTCCCGAAGTATCATTTGACCGAAGCATACATTTCCAAAATAACGTGATAATAAGTGTAAAAAGCTTTAACCGAGGCCTACAGAAGTCAACAATAATTTCATAAGGCTATGATTAGGTGAATTTACAACGAAATTAGAACTGGTTTCCGTGGAAATAAAGCCAGAATCAGTTATTTCTAACAATTTATCGGTTCATAATCTCTATCCATGGTATCAGAATATCCTTAATATATAAAGATTTGTATTCATCACACTTTCATACGGTATTTATCGTTAATACTTACATGTACCACTGAAAGGTATTAATTTGGTAACATTGCATCTTAACATTGTTCATTACTGTCTTTCATAATTTGTATATAACACGTTATTTGTCATGGTATATTTTCGTCATGAAATTTTGTTTTGTTCGCCATTTGAACATTGGGTGAACATTTGAGAAATTCTAATCAATGGGTAAATTAAAAAAAAAATTTCACAATGTTTTCATTCTTTTTGGGAGTTTCCATTCGTCCGCGGATGCTCTGAAGGAGGTTTAATTGTTTGACTTGTGTTCTCAGATAAAATAGCTTGATTTTATTAGGTCTGAAAAATGAAAAAAATGTGCGAAATCGTATTATTTATGCTCACATGTATTGGACATACGCTGTATGGATAAAGATTATATCAAATGTGAAAGTAGGTAATAAGATGTGTAAGTTGGATGCCTTGAAACGTGTTGAAAGAAAACCTATAAAGGCTGCTAATAAGGAGGGATTGACGTTTGCAAAGCAGGATGTCCATAACAATACAAATTCTATACATTCTAAGGTTGATTAATGCATGAATTATGATAAAAAAGACAAAAGTTTTATCCACTTTCAAAAACTTACAATTTTATGGTGATTAATTTCTACGAACTAAATACCATAAGGGCGATGAAAGGGGCATCGATGTCAATTTATTGCTTGCATGATAGATGCTTAGTTTGCAAATCTTAGCTGCGTAGGTAGGATTCTGGCGCAGAATAGCAGACTAATATGGACAAAACCAAATCCCTATTAAGAAGTACAAAATCGTAAATCGAAAAATTGATTTAGGTTTTTTTTTGTTTTTTAGTTTCGATTATAATTCGATCTGTCTTTGATCAGTCTAATTTTGTTTTTCTAACCACAAATCATACACACCCAGTGGCTGTAGTCAGGTGGTGTGTTCATACATGTAATTAGAACATGTAAAGTCAAACATATATAAAAGCTAAAAACCACAATAGGTGAATTGATGGAGTTGGAGAGCATTTATATGTAAAAATTGACATTTAGAAGAAAGAAGGGGAACTCCAACAACACTTGGTTGCAACATCCACAGCAAAACATCAAAACAAAGAAGGGGATCTCCAACAACACTCGGATGCAACATCCACAGCAAAACATCAAAACAAAGAAGGGGATCTCCAACAACACTCGGTTGTAACATCCACAGCAAAACATCAAAACAAAGATGGGGATCTCCAACAACACTCGGTTGCAACATCCACAGCAAAACATCAAAACAAAGAAGGGGATCTCCAACAACACTCGGATGCAACATCCACAGCAAAACATCAAAACAAAGATGGGGATCTCCAACAACACTCGGTTGCAACATCCACAGCAAAACATCAAACAAAGAAGGGGATCTCCAACAACACTCGGTTGCAACATCCACAGCAAAACACCAAAACAAAGAAGGGGATCTCCAACAACACTCGGATGCAACATCCACAGCAAAACATCAAACAAAGAAGGGGATCTCCAACAACACTCGGATGCAACATCCACAGCAAAACATCAAACAAAGAAGGGGATCTCCAACAACACTCGGATGCAACATCCACAGCAAAACATCAAAACACCCATTAATGTGCTCCTTTCGATCCTTTTGTTTACATTTGTGTTTCATTTTATGTCAATATGTATATCGATCGACTGAATCAAGACCATCTTTTTGTGTAAAACTGTTACAAAAATTTATAAACCTACATTAAGTAAATAAAGGTTTACGTCAACATAATCACAACCTATACATCAATCCCCCGGTGAATGTAAAAAATAAAGTAATAAAGATGTTAAATTGAACTAATTCGTTAAAGTGTCATATAGATTATTGACCATGTTTTCCTCTAATTGGGTATCAATATTATTTTCAAATATCTACTAGTATCTTATGATAAACAACATTTCATAAAAGGTAAATATTCGATTCAGAACACATGGTGTCTGTTTGTCTTATCAGTTCCATACATCACGTCACTATTGTCACCTAATTTGTTGCTATACTAATTTGGCGCACTCAGTCTTATGGTGTGCCAACTACCATATGACACTTTTCGAGAAGTTTTAGTTGCCTGAATAAATGATATGCTAATCGCACAACCTTGAACATTTGAGGAAAGCTAGGATTCGTAATATATAAACACAAATTTATGGTCCTAAAAACTTTTTATCTCCTTCAATCGAGATGGCCAAAACGGAGTTAGAACACTTCTTACTAACAATTAACTTACAAGATTTTCATACAATGTTGTTGGAAATAGAACAAAGCTCTGTCGGCTTCCTCTGATCTTTTGGAAATAGAGCACTCTTCCATTAAGTTTAGGAGATAGAACAAGTCGATATGCTCAATTCAATTTTGACAAAAATGGAGTCAGATCACTATAAGGCTGAGTTCGCGATTTGAAAAGTATTCGACTGAAGTTATAACCTTTCAATCTCCATGTCTTTTTTACTTTTTATTTTTTGCGGTAAGATTTATAAAGGGCTTTGATTTCAGGTTTAATGCCTTAACCACGAGCCTTGTTTCATGTGTTTTCCAAAGTGCACTTTGAATCAAGATACATATTGTGATGCAAAACCGATCGCGGCGATACTTTCTCTATAATACTTATTTAGTACTACAAAAAATGCAAATCTCAGACAAATAAACCCTTGATTATTTGAAGATGAAAGCTATATCTAATCAATATATACTCGACAAAAAAGCACCACTTAATCTTCATTCTATAAAATGTATGATGTTATGTATAGGTACCTTATTCCTTTCCATAGTAAATCGTAAGTATTCATGATCAGACACAGCGTCACGATACCCTGCAACAGCTAGTATCTGACCTCTTTTCGCAGGCACAGTTTTCAGAAACAATACCTCGATCTTGACAAGTCATTTTTACATGCATTTTCAATGGTTTTATACGTGAGTTTTAACCTATTCTGGTATTTCATTTCACTATTTATTTCAATGCGACGTTAAAGATAAAACTGCAACTGATAAATAAGAAGGACTGAAGACAAAATTAGTGTCCTTTGGGATCAGAATTGCAAAATAATGATATCTTTTACTGAAAAACATACCCCAATACGCGGAAATTTCCACTCTAAGACATTTAATTTTCAGATTTATTGGAAAAATTTGAAACATTTGAATAGAGAAACCAGTATTCATCTAAATGTTACTGAAAATTTGCTGAAAGTGGTCAAATAACAAAATTTCAAAAAGATACCAAACTTGCGGCTATGCAACAGGAACTATAAACAACACGTTTTATTCAGCGTTACCATTGTGATATGTTGCGAATGATTGTGTTTTATCCATGATAATTTGAGTGCTGGGAAAAGAAAACTTCAATCAAATGTCTTACAAAATATTTATGATCAATTGAAAAAAATCACTATATTATGATGTGCGTTCTTTTTTGTCGGATATATTATTAAGCGTCATACACATATATTTAGTTCAACTACAAAGGCTCCTTTACATATTATTATATCAATGTCAGTGTAGGAACTCGGACAAGGAAGTATTGTTGGTCGATATTTTCACTACATCCGTAAAGTTTTATGTTCAAATACGCGGAATATTTTTATTACTTTGTGTTATACATGTAAATCCACTATTCATCGACAGGAAGGCACATAGCAAGTACATTTTACGCATAGAGAATTTTATTTTGGGTGTCTTGGTATAGTGGATACTAATCGTGGAAACCGTCAGCAAAAATGTCTTTCAAAAACGTTCAAGATGTCTAGTTGGTATAGATTCCAGGCTTGTCATAGCTTGTAAGATGCGGGTGCTGTCGTGCATTGCTGGTCAGAATCTACTGAGTCAATAAACTTTTCATTCGGAGATCAACTTGTGATGTGGTTTGTGGTCGAGAAAAGTTTTTTTCCTGTAATTTGGGATAGATAGCCTCCAGTCATTTTGCATTAATAGAATTTGTATTCTAAGGGAGCAACCATTTTATTTTCATCGGAGGGGGGAGGCAGGAAGACTTTGCCAAAAAAAATTCCGGATCTAGATTTTAGGGAAAAAAATTCCGGCACAAAGGGCCGGCAATAAATTTTTTTCCGGATCATGAACAACCCCCCCCCCTTCTTCCGACCTTTCCACATGCCCGGTAAACCTATTTTGTATGTCATAAACTAAGTACAAATTTAAATGAAACAAATTTTATTCAAAGGAACGAAATCAAATTCAAAAGTCTTTAGCACCATATTAGTCTAGTTGCCAAATGGCTATTTTGGGGGGAACCCAAAAAAATGTTACGCACAAAATGTTTTTGCATGAAAGTGATGTTAATACCCTCTACTTTGATAATCCGGCTGATGCCACTCTGGCATCCTTGGGCATTTCGAAATTTTGGGGTAAAATGGAATTATTCGAAGAAAAACCGTTGAAAATGGGAAAAATTCAATTACTTTTTCCATGCTGCAGCTAGATCAACACAACTGGTACCAAAAGAACGACAATTTAATTGTCTTTAAGTTTCAACCTCAATTTACCAAATTACTTGTCAATAAAATGGGGAAAACTATAGATTTTCGATGAAAATCGTTGAAAATTGGGAAAATACAGTATCTTTTTTTTATTCTGTAGCTAAATAAACAATTTTGGTACCAAACGTATAATAAATGTATTGTCTTTCATTTTAAATGATACAGAAGTCAGATTCGCAATTTGCAATTTTTGGGAAAAAACTTATTTTTCAAAGAAAACCGTTGAAAATTGGAAAAACTCAATTACTTTGTCCATGTTGTACCCAGAACAACAGATTTGGTATCAAAAGAACAGCAATGCCATTGCCTTTAAGTCTCAAGCTCAGTTTAAAAATTGACTCGTCCGTAAAATGGGAGATAACTGGTTTTTCGATGAAAAACCATTGAAAATTGGGAAACTGTCATATCTTTTTTCATACTGTAGGTCAAATAACAATTTTGGTACCAAACGCACAATAAATTTATTGCCTTTCATTTTAAAAAGCAGATTAGCACTTTGCAAGTACGAAAATGGGGAAAAGAATGAATTTTGAATGAAAAATCGCCGAAAATTGGGATATTGCAATCCTTTTTTCATGCTGTAGTTAGAACAACAGCAAGAAAATAATATCATTGATTTTAATTCAGAATTCCACTCAAGCAAATGGAATCTTCTTGCATTGTTTTGTTTTGTTTATTTTGTTTTTGTTTTTTGTTTTTTGTTTTTTGTTTTTTTGTTTTTTGTTTTTTGTTTTTTGTTTTTTGTTTTTTTTTTTTTTGCTGAAAAAGGTATTTAATTGTGAAAATACAATCGGGTTAAAGACATTCAAGAACAATAATTTTCGTATCAAAATGAGTTCATATTGATAGTTTAAGATTTGCACTCTCTTATTACCCTTTTTCTACTCTAGATATATCATTCCAAATAGTATAATTGCCCTAGCATTATCTTACATTATTAAGCAACATTTCCCGAAAAGAATGTTCCGTTTTATCTGCATAATTCATACATTGCTTATTTGATGTTTGATGTCGTGTCTGCTGTTCCCTGTTCGTTTGGTTTATCTTGCTGTGTGTGTATTCTCTGTGTTTTTACTTGAGATGTGTTGATATTGGTGCTGCAAACCAGTTTTGTTGGAGATCACCTCCTTTTTATTGCCTTCTTGGTTCATCAACATACAATTGCAATACTTGTGTGCAACTACTTCTAACAACAAAGAACCATTTTTACATGGTTGATCAAAATGCCTCCTTTGCATCGTACTCTGACAATTCTCTACTTCAAAACATTTACAAAATTAAAGAAATTTGAGCACAGAATTTGTCACATCTGTTTGTTACACAACTCAGATTTCGTGTGCGACTGCAACAAATCAACAGGATAACAGATAGAGGTACAGACACGATTGGCAAAATATTATCACAATAGTTCTCAACATTTTTTTAATATTTAATTCTTTCAGTAGACCCATGTTTGATTGAACTGCATCTTAAGAATGTTTCCTTATGTATGGCTAAAAATATCTCGTTTTTCTTGACATTTAATCTAAATTCTTCAATTAACTGTTGGTGGTAAAGGTCATCCAAGAGTTTTGAAAACTTATAGCTCATTTCATTCAATCGTACACTGGACCTGACATCAGATATACAGTCTAGATTCTCTAAACCATAGTAATTCTTTATGCTCAGTCACAATCTTTTCAATATCTGAATTAACTTCTCTGAAATTTCACACGGAACACAACTTCAAAAGCTTCCCAAAGAACAACCTTTGTCTCTCCAATACCATCGTATGTTTATGATATCCATCATCATGATCTGGTCTTCAGAATGATGTGTTGAATGCGAGTTCTTAATCAATCGGATTGCTTTCTGGATCAACTGATTGCAAGTACATGTAATATCAATCAGTTGCACTTCTTTTCCTGAGATGTGGCTTTCCTGACTGAATCTTTTATTTGGTTAGTAGGGGGTCAATTGAATATCATTTAAATTTGCTCTCTGCAAAGTGATAGCAATTTTAAGTTCAGAAAATATGGCTAGGGGCGCTGCTGGAGAGGATTTTGGCTGTGCCATGAAGTCACTTCAATTGAAATGACAAATATGGATAATGGCCATATCCCTGTATACAGCACAAAATCGATAATTCAGAAAATCATAAATCGAAGGCATACAAAATCAGGATAAAACAGGAACCAAAGCAAACAAAGAAAAACCTCAACCATACGAAAAGAAGCAAACTCCCGATATGGGAGGGAGAACAGGTGTCAATGAAGAGTAAGCATCTTATGCTTGCATGCAACACCCGCCGCTTAAATTCGGTAGAACTAGCTATCACATCCGGTTAATTCCATTTCGGAGGACATAGATTACTATCTTGGTTGGATGGTTCAAATGGTCTATGACAGAATATCATCTACCATTCTGGAGAGTGGAACATCACAGTTCACTGATGAGGATTTTTCTATCCGAAACACGTGTCTGGTGCATCAAAATTGGTTTAAAACTTTCTTCAAGAAGGTAAATAGTTGGAACACTTATTATTGAACATCTGAAGTGTTTGGGTTTTTTTTAGAAATATACGGCCAGAAACAATCAAGGTATAAATTCTGCCATTTAATGGTCAGTTGATACACCAGAGTCCTTCATACATCAATCGATCATCAGCTCCTAAGCATTCTTGTCGAATGATTAACCTGGAGCTTATTTTAAGAAAACTGAAGTCATCTTTTCAACATTGAGGTAGGGACTATAGAACAATGTCACAACTAAGCAGGTCTTGAAGATCCACCTCATTAATTGAAACAAACTACACAACCCTGGCAGAAATCTCTTATGTTAAACGTCTTCAAATTCATTATCATCATTTAAAATCAGATTAATTAACAGCGTGGACCAGACATGCACGTTTCTGGTATTTAACCCTCGTCAGTGATGCTCAATCCAAACAATGAAATATGACCAAAATGTCTGATAATTATGTCCAAAATATACCGAAAGACGTAGCTTGATGACTGGGATATGATGCTACAGGACTTTGTAACAATTTTGTAAACAGATATTTTCGAATGCGTTTGAAGAAAAGACCAACCGAAATTGATCGAACTTGGCTATATGTGCCCTCGGGGATTCCTGGTCCACCAGCAGTGACACTCACCAAGTGGAACAAATGTTAAACGTCTTCAAATTCATTAGCATCATTCAAAAGCAGATTAATTAAAAGCGTAGACCAGACATACATGTTATGTATCATAGACAGTATCCGCTTCCTTTTGAACATGTCTCTTATTTCACCCATGTCTTTCAAAAGCTTGCTACAAGACTCCATGTACCAGTAAAATGTTTAAAAAATGTTGACTTGAATACACATATCTTTGTTCCAGCTTTTCTGTAAACGTGTTACATTTTTCAAAGTCCTAACTTTTTATGGAAAAAAACCCCTTCAAAATCAAAATTTTCTCCCTTATTGGTCTTCTCCCACTTTATTTATGAACAAGCTGCTTAATAGGAATTCAGAACAATAAAAATATGTTCTTTTGGTACCATAATTGCTGTACCTCATACTAAATACAGTTTGAAAAAATTCATTGCATTTTGCAAATTTTCATCGTTTTTCATCCATGAGTAGTTGTTTTTCACAATTTTTCGTACCAGCAAATTGCAATCTGACTTCTGTATTATTTAAAATGAAAGGCAATAAATTTAGTGTGCATTTGTTACCAAAATTGTTTAATTATCTACGGAATAAAAAAAGATATTGTATTTTCCCAATTTTCAACGATTTTTCATCCAAAATCCATAGTTTTCCCCATTTTATTGACAAGTAAATTTGTAAATTTAGTTATAAACTTAAAGACAATTAAATTGTCGTTCATTTGGTACCAATTTTGTTGATCTAGCTGAAGCATGGAAAAAGTAATTAAATTTTTCCTATTTTCAACGGTTTTTCTTCGAAAAATTCCATTTTACCCCAAAATTTCGAAATGCCCAAGGATGCCAGAGTGGCATCAGCCGGATTATCAAAGTAGAGGGTATTGACAACACTTTCATGCAAAAACATTTTGTGCGTAACAATTTTTTGGGTTTCATGGATGGCACCTAGACTATATAGCCTGTCTGTGTTAAGTATATTTAAGTGAAAATATTATAGGTTTCATATGCCATTCCATAATTTAAAAGAAGTGATCTGCTAGCAAGAGATGCCTTAATATACTCTTTCTTGACACCTGATCTCACTCCGTGTTTGATATTCAATCACGCTGATTGATTAAAACTTTTAAAGCAATTTTCAACAATGGAAAATAACAACAACAAAAACTTAAAATGGCTGAAAAAATTTCGGCTGGCAAAAGTCTTACTGCGCCCCTCCCCCACCCCCATCCCCAAATCAAATTGTTTGCTCCCTTAAAGATCTCTATGGTCAAACTGAAAAAGTAAACGAGGTTGAATAAAATTTTCTGGAGACTCCATTATTCAACCACAATACATGTATTTGTCAACATCAGAGAAAGTGAAGGTATGGAGCTTATTGAATCCCCAAATTTCTTTCTTTCGGATGAAGCATTGCTCCTTCACTCGTATCTACGTTAACTTTGATGCATCGGCTCAGTCACTACGATATGAAATACACTTATGATTAACTATTCAACGTTAAAAATATCAACAAGTCAAGTATTCCCCTCTATCTACATTACATAACGATGATTATGAATCTGTCATAGTTGCAATGTGAACATATTCCCAATGAAATTAACATGTAGAGGATCTCTCACTCTTTCTCTCTCTCTCTACAATCTTTCTTTGTAGAGGGAAATCCAATTTCACCACCCACTGAGTTACGTAATGTGCATCAAGGACCGTTTGTTGATGTATACATAAATAGTACAGTGTATACTATATAGGTACATGAATATTTTATGTCAGTGGGTCATAAGCTCATATTATAACCATATATGGAAGTTTGACGTCATGGCAACTAAATTTAGGCACACTATGTGTCAGTTTAAAGTAGTTTCCCGGTATGATCTCTAGGGTCGCTTAAAAGAAGGGATAAATGTACAATATGGGAATTCATATTAAATTTACTTCCTTTTATAGATGGATTTCTGTGAATCTTTTATCTAATAATCAGAGATCGATGTTGATCCTCACGGGGATATCGCAAAAAAAAATATTTACACTAATTGTGGAGGCACTGGAGTTAACTTGTCTATTTTGAAAGAATTGCTTATTTAAATATTCAAGGATACATGAAGATCATTGTAGATTGTGATTTAATTATTGTTGCAATTACTTTACTTTCGCGCATGTTTAAGCAAGGGTTTCGGACGTTGGCGGAGGATATTTTTGCTCAGATTCCGGGTCCTTTCCCTTGGTGTAAGCCAAAACAAAGTTGAAAATAAATGCCCAGGACACCATGTGATGGAATTAAACCCTCCCTTCCCCCAATCCATATATCCATTTCGGGGAAAAAAAGCTCTCTTTTTCTTAATAATATTTAAAAGTCTTGCCATATGTTACTGTTTGGTATATGCCAGAATACTTGCATTCTATCTTACAAGGAAATATAAGGGTTATGTTTAGTGGAATTCCAATCGCCTTTCTAAAACATGACATCCGCCGCCCTCTCTCACCTTGCCATCGACTTTTTAAAAAATATATCCATATCAGTATTAGTGAACGTACTTCAAGCTCAAATTTTATGACGAAACTCCTGAAATGAAATCATAAAAGATTTTGTAATAAAAGAACAAAGGGAATATAAAAAAAAATTAGTCGGGGTTTTTTGTTTTTGTATTTTTGCATATATATTGAAACAACATTACGAATTCATTGACTCTTACATGTACTTCGTTAAATATTGTCAGTATGAAGGCAACATTCAACCGACGTCAATGTAACGTACGTCAGCCAGTCTAATACCGGTATTCATACCCAGTCAATAACTGTTTTCCTAAAGCAATCAATTCTATTGGAATGGAGTGCTTCCTTTATAGTCCAAAATGCCTTATATTTGTGTCTGGGTAGGTATGTGTTTATACCTTATATGAATAACCTATCATTTTTATTCATCTATGCTCTGATATTTTGCTTATCGGATTCAGACTAATCTAATGGTCATAAATGTATCGCAAGAGTGTATCCAGAAATGTTGCTCGGAAGTTGTACGTATTAAATTCATCCGAGACCGAGTCATATTTCGATTTCTCCAAAAATTATGATTGTGGAGAAGGGGGAGGGGGTGTTTCGAACTGAGGCTGAAGAATGATTTAATCAGAAAAAAATACAGACGTTCAAACTATTTCGATGCTCTACGATAGGGAATATCCTGATAAATAGTCCGTCATCTCCTTTATATCCGCGCCTATATCTTATTGAAATTTTGGTATCATTTTACCTTCGATACAATTTGATTGTAGCCAAGAGAAAACTACACCAACAGAAAGAGAAAACTACACCAACATAAATTCGATTTTAATTACATGAAATTAGATATGTGCCAAAGCTATCTATCGATTGCTATATCATCAGAGGTACAAAAAGAGATTAGAGGCTCATAAGATCATCATTTCCATAAGCATGTTATATTTCAGTTTCGAAATACGAAGCCGTTCGATCGTTATCGTAAAACAGTAGGGGATGAGAGCAAAAGTACATGAGTATAGGGCCTTATTGTTTCTGAATGTAGTTTAATAAACAGATATCAAAGAAGTTCAATCTCAGTCCAGATGGCAAGGCAAATTCATTAGAATTTCCATTGGAACGGTTGCGAACCTTGGAATGAATAACATTCCGAAGTTAGACCAGGTGCGCGGGGAGAGTAAGCGTCTCCTGATTGCATGCAACACCCGTCGCAACAGCTCCATGAACACTTGTGAAACTCGGTGATTGTTTCGATGTACATATTGATGTACATATCAGGTAAATATTTCTTGTTTGGTGGTGATGACAGTCATTCAATCACAATCCAGAATGTCACTGATTATTCTGGAAAGGGGGATATGATATGATTTTATTATATCCCGGTAGCGACCGAAGAGCTTTCTCAAAGATGATTTCAACCGTTGTGTAATATAACCCTGAACAAGTAGCTTACATGTACTTGCAAGCCGTCTGGCTCTAACGATAAAATCTTCAACTTTGGAACATGCCCTGGCGTACCGTATCAGCTGAGAAACAAAAATCGCCATAAGCAGAAGAAGACGAATTATTTAGATGCCACCACAAGATAAAAACAGATGTCACCATAAGATAAAGTAATTTTAGATGGCAACAAACAGGCTAAGTCAATCACAGGCTCTAAAATTGATCGTCTTATTTGAAGATCTTGGTAGAAATCGTCTTCATGGATCCAGCATCCTACAAAAGCTGAACAGATATGTCGCATGAGTGAGGCGCGAACTCGAGAAATCCAGCACGCTATCTGGCATGTTAACCGGGTGCGCTATCCACTACGCCACCGGGGTAGTTGCCATCAAAGCCGGTTAGAAGGTATTTTGAAGTTTCCTACGCCCACTTCTCATTCATGTAGAAACTTCAAAATACCTTCTAACCCATAGATGTCGCCACAAGATAATAGGTGTCACCATAAAATTTAATAATTACAGATGTCGCCACAATATTGTATGCTAATATATGGATGTCTTATTAAAGATCAATATTAAATGATCAGAGATGTCGCCTCAAAATTGAATAGTTAAGGTTGTCATATATGATAACAAGATTGAATGATAATAGATGTTGCCACAAGATTGAATTAATGATTAAAAGATTGAATGGTTTAAATCAATGTCGCCAGAAAACTAAATATACAAAATCACACAATCATAGATGTCGCCACAAAATTGAATGATAATATAGATATTGCCGCCCAATTCAATGTCTTTTTAAAATATAGATGTCGCCTTTCCGTTGAATGAATATAGGTGGCGTAACACGATTTAATGACCGGGTTGAAACTTCAATAAAGAACAGACGATTCTGTTTTTAAGGTACTTCATTATAATAAAACTTTGTGATGACGTTATGCATTTATGATTACATCAAAGTGCAATGTGCAATTCGTATCAATTACACGTAATAGTTACTCTTTATGCATAACAGAGGAGTAGATAAAGCCCTTTAGTCGAATGATCGCATACTTAGTTTACGATTAGGTTTGTCGACTTACGGTAAATACCGATTCCTTTCATTATCTTCTTTTGAATTAAAGCCATATCTATAAATACACTTTTTACCTTTATTTTAGATCTTACTATGATATTGCAAACTTGTCTAGTTTTGATCTGTAACCACTGTATAATAGGGTGTGTTGGTAAGGTACTATAGACATTATATTAACGCCCACAGCACATTTGTAAGACTTTCAGACATAGACAAAATCTTTAGAGGATTAAATTGTCATATTTTTTCTAAATACATCTAAACAAAATATCAAAGTAAGGCCATTTCTTGTTTTTATTCTGTTTTGCGTCCTTTTGAAGTTGAGAAAGCTACCAGCCAGCCAGGGAGAAAAAACAAACAAAAATATAAAACAAAGTTGCAATTTTATATTGTAATTAATTTATATTTTGAAATCTAACAGAAACTTGTTTTATTTGATTATTAAAAGATTTTAGTCAGCAAAAGAATGATAGATAATGCAATGTCTTGAATCATTGCAGTACTTTTACATTTTTGCATGAAATATACAAAAAAAAGCTTCGATTTCTGTAGACAGCACACTTATTTAATTTTGTTTTGTCTTATGACTTTGGGCTCAAAACCTACCAGCACGAGGACGCAAAACAGAAAATAACAAAGAAATGGCCTAATACAAGAGTTTCTCAAGCCCAGAGAATCTTATATCTGTACTCGGGGCATTATAACTTCACAGAAAATATAGTATAGTTTATAGCACCTTACCAAAATGTAAACCATACTTTCTAAAAGAGACGATTAAAAAAAAAACCTTAACTTGTTATCACTTCACTAGTGGAAGATTCATTTTAAGTCCATGAGATTTTCTCAACGCTTCCAGGCTATATTTATAAACCTTTCCTCCAGGACAGGAAAAAAAAGGGTTTAAACTGGGGAATGCTTTCATACATGTATGTGTGTACATTTGTAAAGTCTATTTGTATAATCTATGCATGCAGTATTTATGTAAAAGGTAATTCGAGAAATGTGAGTGGCAGAAACTGCTAGTTCATGAATGAATATTTTATACTTCTATGTGTAAAAAAAAATAGTTCTTGACATATCATTTATTGCTTTCGCATTAAATTCTACAGTGCCGGATAAATTTGTCTAGAAATAAAGTTTGTTGTCATTCTACAGAGAGAAGGGTCACTTGGAGAACGTATCTATTTTACATATAATCTGTTAACTGTTCTGAAACCCTTGTAATCCCTTACAGATGATGGAGGAGAGTAAACCCCTTCCCCCTGCCTCATCGAGTAAAGGCAATTGTCTTTCTTGATATTTTTATTTATTATAAAAATCTTCCTTTATGATTATAATAAATAAAAATATTCAGAAAGACACAATTATTGGGGTTTGGGTAGGTAGATCCGAAGATACGTCTTCTTCCTTTTAAGTGCATCACCACACTAATGTTTGTATAATAGAACTTTCCTTTCAAAACGACACTCGAAATTTGTACACATTTTGAGTTTGATAACCATATCTAAAAGCAAGACTCGTGGATCCGTTCCAAAAGCAATCAACCCATTTCAATTCCTTACGAACACCATTTTTTTTTTATTTCTTCTTGCATTGGATTTTGTATATCTGATGATTTGTAGGGGGGTGGGGCTCTTGTCAGCAACAGTCAACATTTCTTTCTCATGAAGGCGGTTTTTTTTTTCTTCATTTTATAACTTTATAATTGACTCGCTGACTTATATATCCATTCTTTTGAACAAGAACAAATGAGTAAAAATATTTCTTTATCTATAGCTTCATGGGTTTCTCCATTGTTGATTACGTATCTTGATTGCGCTTAGGTAACCAAATTCGATTTTCTTACAGTCTTGCTATAGAGGATTGGCACATGTATAAAATGACAAAATAAATTCAAATACATGGTCATGAAAACAGTCATTTACGTGTCAATTTTTGTCAACGAACCTTTCCAGGTGCTAAATTAAATATATTTGCACTTCATTGCGAAATCGTTATTTTAACACTGATGGGGTTTTTTTTTTTATTTATTTTAAAAAACTTTCACTTTCATCACGTTTCCGGTTTGTTTTTGTTTATTTTCGTGCGTTGCCCTTTCTTTGAAAAAATGCTTGGCTTAGATTACGCAATAAGGGAGGACACCAGACTTGTCTGTAGAGGAAACACATTTGTATTTTAAGGGTGAAACTTGGTGGTTCCATACCATCCTTATATTTGCCCTAAAATATCTTTAACAGGCTAGGACGGGCGCTGATCTAGAAAGGGGTAGGGAGGTAAGGAGATGGCCCAGCCCCTTGAATTAGCCACAAAATGATGATTCTTCCGATTTTTAAGCATAATTTTTCATTTCAAAATCATAGGCTGGATCCCCCCCCCCCCCCTCCTAGTGAGTTGAACCCATCTCCCCTGGAAAATATTGTAGATCTAGATGGGTATTAAGGTCATTTCAATTCTTTGTAGGTTATCCAGACCTGGCTTACATTCATTAACTTAAAATTCTCGGTATACCCGCACCTTATTTCCACAAATTACGCACTCGTACAATACGGGTAGGATGCAACACATTAAAGTTTGACTGTACATCTATTTATATTTTCTAAACATTTTATTATACAACAAAGTATTCCAACAGGGCCAACACTGTAGTATAGAAGGCAACATTCTTGCCTAAATCAATAAATAAATAACCAAATCGAATAGTTTAGATATTCAAATTCAGTGCAGGTACCAGACATGCCATTTTGTATCTTGGCTCATTTGATATTTATTTAAGAATTCATTGAGTGGCGCCACCTACTTGGAATCACAAAATCAAAAACACAGTTGTTAAGTGTCAAACCGGAAGAGTTTAGCATAATGAGAAGGGATTAAAATGCCGCTACATTATTTTTCACTATTATATTTTTTTATATATGAATGTTATATTAAAAGCGTATGAAAATGACATGTTAGAGGTTCGATGATAACTTTCCTGAAGTATTTGTTGATAGAATTGCTCTTTCGTTATATTATGCACCTAATAATACTTTAATGTAACTTTGGTCTATTATCAGTAGTTGAATGGAGTATAATTAAATCAATTTAAAAAGGTTTACCATTGTGATAAGATCGTTCTACTAATACGATGATTGTTAAACATAAAATAATGTTTTAAATAATAATTTAAACGTTGCTCTGACGTCATATATAAATGTTAAAGGTAGGTCTAATTATCAAAGCGGCCTTCCTGTATATTTGTCTTTCTCTAACGAATCCTTCATTTCAAAATTCATCATAAGACAAAATCTGTACATAGTTCCCTTTTACGTTATGAATTGATTCTCTTACTGATGGGAATTCTGAAATCTCTCTCTCTCTCTCTTCCATTTTAACTTTCACTATCTTGTCACCGTTGCGTTGTAATTATTCCATTTTGACCACCCTCCCTTCAAATCAAGTTTACAATACAGTTCATAGAAGGACATAGAGTATACATGTACTTAAAGTTATCTTTTAACCTACTTAACTCATCTACATTATCTATATAAAGCCTCCATATCCTTTAAAGGACGTACATGTACATGTAAGTACATTGGTGTACAATACACAGAATACACAAATATATTAAGATGAGAGAAGGAGCTGGGGGTAAATCCAATTAAAATGCTGTCTTATTCGTAGTCATGAACGTTTAAAAAGTCTCCCGTGACTAACTAAAAACTCGGTTGAACTTTTCTGATTTTGAGTTTTGACTTTTTTTCTACAATATTAACTTTCATATCAAGATACACACTTATTTGATACACTAATATAACTGAACCCCTACGTGGGCTTCATCCTGTACCCTCAGGGGGCCTCAAAGCGGCAACCAAAACACCCTGTCTAAAAAGTGCTTCCAATTGAAAAGAATTCTGGCTATGCGCCTGACATATTTGATACATGTGAATCTCTACAGTTCCATATTTTGCCATTTGACTTAATTCTACTCCCATATAAAGATGCATATTAATATTATACATATATAGGCAAGGATGCATATACATTAAAGTTTAATTTCTACATAATCCTACATACTGTATACATACTATATACTGTGGATATCTTTGATTGATACTCTTATTTCCCCTCTATTCATCATATTGTTTACCCTACATGTACTTCATTATCTTCAATAGCTTGAATCTACATGTACCCGTATACTTGACGCTTTTGAATTCGATCCAGTATTTTTACAATGAATTGTAGGCAAATTAATTTCATCAACATTTCTAATTCTATTCGATAACATGTTACACGTACAACAACAAACCCTAAGCCCCCCCCCTTCCTCTCTCTTTTCCGTCGCCCTATATATTTCGTATTCACAGAGGAAGTGTGTTTATATACTTGTACTTTATAATATATTGTCTTTTTAACATTCATATCTTTTGACAACATTGAACATAAATGCCAAGATGAGAGTTTGATGTAATTTTCTACCTTCTTTATTGTATCACAATGCAAATGAGCGTTCTTTGTTTTCTGTTTCCCTACACCTTGTCGTATTGTGGTGTATTGTAGGTAAATATTAATATTCATTACAACATAAGTCATGTGATCTAGTAAACCAATCAGAGACGCCAGTAATTTGACCGCAAGGTTCGTCAGAGATATATGCGTCAGCCAGGTTAAAATAGACTTATTGGTAAAACTACATCGAACGAGAAACGGAGCGGCTGGTCCGCTTTCACATTTATTTATTGGAATATTAGTGCTTGATTGTAAATGTTTATATATTCAATTCACAATGGCCCCTAGTCCAGTGGAAGACATTTCTTTACTAGATCTTGAGAGGTAAGTTCCTTGAAAACGATGTTTATTTCTCTACATGAAACTTTTTTATGTTATTTTCGCGCATTCTTCAGTTTAGAAGGGAGTGGTCAAGTTCTTCCGCTTAACCATAACAGTTTTTCATCGGTTTGAAAATTAAAATAGAAGTTTATAACATACTTGATGTATTAAAACGACTTAGGTGCCTTGTGTTATACGAAGATAAATAGAAAAATCGTTCAATAACCCAGCGCACTGTGTGATAAGACAGGAGCACCTGTCGATTTCCCCTATGATGTAGGCACTTGACCTATATTTCAAACGCAATGAGACTCTACTAGGTCGAACTCAAGTAGCATTGGATGAAAAAACACAAATGAATGCCTTTTTATGAAGATACTACCATGAGAAATCTATTTACTATCTATTTACCATGTTTATTTTAGGTCCAACAAGGGCGCATCAAAACAGAGACGAGATCAGATTAACAATGAAATTGGCACGATGCGCGACCTTTTACCTTTACCAGAGAGTTCCCGCCAGCGTCTCTCCCAACTCCAAATTATGTCCCTTAGTTGTGTCTTCATCCGCAAGTGCAACATACTCCAAAAATGTAAGTAACATAAGGTACTACTTTTCTTAGCGCATTAGACAAATTATAGAGTTTACAAGTAGAATCTTTGAAATTTTTTTTTACCTTTATGCCTTCATAAAGGTAAACCAAGCAATTTCAAACGAATTTAAACATTTAAGATAAACTTTCAATTTCTCTTTATTTTTAATTCAAATTTTATTAATTCGTTTTTTTTCTGGTTTTCAGTATTTTCATCACCTCTACCTCCGCCCACTGATCCCCCATGTGATTTTTCTCAGGTAAACATGTTGTTTATTTATTCATACAGTCGGTTAATCGATGGAAACAAAATCACCTGTACTTTTAAAGAAAATCATTGATACTCCAACAAGTAGAATGTAGTTTTTACGCTGTGAAATTGCTACCTGGGAAAATCTTGTACTTCGTTACGGTTCAGAGGGCACAGTGAAAAGAAAGAGGTCGCCATATTTCATCTATTTGCATAAAAGCTATTAAATGCGGGTTATTTTTTAGCGCATTGACGTCATAGAAAACTTGTAGGTCACATTAAATTTCCTTCTCTACCACAGATGAATGTTAAAGAGACGAATTGGGGACATTAAATACTTCAAACTTGGCATGATGAATTAAGTAGTCTCACTTTTTTGACAGAATACTCTAGACATTGCTCGTATTATACATCTTTGAGCATGAAATTTGCGTTTAACCAAGCACTAAAGAGAAGAAAATAACAATAAAAAGGAGTTCAGTGCATATTAATTCTGTCAGATATTTTACTGCAGAATAATCAATTTAATGACAATAGAAAAGGGTCATCATCCAACTAAGTATGCTTGATGTGACGTCATCCGCAATCTTGTCCTATTTTTTTTTTTCAAGTACCAGTCTCCTATCCGATTCGTACTGAAATACACTAATTATTAATTTTCAGAAATAGTACCACTTAGTGGTAGGTCAACTTACGAAAGATGTAAACTGCCGATAATTACAAAACGAGATACCCCAGGTAGTCTATAATTTCTGAACCAGATACGGTCTTGTTGTGGTAATGAGGGGTTGGTTGCGACAGCAGTGTTTGATCTTGCGCGCCAAGAATCGAATTTGTGATCTAATCTTATTATATTTATGGCGGGGCTTTAAATCTTTTGAAATAGGGTCCTGTGAAGTTTATATAACAAAGAACTGCACATTATGAATATTGAGAAATATGATATGCAGAAGAATTCAGGGTCGCTGCATAAAGACAGACTTAAACAGAAAAGTAGTTCAAAAGTCGTAGAGTACAATATATGCAGATGTTGTAATACATGTATATCTATTTCCTTATAATCTACATGAATTTTTATTTCTACAGTCCCTTACTGGTTTTATCCTTGTAACAACTAGAGATGGTAAGCTGGTCTACATCTCGGAGAATGTTACTGAATACCTTGGTCACTCAATGGTAATTATCAAATTTTCTATTTTGAATTTTTAATATAAGTTATCATAATTCTAATGTTTAAAAGAAAATTGTTGTGTTTGAATTTCTGTCAAAATTTGACCAGGATACTTTTTTTCATCATAGGTCGATATGAAGACTCAAGGAGACAGTCTTTTTGATATTGTTGACAAGAGAGATCATAGCACGGTGCGTGCGCAGCTTTTACAGGGTGGGTCCGATGTCGATCCCGACCTACAAGTCAGCTTCTTTTGCCGAATGAACATGTCCAGAACTTTGAAACGACAAGCGGGATTTGGAGACGTAAAGGTGAGTGTTTTATCAAATTCTAATGTATTATTTTTTGGCGTTGTTAACGTAGTTTATTCGGTGTTCACATTGGCTGCCATGACAACATGATGCACATATAAATGGAACAGAAGATCTGGCAGACAGGATTGGTTTGTTTTGCCTCTAACCGATTTCTAATGATATCTAATGTTTACATCACTTGACAATCATATCCTTCAACGAAGTAAGCCAACAAGGAGCTATAGACAAACGACACATTAAAATCCGGATAACGGCTACCGTTTCCGGTACAAGCTGATAACGAGGATTACAAAGCACTCATTGTTATCAGGGGAACCTTACACGAACAGAAAACATGGACGATATTTCCATCTCTCGCAATTTGCTATGAAAGCAAAAGAAGATGGAAATTGAAGCAAAACATTTGCCATCTCTTGCACGAAGCGACCGAGTTTTATTTGGATGACGCCCAATGTTCTCTACGGAAGAATATCGATCTATGGGGGTAAATCTAATAAAAGAACAGCTTGTAAATGCCCTTACTGTAAAAAGAGAGTATATATTTGTGTATATACCTTCAGTGCAAACACCATGCGCGTACTGTCACCAAATTTATGAGTGGGCGACTTTTTTCCCATCGTATGATGGATTTACTGTGTTGATTCGGATCACTGAACACAATGCGTCAAGAAGGGAATTGCAAAATAGGATTGAAATTTACCTTGACGTATAGAGCCTCTGTAGAGAATTCAATGCGTTTGATAAAACACCCTTCAGCATAATTTTGATAAATAATACATCAGACAATGTAATTTACTTTAAATTCAAATCAATAGTCATTGTATCAACGAGGTATCAGAAGTCACTCAGGTGTAAGGATTTGTCGTTAGACCCACGTAATACCTAGGTCGTCTCCGTAACAAAACGGTGCTCCGGGATAGAGAAGGTACATCCGCAACAAGACTTTCACCTAACACTTGGTGATAAATACGGCGTTCCTTGGGGACTTTTATGTGGCCGTAAAAGGGGACATTTTTATGTATGCCTTGGTCTCGGTAGATCTTTATGTCAATATTTGATTGATTCGTTGCCCTTTCTTTCACCTGTTTGATACAAATGACCCTTGTCTTATTGTATTATTTTTCATATACATGTAATATATTTTCATCCCGAGCCATTGCATTTCATGAATTTTATATCTAATTGTACATATGTTTGAATGCAATAATCTTATTTTTTTGTGGATAAAAAATCGTTGACCAATGAAATGGAAGCCCATATTTCCTGTAATTTATTTTGATGAATGACATAATAATTCACTCGTACGAAATGACAAATGATGAAGCAAATTCTACGCGATTTGACTTGCAAATTAGGGCTTTCATCAAGGTGTAGTTTTCAGAAGATTCATTATTTTGCAAAAAGCCATCCGGTGACACATATCATGTAGACACTGGGATGATGAATATTTAAAGCTGGTGGCTATACTATGTGGGTTGCCTGTTATGAACATTTTCCGTCTCCCGATCAGATGGTCCTTCAACGTTGTGATTACAATGCAACATTCCAAACAATTCACAGAAAATCATTGAAATTTTACATAGTATAGGATATTAAGCTGAAAATAACCACTTTATGACTTTCTTCTCCAAAGGTCAGGGTCCACTCTTGATAGTAGGGTCGGGGGTTCAAATATCTCAACAAGGAAACTTTAAATCGGTAAAACAAATAAAAATTGATAAAACAAGGAAATAATTGTTCAAAACTGAGTCTCTCTTTTTTCCACATTCCTTAACACTTCACATGAACCCATTTCTTAATACTCGACAGTGTGATATAATGCTGACTTTACAAGTACCTTGCTATTATATATACGTTGTGACGCGTCTCGGCTTTGGGCAGGTCGGTATGCCCTGGGAAAATGGTGTATCACCGTATCCCAAAATACCTCCTCACTTCTAGACATTTTTATGTAGATCAGACTCAAGATAGGCAGATGTTATGAAACTCTCTCAACCTATAAATAACTACTCTGTGAATGCGCCTAGTTTCAACTGTAACGAAACTATAAATTAGGAATAAGTCAAACAGTATGTGGCTAATGTATTTTTACTTGTTTAAACAGTTTTTGGCAGTGCGGTAACATGCGGTATATGTTTTATGTTTGTAGGTTATGCATGTGAAAGGACACTTTGCCGATGTACCAGGGCAGGAACCAGGCAGCGAGCAGCAAGTGTTCATGGCCTTATGTACGCCACTGATCACCCCGGATGTCAAAGAAAGTCTCATCCAAAACAACACAATGGTTTTCAAATCCGTTCACAAATTAGACATGAACTTCATCGAGGTTACACAAAAGTGAGTTTCATCTAATCAAAATTTCAATAACAGTTTTTGGGAGGGAGAGGGGAATGTCAATTTCAATGAATTTTCATTTTGAATGACAGACGATTCAATAGAACTGAACTTGTTATTTGCAGTGGAGAGTATCACCTTGGCAAAACGTCGGAAGAACTAACCAGCCAATCATGGTATTCTTTTCTTCACCCTGAGGACATATATGAGGCACGGGAGAAACATCTACAACGTAAGTTTAAGCATTGTTTCCCGATGGACGAGGGTCCCGATAAAATAAAATATATGTTTCATATAAAGTCCCAAAGGTAACATTCAGGTGTCTGGACTATTTCACTTCATGTTTTACTATTTATTTTCAGTAATCAAATCGAGACACGAGATGGGATGCATGATGACAGTGCGCATGATCAACACGGCAGGTGAAATTATCTGGGTCAACATTGTTATGCACGTACGACAGGGACTATTGGCTAATAGCGATGATCCGGTTATCTTGTGCATCAACCAAGTGGTTAGGTAAGTTGCTTGACGTCTCATTATACTTACCCAATAGATAGCTTCCTGAATTATAAGGCGTAATCAATAATTGTCTTCCTGAATTGTGTTGAAACGGACACAAGTTATTAAGTACGCTTTAATGAGCAAAAACAAAGTTGCAGCAGACACATTTGTTATCAATATTTTCTTTGTATATTTTCAGTGAAGAGGAAGCTTATCAATTTAAAATACAAGGCCAGTTATTTGCCCTATATGCATCCAGAACGCCAGATTTCTTCTTTGGATCTGCCTTCTGTACGCCTATTCCACCAGGCATGGATGCCAACCTGATGACATCTCAGACGTCCGCCATGATCCCTCAGCCATTCTTTCCGCGCCATTTCGACTCGTCACAGTTTGGATCCCAAACTGCGTCACATTTCATTCAGAATCAAACATCACCAGTTCAGCCAGGCCTGTTAAAGGGTGGATTTGAGGGAAGGCAAGGACACACAGACACACTAAAGGCTTTGAAACGTAAGCTTCAAGAAAACTTCACCCAGACCACTTGTAAACCCATGAAAATCCCCAGAGTCATGCAAAATAACAATGGGAGATCGGGATACTCGCCAGTACAAGAGAGCACACCACTGCCATCATCATTTGAAACAAACAGCTACCGAAATGTTATGAATTCTATGATTGGAGGAATGGACCACCATGTGATCTCAAGTGGACCAATGAAAGTTATGCAAGCTCACAGTATTGCAGCAGCATTGTCGCCCAAGGACAAATCGTACTTATGCGATACATTGCCTGCATATGTACCAGCACCTGTGAACATGGAAAGAACTGTAAAAGTGCTAGAGCAGGTTGTACCCGACGTCACTATTCCTGCTTGCTACCCCACACCGGAACCGTCTCCAGTGGCGTCACCGGAACCATCAAAACAAAAGGAAAGCACACACAGCGTGCATGCAGATATCAAACTAGATCCAGTGCTAGTCGCCAAACATCTGTGTGCTATCAAACAGAAACAATTTCACTCCAAAGAGATGGATGTTCAACCGAAGAAGCTATTACCAAGCTTAGATGTCACATTTGTAGATTCTTTCTTCGACGAAATCAACAACATCTCACTTTCCCGAGAGGACGAAATCAGACTCCTGCAGTCTTGTTGTGAAGAAACTGTAGCGGTGAAGAAAGAGCCCATTGATGATTGTGTTAACCCACCGCCGATGATTCAGCCAAACTTTGACTTGGAGGAGTTCCTATTGACATCTCGTAACATTGATAGCAAGCGTGAAAGAGGGATGGGGATAAAACTGGAGAAGCCGACGGATGATCAGCAGCTTCTGTCATTCGACAGTCATCCAAGTCCAACCCCATCTTCACCATTCAGCTCTACTGATGACAAGATGACATGCGAAGATTTTCCGAGTTTTGCCTTGACGCCAGAATCAAACTTCGACAGTGATCCGTACGAAGACGTCCTTGGTACGGAATGCTGGGATTTAGAATCCGTAACTGTGGACATCACCATGCCAACTCTGACAAAACAGACGACAAGCATGCACAGTGCGGCATCACCCGCTGACAACGAGTTGCATCAACTCAAACAACTTCTGTCATCATGGACACCGAATGGTGAGTTTTCGTCTATATGTACAATTTCATATTGTAATCTTATTTCTTATGTGGAAATAGCTGAATTTTCATTATTACAACGATATGGTTTACATGCTCTTACATTTTATATTTACAGGTGTTTCCAATTCTCTTGAAGACTCGCAGTAAGGCCGTTGTGTAAGTTTCGACTTACGATTTTGCATTTGTATGGCATATTGCCATTTACCACATCTATCGTTGAGTGCCACCTGGTATCCGCAGGACGGAAGTATCATCAGGAGCACCAACTCCATCCGTTGTTGCTGGTCAACAACTGACTATTATCATTATCATATTAGACATTTCTCATCATCATTTTTCGCCCTTGTGAATTTGCGGGACAAAGTTTTACATCGCAAGGAAGTCCGCTGGTCGGACAAAGACGATTTTATATTTTTATTACTACTTTTGAACAATTTTTGCGTAATCCAAATAATATACGTAAAATCTACGCTTATTTTGCACATTAATTTATGTTTTTGATGCATGTATAATGTGAGAAATTCTCGAGTACAGGCTGGTTCTTGTACTCATTTGAGAATATTTATGAAATGTACAGCGCTGGTCGCTTGTGTAGGTAAAATACACATATGTACATGGCATATAACTTTCATCAGACTAATCTACTTTAAACGGAAGTTGCGCTGGTCGTACTTCCGGTCATTCTCATTGCTCATCAATTTTAAAGATAGAGAAATTGTTTTTGATCTCGAGGAAGATTAACTTTTATAGATAGAAAAAAGCGCTGTGCGCCTTTTTCTTTGTAGTTTTATTGGAGTGCAATTTTCCATATTCATCATGTAACGATTTCTCTCACCGATCAAATCGGAATGAGGCTGGCCCTCACCAAAACGAGGCAGGTCCTCGTATTTCATGTTTTCAATTCATCCTTGACCTGTGTATTGCTTTTTTGTTCTATTGAAGTAGTTTGTACCAAAAATGTACACATTTTTACAAAACTTAAATGAACTGTAACTCTATGCTTGTAACGTATTTTCATCGGTAGAAGTTATGCATATACATGTATGCAGTTGCGTTGGATTGATATAGAAATATATAGATTGAAAGAGGGATTTATATGGTTTCAATAAAATGATTCTGATTTTTAAAAGAGAAATGTCAAATTTGTGATCCATATGAATTCCTGAAGTGTATATTTTGACAGATTACTGGAATTTTTGATTTTGTGACTATGTTGGCAGCCATCGTCGTGGTGATTTAGTATTTCTACTTCACATGTCCATCCACGTTCTACCTGCTGGCCGGGTATAACGTGATGGGTACTGATAATTGTTTATGCCCAAGACTCGCTTACACTAGAAATGGTAATATTTCAGTTGAGCAATTGTTTTCAATAAAATGTGAGAAACACAATGAGATTCCAAGTCTTTGTATTCATTATTTTATCTATAATTAGGTATACAAACGCCTACTAAATAAAGGCAGCGCTCGAACATGGTTTGTATGTTAAGCAGTGTAATATGAAACAAACATCGTGAAGCATTCTGGCTAGAGCTTATTACAAGAAGGGTATAAAGTGTGGATAAATCTATACTGATCCTTGAATCAACTATAAAAATGCTACGAATTCCCTTCCACACAGATTTAATGACGGCTCAAACTTCTTATTTCTTACGAATCGTCGATGGATCAAGGTCTTTGACATTACTATTGACTGCTTTTCTACCCGATTTGTTTGTGTCATTTCGCAAAATCAGAGGTCCTGAACTCATTACTTTTTGAGTCGTAATTAGCACAATTCTTTTTGAATAAACAAATAAAAAAAATCAATACTTCACCACCCAGGTACAGAGCAATGACAAAGTTTCACCGAGTTTTTCGCTAATTGTCAAACTTGTACAATATAAATCCCCCTGATTTCGATAGGTTTACATAGTCTGTCTGATCTTACGCTTTACTCGCACACACCCTCACACACAAATGAAAAAAGTTAATCATAATATTTTGAAAACCATGCATGCATGGTCAATATTCGTATTAACAACCGTTCGACGCCAACTACCCTAGCCGCAGAAACGGCCAACGACACTTGGTTATTTGGTTGTTTGGAGTGTCTTGGCCGCAGGAATCTGTATGTAACAAATCCGGGACCCAAATTCAGGATATGGCCGGCACGAATCGGCAAGTTTCCCAGGGGATTACTTACTATGTCTGACTCTAATAAAGTGAATCTAAACGATCCGGCAATATAGTTTACCTTATTGAGCTTTAATATTAATGATACGGCCGGAATTCCTCTAGCCTCCGCTTCGTTTCTTCGAATTCAAGCGCCATGTTGTAAGTTTACACTCATGTGTCAGGTCTTCCTGAGGTTCTCAGTGCCATAAAATCTAATGAAATTAAGCTATCTAGAGAGCAAATATTAGAAGATAGTTGTTTGAAAGTTAGATTGAGTGCCATAATATGGCTTTATAAAGTGCTGAACGCTATTGTATGTGACCACCAACTTGCTTAAAGACCCTTCGCCGTAAATATGACTCATCAAAAAACCAGCTATACACCAAATGTAAAGTCGTTGTAGTATCTATAACAAAGATGTTTATACGTGTACATGTAGATGTTAATGAAGGGGAACTTTTGTTACTGCACTCCTGTTTGCAATGCTGCACTGAATATCATATCGTCTACATGTATATGCACTAAAGTACACATCAACCATTGGCCCATCGTTTGACAACAATATTGACTTGGTATAGGATGCACTACTAGTTATACGTCTCCAAATTAATTAGCATCATTTAAAGGCAGATTAATTAACAGCATGGACCAGACATGCACGTTTCGGTTATTTAACCCTCGTCAGTGACCCTCAATCCAAACAATGAAATATGGCCAAAATATGTGATAATTATGTCCAAATATACCGAAAGACGTAGCAAGATGGCTGGGATATGATGCTACAGGACCCAGGTTTCAGAAATTTGAGGAAATTTTGCAGACAGAAATTTTAGAATGCGTTTGAAGAAACGACCAATCGAAATTGATCGAACTTGGCTACATGTGCCCTCGGGTACTCCTGGTCCACCAGCAGTGACACTCACCAAGTTGTACAAATGTTAAACGTCTCCAAATTCATTAGCATCATTTAAACGCAGATTAATTAACAGCGTGGACCAGACATGCACGTTTCGAGTATTTAACCCTCGTCAGTGATCCTCAATCAAAACAATGAAATATGGCCAAAATGTGTAGACCTAGAACATCACTAAATAACCAACAGAAAAGAAAAATTATTCCGAAAAGTTTTCCGATTTCAAATTCCATGGGGATCCCTCTCTTTATAAGGGTTCTCAGTGCCTTTGACCCGCTTGGAGCTTCGTCACTCTGTAGACCCATTGACTTCCAAGTTATGATCATCATGCTTCTTTTAAAATTTCAAATCCCGTTTTGGTTTGACATTGGACATGTTGAAGAGCAGTTTCAGTTGGGTTTTATTTCCATACAATTTCTGGAAATTTGTCTGTCTCACTTTTACTATGTAACCGATATGTAACAAGAACCGGTCAAATACGTCAAAACTTTTAGAAAAAGTTATCTAAATGTAAGACTTATCTTAGGTAAACTAACTCTATTTTAACCAAGCATGAAATGTGTCTAGGTCTCTGGAATGATACAGCAAGAAACTTGTTGCTATTTATAGGTAGATTTTGATTAAAATTTCAAAATACTACGTAAGTTTATATCTATCATGCAAGGGGATAGTAGGAAAGCAATGGGCGGGTACAATTTTTTTTAATACAACACAATGGCCTCAAATATCAACACATAAAAGAAGTAATAACTATGACTGATGATTTAGAGAATAAGAACACGCAAGATATTTTGAACAAAAATAGAGAAGGTCAAAAACATTGTCAGTGAAGCCGCGAAAGCACCCCTTAACAGAAGACTATAAGTACTTCAGAAATATACAGTATAAAGAAATCTAGAGTGACTGAAGTACTCATAAGGAAATACAGAGATAACGGAGCAGGTGTTTAGAACGACCTAAAGTAAAATGAAAATAAAGATAACGTACATGTACAACACTACATCTAGTCTCCTCTACCGCCACAGTATGCTCCTTTGATTAAGCATTCTTGTGAATTAAAACTCGGAGGAAACACGCCCACATCCTCATCTTTACAAATAATCAAGAAACACTTTTACAATACTGTACAAATATATTATTAGTTATAACAAACCTAATGACTGTTTTATTTTGTCGAGGACCCAAATCTCCGCTGTCATGATGTTTGCAAACCTGCTCGCCATTTGTTTACATGCGTTTTTCAAAAAGGGCGCTACTGCGACTTCCTCTCGTTGGTAAAGTCCGTGCCCGAAATATCAAATTTTAGAAATATTGTAAGAAGAAATATGGTTGATGGCTGCATTTAAAAATACATTTAAGCTTTATGGACTTTGAGAAAATTGTTGTTTCCAAGACACCTCTTATATATATACAGGTAATTGCGGATTTACTGATGGTCTACAGAGATTTAGACGGCGTGCACGTCACATGATTTACGCAATCCGCTTGGTTCTTACTAGTCCGAGGCAAAATGAAAACATTCATCTTTATATAGTTTTTTTTTTGGGGGGGGGGGGGGTGGCGCTATTGGTATAATACAGGTCTAAGTATGAAAATTAAGTAGAAAAGTTCAACTTAAGATTAAATTTCGTGAATTTGAGTGCCTGTTTAGGGGTCAATTTCTCTATACCAGTCCTTCTTTAATCTGTTTTTCAAAGAATGGGACTCTAATTTTGTCACAACCCATGTAGAGTAATGAAATCCTTTAATAAGCTATTACAGTTCATTAGTTAACAAAAAACTTCATGGTTAATATACACGAGACAAAAGCAATAATAATAGAGTGATCGAATTTAGGAGGAAAGTTAATGTAAACATACAATTATTCAAATGAAAAATAAATTTTTGTATGTCTTAAGTCGAGAGGTTCATAATAAATCGCCCTAATTCTTAGAGTATCTTTATAATTACATTATGCATTTATTGAATATATCGTTTAAAGACATCGTTACTATTCAAAAATATCATGAATAATGTCGAAGGGTTCCAACTTTTTTAATTTTGAAAAGTCCTAAATTAATACTATAAATATTTTACTTCATTCAATATAGCCTGTTTACATATGAAAACCACATTAGCTGGGACTTCAGCACTTGTTCCGATTTGTGGACGAACATTATTTGAAGTACATGTGTATCTGCTCCAAAGATCATTCATTCACAGTGTGGGTGGTTATTAGATTTGCCCATTAAGCTACATTACAGTACAATCGAGTTTAAACGCAAACAGAGAGGGTTTTCAAAATTTTGGAAAGTTTCCTAATCTCTAGCGTCATTCGATCATAACATAATGTAGACGATTTATTTATTAGAGCGTTTATAAGACGTCCTTTTCAATTTAAAGAAATTCAGAACATTTTAAAAGTTTATTCTCGTCTTCTGCACACCCCCTACTTTTAAAAAGCTTTATTCTCTGACGTCACAGATTAATGTCGTCTGCGTACTGAAAGACATCGTGTGAAAGAGTAAAACAAACAACACAAGGTACAGAACAGACGAGCTCCTTGTAATGGCGGATAATTGCTTTAAGTAATAATAACACTACAAGACGCTAAAAGATCAAAGCTGCATCTGCTCTGAGCTCGAGAAAAACCCCGACCACGTCTGTATTCATTTCTACTCGGTAAAAGAGACCGAAATTTACATTCAAACTAAGAACAACACTTGGTCTTGATACCTCTCTTTTTATGTATTTGCGCCATAAAATACTTACCTTAATTACAATTTCAGCCTCGGGCAAGCATTTTACATATGTACATGCAAATTTGTGCAAAGATAAACGTAATTATGATATAAGTGTCCGACTGGTCGAGCTGCTATATCATTATATTATCTTGTTTGTTATAGTTGTATGATTGTATTAATGATTACCACAATTTGTAGCTTTTGTACAAAGCATGGGGGATCTTATTCACAATACATTCAGATTTTCTTTACATATGATATTCCCTTCAAAATAGATCTCTCTCTCTCTCTTCAATGTGTATAAGCGAGATAAACTCTAAGCTGGAATTGAAACAGTTGCCCTCTCATCTCCATCGTCGGAAACCCACTGTGACAGCCTATTGCCCTACGATTATTCCTTAATTAATATGACCCTGACTTTTGACAATATATGTTGGTTTATTATCATAAAATAAACATCGAAGAAGTACCCAACAGTTATTCACCCTCAGAGTCGAGAAGGTAAGGCAAAACCATTAGAATCATCAAAATCATCTTGAAAGAAAATTGTGACCTCCAAAGTGTCAAAAAGCTTGTACAGACCCAGCCATCGTCCCACTTGACTTGTAAAATGGTATCCCCACTAGATCAAAGTTGGGCGAGTGATAGTAAAACACGGACTGAAGGAAACGACAAATATAGCAAAAAGAAAACTGAGTTTATTCCCTCCATGACCTAATATGTGCCCGAGATGCATGATCCAGATTCAAAAAAAAAAAACAAAAAAAAAAAATAGTGGCGACCCCTACAGAAAGTTACAATTTTTTAATATTTTGTTACTGACTTGTTTACGTTTTTTATATTTTCGTTCGTGTACAGTATAATTTTAAGTTTTGCATTTAATTTTATTTAATCTTTATTTTAAATTATTGAACCAACTGGTAAGTCACTGAATATATTAGTCTAGCGTAAAAAGAAGGGAGGAGATCTCCAACAAGACCCCTTTGCAGCATCAACAGTAAAACACCAAAACACCCGATGCAAAAACACAAAAGACGAGTACAGCATGAGACGGAAAAGAGACATACGACATGTAAACATCAAACACAAAAGACTACACATAAACCGACGAGACCAATGGGCAACCGGTGCCGACTTTGGACGGCCATCTGTCACGCAAGTAGCAAATGGTGTGGTTATCCTGGATTACGTGCGCACAACCCTCTCACTTCTCCAATTACCCAGAGGTCTCGAAGAACGTACAATTGTGGTGTAAAACAACCTCCTCACTGTAAGATGACATCACACAAACAAGACCGCGAAACGCAGAGGCCCCAGAGACACAGATGAATATGTAAATGGATATAAAAAGAGGGCATGCGTAATACAGTCCGTGCTCTGCCGGCTGTAGCGAGCTCATGTATGTAATCACCCGAGGAGTCCGACTGACATTCAGAGAGGACAGGTGGTCGGGGCCCTGTCTTCTCTAAGTAGCAATTGTACAATCGCAGGTGTCGCCACTAAGAGTCCTATTCTGAGCTGAATAGTTCCTTAATAATAATGCGTACGAAGAGCCAATTTTAACCCTGTAAATGTAATTTGCATTTTCTATTTTTGTTTATTTGTAGAAATAAAGCTTGCACAATTGGTCAGACAGGTATTATACATATACCCTCCTCCGGCATATTGTTTCCGGCATATAAGTGACTTTTCTCTCCCTTCCTCTTCCACTTTCATCATCACATTATGTTGATGATGCCGACGCACTGGCGTAGGACAAGGGGGGGGGGGGGGGGGGGGGGCAGGGGGGCAAGTCCCCCCCCCCCCACTTTTGAAAGTGGGGGGGGGGGGGCATAAGTATGTTTGTGCCCCCCACTTTTTGACGTAATTTTTGGTCATACAGATATAAAAAAACTGCAAAATACCTTTAACTCAAACTATATAGAATATCATTACATGTATATGTTAATGATAGAGGACACAGACAGTATTTTCTGATTAGTCAATATTTTACTTAAAAAAATTCCTGGCTCGCTACCGCTCGCCAGCCATTTATTCATGTACTTAAAATTTAGAATTGCACCAGAAATGTTAAAATTTGTGCATACAGAACATGAAAACCCAATATTTATTTTTTAATCTCTTCCTCAACACCCCCCCCCCCCCCCCCTCCCTTTCTTTTTTTTTTTTTTTTTTTTTTTTTTTTTTTTTTGCTTGTTAGAAATTTTGGGATGTTGTGCCCCTCCACTTTTTCAAGCAGAGCTACGCCATTGCGACGTGTTTGGACCTTGAATCTTCACACGTAAAATAATACTGATTCAAGAAGTATCGAGACAATATGATACATACGAAGAACAAAGTTAGTGGGGAATGAAGAAAATATGGATCTGGGTTAGGGTCCCCTATATAATGGTTAAGGCAGAGATGAGGGGATGGACAGGGTGAAAGGGAGGGAGAAGGAAGGAGGAGGGAGGGAGGGAAAAGGAAGATAGGGGAGGCAGGGGGAGAAAGGAAGTGCGAGGGGGGGGGGGGGGGGGTAAGGGAAGGGCGAAAACGAGGGAGAGGGGGAGGGGAGGGGAGGGAAGGGAGAGAGAGAGAGGTACCCCTCTGCCCCCCACCGATATAGTATTCGACCTGTTCGTTTGCTTGTCTGTTTTTCTAATCCTCTGAAATCTTAAAACATTGTCGAATCATGTAGTATGTGTTAGTTAATTCATATCTATACATCATTGTATGAGTAAGACAGGAGGGGATCTCCAACAAGACTCTATTGTAGTACCCTCAACAAAACACCGGGGCACTCAAACCGAAACAACAAAACACCGGGGCACTCAAACCGAAACAGCAAAACACCGGGGCACTCAAACCGAAACAGCAAAACACCGGGGCACTCAAACCGAAACAACAAAACACCGGGGCACTCAAACCGAAACAGCAAAACACCGGGGCACTCAAACCGAAACAGCAAAACACCGGGGCACTCAAACCGAAACAACAAAACACCGGGGCACTCAAACCGAAACAACAAAACACCGGGGCACTCAAACCGAAACAGCAAAACACCGGGGCACTCAAACCGAAACAACAAAACACCGGGGCACTCAAACCGAAAAGACAGAGTAGACAAGCACAACAGGAGACGGAAAGGGACTAGGAACACCAAAAACCCGACATCAAAACACTTAACATAGCATACTTCACATACATGTAAACCAACGATGTAATGACCTTGGCATACGACTATTTTCGAATATTTAAACCGTAGTTATAACTTTCAAAAAGTAAAAAGAATAAATTTCAAATTTCACGTAACACATAGATTGGACAAGAACTAATTTTTGGTACATGTTCCAAAAGTTTGCCCTTGTGATAGTACGCTTAGCCTTTGACCTACTATTTAAAACTGCAGCCTTATGCTAAATCATTTGTGTTTCATGGTACGATATTTCTTGATGAGGCAATAATTTTATTCGATGGTTTATGTTTTTTTATTTTATTTCATTTTATTTTTTTTTTTTTTTTGCCTTCCAATGATTGCATGCATATATAAACTAATTTTGGAAAAGCATAAAGTATGTGATGCGCGCATCACACCCTACCCCCCCCCCCCCCCCCTTCTCTGATTCAGCGCCTGATCGGGTAGATATATCTTTGTTTTACCCTTTTACATGAAATCCAATGAAACTAAAGACGGGTCCTTTGTTTACGTAATTCCCCTCACACCAAGAAAGGGTGTGACCACACCTATAGTAGCACTTTTACAGTTAATTTAACAGCACTTCCATAAAAAAGTAGAACTTGTGTATCATTTTTCTATAAAAATCCACAACATTGCTGAAGTATCGAGAAAAACGAACGAAATACTGGAAATCCAATATTGTAATGACTCAAATACTGAGAGAAATTCAATGTGATGACTCTGTCATACGATATAGCCATCACCTGTATGGTACAAGACGTAGGTAAAGCGCTGTGATCGGGAAGAAAATTCTAACAGAGGGCATCCAATAAAATATTACAAAACTAAAATTTATCGAGTAACAATGATAGGAGAATTTTTACCTAACATATAAGTTGTTACGAAAACTAATTACAAAATCTAAATTGAAATTAAGGATAATGCATTTTCGATGTTATGAAAACTTACATTCAGACTGATGCACATACATGGCTGTATTAATAATTAATCTTTATTCATGAAGAAACCCATTACGAGCAACACATACACTAAGTGTACATATATATTGTGCATGTAAGGTATGAACAGGTCATACAGTCCTCCAACGGATAACACACAACTATCATTTATTTTTCTTTGCATCCCTGAATCGTAAATTAAGAAAACAACAGCTGAAGTCTCATTATCCTTGAATTGTAAATTCGACGACGCACTGATTTTAAAATTGCTTCCAACCCACACTCAACCCAACACGATAAGAACATTCTCATAGTCAGCAACCAATAAAGATCCCCTTTATTAAAATAAAAAGAACACACAGAGAATGCATGGTGCCTACAAAAAATGGTTACATTGGAAGACGTAATGCATGGTAAGATGAGTAATTCGTTTGCATAAGTTATTAGAAATAAAACCTGTGTTTGTGAAACACGAATGCCCCTGTTGGCATCTTTGTCAGTAAAACAGATGAAAAGTAGTTTCACATTTGAGGTCAAGGTCACAAGGTCAAATTTAGTATCCATGGAAAAGTCTTGCCACATGGAATTCATATGTGAAATATGAAATCCCTATCACTTTTACCATTCAAAAGTTATGGCTAATGTTTAAATTTTCGAAATAAGGTCAAACTCCAAGGTCAACTTTACAATGTCAAAAATTTTGGTTTCCATGGAAAGGTCTTGTCACAAAGAATACACATGTGAAATATGAACGCCCTATCACTTACCATTCGAAAGATATGCCCAAGGTTAAAGTTTTTCAAATGTAGGTCAAAATCCAAGGTCAAGTTCACAAGGTCAAAAATTTTGGTATCCATGGAAAGGTCTAGTCACAAGGAATACACATGTGAAATATGAAAGCCTTGTCACTTACCATTTAAAAGTTATGGCCAGGGGTGAAGTTTTTGCGGACAAACAGACAGACGGACAGACCAAAACCTATATGCCCCTGAATCTTCGATTACGGGGGCATAATAAAAATGAGCATCACAGAAATTAAGAGTATCATCTGTTTCAGTAGTGGGGAGGGGGTGTCATTAAGTTATTTTTTTATTTCATTTGAAATCAGAGTTTGCGCGTTAAAGGTTATTTAGTACAAAATCTTGATCTCTTCTAGATCTAGTCAGATTCATGATTAACAGGACAACAGTAGGTTTTCATCGATTTTATTATTTTTTTTCTTTCAAAACAGTGTTCATTTAAAGGAGGAGATTCCAATAGTCAGATTTATACAGTATTCCAATACAAAATGAATGATATAATAAGAAAGAACGCTTTTTTACTTTTAGAACACTTTCACACATCCCCATCATATATTTTCAACTCAGGTAAATTTGATCTCAATTTCATGAAACAGATCATAAGATACGACTACCGATCATTATTAACGGATTAACAGTCTTTCAATATGTCAATTGAATAATATGTGGTTTGTAGTCTGAGGATGAAAAGGAAGCTATATTAATCTTATTTTCAATGACACTGTACCTCTTATATTTAACATCTTCAGTATTCCCCCACCTCCCTTGGACCGATTCCAGCGATCAAAACAACACAAACAACATCAAAAGAAAGATGGGGATGTTAAACAGGACTTGGCTGTAACACCCACAACAACACCCTGAAACACCCCTATATGAAAACACGGAGTAGACATTCACAGGAGACTCAAAAAAGGCAAGGACAAAAGACGACATCAAAACATTTTATATAAAATACTACACATAAAATTGTTGGAGATCCCCTTCCTTCTCTTACATAAACCTATAGGTGGACCAAAGGACAATCGGTGGCACAGGGATTTATCACGCTAATACCGGTTGCTCCATTTACTATGTGTATATATAGTAAATAGAGCAACCGGTATTAGCGTGATAAATCCCTGTGATCGGTGGCGACTTGGGACGGTCTTTCATGGTTATCCCGATTACATACGTTAATTCTCGCACTAGTCCAATTACCCAGTGGTTTCGAGGAACGCATAATTGTCTTGTAAGCTGACGACGCAAAGAAGACAGCAAAACACAGGGACCAAAGCAACACACAAATGGATCTGATGCAAAAGAGTACGAAAATAGTCAGTGTTCTGCCAGGTGAGGCGACCTCATGCATGTTATCGCCCGAGTAGTCCGACTAAAATTCAGAGAGGACAGGTGGTTGGGGCCCTATCTTCTGTAACAAGGTTTCATCAGAGTCTGTCAAAGTGGAACTCTTCAGAATGCGCATGTATAAGGCTGTAGATTGATCAAGTATCCTGTATGAAAGGTCAAGTATCCTGTATGAAAGGTAATCTGGTGACACCAGGATCAAATCGGGGGTATAAAAGACAGTTGGTGATTCTAGTGCATTTTTTATTATAATTCTTTCTACCCTTGATCCTCCTTATTATTATTTTTTTCATTTCACTAAACAAGAGGTCTCTCTAGATCATCCTGATGCTTTCAGTTTGTCGATACGTGCTTTCGTTCTGAAAAAGAAGTTTGTCAAATAAGGTTATCCCCGTTACCTACTTTTGCCTGTGGTGGTGCCACCTATTGAGGGATCCGGACGAAAAACAACAACACTTGTAGGGGACCATTATTACTTCATTCAAACCAAGTTTCATGAAAATCTGTTCAGCGCTTCTGGAGAAGAAGTTGAATATGTATGAAAATCACCCCTTTTCCTTTTTACATAAGGAAAAAATCATTAAAAGTCAAAAAATTAAATTTTAGTATAAAATACATTTCAAAGCATTTAGCAACTTCAAAAATATGATAAATATGCAATAAATGAGTGTGTAAAATCATACACTTATTGAGTTATTTAAAGAAATAGTGCATAAATGTGCATTTCTGACAAAGTCCGGAAAGACGTCAAAAACGCGTCAAAAATTTGACTTCGGAGTGGACCCAAAAATAACAGCACTTCTTAAGACATCTCTCTAGATCATCCTGATGCTTTCGGTATGTGGAAACATGCTTCCATTCTGAAGAAAAAGTTTGTCAAATAAGGGTACCCCCGTGACCAACTTTTGCCTGTGGTGGCGCCTCCTGTTGACGGATGCGGACAAAAACAACAACTCTTGTAGGAGACCATTATTACTTCATTCCTACATGTACTAAGTTTCATCGAAATCCCTTCAATGGTTCTGAAGAAGAAGTCGAAAATGTCGAAAAGTTTACGACGGACGACAGACGATGGAGATTTGCTCAGGTGAGCTAAAAAGTTAGGATGTGAAATTCAAAGTTATGTGCTCGAATGCATGTATCAAACCGAATTTCAACAGTAGCTGAGATTTAATTTCTTAACTTCTTTATGACAGTGGAATACGAATGCGTATTTCGTTTTTATTTGTTCAGTAGGTATCATACATGTTCATAAGAAACTGCTCATTGAATGTATTTTTCGAATAAAAACATTTCTGAAACAGCAGGGATTGTCGGAATTTCCACTGTAAATCATATTGCAGCTTTAATAAGACAAATTCTATTTATTGATTTCAGGCCTTATAAACAGATGGATAGATCTAATAAGTTGTTTCTTATGTCACCCCTCTTACAATTTTTTTTATTAAATATGTGGCAGTACTGAACAGAATAGGACTATATGTTACAAAGGTTACGTGGAACGTTCAGTCGCTTACATCGCGATAACATCTGCATGAAGTTTATGCTATAAAATCGAGAATATTTGTGCGTACTACTTCGTCAATCATAGTTTAGTATTCAAAGGTAGTACAAAAATATGCCGTTCACATATTTATGTGATGTAGAAATACAAGTCTGCTCTTGCGCAAACTAAAAGGATATATGAATTCAATGCTACCATTCACATTTTGATATAGTGTAGAATATTACACGTCTTCAAATTCATAGCAGATAAATTTGTAGCATAGACCAGACATTTCGGGTACTTAACCCTCGTTAGTGATCCTTTATCGAAACAATGAAATACATGTATGACCAAAGACTGTGAACGTTACCTCCTAAACATATCAAAACACGTACGTAGCATAGGATAGGTGGAGTATGATGATGCAGGACCAACTTTTCAGAAATTTCGAGAATATTTTTTGAACAGAATTTTTCGAAAGCGTTTGAAGAAACGATTAACTGGAGTTTATCGGATTTGTCTACATGTGCCCTCGGAACTTCCAGTCCATCAGCAGTAACACTGACCAAGTAGTACAAATATTACACGTATTCAAATTCATAGCATCATTTAAGAACAGATATATTTGCAGCATGGACCAGACATGCACATTTTGGGTACTTGACCCTCGTCAGTGATCCTCAATCCAAACAATGAAATATCGTTAAAAACTGTTATAATTATGTCCAAAAATACAAAAACACGTAACAGGATGGGTGAGGTGTCATGCTACAGAAATTTCGAAAAAAAGCGTTTGAAGAAACGATCAACGGATGTTGATCGAACTTAGCTAAATATGCCCTCGGGACTCCTGGTCCACAATCAGTGACACTTGTCTAGTGGTACAAATATTATACGTCTTCAAAGCATCAGATATATAGCATGTACCAGACATGCACGTTTCAGGTACTTAACTCTCGTCAGTGATCCTCAATCCAAACAATGGATTACTCTTATTATGACCCAGGACTCACAAATTTATGCCATGAAATACAAAAAAACGTAGCAGGAAGGTTGGGGTATGATGCTACAGGAACCGCTTTTTAGAAATTTGAGAAAATTCTAATAACAGAAGTTTCCGAATGCGTTTGAAGGAACTTTCAACCCAAATTGACTGGACTTGGCTACATGTGCCCTCGGGGACTCCTTGTCCACAATCAGTGACACTTACCAAGTGGAATAGATATTACGCGTCTTCGAATTCTAACTTAACTAAATTTAAAGATAATAAAGTATATTAAAAAAAAAATCTTAGAATTAAAAAAAAGAAAGAAATGATCACAAGAGACTGAGAAAAATGTTAAAGAAAACAAAAGATCCAAATCATTCTGCAAAGATGCAAAATGAAGGAAGGGATCTCCAACTAAAACTCAGCAAAACACAGAACCATCCCTTTGCCAAAATACAAAGTAGACATGAAGAGATGCAGACGGGACAAGGAACTCAACACATGACATAAAACACTTTTAAAATTCAAAGACAGGCCGGTCATCTGTCTCGAATCTGCACGCATTACGTGCGCACAGCCATTCTGCTTGTATTAGAGAAATAAGTGCCAATTTGTTGGATAACTTATACCTTTGTCTTTTAAAAAATAATCCAATTTCAAACACCTTCTATAATACATTGCTTACAAATTATTATTATAAGAGTTAAACATTATTAAAGTCAGAGAAAGGAGTGGATCGCCCTTTGCAAAATACAGAAATTCGCAAATGCGAAATAACAGCGTGGACAAACACAACACGAAATATCAAAGGAACATCAATGACGTCATCGTAACATTAAACACAAAACACTAAACATAACGCAAAGGGACAAAGAAATTATGTTTGTATGATAAGGCAATAACTGAATGACTCTTTTGAATAAGTTTTCTTCACATAACACAAAACGACTCCAATATTGTTGAAACAATTTCAGACACATACTTCATCCATGGACATTTTCTACTCGATATATATGCCCCAGGTGATTCCACACCACTAAACCGACGATAAGACATTTTTTACAATCTGGCACTCGTTCTGTGTATTATGAATCAATAATTTTTTGCATGGAATGTGTTTTAGAATTAATAAATCAGGCCTAGATTTCCTTTACTAATTTTTTTACCTCAATTGAGTTGAAAAAGATCATGACGATAATCACAACAACACTCACAATAGAACACCACATTGAGCATCGAAGGACCCCCAGCAAGCTAGAGGTGGGACCAGGTGCCCGGGAGGAGTAAGCATCCCCTGTTGGCTAGCCGTACCCGCCGTCGATGTTCAAGCACGGAATGAATACAATATATAAAAATCATGCACTGTCTGAGGTTATGTCTATATAGAAAGTGCCATGGCAACAATCAAGCATTCGATGATGGTCTGATTTCTGGCTTACAATACATCATAAGACACATAAACAATAAAAACAAACGAAGCAATGAATTAAAGTCAACACAAAACCCGAAATCAGATCCTAAAAATCACAATCAAAAGGCTTACAAAATCTTGAAACAAATATAGATCAACTATCTAACGTGAAAAGAAAATAGGACAAAAAGACGGAGACAATAAAACAGCTTCACAGAGATAGTCTGATGAGCAATCTTCAGAGTCCAGTGCACGTACGAAATACATGGAAGGAAGAGCTTTTAAAGTGGTACAATGATTATTACATACATTACATTATAAACATATTTAAAAAATATTAAAATATCACATGAAGCATTTTAAATATAAGATGCAAAGAATAATATTGTCGCGTCCGTCACCGGACACCGTAACGTAGGGACGAGTTTGCTCTTAAGGCTGATGAAGTTGTTTAAAAACAAAGATGAGAGTAGTTTTCAATTTTCTAACTCAATATATTTATTCAAAATAATAAAAGAGAGGTAATATTCTGTCTTTCCAACTCTCACTACTACCAGGCTGTATGTACCTTATACTAGTACCTTTAAGGACTGATTACAGGTTAGCCATTTAGAGTGATATTTATGGAATTTACCACATGTAATAATATATGAAAAAGGTTCCTAGATTGTTATGATATTACTTCAGTTATTTGCCACTCCAATATCTGAGTCTTTGAGTTACGTTGTACTCACTGACCAGTCATACTGTGGATTAATTGCTTTATTACCAAATGATAGGAATATTACTTTAAATTACTTATTGCATAAAGAGATATAGTTACTCTTTCACTATAGACTGAGCTTGCTAGTCTTTTACAGTTAACCAATGATCAGTCAAATTGACAGTGATTTTGTCCTATTCAAAGTGAACTTTTAAAGAATTGTTTTTATATCAGTTAAATTAGTGTAGACAAAGAAGGATAACTCTCACAATTATCACTCTGGACTGAACCTTTCTAGTCTGTATATTTCAAATGACTACTGGTTTGTCAAACTGTGATTTAATTAATTTACTGTGGACAGAGAAATATAACTCTAACAATGACCACTCTAGACTGAACCTTTCTAGTATGGCTACATGGTCAGTCAAACTGTGATTTGATTAACTTACTGTGGACAAAGAAAGATAACTCTCACAATTATCACTATAGACTGAACCTTTCTAGTCTATATATGGTTAGTCAGACTGTGATTTCTTACATAAATTAAATCTGATAAACTCTGTTATGATTCCAAATAAAAGTATTCGATTCTGAATGTGATATTGAGAGTTATTCCCAGTTACTCCAAATGAGTAAGATAAAACTCCTTGTAAAATAAACCTCCTTGTAAAATAAGTCTCCTTTAAAAATAAACCTCCTTTAATCTTTATAAATTATAACTGAACTCAAACTAACAGTAAATCTGTACAATAAATCTGTGCTCTGTGGCTATACTTCTCAAAACACGTCTACACTCATGAAATCAAAAGACCCTCTCTGACAACTTCTGTCTTCTGACTCTATAGCAACCCCAACTTCTCCAACAAAACCAACATCTCCATCAATATAATGCAGGTTATTGATTGGCCATTGCTTCTATACCAAATCTCTCAATAAACTTATATGAATCATATATGAAAATTCAAGTAAAAATAAAGCAGACAACTTAAAGTTTCTGAACATACAATAAATTTAATAATCAGAGTTAAAATTCATTAACAATCGCGAAACAAAACATTAGCCGGCTCCAACTAAAACGCGCAACTGACCAAGTCAAGCGCTTCACCGACTTTGGAAATATGTAAACAAAAGTTCCAACTTGTCAGCCGCTAAATCATGAAGCAGGTATTTAAACAATGAACAATGAAAGGTAACAATAATTAAATCAAAACAGCATTAGATACATTCATGAAAATAGTTCATAGCTGTTATGTAAGCAAAACGATAAACACAGATATAAACTGTAGCTTACATTTCCTCTGATCGGATATAATAGACAGTAATATGAAAATTCGTAAATCCGACCAGTTACAGTTCTATAATTAATACATGAAACAAGAGACTGGTTTCACACTCCCCCATGCTTAAGCATTTACGTCCTCGTAAATGTTAACTAAATTAATACTCCATGACAGAATTTTCAAATATATACAAATTTCATACAAGGATTCCATCTATAGATATACATATAATAATCATACAAAAATACTTTTGCAATATCTTGGAAGATATATGAACACTCTTACATGTCATGTAATACACAACTCTAAATTATAACGAGAATCAAATATGCAAACATGTCTAATTCAATTACTATAGATTTCCTTACAATTCTACCACATAGAACCATCACATATACTGGTAGCTTAGTCACATATATCTTTGGCAACATAAAACACATGGAATTACTATAAAAGTACACGTGTAACAAATTGCAATCATGTCTAATTCATTTCATGCATATTTCAATTATTCTACCACGTAAAAGCATTATACTGGTAGCTAGAACTATATATCGATCTGTTTTGGCATTTATAGCACATACAATTACTATATTCAACACGTACGAGAAACATGTAACAAATCACACTAGCTGATATGAGAAGAAGGAGTATATGACTGAAGCATTTATGAAGAATTTATCTCATCAAAAAGGTTCTGTTAACTGTATTTTTCCGTTTGAAAAACTGTTACCAAAGAAGCATTTGAAGAAAACAAATATATATATAACGACTGGAATCCATAAAATGTGCCAAAAATTTCTCAACATAGCTACAAGTTTAAAGTGAATTCTCATAGATGATTAAAGACATTCCTGGGGAAAATGATAAAGTTTTCCCAAATTTTTGCACAAAAGCGTCATTTCAAATATAAAACAGTATTATAGCAGTAAGTAAAGTATATGAATTCACGGATATTTTCCAGCAAACATTAAGCTTGAGAACAATGGAAGGACTCTATGCTATATATCCATTAAAAAAAATTTCAGTGGGCTACAGCAAAGTATAAGCTAGAGTCTTCTTCAATACAAGATATATAGAAAAAATCAACAGAATGATATCCTAGCACATTGTTATACATGTATTATAAGGACTTGAAATTTCTGCTTAGTAAAGCTTAGTGAGAATGAATTTATCTTTACTCGAATCTATTGTAATTAACCAAATTGATTAAATAAGTCTTTACTTTCTGTTTCTGTGATTTCCAGTTTGGCGGCGATTATTGTAAGAAGATGATTGATTCCATCGATAGATACCTCCGAGAACAGATCTGGGGCGTGTGGAGGCGACTGGGGACCTGCTCCTGTTGTTATTCCTGAGGAGTCCAACCATCTCCCTAAGCAACCTATTTTGTTCCTTCATTAGCTTGTTGTTTTCTTCTATATTCTTTTCCATACGCCTTAGTTCGTATGCATTATCGATCCCTACACTCCTAATATTGGCTGACAAGGTCTGCATCTGAGCTAACAACTGTGATGACGAAGATGATTTAGACGAGGATGACGAGGAGGAGGAGGTTGAATCCTGTCTTTTCCTTTTTTTATTTAGGTGGTTCATCTAATCTCTCATCTTCAAAGTCACTCTCTCTTCGTAACAACTGTTCTGTCAGATCTTCTACTTCTTGTTCATCCTGGATTGTCACTTCTTCCTCATGACATTCAAACTTCCTGTTCTCCTTCAGAGGATGACTGACTGATTGTTGATGTCGTTGGTTTCTTCTGCACAATAATCCTGGAGGAGATAGGCTGAGCTGAAGTTGATAAAGCTGGTGATGGCGATGGTACAATCTGACAGATAGTAGATGAGACAATAGGTGAAGTGGAAAAAGCGACGACCACTGGTGTAACAGACGATACAGCAGACAAAACAGCAGACGAAACTGTAGACGATACGGCAGACGATACAGTTGACGACACAGTAGATGATACAGCAGACGAAACAATTGACAACACGGTAGATGGTACAGCAGACGAAACAGTTGACAACACGGTAGATGATACAGCAGATAAAACAATTGACGACACAGCAGATGATACAGCGGACGAAACAGTTGACAACACGGTAGATGGTACAACAGACGATACAGTGGGCACAACAACTGCAGGCAAATACCCTAATGTAGACTGAGATGATACACACTGAACAGTGGATGATATAGGTAACGATGATACAACGGTTAAAGAAGGCAATGTTGTAGAGATGACTGATGTACGTTCCTTTTCCTCTGGGATAGGAATGATATTCGCTAAAACAACCTCCCTCTGGTCAGCAACAGCAGATGTGACAGTTGCAGTCGGTACTTTGATTCTTTTTCTCATTTCCCAGATGAGGGAACTCTCCACCTGTGTACACGCAACGACATCGGTCATGAAATTGAATGAGTAGGGTGTCTGTGATACAATAATGTCCCATGGTGCTTTTGACGGGTCTGTTGGGTTCAACTTCCTAGCCAACCGTCTGTGCTTCAAAAACCATGTAATGTGCTGCCGAACACTTGCTTCGCTGTATGTTCTACATTGACATAGGCTGCATGTGAATGGTGCCTCCTGATAGTCCACATGTTCTGAGATATAGTGTCTCAAGGTCCGGGCCTTCTCTACACTGTAGGAACACTGGACACATTTGTATAGCAGCCCACTCTTGGTGCTCTTAGACATCTCTAACCATAACTACAAGGTAAGAATAACATTTATGATTAACAACATAGAATCACAGGGTTCTTGTCCCTAAAATTCTTTTAATTAATGAATTTAGAATAACAGGGTTCTTTTTGGTCCCTAAAATTCTTCTACTTAATTCCAGTATAATGGTACATGTATGTCTATCTCACATCTTCTACACCAAGGAGTTTGCAAAAGGGCAATATGAAAAAAAAATTAAATATAGGGAACAGTGATTGCAATTTTCATTTAACTGCTAACACTGCTAATCACAAGAAAAATGTATGAATTTCAGGTGCTTTATTTCATAGCATCACGTAATACATTTTTTTCTCTTCATAAAAGGCATAAAAATCAGATACATTCATATAAGCTAAGATAGAGCTTGAAACTTTTTGACAGCAGATTGACCCCATTTTGGTGGCTTTTCTCCTTTATAGGGTTTTAGTTTGTTGTAAATGACCACTTTCATCTTTCCTTGAGAATCCATTTGGATTCAATAAACTAAATCATTGATTCTTTGGACAACAACAAAGGGTCCATGATACAGAGGGTGCAGCTTACTACACTCCCCTTCTTTTCTCTCTTCGTGCAGGTACAACGCATAATCTCCTGGATTGTATGGACTTATAGATGCCTTCTGATCATAACGACACTTGTGATAATTTGCAGATTGCTGAAGTTGTTTCCTGGCGATCGCATGGGCTTTATTTATTTTCTCACGGAACTCCTGCAGGTAACTTCCCTTTGTTATTATATTTCCCTCATAAGATTTTGGTTGACCAAATATGATATCTACCGAGAGGCAGACTTCCCTTCCTAACATTAAGAGGTTAGGTGACAGGCCTGTTGAGGCACATGAGGTTGCCCGATATGCAGCTGCCAGACAGTCTAAATTTAGATCCCATTCCGTTTCTTCTTCATTCCGCTCAATTTCTGCATTAATAACCATCTTAGAATAAGGTGGAATGTGGTAATTTTGACTTGCAGTCCAGGTAACCCTATCTGAATACAAGGAATAGATTTTCCCATGAACTTTATAATACCCTCACTCAGTAATATATCTGCTGCTCCTCCTTCATTTTGTAAAATGTCTATCCCAAGTAGGGCATCATCTTCAATGTTTGCTATAACAAGCTCTCGTTGAAAGCAAAGGGGACACAATTCTATTTCAAATTTAGCCTTTCCCATCTTCTGTATAAGTTTTCCTCCGGCTCCCGTAATTGTGTCAGTACATTTGGTCAATGTGGGACGTCTTCCCTCAGGAATCTTTAAATAACTCCTCCTAGAAATAACAGTTTTTGTGGCTCCTGGGTCTGCTATGTAAATGATTTTGATGCCATTTAATTTTCCTTGTACATAGACTCCATCATAACTTAAAGATTTCAGAGAACATTGTTTTGCTTGCATAGTCAGGTCTAGACTCTCCGTCCGTCAGTCAGTCTCCTTTTGGACCTCACCTCGACCTACAGGCGTGGTCCGTGTTAGTTTAACGGACCCATGCCTTGACGTGTCGAAATACCAGGTATATTTACACCTGGTAGCCTGCTTGGCTCACTTGCCCTACCAATCATCTGCTTCTGTGGACACTCCCTTGCTAAATAGTTAAAACACTGATCATTTCTTCCAGAATTATTCTGGCCGTATGCACCCATGAACCTAGGTGGTCCTTGAGGTTGAAAGGTCATTGATGGAACCTGGATGGTTGGGGGTGGAAATTGCATTGGTACTTGTGACTTTTGGGCTTCTTGTATTCTCTCCACTGTTGTGTCAAATCATTAACCTTCTTGTGCAAATTTTCAGCCTTCCCCTTTGTCCCATTATGGTTCTTCGGCCTCTTCCTGTCTTGTTTATCTTGTCCATCTTTCTGGATTTGATCTGGTTTCTGCTGTACTCCCCTAATAGCTTTTCGCTCAGACCTGATTTGCTTCTGATGGGTCTCCATGAAGTTAATGACTTCACTTACAGCATCATTAAGATTGCTTGGTTCCTTTGAAAATTATACATGGAATCTAGCATCAGAATTCTCAAGTCCATCTAGAAACCTTCTCACAAGGTCCTCATTTCTTACTTCTGTCGAGCGACTAGGATAGGCTTGAGAGTAAAGTCGCTTTAATTCAGCTGCATAGTCTTCTATGGACTCTTCAGCTTTTTGGTTCCGATTACTAAATTTTGCGATATAGGATCGTCGGGTCTCGACTGTCAGAAATCTACCATCCAACTCCCTCATCAATTTCTAATAGTCTCCCCTTGTAGTCTTTTCTTTCTCCCCAAATACAAACTCTCCAGCTACACCTTGCATTCTTTGAAGCAGTTCATCCAATCTTTTACTACTGCTCCAGGCCCGTCTCTCTGCGATTTCCTCGAAACGGTTCCTCCATATCTTCCACGATTCTTTTCCATCATAAGAGGGGATTTTCAGGCTACCATCTTTCTTGGTTCTAGTTGACATGTGTTTGTCAATTGAGATCTCAGACTCAGTGAATTCTTCACTCTCTTCTCTACTTGACAGGCTATTTCCATCATTTGAAATGCTACTTCTCTTTTCAGGTGCCCCAGGAACCAGGTTAGTCACGACATCTTGCAATAGCTGGATCACTTGCGATAACTGAGAAGCCTGCATAGCATCGTTGGTTGCCGTCACTCCAGAATTATTACCACTAATTACAGGATGTGTGGCATATGCAGAGGGGTATACCATGTTTCCATGTAGCTGTTGGTTATTTGGTGGCTGAATTCTTGCATTATTAAATGGATGAAAACCGCCATTGTTGATTATTTGTCCCTGATTTGTCTGCTGACTTACAGGAACCGTAGTGGGTAATGGTACACTGGATACAACTACAGATGCTGGATTACTTCTTCCTTGCAAACCCTGTGCCATATGTGGCCTCAAAAATGCAGTGTGAGGAAACCTGTTCTGATGATTCTGACCCATCACATTAAAGCTTGATGGCATGCTATTGGTTAGACACCCACTAGTGTTGTATGCTTTATGAGTTGTCTGCCCCTGATTCTGTTGTACAAAGGGTGTACACAGCGGCATGTTGTTGGAACTTGGTGTTGGAAATGTGTTGTTGGAACTATATATTGGCGGCATGAAGTTTGGGTTGGTAGTTGGAAACGACATGTTGGAGACACATGTCGGAAACATAGAGTTGGAATTTCCAGTTGGTAAAATCATGTTAGAACTGCATGTTGGGAGAGTAAAGTTGGAGTTTGCAGTTGGATTTGATAAACTGGAAGTATATGGTAAAGTTGACATCCTTTGTTAGAAAACAGGAGTTGGAATTTGAGAGTTGTAATCTGACATACTCAAGCTAATTGTTGGTATCTGCGCCGCTGAACACTGAACTGAAGTAAATCTATCTTCAAAATGGCCGATAGCATCATGATAAGGAGCATTCACCCATCCAGTACTTTGATTTGAAGTTATGTTGGATGCATTGGTTGTCATGGTATTTGCCAAGTAATGCTGGTTTCCACAGTCCTTTGACTGGAGGGATTTACAGTAGAGGTGGTCTGCTTCTATATATGTTTGACTACGCATAGATGAATTCATTGAATGTACACTTGGCAAACTATACAGTGATGTAGGTGCTTTATCACATGATATGTCACAATAGCAATTGGTCCCTGAATTACTCATAGGCATATAGGGAACAAATCCCACCTGGCCTCGAGAGTATGATGTACCTATGTTCGATGACTCAATATCATTTGAAGCCCTATACATATTCGAATCTGCCACAGTTGCCACATTAGTACTTGTACTCATTTTATTTGACAATTCTGTAGTCATCCTTTGGGGACCTGGGCTGTTGACAGGTGTTGCTTTTTGTTTGCAACCTGGTGACTGATGACCCTTGGGGTCCAATTCATCATGGAATGATGTTTCACTGGCTGGTCTAGTACTTACGTCCACTGCAGAGCCATGTTTTGACTGTCTGCTTCTTCGTTTTCTTCCCATCGTAAATCACACGAAAAATTCAAATAGTAAAAATGTATTGTACAATTTAAAAATTGACCTCGCGAAACGCACTTTTATTGAAGTACAACTTCGCGTTATTTCCTTAGAACAAACTGGTTCGAATCACTAGATCCTTATTTATTAAAACAAAGGATCCCGCCGGGGATGCCAAATCTGTCGCGTCCGTCACCGGACACCGTAACGTAGGGACGAGTTTGCTCTTAAGGCTGATGAAGTTGTTGAAAAACAAAGATGAGAGTAGTTTTCAATTTTCTAACTCAATATATTTATTCAAAATAATAAAAGAGAGGTAACATTCTGTCTTTCCAACTCTCACTACTAACAGGCTGTATGTACCTTATACTAGTACCTTTAAGGATTGATTACAGGTTAGCCATTTAGAGTGATATTTATGGAATTTACCACATGTAATAATATATGAAAAAGGTTCCTAGATTGTTATGATATTACTTCAGTTATTTGCCACTCCAAAATCTGAGTCTTTGAGTTACGTTGTACTCACTGACCAGTCATACTGTGGATTAATTGCTTTATTACCAACTGATAGGAATATTACTTTAAATTACTTATTGCATAAAGAGATATAGTTATTCTTTCACTATAGACTGAGCTTGCTAGTCTTTTACAGTTAACGAATGATCAGTCAAACAGTGATTTTGTCCTATTCAAAGTGAACTTTTAAAGAATTGTTTTTATATCAGTTAAATTAGAGTAGACAAAGAAGGATAACTCTCACAATTATCACTCTGGACTGAACCTTTCTAGTCTGTATATTTCAAATGACTACTGGTTAGTCAAACTGTGATTTAATTAATTTACTGTGGACAGAGAAATATAACTCTAACAATGACCACTCTAGACTGAACCTTTCTAGTATGGCTACATGGTCAGTCAAACTGTGATTTGATTAACTTACTGTGGACAAAGAAAGATAACTCTCACAATTATCACTATAGACTGAACCTTTCTAGTCTATATATATCAAATGACTACTGGTTAGTCAGACTGTGATTTCTTACATAAATTAAATCTGATAAACTCTGTTATGATTCCAAATAAAAGTATTCGATACTGAATGTAATCTTGAGAGGTCAGGTATAAGAAGTGTAGCAAGTTTCAAAGGGTCATTTCCAAAGACTAGTCTGCAGAGAGAAAGGGGTGTCTCTATACAGCAATAATTATTACCACACACACATATACTAGTTTAATGACTTTAAGGTAGATTAACTACACAAGTCAACTAGAACTGTGACTGTGAAGGAATTCTCTTAACTATAACCTCTAAAATGGCATTTCTCCTTCACATCAGAATAAAAGGCCAAACTCTGGTCATTGATAAAACAGGGTCAATCTCTGGCCACAAGACACCATCTCTGTTATATACTGTTCAGGGGCTCAGTTATTCCCAGTTACTCCAAATGAGTAAGATAAAACTCCTTGTAAAATAAACCTCCTTGTAAAATAAGTCTCCTTTAAAAATAAACCTCCTTTAATCTTTATAAATTATAACTGAACTCAAACTAACAGTAAATCTGTACAATAAATCTGTGCTCTGTGGCTATACTTTTCAAAACACGTCTACACTCATGAAATCAAAAGACCCTCTCTGACAACTTCTGTCTTCTGACTCTATAGCAACCCCAACTTCTCCAACAAAACCAACATCTCTATCAATATAATGCAGGTTATTGATTGGCCATTGCTTCTATACCAAATCTCTCAATAAACTTATATGAATCATATATGAAAATTCAAGTAAAAATAAAGCAGACAACTTAAAGTAAATTTAATAATCAGAGTTAAAATTTATTAACAATAGCGAAAATAAACTTCCAACATCGTATTTCCAACATTAGCCGGCTCCAACTAAAACGCGCAACTGACCAAGTCAAGCGCTTCACCGACTTTTGAAATATGTAAACAAAAGTTCCAACTTGTCAGCCGCTAAATCATGAAGCAGGTACTTTTAAACAATGAACAATGAAAGGTAACAATAATTAAATCTAAACAGCATTAAATACATTCATGAAAATAGTTCATAGCTGTTATGTAAGCAAAACGATAAACACAGATATAAACTGTAGCTTACATTTCCTCTGATCGGATATAATAGACAGTAATATGAAAATTCGTAAATCCGACCAGTTACAGTTCTATAATTAATACATGAAACAAGAGACTGGTTTCACAATATCTAAGTAAATAGGGCCCAAAAAAAGCTCACAGCTAATTTAAATTTCCCTCTTTCTATTATTTATTGTCTTAAAACAAGGAAGCTAGGGGCTGTTCGCTCAGTGGCCGCGGTTTGAGACCCTAGAACAAGATTATTGTTAGTCGCATCACTGTGAAGTATGTTTTTTTTTCTTATAATTCAATTCCATTGATTCCAAAGCCTGACAAACATAATTACTTCTTGTGGAATCTGCTATTACAAAATTAAATTAGAAGCTATTTAGATACAGTGTATGTTTAAATATTTTAAACTAAATACGAAATTTCCGACTAATCAGGAGAGAGTAAGGTCTAAAGCAGTTAAAACATGTGCGTCGCCTTATGAAAATATCATATCCTATTTCATACGTTTTGGTATGTTTGGCGAAGCATATATACCTGTCCGTCTGTTTGTGACACTTATAAAAAACAAAGAGTGATCTAGAAGTGTCGTTATGATCGACGGCGGGTGCGGCTAGCCAACAGGGGATGCTTACTCCTCCCGAGCACCTGGTCCCACCTGTAGCTTGCTAGGGGTCCGTCGATGCTTAATTTTGTACTCTATTGTGAGTGCTGTTGAGATTATTGTCAGGATCTTCTTTAACTCATTTGTGTCACACTTATGCCCTTTGCCGTGTGGAGCTCGTAAAAAAGTTCCCCGCGAGGGGTTTGACAGTAAGTGTTTTGAAAATATTTCCCAGACATTGTCGCTATAGCACTCTCTATAAAGACATAACGTCAGACAGTGCATGAAGTTTATATATTGTTTTCATTTTCGTGCTTAAACATCGACGGCGGGTGCGGCTAGCCAACAGGGGATGCTTACTCCTCCCGGGCACCTGGTCCAACCTCTAGCTTGCTAGGGGTCCGTCGATGCTTAATTTGTACTCTGATTTGAATTGATTTGAACATATTTTATTTCCAATTCAATGAAATGGGATCGGGCGTTAAGTTTTTGCAACATTATTAAGTGCCCCCTCCCTACAATATTGATATAATAAACATAATATAATACAGTCAAGAATGACAGCATGACACATAAAACATTTTTTATAGTGAACAGAAAATATCATCAATACTTAATAATTATAATAAATGATGAAAATCTAGAAAGCAAAACATTTGATGATGTAAAGAGATGAAATATCATGAAAAGAAAAAAAAAGAAAGGAAGGAAGGAAGGAAGGAGGAAAGGGAGAATAATAATAATAACAAGAAGAAGAAGAAGAAGATGACGACGATGATGGTGATGATGATGATGATGATGATGATGATGATGATGATGATATACATTGACCATGCATAAAATACTGCTATTGAAAGTGAATGAGAATTAAAACCTCTTTGTCGAAGCTATAAACTTATGAACATTTCTAAAAATTAAATTATTTTCCCTTATGCTTAAGGACTGATCACCAAACAGTAACTTATTTAAGGACAAAGGTTGGAAGTGATGCAAATCATTAAACAGAATGTTTCTTTGAGTAGAATAGTAAGGGCAGTGAAATAAGAAATGGGTGGAATTTTCAAGACCTAGGCCACAATTACACATGTCATCATCAATAAGATTAACTCTGAAAAGGTCAGCTTTTAATTCCGTGCATTTGTGCCTAAGTTTAGTCATAAAAATATCACTCTTCCTATCGCCGCAATGATAATAATCTGGTAATTTCTCGGTGGATTTTGAATTAGCAAGATGGCGCTTAAATTGTTCGAATGAAGGTATTTGATGAATGGATTGGTCAAGATTATTCCAGAGTTTTACAGTGGAAGGGAAGAATGACTTAGAGGTACTGGATAATCTAAACATTGGTAAGTAATAATCTCTGTTTGTTCTAAGATTTCTGCCAGGGCCCCGACCACCTGTCCTCTCTGAATGTCAGTCGGACTCCTCGGGTGATTACATACATGAGCTCGCTACAGCCGGCAGAGCACGGACTGTATTAAGCATGCCCTCTTTTTATATCCATTTACATATTCATCTGTGTCTCTGGGGCCTCTGCGTTTCGCGGTCTTGTTTGTGTGATGTCATCTTACAATGAGGAGGTTGTTTTACACCACAATTGTACGTTCTTCGAGACCTCTGGGTAATTGGAGAAGTGAGAGGGTTGTGCGCACGTAATCCAGGATAACCACACCATTTGCTACTTGCGTGACAAATGGCCGTCCAAAGTCGGCACCGGTTACCCATTGGTCTCGTCGGTTTATGTGTAGTCTTTTGTGTTTGATGTTTACATGTCGTGTGTCTCTTTTCCGTCTCGTGCTGTACTCGTCTTTTGTGTTTTTGCATCGGGTGTTTTGGTGTTTTACTGTTGATGCTGCAACGGGGTCTTGTTGGAGATCTCCTCCCTTCTTTTTGTAATTTAAAAGGTTCAATAATTTCATTCAGATAATTTGGAGTCTGGTTATTATTTTGTACTCTATTGTGAGTGCTGTTGAGATTATCGTCAGGATCTTCTTTAACTCATTGTAGGCGACACTTACTGCATTTTAGTTTGAAATAAATACATCCGACATAGTCTCTTTACCATTAACCAACCAACTGCTATCATTCATAGTATAAAAGCGTAAGATAGATAACTCTTTGTTCTATTGGAATTAGACAGAATTATCCCTCTTCATCGCTTTAATTTGTTCAGTCTTTGCTCTCTCACGGAAAGAAACATCCAGCACTCTAATGTTATTCTGCATAAAGATATATCGATGAGGTGCTCTCAATTAATGAGACAAATTTTGCAGATTACCTCAGGACAATCTTTTCTTGTGATCTAAAGTTGAAAGAAACCACTTAAAGTCTGCATCATATTGTTTTGACGAAAATAATCACCTTAATACTGCAATATATGACGTGACGAAAATTTTAAATTTCCCTTTCCTAAGTAGTAACAATTGATTGTGCGCACGTAATTCGGATAAGCACACCTTTGCTACTGACGTATTAGATGACCGTCCTAAGTAGACAAGGGTTGTCCATCGGTTTATATGTAGTCTTTTGTGTTTGATGATTTTATGTTGTGTTTTCGTATTCCTAATCCCTTCAGCGATACTTGCTGAGCGTGTCTGCTCTGTGTTTTGCATGGAATGTTTTGCTGTGGGTGGTGCATCCGAGTGTTGTTGGAGATCTTCATTTCATTCCTTCGTACCCGCCTTTGGTGTATTCATACCGCAATTTGGACGCAACTTCAGAGTAAGCTCATACTACGACGACAAGGAGAGTTACTGATTAACCATTGGATCAAGGGTACATTTGTGAACGACTGACGTTTTCACTGCGAAATTGTTTTACATGTAAGATCATACAATGAAAATATTAAACATTATAACATCTTGTCCTCCATTTTGGAAGATATTTATGACTAAAACTTCCAAACATAGAATTTGACAAATTTACCGGATATGGAATTTTCTGCACGACCTACATGATAGGTTTTGCTAGCAAACAAGAGATGCCTCCTCTCCCCGAGTATCTGATCTCATCTCTACTTTGGATTCACTTTGCTGCAAATTTATCTGTTTGACGACGTTAAAGAATTGTACCACTTGATAAGTGTTAAACGTCTTCAAATCCAATAGCATCATTTAAGAAAAAAAATCAATTTGCAGCATGGACCAGACATGCACGTTTCGGGTACATAACCCTCGTTAAAAAATTAAACAATGCAATATGACCAAAAAGTGTGAAAATTATTATGTCCAAAAAATGTACCGAAAGACGTAGCAGGATGGGTAGGATATAATGCATCAGGACTCATGCCTGGTGGACCAGGACACATGTAGCAAAGTTCGATAAACTTCTGAATCGGTTGATCGTTTCTTCGACGCATTCGAAAGTTTCTCTTAAAATTTTACTACATTTCTAAGTCGTTGGTCCTGTGGCATGCTATCAATAGCATCATTCAAGAACATATAAATTTGCAGCATGGACCAGACATGCACGTTCTGGATCTTAATCCTCGTTAGTGATCCTCAGTCTAAATTATGTAATATGGCCGAAGTGTGCAAAAGTTATTATGTCCAAAAATGTACCGAAAGACGTAGCAGGATGGTTGGGATATGATACTACAGGACCCAGGTTTTAGACATTTCAATGAGATAAAGACTATCCTGACGACAATCTCTACAGCACTCACAATATAGAGCTCCAAATTTAGCATCGACGGACCCCTAGCAAGCTAAAGATGGGACTAGGTGCCCGGGAGGAGTAAGTATCCCCTGTTTGGCTAGCTGCACCCACCGTCGACGTTTTGATAACAGAAATTTTCGAATGCATTGAAGAAACGATCAACCGAAATTGATCGAAAAGGATAAAGAGCCTGTATTTACATCTTTTAGATTCCAGCATTCCTTTTGATAAACCATTAAGTGAGTGAAAGTAAAACACACGAAAGCCAAATTCAATCCTCGTGAACAATGATACTAGTATACAACAACCCCAATTCGTTCCCCTTGAGAGTAAGTTTAGGAAATAGATCAGCTGGAAATGAAGCATAATGTTCCATAAATCCAAATTCAATCCTCATGATCAATGATACTAGTTTACATCTCCTCCTTCAAGAAAAAAAAACTAAAAAATTTTGTTATCGAGAAAAAGTGAATACACAATGGATATCAGATGAGGTGCCCGGAGAGATTAAGATAATCATGAAGAGTAAGCATAGCTAAATCTGTCAGATTAGCCGTGTCGAAAAGGTCAAAACTGGTAATGTATCAAAGCTGATGTTGCTAGATGGTTATAGCCTTGCAAATCTTTCATTTCGGTCACAAGATGTTAGCGACAAAGTCAGTCGTTCATTAAATGATGTATTGCTAGGAGGTACGTGATCTGGTAACGTTGAACTTTCTGCAAACTTGTCCTTGAATCATTTAATTGACATTTTAAAGTTACAATGAATTGATGAGCTAAGTGCTTCTCTATCCTTGGGCGATAACATGCATGAGATCGCTACACCCGGCAGAGCACGGACTATATTTCTCATGCCATTTGTTTTTATATGCATTTACATATTCATTTGTGTATTGCCTGGGGCCGTGCGTTTTGCTGTCTTGTTTGCGTGGTCATATTACTGTGAGGAGGCTATTTTAAACTAAAATAAGTGCGTTTTTCGAGACCTTTGTGTAACCGGAAAAGTGGGACGGTTGTGCGCTCGTAATCCGGATAACCATACCATATGTTACTTAATTAGCAGATGGCCGTCCCAAGTCGACACCGATTTTGCCTTGGTTTAAGTGTAGTCTTTGATTCCATTGGTTTATGTGTAATCTTTGATGTTTGATGTCGTATTTGTTTCCTGCTGTGTATGCCTTCTCTGTGTTTTCACTTGGGGTGTTTTGTTGTTGGTGCTACAACCGGGTCTTCTTGGAAATCCCCTCATTTTCACTTTGAGAGCAAACTGTACAATGACAAATTTGGATAATGACCATATCCCTGTATTCAGCACAAAATCGATAATTCAGAAAATCAGAAACATACAAAATCAGGATAAAACAGAAACCAAAGGAAACAAACAAAAACCTCCACCACATGAAAAGAAGCGGACTCCCGATATGAGAGTGAGCAAACTCGCTCCTAAAAGATCAGCTGGATATAAAGCATAACGTTCCAAAAAGAATATAAACATATGCGTATGCTAATGGATTAATATCAATGACATAAATGAAACAATAGTGCCTTCAGGTAACTGAGTGAATAGGTCATCTTCTGTGGTCAATTCATAATGTATTTAATTGTTATGATAAGAGATAGAAAAGTCGTTCATAAAAGATGTTTATAACATGGCCATTTCCAAGTCAAAAGGTGTCTGGCAAGACAATCTGACGGACATTTCTGAAGGATCCGGAGATAATAAACTGAGTTTCCACTAGAATTACGCAACAATGCATGTATATCTGAAATAGTCACATGATATGAAGGATAACATTTAACTTACACGGGGTGCGCCTATCATTCATTGTGAGTCATGTCAATAACATTCAGCTACATGCAATAATACGGAAGTATTCCAACTCTATACCTTCATAAAGAAAATTCCAAACCAATTTTTCCTGCACCAGACACGTATTTTCGAATATCAGCGATGCTTCCAGCGGAGCAACCAAAATTCAGTTCAGTAGCACCCTCTTTAATGTTGTACATTTACTTTACAGAGAGTGCGCGGTTCCAAATTTCAAGTTCCACTGAAAAGCAAATATTCTAACTTTATAGGACAGTCAAATGCATATTGTGTCATTCAAAATAAGATTGCCATTGAATCGATGTTTTAAGATTTACAATATAAAGTATTTTACTCATTAAGTTTTTAATATCTTTTTTATCATTTACAGAAATGGATGAGGCAAACGTTACAAAGTGCCCTCCTTCCAAATTAAAGAATGTTATAATGTGAGGAAAATGTCTGATGTAAAATAAATATTATACATAAGTTTCAGAACCTTTCAACTTTCTTTTATCATATTTTTCATATATGGCATGAGAAAGACAGAGACTTAATTGAAATGAAATACGGCTGGTTCAATAGATATAATTTTATATAGAAGGAAAAGGTGGATATCTTCAATATGACGATACAGTGATGGAAGCGGAACAAACACACTTGAGCCGAGAAAAAGGAACTTAACAGAGGATGAAACGATAACCACAGCATCACATCATTAAAACAAAGGAAAACATTACATATTATGTGAAACTTAAGAGAGGATGAAACGATAACCACCGTATGATCATTAAAACAAAGGAAAACATTACATATTATGTGAAACTTAACAGAGGATGAAACGATAACCACCGCATCACATCATTAAAACAAAGGAAAACATTACATATTATGTGAAACTTAACAGAGGATGAAACAATAACCACCGCATCACATCATTCAAACAAAGGAAAACATTACATATTATGTGAAACTTAACAGAGGATGAAACGATAACCACCGCACCACATCATTAACACAAAGGAAAACATAACATATTATGTGAAACTTAACAGAGGATGAAACAATAACCACCGCATCACATCATTAAAACAAAGGAAAACATTACATGTTATGTGAAACTTAACAGAGGATGAAACAATAACCACCGCATCACATCATTAAAACAAAGGAAAACATTACATATTATGTGAAACTTAACAGAGGATGAAACAATAACCACCGCATCACATCATTAAAACAAAGGAAAACATTACATATTATGTGAAACTTAACAGAGGGTGAAACGACAACCACCGCATCACATCATTAAAACAAAGGAAAACATTACATATTATGTGAAACTTAACAGAGGGTGAAACGATAACCACCGCATCACATCATTAAAACAAAGGAAAACATTACATATTATGTGAAACTAAATCGTAATAAAGAATACAAACATATTTGTAGGCTAATGGATTAATATCAATGACATAAATGAAACAATAGTGCCTTCAGGTAACTGAGTGAATAGGTCATCTCCTGTGGTCAATTCATAATGTATTTAATTGTTATGATAAGAGATAGGAAAGTCGTTCATAAAAGATGTTTATAACATGGCCATTTCCAAGTCAAAAGGTGTCTGGCAAGACAATCTGACGGACATTTCTGAAGGATCCGGAGATAATAAACTGAGTTTCCACTAGAATTACGCAACAATGCATGTATATCTGAAATAGTCACATGATATGAAGGATAACATTTAACTTACACGGGGTGCGCCTATCATTCATTGTGAGTCATGTCAATAACATTCAGCTACATGCAATAATACGGAAGTATTCCAACTCTGTACCTTCATAAAGAAAATTCCAAACCAATTTTTCCTGCACCAGACACGTATTTTCGAATATCAGCGATGCTTCCAGCGGAGCAACCAAAATTCAGTTCAGTAGCACCCTCTTTAATGTTGTACATTTACTTTACAGAGAGTGCGCGGTTCCAAATTTCAAGTTCCACTGAAAAGCAAATATTCTAACTTTATAGGACAGTCAAATGCATATTGTGTCATTCAAAATAAGATTGCCATTGAATCGATGTTTTAAGATTTACAATATGAAGTGTTTTACTCATTAAGTTTTTAATATCTTTTTTATCATTTACAGAAATGGATGAGGCAAACGTTACAAAGTGCCCTCCTCCCAAAGAATGTTATAATGTGAGGAAAATGTCTGATGTAAAATAAATATTATACATAAGTTTCAGAACCTTTCAACTTTCTTTTATCATATTTTTCATATATGGCATGAGAAAGACAGAGACTTAATTGAAATGAAATACGGCTGGTTCAATAGATATAATTTTATATAGAAGGAAAAGGTGGATATCTTCAAAATGACGTTACAGTGATGGAAGCGGAACAAACACACTTGAGCCGAGAAAAAGGAACTTAACAGAGGTTGATACGATAACCACAGCATCACATCATTAAAACAAAGGAAAACATTACATATTATGTGAAACTTAACAGAGGATGAAACAATAACCACCGCATCACATCATTAAAACAAAGGAAAACATTACATATTATGTGAAACTTAACAGAGGATGAAACAATAACCACCGCATCACATCATTAAAACACAGGAAAACATTACATATTATGTGAAACTTTACAGAGGATGAAACGATAACCACCGCACCACATCATTAACACAAAGGAAAACATTACATATTATGTGAAACTTAACAGAGGGTGAAACGATAACCACCGCATCACATCATTAAAACAAAGGAAAACATTACATATTATGTGAAACTTAACAGAGGGTGAAACGATAACCACCGCATCACATCATTAAAACAAAGGAAAACATTACATATTATGTGAAACTAAATCGTAATAAAGAATATAAACATATTTGTATGCTAATGGATTAATATCAATGACATAAATGAAACAATAGTGCATTCAGGTAACTGAGTGAATAGGTCATCTTCTGTGGTCAATTCATAATGTATTTAATTGTTATGATAAGATATAGGAAAGTTGTTCATAAAAGATGTTTATAACATGGCCATTTCCAAGTCAAAAGGTGTCTGGCAAGACAATCTGACGGACATTTCTGAAGGATCCGGAGATAATAAATTGAGTTTCCACTAGAATTACGCAACAATGCATGTATATCTGAAATAGTCACATGATATGAAGGATAACATTTAGCTTACACGGGGTGCGCCTATCATTCATTGTGAGTCATTTCAATAACATTCAGCTACATGCAATAATACGGAAGTATTCCAACTCTATACCTTCATTAAGAAAATTCCAAATCAATTTTTCCTGCACCAGACACGTATTTTCGAATATCAGCGATGCTTCCAGCGGAGCAACCAAAATTCAGTTCAGTAGCACCCTCTTTAATGTTGTACATTTACTTTACAGAGAGTGCGCGGTTCCAAATTTCAAGTTCCACTGAAAAGCAAATATTCTAACTTTATAGGACAGTCAAATGCATATTGTGTCATTCAAAATAAGATTGCCATTGAATCGATGTTTTAAGATTTACAATATAAAGTGTTTTACTCATTAAGTTTTTAATATCTTTTTTATCATTTACAGAAATGGATGAGGCAAACGTTACAAAGTGCCCTCCTCCCAAAAAATGTTATAATGTGAGGAAAATGTCTGATGTAAAATAAATATTATACATTAGTTTCAGAACCTTTCAACTTTCTTTTATCATATTTTTCATATATGGCATAAGAAAGACAGAGACTTAATTGAAATGAAATACGGCTGGTTCAATAGATATAATTTTATATAGAAGGAAAAGGTGGATATCTTCAATATGACGTTACAGTGATGGAAGCGGAACAAACACACTTGAGCCGAGAAAAAGGAACTAAACAGAGGTTGAAACGATAACCACAGCATCACATCATTAAAACAAAGGAAAACATTACATATTATGTGAAACTTAACAGAGGATGAAACAATAACCACCGCATCACATCATTAAAACAAAGGAAAACATTACATATTATGTGAAACTTAACAGAGGATGAAACAATAAGCACCGCATCACATCATTAAAACAAAGGAAAACATTACATATTATGTGAAACTTAACAGAGGATGAAACGATAACCACCGCATCACATCATTAAAACAAAGGAAAACATTACATATTATGTGAAAGTTAACAGAGGATGAAACAATAACCACCGCATCACATCATTAAAACAAAGGAAAACATTACATATTATGTGAAACTTAACAGAGGATGAAACGATAACCACCGCATCACTTCATTAAAACAAAGGAAAACATTACATATTATGTGAAACTTAACAGAGGATGAAACAATAACCACCGCATCACATCATTAAAACAAAGGAAAACATTACATATTATGTGAAACTTAACAGAGGATGAAACGATAACCACCGCACCACATCATTAACACAAAGGAAAACATTACATATTATGTGAAACTTAACAGAGGATGAAACAATAACCACCGCATCACATCATTAAAACAAAGGAAAACATTACATATTATGTGAAACTTAACAGAGGATGAAACAATAACCACCGCATCACATCATTAAAACAAAGGAAAACATTACATATTATGTGAAACTTAACAGAGGATGAAACGATAACCACCGCACCACATCATTAACACAAAGGAAAACATTACATATTATGTGAAACTTAACAGAGGATGAAACAATAACCACCGCATCACATCATTAAAACAAAGGAAAACATTACATATTATGTGAAACTTAACAGAGGGTGAAACGATAACCACCGCATCACATCATTAAAACAAAGGAAAACATTACATATTATGTGAAACTTAACAGACGATGAAACGATAACCACCGCATCACATCATTAAAACAAAGGAAAACATTACATATTATGTGAAACTAAATCGTAATAAAGAATATAAACATATTTGTATGCTAATGGATTAATATCAATGACATAAATGAAACAATAGTGCCTTCAGGTAACTGAGTGAATAGGTCATCTTCTGTGGTCAATTCAAAATGTATTTAATTGTTATGATAAGAGATAGGAAAGTCGTTCAAAAAAGATGTTTATAACATTGCCATTTCCAAGTCAAAAGGTGTCTGGGAAGACAATCTGACGGACATTTCTGAAGGATCCGGAGATAATAAACTGAGTTTCCACTAGAATTACGCAACAATGCATGTATATCTGAAATAGTCACATGATATGAAGGATAACATTTAGCTTACACGGGGTGCGCCTATCATTCATTGTGAGTCATGTCAATAACATTCAGCTACATGCAATAATACGGAAGTATTCCAACTCTATACCTTCATTAAGAAAATTCCAAATCAATTTTTCCTGCACCAGACACGTACTTTCGAAAATCAGCGATGCTTCCAGCGGAGCAACCAAAATTCAGTTCAGTAGCACCCTCTTTAATGTTGTACATTTACTTTACAGAGAGTGCGCGGTTCCAAATTTCAAGTTCCACTGAAAAGCAAATATTCTAACTTTATAGGACAGTCAAATGCATATTGTGTCATTCAAAATAAGATTGCCATTGAATCGATGTTTTAAGATTTACAATATGAAGTGTTTTACTCATTAAGTTTTTAATATCTTTTTCATCATTTACAGAAATGGATGAGGCAAACGTTACAAAGTGCCCTCCTCCCAAAGAATGTTATAATGTGAGGAAAATGTCTGATGTAAAATAAATATTATACATAAGTTTCAGAACCTTTCAACTTTCTTTTATCATATTTTTCATATATGGCATGAGAAAGACAGAGACTTAATTGAAATGAAATACGGCTGGTTCAATAGATATAATTTTATATAGAAGGAAAAGGTGGATATCTTCAAAATGACGTTACAGTGATGGAAGCGGAACAAACACACTTGAGCCGAGAAAAAGGAACTTAACAGAGGTTGATACGATAACCACAGCATCACATCATTAAAACAAAGGAAAACATTACATATTATGTGAAACTTAACAGAGGATGAAACAATAACCACCGCATCACATCATTAAAACAAAGGAAAACATTACATATTATGTGAAACTTAACAGAGGATGAAACAATAACCACCGCATCACATCATTAAAACACAGGAAAACATTACATATTATGTGAAACTTTACAGAGGATGAAACGATAACCACCGCACCACATCATTAACACAAAGGAAAACATTACATATTATGTGAAACTTAACAGAGGATGAAACAATAACCACCGCATCACATCATTAAATCAAAGGAAAACATTACATATTATGTGAAACTTAACAGAGGGTGAAACGATAACCACCGCATCACATCATTAAAACAAAGGAAAACATTACATATTATGTGAAACTTAACAGAGGGTGAAACGATAACCACCGCATCACATCATTAAAACAAAGGAAAACATTACATATTATGTGAAACTAAATCGTAATAAAGAATATAAACATATTTGTATGCTAATGGATTAATATCAATGACATAAATGAAACAATAGTGCCTTCAGGTAACTGAGTGAATAGGTAATCTTCTGTGGTCAATTCAAAATGTATTAAATTGATATGATAAGATATAGGAAAGTCGTTCATAAAAGATGTTTATAACATGGCCATTTCCAAGTCAAAAGGTGTCTGGCAAGACAATCTGACGGACATTTCTGAAGGATCCGGAGATAATAAACTGAGTTTCCACTAGAATTACGCAACAATGCATGTATATCTGAAATAGTCACATGATATGAAGGATAACATTTAACTTACACGGGGTGCGCCTATCATTCATTGTGAGTCATTTCAATAACATTCAGCTACATGCAATAATACGGAAGTATTCCAACTCTATACCTTCATAAAGAAAATTCCAAACCAATTTTTCCTGCACCAGACACGTATTTTCGAATATCAGCGATGCTTCCAGCGGAGCAACCAAAATTCAGTTCAGTAGCACCCTCTTTAAAGTTGTACATTTACTTTACGGAGAGTGCGCGGTTCCAAATGTCAAGTTCCACTTAAAAACCAAATATTCTAACTTTATAGGACAGTCAAATGCATATTGTGTCATTCAAAATAAGAATGCCATTGAATCGATGTTTTAAGATTTAAAATAAAGTGTTTTACTCATTAAGTTTTTAATATCTTTTTTATCATTTACAGAAATGGATGAGGCAAACGTTACAAAGTGCCATCCTTCCAAAGAATATTATAATGTGAGGAAAATGTCTGATGTAAAATAAATATTAAACATAAGTTTCAGAACCTTTCAACTTTGTTTTATCATATTTTTCATATATGGTATGAGAAAGACAGAGACTTAATTGAAATGAAATACGGCTGGTTCAAAAGATATAATTTTATATAGAAGGAAAAGGTGGATATCTTCAATATGACGTTACAGTGATGGAAGCGGAACAAACACACTTGAGCCGAGAAAAAGGAACTTAACAGAGGGTGAAACGATAACCACCGCATCACATCATTAAAACAAAGGAAAACATTACATATTATGTGAAACTTAACAGAGGGTGAAACGATAACCACCGCATCACATCATTAAAACAAAGGAAAACATTACATATTATGTGAAACTTAACAGAGGGTGAAACGATAACCACCGCATCACATCATTAAAACAAAGGAAAACATTACATATTATGTGAAACTTAACAGAGGGTGAAACGATAACCACCGCATCACATCATTAAAACAAAGGAAAACATTACATATTATGTGAAACTTAACAGAGTGTGAAACGATAACCACCGCATCACATCATTAAAACAAAGGAAAACATTACATATTATGTGAAACTTAACAGAGGGTGAAACGATAACCACCGCATCACATCATTAAAACAAAGGAAAACATTACATATTATGTGAAACTTAACAGAGGGTGAAACGATAACCACCGCATCACATCATTAAAACAAAGGAAAACATTACATATTATGTGAAAATTAACAGAGGGTGAAACGATAACCACCGCATCACATCATTAAAACAAAGGAAAACATTGCATATTATGTGAAACTTAACAGAGGGTGAAACGATAACCACCGCATCACATCATTAAAACAAAGGAAAACATTACATATTATGTGAAACTTAACAGAGGATGAAACAATAACCACCGCATCACATCATTAAAACAAAGGAAAACATTACATATTATGTGAAAATTAACAGAGGGTGAAACGATAACCACCGCATCACATCATTAAAACAAAGGAAAACATTACATATTATGTGAACAATCACCACAAAGTTCCTTTGAAAAAAATCATTGCAGAGGCACCGCCTTAAACAATAATGCGGTGCCGCACAAACTCCAAGTTATATTTCACGAGTTGACGAACAGAAATTTTGTGTTATTTATACAATAACTGTCATTTGTGATGTGATTATACTGTGATAACCTGCAATGAACCCATGAATTATGTTTCCATAATACTCTTTAGCGCATTATGAGAAACACAATTCCTTGATCCATTGTAGTATAATCACATTCTAATTAAATTATTAGTATTTACATTCAATTTGTTTCATGCTTAAATGACGTTTCGATACGTTTAAAACTCAATTGCTAAGACTCCGACTACGTACCAAGGTGACATCATAGTTCAAATCGCGCCAACGCGCTTATGCTCCTTTAGTCACAATGTAAATTCTATACACATAAATGTAAATATTACTTATTACGCTTTATCTTTTGAATCAGAAAATGTCAAGATAATTGATATTTTACTCTCTTTTCTTTCAGGAATATTTATAGTTGAAGTATTTGTTCTAATGTGTTCCATTCTGTAATCGTAAAGGAAATATTATATTGAAATATATGTTCTTTCGTAATAGTGTAGTGCACCATTAACGTATTTCTACAATCAACGTATCATCAGTGATGCAAGAAGCCGAAAAAGGGAAATCTTAATTTTGGGTGTATGAAGAACGAAATTCTTAACATGACCTAAACGGAATGTTAAAGAGCCAGCCGACATTGGCGCGTTTTTCGCAAGAACGTCAGCATTAGGTAATAATGCAAAAATAAGGGGGAGGAGTAACAAAATCACTATAACTTAAAAACTGACGGTCAAATTTCAATAGAAACTTATCGGTGTTTCGCATGACATATGAAGAAGATAATATCAAGTTTTTACGGAAAATAAATGATACGACTTCAGATAAACGGACTTTATTATTGAAATTTTTTAAAGAACTCAAAGATGTTCTGAAAATAGACATAAATTTATCTCCTTTCGACAATTTCTTTCAAACATCTTATTGATCATTTATATTTCTATTCATATCCGTTTGTCAACATCATATCTAAATGAATTTATAATTCTATACATATCCGATTGTCAACATCATATCTCAATGAAAAATACAGAACTTGTTAATATTCTGTTAATATTCTGTCTCTACAGAGGATTTGTAACTGTTACCTTAAGTGTTTTAATTTTAACGTCACATTTACAGCCCATTTTGGGGGCTTTCTATGGGTATATATGTACGTTCGTAACTTCAAAACTAACGGTAAAAAGCTGATGAAACTTTGCATGTAGAAAAAGTATGTTTCAGTTATTAACATTTATAATTTTTATGAAAATTAAATGATAGGATCTTTATTAAGTATAGCTGTCCTGGACCTGGAAGTCTATGCAGTAACAGAGTGAAACTACGCGAACGATACCCTCTGGATCTAACAGTCCACCAGCAGAGATATCTTTTATATATTTTCCTTAAAATTGAAATTAATTGTTCGGAATACCTGAGACATGGCTGAAACCCACTGAATGACAAATATGGATAATGACCATATCCCTGTTTACAGCACAAAATCGATAATTCAATCTGAAAAGCCTCAAATAATTACACATTTAATTGCAAAAAGTACTATTTCGACAGTCTAGTTAAAGAGTTGGGTTTAAATTCGACACCTGGAAATCCCACTTACACCCCAACAAACATTTCTGCCTCAAACCACAAATCGGCTCTTGCTTCATTTGGCTTCGACATGAACAATTTAGATTTAGATTTGCCATACTTATACTGCATACCTAAAATGCATAAGAATCCGTACAAACAACGTTTCATCGCTGGTTCCTCAAAATGTTCTACCAAATCTGTATCGATCTTACTCACCAAAGTTTTATCTGAAATCAAATCTGGGCTTCAAAAATTGTTCGACAGTTTATTCTCGCAGTGGTATCAACCAGATGTGGATTTTAAAGAATTCGAAGGAACTTTTAGAACATCTGAAATCCACTCATTTAAGTAGAGTCCATTCGATCAAAGCCTTTGATTTTTCGACACTTTACAATTCCACATTCTAAATTGAAAGAAAGACTCGCAAAAATTATAAGTAATGCGTTTACAAGTAAGAACGGTAATCGCAAATACAAATTTATTGTTGTTAACTATGACAAAACCTACTTTGTAAAAGAAAAGTCCGATTCTGAAAATAAGTACACTGAAACAGATATTATTCAGATGTTAAACTTTCTGATCGACAACATTTTTGTGGTGTTTGGAGGAAAGGTCTTCCAGCAAATTGTCGGAATTCCAATGGGGACCAATTGTGCCCCACTCCTTGCCGACATTTTTCTTTACTCGTACGAAGCTGAATTCATTCAATCTCTGGTCTCTGAAGGGAAAAGATACTTAGCTTCCGACTTCAACTTCACTTACAGATACATAGACGATGTGCTGTCCATCAATAATCCAAAATTCGCGGATTACCTGAGCAGTATCTATCCTTCAGAGCTTGAAGTCAAAGAAACTACAGAGACAAATAATTCAGCATCCTATTTGGACATAATGTTGTCCTACGACACTGATGGTCACATGAACACCTCACTCTATGACAAACGTGACGACTTCAATTTCAGCATTACAAACTTTCCTTTTCTGAGTAGCAACATCCCTTCATCGCCTGCTTATGGCGTGTTCATATCTCAGTTGATACGCTATGCCAGAGCAAGTACCAAATATACGGATTCTGTTCTGAGAGCTAGGCGTCTTTCAGATAAACCTCTCAGTCAGGGATATGTTTGTGACCGACTAACATCGTCACTGAGGAAGTTCTACGGTCGATACGGGGAACTCGTCATTCACTATGATGTCCCACTCTCCAGAATGGTTGGTGATATTCTGTCATAGACCATTTGAACCATCCAACCAAAGATTGTACTCTATGTCTTCCGAAATGGAAGTAACCGGATGTGACAGTTCTACCGAATTGAAGCGGCGGGTGTTGCATGCAAGCAGGAGATGCTTACTCCTCCTGGGCACCTGGTCTCACTCCCATATCGGGAGTTCGCTTCTTTTCATATGGTGGAGGTTCTTGTTTGTTTGCTTTGGTTCCTGTTTTGTCCTGATTTTGTATGCCTTCGGTTTCTGATTTTTGAATTATCGATTTTGTGCTGTATACAGGGATATGGTCATTATCCATATATGTCATCCGATGAAGAACATTCGCAAGGAAGTGGATGTAGTGAGGGATTTCTTAAATCAATACTATGCAGGAATCGTTTGTAATTGTAAATTTTAGATGCAAATGTTGGTGTGTAGTTATATGTCACTATCATATGAGTATCGTATGTTCCTGAAATATTGAATAGACTTATAACATCTAAAATATCTCTGAATGTGTCTATAACAAGTACATGTTCTAAATAAAATTGATATGAACAATAGTTTTTTCGTGAAATATTCTAAGGATTCGCAAAAAAGAAAAGGAGTGGATCTCAAACAAGACATGTAAAAGAGACATACGACATAGAAACACAAAAGACTACACCTAAACCAACGACTCAGGACGGCCATCTGCTACGCAAGAAGCATTATGTGGTTATCTGGATTACCTACGCACAACTCTCCCACCATTCCGGTTAACCAAAGGTCTCGAAGAACACACAATTGTAGTGTAAAATAGCCTCCTTAATTTGGAATCTTATTACCATTAATCATTAAAAGTAATTTGCGTCAAGGTAAGGAAAAATATACAAAAACATTAATGATTAAATCATTAATGTATTTATCTCAATTGAATAGGGCGATTGGATTTAAAAACACTATTTAAGACATAAAAAGCTAAGAAACGTCCTGTTTCTTTGCCAAATCTCCCCTCCCGTTCTGATTTAAAAGAATGTTTTTTTTATAGAGATCATGTATTTTATAAATATCATCTTCTTACGCGCCTTCAACTCCCCTCCCCTCTCCAACTAAGAAAAATTGAGACAATATTATGTACCTACATTCTCAACCCAAAGAATGCTATTAATAAATCATCTATATCCTATAAATAAACGAGAATGCCTCAAACCTTACCATATATGGAGTGACGTTAGTCCATCTAATTGAAGATCAGGTTAAAAACCACGTGATCTATATTTGTAAACAAATACGACACATACATTGTTCTCTATTTAAAGACCTTCTTTTCATTCAAAATGGGAGGGGGGTCGCAAAGATTGTTTGTACAATGATACCTAAAATGGCTAAATAAATGCTTACCCATAAATATATCTACCGTTTTTGAAGTATCATATTCATATTGTCGTGTGTTTGTATTGTTCCGTTAAATCCTTGTATACTTGTAAGTATAGTGTGTATATGATGGAGTTTAACTTTTTATGTTTTGGGCATATTTTCATAATTGGTTAATATAACTATATTACAAATTTTAATATGATTTTCTCAACAACAGCAAAAATGCAGGGAAGTATTTCAATGCATTCAATGGGATTTTCCAACCGTACAAGGCCTTCTCGTGACTAATTTAGGTCGAGTATAGTATATTCAACTTCATCATAACACAATAACACCACAAAATGAAGATTGTACGGTATAACATATCATTTCTAAATATATAAGTGTGGTTTATTCTTTCATTTAAGTCCACCATTAGTTTATAAATCACAGTAATAAAGTATTCGTTTTATGTTTGCATTGAACCGTAAGGTATTTGTTATGTGTAGGCGATGGAAACACCGACGGTGTATATTAATAGAAGAACGACGGGAAACACCTTCTGGAACGCCTTCTGGAAACACCGATATCTAAAAATAAATGATTTACACACAAAAGTCGCGCGAAAAGTTTGTTTTCTTCAAAACGTTTTTATCTGCAAACTATGAGGGTTCTCCCACCAAGAGAAGTCACCGATGGTTTCGACAAAACTGAAGATAGTATCCCTGAAGGGAAATATTTCTTTGCACCAGAAAAAGATTCCTTGTCAGAGGAAAATTATTACGAAACTCAGTCGACAGATATAGAGAACAGTGAATGTACATTGACAGGTAGGCATTGAATGAATAACAACCTATTGCAATTTTAAACCTTAAACGATTTCATTTAATTACAACTATTTTATCTTAATTTCGTTAAATTGAAATTTTGTATTAAGGGAAAGGAGCTGATCTCCAACAGTAGTCGGTTGCTGCACCCCAAAAACACCTCATGCAAAAATGTGGAGCAGAGCAGACATGCACAGCAAGAGAAACAAAACACAGAAACATCAAACACAAAAGACTACACATAAAATAATAAGACCAATTGGCAATCGGTGCCGACTTAGGACGGTCATCTGCCTAAGTAGCAAATGATGTAGTTACCCGAAATACTTGCGTTTTTCTTGTTACCTGGAGGTCTCGTAGAACGCACAAGTGTAGTGTAAAATAACATTGTAACTGTAAGATGACCATACAACCAAGATAAAGTATCGCAGGGATCCAAGCTACACACGGATGGATATGTTAATGGATGTAAAAACTAAGGGCCAAATTAAATATTAGAAGTACATAATATGATAATATTAATTAACTATGAAATATTAATACTCATACTTTAAAACGGTAAAGCCGCGACTTCTCTATCCATATTATTTGAATAGAAATTTTCTACATACTCTTCGATAATGTTGGCATTCCTTATTTTTCAAGATTTAAAATCCTGCATTGACTTTCGAGTGGAAAACTCAGACGATGGTTGCAAAGAAGAAGGTGTCAAAGATTTTACAGAAGAACCTAAAATTAATGATGGTAATTAGAAATTTACTTTTGATAATTAAACAATAAATCAAAATAAAAGCTCTCATTCAACGTTAATAATAACTAATTCTATATTTCATAATTTTTCAATTTTTTTTTCAGCTTTTCGCATTGGTTCAACGAAAGTCTTTAAAGATACATGTATCAGGGATGAGGATTTTATCGATATTCAAGCTTCGAAATCGAAGGATATGTAAGTTACCGTAATAAAAATTCAAATCTAAATTGCCACAATAATGAATTACATGTAAACGCCTATTTTTCTTATTCTCTTTTTTGTTTTCAATTTTCTGTCAACATTGCAGTGAACCTTTCAAATTCGTACGTAGTAACAAACATGATGAAAGAGAACGCTTAACAGACAAGGAGGTAGATGAAATCAAAGGACTTCTTCAGACAAAAGACGACGAGGAATGGATACGAAATTATCAGTATTATCAAATGGCTCACCGGAACAAACATTTTCACACTTTTGAGGTAAAGAGGAATACGTCGGAAAGAAAGTTTATTTTAAACAATACTTAAACCTCAAATGCTCAGTGCTATAAACCATTTCCCCGGGGCTAATTGAGATATATTATAGAAAACTCAATTTTAATGGTAACATAAGAAGGTTCGACACAAATACATCTTTTAGCACCCTGCTAGGACTTTTTAAATTGGTATTGCCGAGAAACCTTTTAGCTTATCTATGTGAAGGTTATCTCGCGAGCGTTATTACCTTCACAACTTTCAGCACGGTCAATACGTAATCCGTTACATTTGAAATATCAATTTGAAATCACATACAGACTGAAAGACAACGACTGTCGAGTTGTAATTGTTTACAAATACTTTCGTGATATGTAATTTCAATGGTGAAGCAAGTCCGTCATTTTAGCATCAAACGGCGCTGCAAAGCAACATTGACTTTAACGAAGAGAAGATTCTCAGAGAAGTGATGAAAAATATGAAATAGCACTGCTAGATGGTCATTAATAATAAGAAGCTTTTAAATGGGAGTTATTTATTTTCCAAATGTTCATTCGTTAGAAAAAATAAATTATCTTATTTTTAAATAGAATTTTTGAGGTGCCGAGAAAATTAAAAGTTACTGTTGTTGATATCTCCAGTTAGATCGATCAGTTTTGTCTAATATTTTTTATTAAATTTAGATGTAAACTATAATATCAGAATAAAAGCAAATGCAAAAAAGTTTATCAATTATACTTATTTCAGCCGGATTAAAAATCAGAATTGAAAGGGTTTTTTTTTCGAATTTTGGAAAAAAAAACCAAACATAACTTCCTCACGATAAAAGAAAATATGCGACAGACGGAGATAATGACACAACCTCCACAGAAACGAGAAGGACAACTTATCTAGTGAACCATCTCCAGTGCAAGTGTTGAAGGCATTCTAGAACGCTTTGAAGGTGGCGCTGTTAAAACACATCGTACTTTATTTTTTATATATTACATGGCTCGTTTTACATTTCTAATGCAAGTATAGTATTCAAGTAGGTAGGACCAAAAAGGAAGCCCCAAAGCCCATATCATTTTGGAAATTAAAACTATGTATTGTAGATGGCGCCAGGAAAATTCACATTGGCTTTATTTAAAATGTTTGACATGAAGTACTACTGACGAGGATTCAATACCGAAACACGTGTCTAGTACACTAAAATTGGTTCTATAGAACATATATTTCAATATTGACCAATGCTTCTTTAAAATTCATGAATGAGGGAGTAAGATAAAGACATGGAGTAAAACTAAAATCTTCACAATATCAAAAATTGGAGTCTTCATATATTTTGTAAACGAGTTTGTTGCGTGTATTTACTACTCTTCGTTTCTTCTTTTCAGGTCAATGTTCCATCAGCAAGAGTTTTTCAATATTTGATTGATACAGAAAGCTTTGTCCACACATCTTACCAAAGGAGAATCCCTTTTACCGTTCCAATTTCTCGTTCAGAATGTCTTATAGAATACAGGCATCATCGCTTACAGATAAAAACGGAAGAATCAAAATTCAAAGAATTAGAATCAAAGGGGAATGTAAGAAATCTTCTGGAAGGAAAACCCATAGCGTATATCAACCACTATCTCAGAAATTTCAACGACCTTGAAAACTCAACTCTCTACGACTATGATATGGGTGTGTTTCTGGTACTCTACCCGGAAATGTTCAGTGCGCATGGCTGGGACATCGAAGGGATAAGACAGAGAACCGATGGTATCGATGAATTGCTGCACAAAGATTATTACTCATTTTCATCCCTAAACTGCGAATGTGTAGTAACCTACATTCTCAAAGGGGATGGCTACTCTCGCCAGTTGGATGAAATGGGTTGGAAAATGTGGTTACTTTGTGACATACTTGACCATCTGTGCTATTACAAATGGAATCTGTTTGTTCTCTTTTGCACATTTTTGCCGCCACTGAGACCCATCATCACTCAGGTTATGCTTCTGTTACATTTTTGCTTTGATGAATATGAAAATAGGTGTCCGCATCTGAAACAGGAGAAGTATTACAAAAGACAAAGCTTTAAGTACATCGGAACATTTGTTCTAAGAATTCCTCTTCTTCTGATGGGTTATGGATTCGTCACTCTTGTCTTATCACATATTGGTTTACCTATTGTACTTGGTCTTATGTTTAATGTTATACATTTGCGCAATGCTAGTATGGCGAATTCTGGAGTGATAAAACAAATATCGACAGAGGTCAAAACCGGAAAAGAAACTTATACTAGTACTTTGTAACTAGAAACTGGTTATTCTAGCACAACCATCGTCGAAAACCCTCACTCGGTCACGCAAGTTCACCTCCCGTGGGTCATAACGGCAGATTTTTCTAAATATAAAATAGATGATACTTTTGCTATCGATAATAAATTAAACGACGAGTACTCGCACTCGTAGTGCTATCCTGCGAAAAGTCTGTCGTTATGACTCAAGGAGGTGAGCTTGCGTGTCCGACGATGTAGCTCAACTTGTCCTATTAAATCAAACATTTTGTCGAATAATCATCCTTTATCTTACGTTTTCTTTTAACTTGGAAATGCTGATACCACAGGATTTCCTCTTCATAATTTTCGAAATATCAAACTGAGTCAGATCAGCAACCTTTTGTTTGTTTGTTTGTTTGTTTGTTTGTTTTTGCCGTTTGCCGAACTGAAAATGAATGTCATGCACTTATGGTAATCTAGTGTATATAAATGAAATATATCGAATTTCTATTACCTCGTTTGATCAACTTCATTTGTGAAAATGATCTCTCATTAGCTACTGAGTTGGCGGGAAGACTCAAAACTAAATCCACCAAATCAAGTATGTTGGTAACCTTTAGCCTCTAGTTGCGCTGTTGATGATTTCAAAGTTTTCTCTCGAAAGGTTTGCACCATTTCTATTTCATTGATATTGGGCATGGGGAAAAATAATGCAGCCACGTGTCTCGAGAAAATGATACCCGATTTTAACAAACAATATAGACATGTACAATTATAATTTCAAATATGTACGTTGTATTTCTATTTAATTATGGCAAATTCCACAAGGAAGTATCATGTTTGATGGGCTTAAGGATAAATGAAAATGACTTGACATCTATTTCTTTGTCGAATATAATATTCAGGATGGCGTTACTTACTATTGATTTTCGTTATTCTATGACCAAGCAGCGAAACCGTGGATAACACTAAGACAGATATTGGGTTGAACTTTGGGCTTCCATTTTGGTAATTCCTGCTTGGATACTGGAAATAATGAGCACGACGCAATTTAAGAGCGCCACCTACAAAGCCTTCCGCACTTGCACTGGAGACAGTTCATTAGATAAGCTGTGTCCTTTGTGTTTCTGTGGGGCCTATGTTGTGGTCTCCGTCTGTATGTCCTATTTTCTTTTCGCGTGGGGACGTTCTGTTATGTATTTTTTCCACAAACTCCGTAAGCCTTTTGATTGCGGTTTTTGGAATCTGGTTTCGGCTTTTGTGTTTGTCTTTCATTCTCTGATTTGCCCCGGTAAATTTTTCAGAAGTTGCCATTCGCGTACCAGGATATCCATAGAAATAAAATCAGCTTTTTAAGTGAGACCTTGACTAAATTTACTTCATATTCAGAATTAAATTTGTCTGTTGTTAAAAAAAACCGCATATCATCGGATGTATAAATTCCAGTGTGGTGATATTCAATACAAAAAGAACTAATCTAAGAAAAAATAGAACCAGAGGGCGCTGCTGAAATACATTTATCACTTCGGCATTTACTAAGTACCACTGATAAGGAGTAACTTGTCTGGTGGATTAAATTCCTCAAGATGATAAAGAGTTAAAACATTTGCGTTGAAGTATCATATATACTTATTTCCTTTTGCAGTATGGAGCAGTTAAATTTGTCCCCCATGACTGGATGTTTAAGGTGTAATAATTAATTCTTTCCCGTTCTGTCGCCTTAGGGAAGGTTTGTTTTGGCCCTTTATCAATTTGACATCACATATATTATTTTGCTATTTCGGATACGTGTCATTTTATATCATATAAATAAAAAAAAAACAGCACTCAAACCAAAATAATCGTATTCTGTGTAATTCTACGTGAGAAAATAGAAATTTCAAAAGTGAAATAGTGTGCAGATATCAATATTTCGTAAATACGACATAGCAGACGATTTCCGGTAATGTTAATTTTAGATTCTTTAATTCGGATTCCAACAATGAATATTTATAGATTTTGTAAAATAAACTTCTTTTAAAGATTTTTACAAGTCACACTCTATTGTCATGTCCCTGTTTAACGCCAAGAACTAACATGTGTCTCATAGTATGTGTGCATTATTTCCATGAGTTAAAGAAGATCCTGACGATAATCTCAACAGCACTCATAATAGAGCACCAAATTGAGCTTCGACGGACCCCTGGCAAGCTAGAGGTGAGGCCAGGTGCCCGGGAGGAGTAAGCATCCCCTGTTGGCTAGCCGCACCCGCCGTCGATGTTCATGAAAACAAGATGTATAGAATACATGCACTGTCTGTGGTTTCGCCTAAATAGGAAGTGCTATTTCGACCATGTCAGGGAAAATATTCAAAACACTAACTGTCAAACCACTCGCGGGGAACTTTTTTACGAGCTCCACACGGCAAAGGGCATAAGTGTGACACAAATGAGTTAAAAAAGATCCTGACGATAATCTCAACAACACTCACAATAGTGCACCAAATTGAGCATCGACGGACCCCTAGCAAGCTAGAGGTGGGACCAGGTGCCCGGGAGGAGTAAGCATCCCCTGATGGCTAGCCGCACCCGCCGTCGATGTTCATGCACGGACATGAAAACAATATATATAGAATACATGCACTGTCTGTGTCTCGTGAACGCTGAAGCTCTGAAATGCACAGAAAACAAGTTTCAACAGAAATGAATCAGGTTAAAAAAGAGGAAAAGAACATCAATAAATAAACATTCCATTAAATAAGGTCAATGGCCGAAACGTTTGGGAAGAAAAAGGAAAAAATCAAATAGATAAATAAATTAAAAATGAATCAATTACTTAATAGAATAAGAGTGGTACCAAAGATAAGCCCTTTTGGATGAACCAAGACTTATTATTTCCTCTTATTTTAGCATTGGTGAGTGTCACTGCTGGTGGACCAAGAGTTCCCGACGGCACAAGTTCGATGAAATTCGGTTGATCATTTCTTTAACGGTTCCGAAAACTCCTGTTATCAAAATTTCAAAAAAAATTCTAAAATGTGGGTCCTGTGGCGTCATATGCCACCCATCCAGCTACGTCTTTCGGATTTTTTTTTTGCCATATTACTTACATTGTTTAGATTGAGGATCACTGACAAGGGTTAAGTACCCGAAACGTGCATGTCTGGTCTATGCTGCAAATTTATCTGTTCTTAAATGATGCTATTGAATTTGAAGACGTTTAACATATAACGGAAATCGTCTGCTATGTCGTATTTACTCTCATCGCTTAATTACTGGAAAATATCTATATATTTTGATAATTTAGTTGGGAAATCAGTCAAATATTCGATTTTGAGATGGTCCCTTAGCTATACTAAACGGGGAATTGAATTCATTTTTTTTACAAAATTTAGTACTGTTATGGTCTTTCTCGTGTAGAAAGAAGATTAAAAACTCTTGGGCAGAAACTATAGAAAAATCAAAATATGTACATTTTCATTTGAAATTTTCTGTTACAAAATTCTTGAAATTTCTAAAAACGTGGGTCCTGTAGCATCATATCCCACCCATTCTGCTACGTCTTTTGATACATTTTTGGACATAATAATTATCATACTTTTTGGCCCTATTACATTGTTTAGACTGAGGATCACTGACGAGGGTTTAGTACCCGAAACGTGCATGTCTGGTCCATGCTGTTAATTTATCAGGTTTTAAATTATGCTAGTGAATTTAAAGACGTTTAACATTTGAACTACTTGGTGAGTGTCACTGCTGGTGGACCAAGAGTCCCCGAGGGCACATGTAGCCAAGTACGATCAACTTTGGTTGATCGTCTGTCTCTTCAACGCATTTGAAATTTTCTGTTACAAAATTCTTGAAATTTCTAAAAACGTGGGTCCTGTAGCATCATATCCCACCCATTCTGCTACGCCTTTTGATACATTTTTGGACATAATAATTATCATACTTTTTGGCCCTATTACATTGTTTAGACTGAGGATCACTGACGAGGGTTTAGTACCCGAAACGTGCATGTCTGGTCCATGCTGTTAATTTATCAGGTTTTAAATGATGCTAGTGAATTTAAAGACGTTTAACATTTGAACTACTTGGTGAGTGTCACTGCTGGTGGACCAAGAGTCCCCGAGGGCACATGTAGCCAAGTACGATCAACTTTGGTTGATCGTCTGTCTCTTCAACGCATTTGAAATTTTCTGTTACAAAATTCTTGAAATTTCTAAAAACGTGGGTCCTGTAGCATCATATCCCACCCATTCTGCTACGTCTTTTGATACATTTTTGGACATAATAATTATCATACTTTTTGGCCCTATTACATTGTTTAGACTGAGGATCACTGACGAGGGTTTAGTACCCGAAACGTGCATGTCTGGTCCATGCTGTTAATTTATCAGGTTTTAAATGATGCTAGTGAATTTAAAGACGTTTAACATTTCACTGACTTCTCCATAAGGTCCCATGTTAAAAAGACTTTTAAAAAACGTTGAAATGACCCCCTGGTTAAACGGAACGAGGAAATCTTTTTTTTTATATTTTTCTAAAATCACTTACATTTACCTGTTAATACGTGGTGAAAGTTTTGTTAAAAAGTCTAGGGCAGAAGTTCATCGTTCTTTCCTTTTTTTAATTAGAGCCAGCTTCATTAAGTTGTTTTTCCTATTTCTTTGAAGCTCTTATAGTCTCCGTCAAAATCAGATTTCAAAAGTTATAATTAAAAGAGTCAAGCTAAAGGTCTTGAAATTCAATTGACAAATTCTTGAAAAAATATTACCCTGATCACATCTGGTGATTGATTGTTTTTCTCTCACTGCTTAAAGGTGCTCAAAAATGAGATTTTATGCATCTATTTTCATATTTTGATCGGCGAACGCAGCTATCATGTATGACGTCACCAGTGAAGTTACAGTTAAAAAGCATGTCAACATGTTATCTTACCTCAATAGCGGAAAGACAAGGATTTCTCAAATATTCACATAAAGTGCAAAATGACAAATCGATCGTCCACAGGGGGTGGATGATGAGTTACACGTGCGAACACCTTGCAATTGACTATGATGTCATATTTGATTGCTGCCGTATCCTATCAAAATATGAAATTTAATACATAAAATCTCATTTGTGAGTGATTTTAAACAGTGGGAGAAAAATAATCAATGACCAGATGTGATCAGGAACACGTAAATTCATTGCTCGTGTCCAGGATTTGCTCATGTCCGTGATTTGGGAAGCCTCGTCATGATATAAGCAAATACTAGACACTCGAGAACGATTATCAGGGGAAGATTATGTTAATCTACAGAATAATCTCAAGAGTCCATATAAGTGCAGAATGCACTTTCAATGGCACTGAATGATTTAAAAGGAAGCTAAACATTAAGAAAATTTTTGAAAGGAGGCTAAATCTTATATAAATTTCCCTCGCTGTATTCAGAAAAAGCAAGGGGACTCGTATTTTGGCTGTCATAACTTAGATTGAGACGACAAATATGGATAACGACCATATCCCAATATATAGCAAAAAATCAATAAATTAGAAAATCATAAACCGAAGGCATACAAAATCAGGATAAACAGAAACCAAAGCAAACAAACGAAACCTCCACCACATGAAAAGAAGCGAACTCAAAAAATTGGAGTGAGGTGCCCAGGAAGAGATGCTGCTTGAATGAAACTCCAGTCGTTTCAATTCGGTAGAATTGACACACCCGGTTACTAACGTTTCGGAAGATACGAGTACATTCAGTAGTTGGATGATTCAAATTGTTTACGACAGAATATCATCCACCATTCTGGACATAATAGTGTATGAAGAGTTCCCCGTATCGACCGTAGAACTTCCTCAGTGACGATGACAAATATGGATAATGACCGTATCCCTATATATACCGCACAAAATTGATAATTCAGAAAATCATAAACCGAAGGCATACAAAATCAGGATAAAACAGGAACCAAAGCAAACAAGCAAAAACCTCCATCACATGAAAAGAAGCGAACTCCCAATATGGGAGTGAAACCAGGTGCCCAGGAAGTGTCAGCATCTCCTGCTTGCATGCAACACCCGTTGCTTCAATTCGATAGAATTGTCACATCCGGTTACTTCTATTTTGGAGGATATAAAGTATAATCTTTGGTTGGACGATACAAATGGTCTATGATAGATATCCACCATTCGGGAGAGTGGGACGCCATAGTGTATGACGAGTTCCCCATATTGACCGTAAAACTCAGTGATGATGTTAGTCGGTCACAAACGTATCCCTGACTGAGAAGCTTATGGAAAGACGCCTAGCTGTCAGAATAAATTCTGGGTATTTGGAACAAAATCCACGGTACTTGCTCTGGCATGGCGTATCAACTGAGATATGAACATGCCATAAACAGGCGATTAAATGATGTTGCTACACAGAAAAGGAAAGTTTGTAATGCTGAAATTGAAGTCGTCCCGTTTGTCATAGAGTGAGGTGTGCAGGTGACCATCAGTGTCGTAGGACAACATGTCCAAATAGGATGCTGGATTATTTGTCCGTGTAGTTTCTTTGACTTCAAGCCCCGAAGGATAGATTCTGCTGAGGTAATCCGCGAATTATTTTGGATTATTAATGGACAACACATCGTCTATGTATCTGTAAGTGAAGTTGAAGCCATATGCTAAGTATCGTTTCCCTTCAGAGACGAAAGATTGAATGAACGAGTAAGGAAAAATGTCGGAGTGGGACACAATTGGTCCCCATTGGAATTCTGACAATTTGCTGGAAGACCTTCGATGTTAGTCGGTTATAAACGTATCCCTGACTGAAAAACTTATCTTAAAGACTGCAAGCTCTCAGAACAGAATCTGTACATTTGGTACTTGCATTGGCATAGGTATCAACTGAGATATGAACAGTCATAAGCAGGCGACGAAGGGATGTTACTGCTCAGAAAAGGAAAGTTTGTGGTGCTGACATTGAAGTCGTCATATTTGTCATAGAGAAACTGCCAATAAAATAAATATTATATTTATATAACTACGTATTTTCATGAAAGTACTCGACAATTACAGTGCCTAGGAAGGCGAAGGAAGTGGTGGGGACTATGGCCCCACTAGTCAGGAAAATGTGGGGCCATTTTTTAATTTGAAGGGCCATCGAGGTTTCAGTTGGGGCCATAACCTTATATTTGCCTTCCTTTGTCACAAACTAAAACAAAGTGATACCAACAGTTTTTTAGCTACTTAATTCACATTCTAAGGTATAGATAATGATGATATTAAGTTAATTTTCTTTACCAGTAAGGCATTAGACCTTGTTGACATACATCTACATGTAATCTGTAGGAATAAGTTCAGAGAGGCAAAGGAAAGAGATGTTACTTAGCAGTACGACAAACACCCAGAGCAATAACCAATTTTTCACTCCATAGTCTAGTTATTCACATCACTTCAAATGATCATAAAATATCAAACCAAACATAATTCTGAGCACATCTTTTACTTTATTCACTTAATGATTTGCTTTCTGACTGATGATTCGCTTCTTTTTATTCCAGAGTTCTAAGCATTTTGGAAAGTCAATAATTTCTTCTTTATTCAGCCTAATTCTCAGAAGTCTGTCTGATATAACTGGGGAAAGGGAGTTTCTTTGTTTTGTCAAGATAATGTTCTGCTGAGAAAACACCCTTTCACATCCAGCGGTGTGGAGTGGTAGAGTCAGGGCGATTTGAGCAAGTTTAATCAAGTCTGGAATCTCTTCCTGGTGATATTTGGTCAGGACTTCCCACAGTTGCTGCATATCATCGGTCGGGTATTTCGCAGACTTCACAATAGTCTTTGCTGCACACCACTGCGTCCTAACTTTCTCCGGACACACTATCGGTAACGATGTTGCAGACTTGTGGGACTGAAAGTAAGTATACCAAGAATTATCAGTTTGTAAAAAAAATTAACCTGAGGATTAAAATTTAATTGCAAGGTTAATATGGGCATTGTTAAATTGATTTTACTATAAATGTGATATAATTTATGTAGTAATAGCATGCTTTTAAATTGAAGTTTGATTCAAATTTATGTATGATTTTTTTTTTTAAATTAGTTCACATTGATTATTATTGATTAATGTTTTTGTTGGGACATAATGTGTATTTCAAAGTTTGAATTGTACCTTTGATTTGCCATAGTGCTCCAGGATTTGGTTCAACTCCTCATCCCCATACGAGTCAAGGTTGCCTTCGAAGTTGATCGTGCGCATGGCCAGGATGTAGAAGGCGTCCATCAGCGACTTCTGTGGAAAACTGAAACAACACAAGCAAGTTGAGTAACTATGTTCATGCATTTTTGTCTCATTACAACAATAATTAACTTGAAATAATTTCAAATTAAACTTAAGTACACTTATTTTATAATTGAATCTGAATTGAAAACAAATTTGATTTGTATTATTTGTATATACATGTATTGATAGTGCTACATTTGTACATGGACTTATTAATGGAATCAAATTCAACAGTCTGGGTGAAATGTTGTAAAATAAATCTACATGTAATGTGAAAAAAAAAATTACCGGCTCCTTATGTTAGCGATCAGTTTGTTAACAAATTGGCTCTTCAGCAGATTCCCCCCTGGCACTGCCTTTAATTTGTGTCCTTTAAATTCAGGATGACCATCCACTTCCTTGACATCTGATGCATATTTCTCCAAGTTCGTTGTGTACAATGTTCGTTCGTCTCGGAAAGCCTCCAGCTCGCTGATGCACAAGTCAACTGCTATCTGAAAAGGAAACAAGGGAATGTGCTGTAACAAGCAGGACCATATGACCATTAACAGAAAATCTGTGATTTCATAACCTGTATTGTATATATAAAAATAAAGGTGGTACCAGAAAAAGTGTTTGTGCATTTTCAATTTGATTTAATTTGATTTAAAATTTAGTGTTGTGCGTTAACTTTTATACAGCTCATTGCGAGTCAGATCTCTTTCCTATAAGGAATCCTTAAATATGTTTGTCATGTGATTCACAATATGACATACCTTTGCTCGTGCAACGTCCAAGTCGTCCTTCTGGAAAATTAGGCACAGTCTCATTACGATGGGCAATACATCCATCATCAGATAGGTGATATAAATGAACTGCGTTGTAGCCATCTGCCTTAGAAGACCCTTTGCCTTTGGGTCCTTTTTTGCCTCACGGTTTGTGAAGTAAGAGATCAATGGGTCAATAGTTCGGTAGATTGTTTCTAACCCGTCATAGAAGGATAACCATCTGACTGCATGGATTTCTTTATACTTCAGCTGGGGGTGGTCTAACAGAGCTTGCACTTAATGGAGTTCTTTTTCTCTGTCTGCCGAGGATTTGAAGTAATAAAATAACGAAGTCATAAATTCTTGATATCGTTTCAATGCAGGGATGCCATCTGCTGCTTGGGATGTGCACAGGGCCAATCTGTGTGCCATACAATGAATATTAATCATGTGCGGATTCAGCTCTTTGAGTCTGCCACTAACACCTTTGTCGAGGCCCGTCATCACGGAGGCTCCGTCAGAGCCAAATCCAAGAACTGATTGCATCTGTATATTTCGTAGTCTTAATTCCCTTATAATTTCATATGCCAGTCCCTCTCCCGATCCACTATCATATTCAACATCTCTTAGAAAAATTGTTACGGGTTTGCAATTTTCAGGTTCAATTATACGTGCAAGTATAGTCATTCTCTTCTTGTTCGCGATATCAGTGCTTTCATCCGCAAACACTGTTACAACTGGTGACTTCTGAATGTTCTCTGTTGTTTTATTGTCAAGAAAATCACTTATAGCCTCGAGGAATTCATTCGCAGAATAATATGACTGATAATCCACACGCTCACCAATTTTAAGCTGTTTCAAACCTGGTACACCAATATTTTGTAAAAATCCCATCATGCTTTCATACTTTGAGAGAGCTATATTTTCTACTGCCAGCCAATGAACGGTCTGCATAGCCTTCATAACCGCAACGTTTCTCTCTGACATAGCGTTCGACATGGCTACATGCATATCTTTTCTAAGTTCTATACCCTTTATACAATCTTGATGATCCGTTGAATTTTCATGTCGGGTGAATGATGAGGTTTTAAAGGTCTCACAACCTTGTGTAAATGCATTTGATTTACCCTTTGAGATGCAAAGTTTACAGAACATTAGATTTTGTCCACTGTCAAAACTTAACCACTCCCATACTTTCAACCACCTTGGATGAAATTTACGTTTACTGGTACTGGCTGAATTACATGTCGATTCCGGGTCCTCGGCCTCGGTCGCCTGGCTCGTTTTGGACGACCCTGTATGCATACCATCTAGATCTACACCCCCTGTTTTAGTTTGATCAGAAATTTCGATTTCTGGTGCCGCCGTCGCTCCCTCTATATTCGCTTCGCAAACCTCGTTGCGACCCTCACTAGACCCTTTAATACCACAGGACAGCAAAGTACGCTGTCCTTGTGGCAACGTTAACTTCAGCCGCTTCGGTTTCACCGGCGGCATATTTGTTGTGTCGTGTATGTACACACGTGTACCGCAGCCCAATTGATTTAATACGATCTGTCTGATTCGCTGAATGCGTTCACCTTTTGACCAATCAGATAATCGATAACAAACAAAGTGAAAGAAACAGTCGGAATTCCTCGTGTCTTTCGTAACCACAGTCATGATAAACTCCGGGGAGTTCCAATCGCTAATCGGAATGCGGGGGACGTCTCAAAACTCTACTTGTGTTGGAGCATATTGGATTTTATTGATTTTGCGTTTGCGCCACAGGGCGCAGCGTATACCGTAAGTTTTGCGCCATTTTACGCGGATATGCGCGTATGGCGCAGGGCGCGGGTCCTTCCTAGGCCCTGCAATTAATGGAAGTGCTCAAAATCCGAAATCTTGTCATATTGCTCGGGTAATTCACCATGAAATTTCATGAACGAATTGGGCATGTCGCATCATACCTCACCCATCCTACGACGTATTACGGTACATTATTGGACATAATTTTTACACACTTTTGCAATAGTACATTGTTGAGATTGAGGATCACTGACGAGAGTTGAGTACCCGAAACGTGTAGGTCTGGTCCATGCTGTAAATCTATCTTTTCTTAAATGATACTATTGAATTTGAAGACGTTTTACATGATCTCACTTAAGCTAGCAGGTCACTGTCCATAGGACCAATGCAGTTGATGGCAATTTTACTAATAAATATATGCAACATAATGCGCCTTTTTTCTTTGTAGCGTCAACATACAGTGTGATGACTTTTTGTTGATACAACAAGTATATTTTATTATATTCAATGATGCTATTGAATTTGAAGACGTTGAATATTTGTACCACTTTGTGAGTGTCACTGCCGGTGCCCCGAGTGCACATGTAGCAATGTAGCAAGTTCGGTCGATTTCGGTTGATCGTTTCTTCAACGCATTCGAATTTCTGTTATCACAATTTTGAAATGGTAGGTCCTGTAGCATCATATCCCAACCATCCTGCTACGTCTTTCGGTACATTGTTTTGGAAAGAATAACTTTGTCCATCAATAATCCAAATTTCGCAGATTACCTGAGCAGTATCTATCCTTCGGAGCTTGAAGGCAAAGAAACTACAGAGACAAATAATTCAGCATCCTATTTGGACATAATGTTGTCCTACGTCACATAAACACCTCACTCTATGACAAACGTGACGACTTCAATTTCAGCATTACAAACTTTCCTTTTCTGAGTAGCAACATCCCTTCATCGCCTGCTTATGGCGTGTTCATATCTCAGTTGATACGCTATGCCAGAGCAAGTACCAAATATACGGACTTTGTTCTGAGAGCTAGGCGTCTTTCAGATAAGCTTCTCAGTCTGGGATATGTTTGTGACCGACTAACATCGTCACTGAGGAAGTTCTACGGTCGATATGGGGAACTCGTCATACACTATGATGTCCCACTATCCAGAATGGTGGATGATATTCTGTCATAGACCATTTGAACCATCCAAACAAAGATTGTACTCCATGTCTTCCGAAATGGAAGTTACCGGATGTGACAGTTCTACCGAATTGAAGCGGCGGGTGTTGCATGCAAGCAGGAGATGCTTACTCTTTCTGGGCACCTGGTCGCACTCTCATATCGGTAGTCCGCTTCTTTTCATGACATTGTGGTGGAGATTTATGTTTGTTTGCTTTGGTTTCTGTTTTATCCTGATTTTGTATGCCTTCGGTTTCTGATTTTCTGAATTATCGATTTTGTGCTGTATACAGGGATATGGGCATTATCCATATTTGTCATTTCACACTTTTTTGTCATATTACATTGTTTATATTGAGGATCACTGAGGGGGGTTAAGTACCTGAAACGCCCATGTCTGATTCATGCTGCAAATTTATCTGTTCTTAAATAATGCTATTGAATTTGAAGATGTTAAACACTTCCACACTATCTGAATAAACACAGATTGTAAATGAAACAAATAGACCGTCCATATTTGGTGTTCATACTGGTCTCCAATATTTCATTTATTTATTATGTTTTGTGCTTAATGGCTTTGCTATTTTGGTATGTGTTCTTTTTTTGGTACAATTTGTACATTTATGGCCATCATTTATGCCAAAGGTCCACCCCTTTTTTGTACCAAAACATTTGTATTGGTCCATAAATACGCATGTCATCTGGTCCAGTGTACAGAAAAATACAGGTGTATTCCGCACTACATACAGGTATGATATACGTAGGCTATTAACATAACCAGCAGACCTTGTACCTTTAATCCTATTGATCGTTGGCCCATTTATTGGACCAACTATTAAATAGTCTATAAATAGTCCGTCTTTTCAACAGCCCGCGTAGCTCAGTCGGTAGAGCATCAGACTTTTAATCTGAGGGTCTTGGGTTCGAGTCCCAACGTGGGCGAACATTTTTATAAGGATGAAATCTTCTAAAATTAAAATTAAAGTTAATTTATGGCAATGTTTACTCGTTATATACAGTGTAAGTAAGACATTTCATATGTTTTCTCACATTATCATTAACTTTAAATCAAATATAAGTTATGGAATCAATGTAAACCTACGCTCACGCAGCAAGATACACCCGTTGGTATTTTTTCACAACAACGAAACATCTAAGTCCCATAACTCCATGGGGACAAATCGGATGAACCGGAAAATCGAAAGGCGGCTTCGTCTTCAAAGTTTGATCACAATGTACAAATATCATGAAAATCTGTGGAAGCATATTGAGTTATTGCGTTCCATGCACCTATATTTTGCCCTTGCTTAACATGTATGTGCATATAACCCCCTCCCCTCATATTACACATAATATCTCAGTTATGCGAACAAAAAATTAAAAACCCGTTACATATGTCAAAGAGCATCCTTTCTACCTTAAGTATGCGAAATTTCAAAACATTTCGACCAGAAATAGATATTTAAATAATTTTTAACTATTTTAGTATATTTTCACTGTATTTTAAAACATCTAAGTACCATAACTCTGTAACGACAAATCGAATGAACCTGAAAATCGAAAGGTGGCTTCCTCTTTACAGTCCAATCATAATGTATGAATATCATGAAAATCCGCTGACGCATATTCAAGTTATTGCGTTCCATGCGCCTATATTTTGCCCTTAGCTTAACATGTATGTGCATATAATCCATTTCCTTCCCATAACACAAAATTACTCGGTTATGCAACAAAAAATTAAAAACCCGTTACATGTGTCAAAGAACATCCTTTCTACTTGAAGTATGCAAAATTTCAAAACATTTCGACTAGAAATAGATTTTTAAATATTTTTTTAATTATTTTAGTATATTTTCATTGTATTTTAAAATATCTAAGTCCCATAACTCTGTAACAACAAATTGAATGAACCTGAAAATCGAAAGGCGGCTTCCTCTTTACAGTCCAATCATAATGTATGAATATCATGAAAATCCGTTGACGAATATTCAAGTTATTGCGTTCCATGCGCCTATATTTTGCCTTTAGCTTAACATGTATGTGCATATAACCCACCCCCTTCCCATAACACACAATAACTCGGTTATGCAAAAAAAAACCCGTTACATATGTCAAAGAACATCCTTTCTACTTGAAGTATACAAAATTTCAAAACATTTTGACCAGAAATAGATTTTTAAATAATTTTTAACTATTTTAGTATCTTTTCACTGTATGTTACAAATCTAAGTCCCATAACTCTATAACGACAAATCGGATGAACCTGAAAATCGAAAGGCGGCTTCCTCTCTACAGACCAATCATAATGTATGAATTTCGTGAAAATCCGTTGACGCATATTCAAGTTATTGCGATCCATAGGCGGACGGACAGACGGACGGACTTCGCCATACCATAATACGACCCGTCAAATGACGGGCGTATAAAATCACGTATACCTGGATTTCTACTCTGTTTTAATGAATTTAAAAGATCAGTTCGAAACATAAAGGCTAATTTTATATCCATAGTCAATTTATACTAATTATCAACAACTCTTTTCGTAATTTACATGTAGAATGTTCATAATGTACATGTAGAATGTTAAACGTCTTCAAATTCAACAAATAAATTTTCAGTGCGGACCAGACATGCAATGTTTAACGTCTTCAAATTCATTAGCATCATTTTTGAGCAGATAAATTTGCAGCATGGACCAGACATGCACGTTCCGGTAATTTCGGTAGAAATGTCACATCCGGTTACTACCATTTCGGAAGACATAGAATACAATCTTTGTTCGATGGTTCAAATGGTCTATGACAGAATATCATCCACCATTCTGGAGAGTAAGACATCATAGCGTATGACGAGTTCTCAATATCGACTGTAGAACTTCCTCAGTGACGATGTTAATCGGTCACAAACATATCCCTGACTGAGAAGCTTATCTGAAATACGCCTAGCTCCAGAACAAATTCCGTATATTTGGTACTCGCTCTGGCATAGCGTATCAACTGAGATATGAACACTCCATAACCAGGCGATGAAGTGATATTGCTACAATGTTGGTCGTCATGGCTTTTTCTACATAGACTTACCTCAGACAGTGAATGTATTTCAGATATTGTTTTCATTTTCTTGCATGAACATCGACGGCGGATGCGGCTAGCCAACAAGGGATGCTTACTCCTCCCGGGCACCAGGTCCTACCTCTGGCTTGCTAGGGGTCCGTCGATGCTCAATTTGTGCTCTGTTGTGTTTTTGAGATTATCGTAAGGATCTTCTTTAACTCATTTGTGTCACACTTATGCCCTTTGCCGTGTGGAGCTCGTAAAATAATTCCCCTGGAGGGGTTTGACAGTATTAAGTTTTTTGAATATTGTTCCTTGACATGGTCGTCATGGCACTTTCTATATAGACTTACCTCAGACAGTGCATGTATTTCAGATATTGTTTTCATTTTCTTGCATGAACATCGACGGCGGGTGCGGCTAGTCAACAGGGGATGCTTACTCCTCCCAGGCACCTGGTCCAACATCTGGCTTGCTAGGGGTCCGTCGATGCTCAATTTGGTGCTCTGTTCTGAGTGTTTTTGAGATTATCGTCATGATTTTCTATAACTCAGAAAAGGAAAGCTTGTAATGCTGAAATTGAAGTCGTCCCGTTTGTCAGAGTGAGGTGTTCAAGTGACCATCAGTGTCGTGGGACAACATTATGTCCAAATAGGATGCTGAAATTATTTGTCTCTATAGTTCTTTGACTTCAAGCTCCGAATGATAGATACCGCTGAGGAAATCCGCGATTCTCTAATGATTCAACCTTACAAATAGTGAAGATGGAACTCTTAAAGCCAGATAACAACACCATTTGCTACTGGTGTGACATATGGATGTCCTAATTCTGCACCGATTGCCTATTGTTCTCGTTGGTTTACTTGTAGTCCTTTGTTTTAATGTTTCTATATCGTATTTGGTGTTCCTTTCCCTTTTAAGTTTCTTGCTGTGAATATCTACTCTGGGGTGTTTTGCTGAGCTTGCTGCAAAAACGTGTTGTTGATCCCCTCGTTTTTTCTATGAAGCTGCATATTTATATCGCATCTGAGTAGATAACACCAATCCTGCTTCCTCATGTTTGGTTAGAATCCTTATAAAGAAGTAAAAAAAGTGCGTTTTAGCCGGCAAATTAAGAATAGTTTGAGATTGATCATTATGTTTACTTGTTGTGATGATGGGAATCTTTTCACTATTTTGGGTCCAATCATAGATTATTCTTTTCTCATGTAGTGTCGTAAGGGGAAAAGAAGTGTGTATATGTAAGCTTTTGTTCATAAGTGTCCGAGTGATCTCCCTCTCGTTTTAAATTAATGCATTTTGGACGATAAATTTATTTAAAAAAAAAAGATCATCACTGACCTTCTTTAATGCAGATCTCCAACAACACTTGGTTGCAACACCCACAGCAATACCCTTAAACACCCAATGAAAAAAAATACACAGCAGACACTCATAGATAGAGACGTAAAAGAGACAAAAGAAGGGAGGTGATTTTCAACCATACCCTGCTGCAGTACCAACAGCAAATCGCCAAAATACCCGATGTGAAAACACAAAAACAAGCACAGCAAGAGAAGAAAAATAGACATACAAATATTAATCACAAAAGACTGTATATAAACCAACGAGACCTACGGGAAACCGGTACCCACTTAGGACGGCCATTCGCTACGCAAGAAGGAACACAAACTCGCACTAAAGGAGCATGAAACATCAAAGATCTCACATAAATCGACGAGACGAATGGGTAACCGGTGTCGACTGAGGACGGCCATCTGCATAGCAAGTAGCAGATAGTGTGGTTATACGGATTACATGCGCAAAACCCTCCCATTTTTCCGATTACCCAGAGGTCTAAAGGAACGCACAATTGCTGTGTAAAAGAAGGGAGGGGATCTCCAAGAAGACCTCGCTATAAGATGAACATACAAACAGTCAGTATGACACAGGAGCCCAAGAAACAGATTGATATGTAAATGGATATAAAAACAGAAGGCATACAAAATAAAGTGCGTGCTCTGTCGGGTCGGCTGTAGCGAGCTGATGCATGTGAACACCCAACTAAAATTCAGAGAGGACAGGTGCTCGGGGCCCTGTCTTCTCTTACGAGGCTTGGACAGGTCCCGTCATGGAGTCAAAGTCAGTCAGAGTACAATTCTTAAGAATGCCTTGGTACAAGGCTGTAGATTAGTCAAGTACCAAGCCATGTGTCCATCTGGTTACAGTAGGATCATATCCACATGGTAATTCTGTCTACCTTTGATCCTTCTTATTTTGTTAAGTATTTCACCATAAAATGCAGGTTGGGAAATACGCAAATTAATATATGGATGGATGGATCCGAATTTCAAAATAATTTGAAAATTATTTTTTGTAAAATTTTAGTCTTTACTAGTTTGTGAAAGCGAAAACCTTGACCTAAAAGTTTCTTTTTAATTTGTAAATTTCTACTTTGAAAATGCAAAACATCAGTACATGCTCTAGCATGCCTGACGAGCTGCGAAATGTAGATACTCTATGTCGTTTATCTAGGAACATCATCATTAAGCTAGTGAAAATTTACTATATTGAATCAGAAATCATCTCTTTTATCATACACCCTTGTATGAATCACTCCATTATTTAGGTTCAAAAAATGGTGATTCTGTATTTGTAACGTTTGCCTTATTTTCTCTTGTATTGGTCCATAAATTATCATAGGTGTATTCCGCACTACATACAGGTATGGTATGCGTAGGCTATTTAAATCCCCAGCAGACCTTGGACCTTGAATCCTATTGATCGTTGGCCCAATTATTGGACCAACTATTAAATAGTCTATAAATAGTGCTTCTTTTCAACAGCCCGCGTAGCTCAGTCGGTAGAACATCAGACTTTTAATCTGAGGGTCTTGGGTTCGAGTCCCAACGTGGGCGAACATTTTTATCAGGATAAAATCTTCTAAATTCCTCTGTTTGTAAGATTGCGATGTTTTCTCCTTATATATAGTATAAGTAAGACATTTCATATTTTTCTCACATTATCATTAACTTTAAAACAAAGATGGAATCAATTAATAAACGTCTTCAAATTCAATAGCATAATTTAAGAACAGATTAATTTGCAGCATGGACCAGACATGCACATGCAACCCTCGTCAGTGATCTTTAATCTAAATAATGTAATATAGCTAAAGAGTATGAAAATTATGATGTCCAAAAATCTACCGAAAGACGTTGCAGGATGGGTGGGATATGATGCTACAGGACCCACGTTTTAGAAATTCCAAGAAATTTTTCTGCTACGTCTTTTTGGAACATTTTTGGACATAATAATTTTCATACTTTTTGGCCATATTACATTGTTTAGACTGAGGATCACTGACGAGGGTTTAGTACCCGAAACGTGCATGTCTGGTCCATGCTGTAAATTTATCAGGTTTAAAATGAAGCTATTTAATTTAAAGACGTTTAAAATTGGTAACAGAAATTTTCGAATGCGTTGAACGATCAACGGAACTGGACATGTAACTCTGTTTTAATTACTTCAAGGGATCATTTATATAAAAGTGTTAGGTTTAGTGTTCACTATGCCGAAATAGTAGTCAGGGTTCTGGCACATAGTGCACGACCCGAAGGGGAGTGCACTATGTGCCAGAACCCTGACTACTATTTCGGCATAGTGAACACTAAACCTAACACTATTGTTATTATTATGCTGACTGTTTTTGATAGTGTATTCCCTTCATAGAAAACGTTTTCAAGATATATGTTATGAACATTGATTGCACGAGTTACCTCTCTTTCAAAAACTCTGTGTTACAGACAAACATATTCTGGATTAACCCCTCTTTGACTGTAAAAGATCTATAGTGTGGTCGTTTAGTATAGGCATGATTTAACAAGAAAAAAAATAGCAACATAAATTTGGCATTAATTTTAAAGGAAAAAATAACTATCTAGGAACATTTGTTTTTGATAGAGTATTTCCTTCATAGAAAACGTTTTCAAGATATGTTATGAATATTGATTGTACGAGTTATCTCTCTTTCAAAAAACCTTGTGCATATTCTGGATTTACCCCTCTTTGACTATAAAAGATCTATAGTGTGGTCGATTAGTACAGGCATTATTTAACAAGAAAAATATAGCAACATAAATTTGGCATTAATTTTAAAGGAAAAAATAAATATTTAGGAACATTTGCTTGGGTATGCAAACAGATTTAATTAAATATCTTGTATGAAAACGACATGTGTGTATATATAAACAGGTCAGCATCACATTTGTTATGAACACTACTGTGGAAAGACAGGGGTGCACTATTAGGGTGATAGTGCACACCAAGATTGGTGATAGTGTACACCTGAACCATTCTCTGTCACAATATGGTAGAGTAGAACCTATCACAGAAGAAACTCACTGGAAGCATAATAATTCGAAATATAAAGGCTTATTTTATATCCAAAGTCAATTTAAACTTATCATCAACAACTGTTTTCATAATTTAGAATATTATCCTAAAATCTACAGAGACCACGAATAGATCATAAATCGGAACCCTTATATACTGTTCTCTAATGTTTCAACCTTACAAATAGTGAAGATGGAACTCAACAAGCCAGATAACACTATTTGATACTGGAGTGAAAAACACCCGTCATAAGTCTGCACCGATTGTCCATTGTTCTCGTTGGTTTACTTCACATGTTTGGACCTGAATATCAAAATTGTTAATGGAGAGATTCATATAGAGAATAAATGTCTTAATTTGTGTTTTGTTACGGGTATGCAACACACAGCAAGTGAATTTATCGTACATCTAATGCGCGTTAGCGCATTTCATGCGATAAATGCACTTGCTGTGTGTTGCATACCCGTAACAAAACACAAATTATGACATTTATTCTATATATATGCACCACAATTGTCTGTTCCATTCTTGTTTTCTGAAATCGCGTTTTTCTAGGTAACAACGTGACGTTAATATTCATGTCACCGCGGGTACAGTTTGCATGTTGGAACACTTTCAATAGTTTCATCTCAGGGAATTACAATGGTTGTTCATATATACAAGTGTGTATGACAAAAGAGATGACTTTGGATTCAACATAGTAAATTTTCCCTGGCTTGACGGTGATGTTCCTAGATTACCGTCTTATGGTATCTACATTTCGCAGTTCATCCGGAATGCTAGAATATGTACTGATGGTTTGGATTTTCATAATAGAAATTTACAAATAACCAAGAAACTTTTAGGTCAAGGTTTTCGCTTTCACAAACTTGTAAAGACATTCTGGAAATTTTACAAAAATTATTGTCAACTATTTTTGAAATTCGGACCCATACAAGTAACAGAGTATATTACTTTGGGTATTTCGCAACTTGCATTTTATGGTGACATGATCAACAAAATTAGAAGGATCAAAGGTAGACAGAATTACCATAAAAAATGCGTCAGAATTATCAAACGCCTTTCATACCGTGGATATGATCCTAATGTCACCAAACGGACACTGGGCTTGGCACTTGACCAATCTACAGTCCTTGATACTTGCAAGCTGACTGACTGTGAAGACGGAGCTCCATGACGGGCCCTCTTTAGAGAAGGCGGCCCAACCACCTGTCCTCTCTGAATGTCAGTCGAAGTCCTCGGGTGATAACATACATGAGCTCTCTACAGCCGGCATAGCACAGATTGTATAACGCATGCCCTCTTTTTATATCCATTTACATATTCATCTGTGTTGCTTGGGCCCCTGTGTTTTGCGGTCTGGATTGTATGTGGTCATTTGACAGTGAGGAGGTTGTTTTACACCACAATTGCACGTTCTTCGAGACCTCTGATTAATCGGAAAAGTGGGAGGGTTGTGCGCACGTTATCCAGGATAACCACACCGTCTGCTACTGACGTGGCAGATGGCCGTCCTAAGTTGGCACCGTTTGACCATTGGTCTCGTTGGTTTATGTGTAGTAATTTGTGTTTTATGTTTTTCTGTGATTTGACGTTCCTTGTACCACTGTGTCTCTTTCTGTGCGTGTCTTCTTTGTGTTTTACAGTGGGTGTTTTGGGAGGTTGCTGTTGGTGCTGCAACTAGGTATTGGTGGAGATCCCCTCCTTTCTTTCTTAAGTCCTATTTTAATGTTTCTATATCGTATTTGACGCTCCTTTCCCTTTTAAGTTTATTGCTGTGCATATCTACCATTGGGTGTTTTGCTGTGGGTGCTACAAAACGTGTTGTTGATCCCCTAATTTCTTCCATGAAGCTGCATATTTATATCGCATCTGAATAGATATCACCACTCTTGCTTCCTGATGTTTGGTAAAGAAGTACAAAATTGCCTTGTAGCAGGCAAACTAAGAATAGTTCACTAGTTTTGGTCAAATCGTAGATTTTTCTTTTCTTATGTAGTGTAGTAAGCGAAAAAAGTGTGTATATGTAAGCCTTTGTACAATGTACAATCTCTTGATAAATTTATTTTAAAAAAAGATCATCATTGACCTTCTTTTATGCGGATCTACAACACACTCGGTTGCAACACCCACAGCAAGACCCTAAAACACCCAATGAAAAAAAAAACACATAGCAGACACTCATAGAAAGAGACGTAAATGAGACAAAAGAAGGGAGGGGATTTTACCAACAAAAAAACACCCGATGTGAAAACACAAAAACAAGCACAACAAGAGACGAAAAATAGACATAAGCCATGAAAACATTAAACACAAAATACTGTATATAAACCAACGATACAAACGGGAAACCGGTGCCGTTATTGATGGCAAAATTTGCTGGAAAGTTTGTCTTTTGTGGAAGAATTCAATGGTCCGCATGCGTTACCTTGGATAAAACGTTTATGACAAATTTTTCATCTAAGTTTACGCATGCGGTCATTGCTAATTTAATAGAAATATGTAATTTTTGCATCAATGTCGCGGAATTTGACCTATTTTGGTGTATTCAAAGGGCTAAAAGCTATTGATAAACGCAATGTTTACAGAAGATAAATTCATGATTCAGTAGAGAACGATCACAGTTAAAATTTTTTTATGAAATACAAGGTTCAAAATTAGCGCAAATATCGGGTTTGGCCCTACCCCTTTGTAAGGAGATTTGTGCAGTTTGGTATGCAGTACTGTAGAAAGATCCAATTTAGTATTAGGAATGTTGAATGAAGAAATTTCACTGTGATGTTGGCTCAAAGACACTTTCATTTTGATATAAGTATTTGAAGACGAACGTTCCGAAACCAAAGTTGTTATGTAGAATCGTTTTCAAATGATTATGGTGTTGTTGGCTCCTTCATCTGCAGGCGCGAAAACATGGAACTGCCTGTATTGAATAATTGAAAAGTCACATGTAACAAAATGACCAGCTGGTTTTTATAGATATTCAAAAGTTGCATATTCTCAAGACGCAGGACATGATTAAAGTATTTTAGGATCTTCTATAACTTTAACTATAACGAAATTTCGAATACGTTTCTTATTCTTCAAATAGACATAACCTCAGACAGTGCATGTATTTCAGATATCGTTTTCATTTTCGTGCGTGAACATCGACGGCGGGTGTGGCTGGCCAACAGGGGATGCTTGCCGGGCACCTGGTCCGTCCTCTGACTTGCTGGGAGTCCGTTGATGTTCAGTTTGGTGCTCTATTCTTGAACTCATTTGTAACAAATAAGAGGAGGTTCTTAATTCTCAAAATATTGAGAAATGGTGCTTTGTAGGCGATGATCTCTAAAAATATTAGAGAAGTTTAGAAGATTAAAATCTTTCGTTAAATGGAATTTTTATAAATCGTCTTTAAGGGGAGGTGTTTTTAATAACAGTATAAAGATTATTCTATGTGAATACGACAATGATATTTAGTCTGAATCAATTACTGTTTCATGTGCTTCATCCAAGCTAGATTTCAAATGAACTGTTGGGACTGATGAGAGAGCATGTAACAGTTCGTGTGTGCTGCCGTCGCGTACTATGATCTATTGATCGTTGAGCTTACGGTGTACTCTAGCTCTTTTTCTGATTTTTTGGTTACGTCTTTTTCCCGTTTAGTGTTTGGGCGGATTGGAGAGACATCACTATAAGTACGCTAGCTCTTTTTCTGATTTTTTGGTTACGTCTTTTTCCATCACTATAAGTGAAGGCCGAGGAAATGTTTCCTTGTCCAAACATTTGATCGTTTAAACCAAAGGGGATGAGTGTTGAGTCTAGTGATCCAGGAGAGTTCAGCTTGTAGTCGGCGGTTTTTGTTTTTGTTTTTTGTTTTGATTTCAGATTTACTTTGATTTTTGAGTTTTGGAAAAGACTGAACCGAAATAATAGTTATATCCGTAATTGAAAGCTATATCTAACGAAGTGATTGTAAAGGAAATTTCATCGTTTTTTATATGACGCGAGTTTCTGACCTGATGCGAATGACTTCGAAAACAAGATTTTAAGGCCTGACCTGTTTCCCCGACATATTGGGCGCCACGTCCCCTTGCGTCTCACGTAACAACACATGCTTACAGTTCCCATAGCAAAACACCCAATGCAAAAACACAAAGCAAACATTCACAGAAAGAGACGTAAAAGGGACAAGGAACACCAACTCTTACCATAGAAACATGAAACACAAAAGACCACACATAAACCAACGGGAACAATGGACAAACGGTGTCGACTTCGGACGGTCATCTGCGAAGCAAGTTGCAGACGATGTAGTTATCCGGATTACGTGTTTTCACATTTTAACATACGTTTATTTGTGAGGGTTTAGATAGATATAAGGCAGCCGAACTAATTTTACATCATGACCTTGGACTATGAAATAAAGCATAAACTATTAATATTCTATTACTCTTGTTCCACAATAGGCTGTTCATGAGCAGGATAATTTCATTACGAATGATATTATCGCAATTACGAATCCAATTCATTATGCTAGTACATTGAAGACCTTTATGAAAGGCTTTATACGAAAGAGTCATTTTATGTGTATAGATCTCCACATCTGATATGTATATTTTTCGTATACAATTTCCGTAAGTGTACTTGTACTGCGTTCCGGTCTCATACATGCACAAGTATGAAGGCTATTTAAAACACCGATATACTTTGGACCTTAATCCTCTTGATCTTTGGTCCAATTATCGGCCTTGCTATATGAAGGTCTATATAAAGAAATCATAGTCATCAGCCCGCGTAGCTCAGTCGGTAGAGCATCAGACTTTTAATCTGAGGGTCTTGGGTTCGAGTCCCAACGTGGGCGATCTTTTTTCGTTATAAACTCTTCTGAACTTCAAGTATTTTAAAGAAGTTTATCCGTGGTCAATTTTAACTTATCATCAAAAACTCTTTTACATGTGTAGAAAAAAGAAAGGTCTGCAGCATGACCACCCTGCACTCACCCAGCGAATCAAACCTACAAGAAAGTGACACATAAATGACATCAGACAAAATTACAAATCGCAAAAGACACAACAATATTCACTAGAACATCATATAAAACAACTGAAACAGACTTACAGAAACATCAAACCATAATGACAACACATAAAAGGAAGGAGACCAATGTGCACCAGCCGCCGACTTTGGATGGCCATCTGCTTTCAGCAAAGGGTGTTGTTATCCGGATTACGTGTGCACAACCTTCCCACTTATCCGGATATAAAGAGGTCTCCATAGACTCACAATTGTTGTATAAACATAAAACTTCTCACTGTAAGGTGACATCACAAACAAGATAGTTAAACGCAGCGGCCTCTTGTAACACAGATTCTAAGTAAATGGATCTAAAAAATTCTATGGCATATGGAAACAGTATCTGCTCTGCTGGCTGACGCGAGATCAAGATTAGTCACCTTAGAAGTCTGATCAACTTTCAGATAGGACAGAGAATCAGGAACCAGTCTTCTCTGCCGAGATTTGAACAAGGCCTGTCATGGAGTCCAGTCGTCACGGTTGGCCAGTGTGCAACGTTTCGAAAGACATTGGTAAAGAACTGTGGATTGGTCCAGTTCAGAATAGTTGTAAAATTTTCAAAAACATTTTACAATTTTATTTTTTCTAAATCTTTGACCGATAAGTTTTTATTTTTTGTAATTTGTATATTTTTATCATGGGAGTCCGAAACATTGGAGCAAGCTCCAGCGTATCTGATGAGCTGAGAGATGTAAATGCGATGGCAATCTTGGAACATCGCCATCAATCCAAGGAAAATTAACGATGTTGAAGCCAAAGTCTTCTCTTTTGTCGTAGCCCATTGTATTAATTTCTCCGTCATTGATTTTGATATCAAGATCAAAAATAGTGTAGCAATATCATCTGCGTTTTCTTTACTGAGTGTTTACCCTTGTGGATAAATTTGATTTTTATTATGGTCAAAATGTAGGTTATCAATATTCAAAATATTATCAAGATACCTAGAGGTGCCGTTTAAACATTTCAATAATGTCAAAGGGTTCCAACTCTATACCTTCTTGAAGAAAATTCCATACCAATTTCCATGCACCAGTCACGCGTTTCGAATATTAAATTTTCATCAGTGATGCTTCTAGCGGAGCCACCAAAATTCATTTCAGTAGCGCCCTCTTTAATTTTGTTTAGTCGTCTCGAGTTTTTGCAGATTTTGCATGAATTCTCTTTATTCTCTTTCGTATGTGTGCTAAACAAATCTGCAACCAGAGGCGCACAATTAGTACGCAAAGGAATTATCCTAAATTTTACAGAGAACAAATGAATCATGAATCGGAATCATGAATATAGACAAAACTATATACCTAGTAAGAAATACAAAATCGCTTATCGAAATATCATCTAACCAAGGGCATACAAAACCAGAACTAAGGCAAAGGCACAGACATATAAAAATCTACCATATGAAGAGAAGTAAAATCCCTGCGAAGGAGTGAGATCAAGAGCTCAGAAAGAGAGAGCATCTCCTGCTTGCATGCAAAACCTGCCATTTCGGTAGAAAGGTCACAATCGGTAGCTATTATAAAGGAAGACACAAAGTTTAACGTATAAATTGTTAAGTCATGGCACAAAAGGTCTTATTTAAGGTCTAAATTATATCAATTAACATCAAAGAAGAACCTATCAGTGATTGTCTCAAAGTCGTGAAGGTAAGCAAAAATCATTGGACTTTCTACTGGAACAGTTGCGAACGTCGGATTGAACAACAATCCGAAGTGAGACCATGCATCACCCTTCACAACAAATCCATGAAAACTCGTTAAATTCGTTGATTGTCTCGATGTACATAAAGGTTAATTTGTCTTGTTTAGTGATGATGGCAGCCATTCAATCGCAATCCAGAATGTCACTGTTTTTATCTGGATAGAGATATCCGATATCCTTTTATAATATCCCCGTAGCGACAGATGAACTTCCTCAATGACGATTTTAGCTGAGGTGTAATATAATTCTGAACAAGCAGCTTACTTGCAAGCCGTTTGGCTCTAACAATGAAGACTTCATATTTGGTACACGCCCTGGCGTACCGTATTAGCTGAGAAACAAAAACGCCATAAGCAGGAGAGACGGAATGTTGCTACTCATGAAAGGGAAGCTAGTTATGTGGAGGCTGAAATCATCACGTTTGTTATACATTGAGGTGTTTTATAAAATGGCCATTAGCGTCGAAAGATAGAAGTATACCCAATAATACAGAAGTTTTCCAACTCAATATCTTCCCGAAGAAAACTTTAAACCAATTAATTATGCACCACACAGGTGTTTCGAATATCAAATCCTCATCAGTGATGCTTCCATCCAGAGTGATTTTTAGACACAACCACATTTAATTTTGTAGCGCCCTCTGGCTATACCTTTTTTAAATTAAATTTGTGCAATTTGCAGAGAGTATGCGGCTCCACCTTTCCTGTAGGTTCGATTCAGTAGCATATCCAAATAAAATCTATTTTCAAAATAGTCAGTACGAATCGGAACTGTCGCTCTCGGTTGCTTCCACGAGGATAGATAATATTCTCATGAACTGCAACCTTGCCAAGTGTGAACTCTATGATGAAACATATTCTTATGGCATCTGAGACGATATCACCAACGATCCCACTGAAGTATTGTCTTACGCCTCAAAGAAAAGTTTTAGGCAGCAAATTGTTTACAATAAGGTCCATTTGTTATATGAATTGGTAACTTTTAACCATCGTTGTTCCAAGTGGAGCTCGTAAAAAAGTTCCCCGCGTCTTCAAATTCAATAGCATCATTTATAAACGGATAAATTTGCAGCATGATACAGCCATGCACGTTTCGGATACTCAACCCTCGTCAGTGATCATCAATCTAAACAATGTAATATGGCCAAAGAGGGTGAAAATTATTATGTCAAAAAGGTACCGAAAGATGTAGCAGGATGGGTGGGATATTTTCCCTGACATTAGCACTTTCTTTATAGAAATGACCTCATACAATGAATGTATTTTATATACTGTTTTCATATTCGTGCATGAACATCGACGGCGGGTGCGGATAGCTAACAGGGGATTCTTACTCCTTCCGGGCACCTGGTCCCACCTCTAGCTTGATAGGGGTCCGTGGATGCTCAAGTTAGTGCTCTATTGTGAGTGCTTTTGAGATTATCGTCATGATCTTCTTTAACTCAGTTGTGCGCCATGTTCTTCTTTAACTCATTTGTGTCATACTTATGCCCTTTGCCGTGTGGAGCTCGTAAAAAGGTTCCCCGCGAGGAATTTGACTATGTGTTTTGAATATTTTTCCCTGACATTGTCGCGACAGCACTTTCTTTATAGACATGACCTCATACAGTGCATGTATTTTAAATATTGTTCTCATTTTCGTGCGTGGTCATCGACGGCGGATGCGGCTAGCCAACAGGGAATGCTAACTCCTCCCGGGCACCTGGTCCTACCTCTAGCTTGCTTGAGGTCTGTCGATGCTCAAGGTGGTGTTCTATTGTGAGTGCTGTTGAGATTATCGTCATGATCTTCTTTAACTCATGCGTAAAAATTTTCTTCTCCTGCCTGTAAAGTAGAAGGCACAAAAAAGTATAAAGTGGCTTGTGTACGTATTTATCTGAGTACAAATCCTTATTTTTTTAAATTAATAAATTTTGGAGAATTTCTAAAAATAAAAGACCAATATCCGTTTTATCTTGGATATAATATAGAAGTCACAAATGAACATAATGTATGGTACATGTACAAGAACTTATAACAGTTTTGTACGAACAATATTTCAAACAATGCACACTGACTAACTGTACCGATTGGACTCCATTTAATTGCTTACTAAGATACAATAACTTGCATCATATTTTAACATGAATGCATCATATTTTAACATGATTCATGTGATATTTGACTGTGCTTGAATTGAACTAATCAGCTGGGTTTTCTTTTTCAAGAGTTTTTGGAATCTGGTTTTGGGATTTGTGTTTCACTTTTAATTCACTGACTATCTAAATCTCACAAGAGAAGACAAGCTTATCTGGATTATCGCTTCAGCTAAACGTGCACAGTACTGAATGTTTTCCGCTCGTAGGCTTAATTTTTATTTCTAATTTCTTTCAAATCAATTAAATAGTTTACCGTCTTGCTTGTAATGTTATCTAAGAAAGAAAACGTTGTTTATATAACAACTGTGTGACTTTGTGTATCTGGACAAGTTAACGGGTTGTGCACGTTTTCGAATTACCACATCATCGTACTGTAAATTTCTAACGATCGCAAACTAGGGACATCAAAGCGATGTAAAATTGTCCTAGTTTTTAGGGAAAACTCATGATTTTTTTTTTCATATACTGATGTGTGAATTTTTATATTTACAATCTTGATATAGTGATACAAAATCGTATGTTTAAAAATCAAATCATAAAAAAAGTTACCTTTTTTTCATCTCTATACCTTCCTGAACATTTCAAACCACTGCACCAGACACGTGTTTTTGGATGAAAAATCATCATCAAGGGTACTTCAAGTGAAAGTTATTTTACTGATACAAATGAATTTATTTCTGAAGCGCCCTGTAATATGATTTTTTAATTGTGTGTTGCTACCTTGTTTTGTATGGAATGCATGAATCCAAATTTCACGAAGGGTCGATTCTAGAACATAGTTTTAAAAAAATGACAAATATGGATAATTACCATATCTCCATAAAGAGTATAAAATCGATAATTCAAAAAAATCATAAACCAAAGGCATACAAAATCAGGATAAAACAGGAACCAAAGCAAACAAACAAAAACCTCCATCAAATGAAAACAAGCGAACTCTCCATTATGGGGATGAGATCAGATACCCAGGAAGAGTCAGCATCTTGCTTGCATGCAACATCCGTAGCTTCAATTCGGTAGAATTGCCATATCGGTTACTTCCATTTCGGAAGATGTAAGCATATTCTGTGACTGGATGGTTCAAATGGTCTTAGACAGAATACCATCTACCAATCTGAACAACGGGATACCACATTGTATGACGAGTTCCTCTTATCGATAGGGCTGTCACGATACGCTAAGCTCACGATACGATACGTATCACGATATTTACTCACGATACGATTCGTATCACGATACATCATATTTTATGTAGATAGGTAGGCATTTCTGTTATTCGTCAGATATTTAAATAAAACAAGTTTAACAACAACAAATTAAGATAATTCATAACTTGAATGCTTTGAGAATTATTGTATTGACTATAGAATACTGGGAAAAAGTACAAAACTCAGCAATATATAAAACACTATCACAGTGATTGGGAAGGCAAACTTGCTCAATTCGACTATCAAAATCAATGGGCCATCTTTCTTCACGAAAGGGTCATTCCAAAAATGATCAATTTTCGAAAAGCTTTGCTTACAATGTATGCATAATACATCAGATGTTTGCACATTTATAGTCGTGAAATTCCCAATTCCCAATTTCACCATTTCCAATGAATAATTTACAGACATGCATATCACAGAAACTTTCAGCCACCTATCCTGTATTTTTCGTGTCCACGTATGGGCAAAAAGGGTTGACTGCAATTGACATTCCTGTACAAAATTTGAACCCATTGACTGACCACTTAAAATGACATAATAATTTTACGGACGAACGCGTATACACGAGTACCTTCACGTCGATAAGATACGTAAGTGGACGTTGGAGATTTAAATCTCAGGCGCAGAACGAGAATAAAAAAGAATGTCGGAGAAAAATCAATATTGTATCATAATTCGGGTGAACGGAGCAGAAGTGTAAAGGAAGCTGTGATCCGCACGTTACTGCTACTGGTGTACGTTAGATAGATTTGGAAACCAAACATGGACATCATAGAATAATGCTCACAAGGGCGAAGCGAGTTACCGATTGTATGGGCCATTTTTTTTTATCAGAATGGGACTATGTCGCAGGGCGTGTGGCCTTCCCCATCGCTGATATCATGATATAAAGGGGCATCTTTAAAAGTTATCTTTGACGACCCGGCGGCGGGCGTCGCAACGTTGATTTTTTAAAGATAAAAGTTGATTCTGACAACGAACCGTAAATCAACGATACGGCCTCTTCTCGTATCGTGTATCGAACCGTCATCAAGAACCGCGGTGAATCGAGAACCGCGGTGAATCGTGACAGCCCTACTTATCGACCGTAGAACTTCCTCGGTGACGAAGTTAGTCGGTCACAAACGTATCCCTAATTGAGAAGTTAATCTGAAAGACGCATATCTCTCAGAACAAAATCTGTGTACTTAGTACTAGAACTATGACCAAAATAGTTGGAAGAGTTGGTGCAAGGATGTTTACTTCCTTTAATTTCGAGTATATTTGATGATAAGACAAAAACCAAAGTATTCTATTGTATCAAATTGATAAAAAAAAAAGCGACAGTGTTGGAAACAAACTTATTAATACTATTGAAACATTGAATCGCGTGGAACGTATTAAATGATCCACACTGTGAAAGAGAATTAGTGTAGATAGTATGAAATGTGATGCGTCCCCGCTCGTTGCCATCTTGAAAAACATTTCAAACCAATTTTAAAGCACCAGTCACATGTTTCGCATAGTAAATCCTCATGATTGATGTGCAAGCCAAATTGATTTTAGAAGCGCCCTCTAGTTGGATTTTTTTTTATATCGTGTGCCTACTTTATAAAGAGTGCACTGCTCCAAAATTTCCGTGGGGTCGTTTCATTAGCAAAGTTCAATGAGTAATGAGGTATTTAATTACAATAAGAAGTAATATTGACACCTTTTATTCTCAAATCCTGAGATCTAAAATGACGGCATAGTTAAATTCTTATTAGGTCTTCCGACTTCCGTCGGAAGACCTACTGTTTTCGTAACCGTGGAAAATTGGATCAGCGATTTCTCAAGAACCCTGTAAGCTAGGACAATGAACGTTCCCCAACGTTACGTTTGGTGTAAAAGCTAGATTGGTCTTTTTTATTTTTGGTCTCTGTTATTTTTTTATCATGTTTTTTAGTAGATTCAAATATTTGACGGGAGCGTCGAATTACTCAAAAGGTCCGAAAATTTCATGTTTTGCAATTTGTAAGCTTAAATATCTCGTATTTTGCTATTTACAATTTCCATTCTTTTTGAAAGTCGACAGCCATGCAAGATATGAAATGCTAGATGCACACTGTAACGATTTATTACGATGACGTCCTTCACCGTCCTTCATATTTCCAAATTCAGAAGTTCATAGGAGGAAGACACTTTTTTGCTTATAATAGTAAACAAAAATTAAGCTTATGAAGTTTCCTAAAAATTTCAATATTATTATTTTTTATCCATATATCTGTCTTATTAGTCTTTCTGATTTTTCCTATCTCTTACTGTTGAAAAGATATGAGCATCGAAATTTTGAGTTGGGTATTTCGATACACCTTCACGCCAACAGATCGGGCGCACACTAAAATTGGTAGTCCGAGTCCGACTCGAGAAAAGCAGTGTTGAGATTTTCACATTCCGATTTCACGGCAATGATGAATATGCATTTCATAAATACATTTCGATATACACAATTTGATTTTAAAACAGTTGATTAATTTAGAAGAGATCAGCTACAAACCAGAATTTACACACAAAAAGTGGTAGTTTGATTCCGATTTCTAACCTACAAACCTGTTTCTAAACTTCAATAACTATATTTTGAACATCAAGTTTAATTTCTAATTCTAGCAAACGTTCGAACATAATTTTCGGTTGGTTTATTTACAAATTGATGAACAATTTCTCCAACATTCTTCCCTCCCCTCGTTTTTCGAAAACAGTTCTGTTTATATTGAACGATGTCGCCGTGATGGAAATTCAAAATAAACTTTGAAAAAAGGGAAGGGGGGGGGGTCCAAATTTGAACCTGCACAGCGAGAACCTCATGGTATTTATATATATATATTGAACGTAACTTGTTATTACCATTTCTCTTCTCAAGTAAATTGGTTCTACAGCTACGAGCTCGCCTTTTTTATGGGGGAAGGGGGCAGGAAGAATTTGCAAAAAAAAAAATCCCGGCTCTGAAAAATGCTGAAAATATTCCGGCCCAAAGGGCCGGCAATTTTTTTCCCGGACCATGCAAAAGTAAGTACACATTGCATGATATGGAAATTTTTGCTGGCCCTTTGTGCCAGACAATTTAAAGTCAAAAAATTAATTAATATAAATACAAACTGTTCACATAGCTGTATCTACCAGAGACCTAATACGCATAGGCACAAAAATCTAGAAAAGGTTCTATTTAAACATCATACAATCTGTCTGAAATTCGCTAATTGCAAAGAGACATCTGAAGGAACGGTTATTAACTCATACTCTGTAACAGCGGGGAGTTTAACTTACACAGACATTCACAACATTTGACAATTTGTTTAAATCCGGCCCGAAAAACCGGCGAAAATTTTTCTCCGACTCTGGTAATGGCTGAAAAAATGGCCTGCTCAGAAAATTGCTGAAAAAATTTTACCGGCTGGCAATAGAATTCCTGCCCCCCCCCCCTCCCAAATCAAATGGTTGCTCACCAACAATTATCGGTTTGAAAATTTAATGTTACTGCTATTTGAAAACTTAAATATATAATATAAATACATGTAATGTGACGTCCTTCATATTTCCAAACCAAAAATTGTATAGGAGGAAGACACTCTTGTTGCAACCGCAACAAGAAACCTTTCTAGTTATGGTAAAACCAATTGAATTTTTATGACGAATGGGGTAATGAAAACAAGGTTAATAGTAATGAGTACTTAGAGTTTACATTGAAGTCTCTGGGGAAATAGCTTTTGCAAAATTTATAACAGAATGTTGGGGCTTCAATGGATAATTAACTACTTAAAAATATGAATAAAGACAGGTTTCCAAACTAACAAAGTTATTTAATGTCATTTTTATGAGGTATCAAAAAAGAACTTCTTTCATGCAACAGAGATGGAAATAGAAGTAATTAATACACCGGAAAATGTTTCACTGCTCCATACTGCAAAATAAAATAAATGTAGATTAAACACAAACGAGATTTAACGTAGATATTTCCAACTCGTTGGAAAATTGGCCGTCATACTTTTGAAATTGTAAAGAACGTTCATATAAGAGAATTAAGATAGATAGCATAAACGTAGCTAGTTTTGGCTCACCTGAGCGTAGCTCAAGTGAGCTATTGTCATAGCGCACCGTCCGGTATCCGTCGTCTGTCGTAAACTTTTCGACTTCTTCTCCAGAGCCACTGAACTCAAAAAGTGTATGATTTTACACACTCATTTACTGCATATTTATCATATTTAAGTTACTAAATGCTTTGATATGTATTTTATACTAAAATTTTAATTTTTTGATTTTTTAAGGAATTTTTTTCTTGTAAAAAGTAAGGGGGGTGATTTTCATACATATTCAACTTCTTCTCCAGAACCACTGAAGGGATTTTGATGAAACTTGGTAGGAATGAAGTCTCATGGTCCCCTACAAGTGTTGTTGTTTTTCGTCCGGATCAGTCAACAGGTGGCGCCACATCAGGCAAAAGTAGGTCACGGGGGATACCCTCCTTTGACAAACTTCTTCTTCAGAACGGAAGCACGTATCGGCAAACCGAAAGCATCAGGATGATCTAGAGAGATGTGTTTAGAAGTGTTGTTGTTTTTGGTTCCACTCCAGAGTCAAATTTTTGACGCGTTTTTGACGTCTTTTCGGACTTTGTCAGAAATGCACATTTTTGCACTATTTCTTTAAATAACTCAATAAGTGTATGATTTTACACACTCATTTACTGCATATTTATCATATATGAGTTACCAAATGCTTTGATATGTATTTCATACTAAAATTTTAATTTTTTGATTTTTCATGATTTTTTTTTCTTATGTAAAAAGGAAGGGGGGGGGTGATTTTCATACATATTCAACTTCTTCTCCAGAACCACTGAAGGGATTTTGATGAAACTTGGTAGGAATGAAGTACTCATGATCCCCTACAAGTGTTGTTGTTTTTTCGTCCGGATCCGTCAACAGGTGGCGCCACCACAGTCAAAAGTAGGTCACGAAGGGTACCCTCATTTGACAAACTTCTTCTTCAGAACGGAATCCCGTATCAATAAACCGAAAGAGTCAGGATGATCTAGAGAGATGTATTAAGAAGTGTTGTTAATTTATGTTCCACTCTGAAGTCAAGTTTTTTTCCATTTACAAACTTCTTTCTGTTTGATATGCTTAGTAAACGAAGTTTTTAGGTGAGCGATTGTGGTCCTCTTTGACCTCTTGTTTTCATAAGACAGAAGATCGTGGATAAAGTCCTTACTTGTGAAATTATTTATAAACTTTGATAATTCTTACAGCAACTAGATTTTACTCTGGAGCAAATTGTGATTGCCAGTCAAATTAATGAAGATGGAACATTGACGACGAGCCGCAGTAGACCGATATGTGAGCCTTTATTCGAGAATCGAGTCGTGTTAGAAATATAAGGGATGATTGATATGTTGTGAGACTCGTATTTAAGGATTTGAATTTTGTCAGACATTTTGCATTATTTTTTCTGCATAATCCCCTTCAGTATATATACACTTTTGCCACAGGTGTTTAGGGGCCTTAATGCCACTTTTAAAATTGCAAAGAACTCCTAATCTTGACTACTGGTCAGAAAGCCATCCTCTGCAAGTATGACGTCATCATCGGACTGAAAGTGGATGCCAGATATAGCTGCTTTCAGTTTTGGGAATGGATGAAAGTCTGATGAAGCAAGATTTGGTGAATAAGGCGGATGTTCAATCAAATTAAAGCCATAATCATGAATGGCAGTGACAGACTTGTGAACAGGAGCATTGTCCTGATGTAACAACACACCTTTAACTGGTGAGTTTTCCGCGGCGTTTAAGTTAAATTGTCAATATTGAAATATATGTTCTATAGTACCATTTTTGTTGTACTAGACACGTGTTTCGCTTATTTTAATCCTCGTCAGTAGTTTTTCGTGCCAAACAATTTAAATAAAGCTGAAATATTTTCCAGTAACTGTGTCAGGAGTGAAACATACGATGTGCCATTGCATGATTGTTTGTCCTTTTTGGAGATAATTTTTCGGCAGTATACCTTCTGTATCCCAGAAAACAGGCCCATAACATATCAATCAGCACTCGTAACTACTAGCTAGCCTTGGTTTATTGTCCAGTAATAAAAAAATTGTTGTTCGGTGATAATTTGATTGGTCATGCGATTCGGGGAATTACTGGACAATATTCAACGGCTAGCTTCTAAAACATTCTGATTATAGCAGACGATAAGTAGTGTTGCTGTAGTATATATGTAGTTTATAGAAAATGACAGGTCTTCAGAAAACCAATTACCGAGTATGCACGAGAGTAGGCGTAGCTTATCTGACAATGAATGTGTTGGATAATAGACCGCGGGTTAGCTCTATAGCACATATAGGGAGAAAATGTCAAGTCATATTTGAATGAAATCTCAAGTCGTATTAGAATGAAAGATCCACATCAGGCAATGATATGTACATTTTCTATAACATGCCAGTGACTTGTATTTAAATCCGGTTTCATGTATGTATATAAAAGGTATTTATATCAGAAATTGACTTTTAGACTTGAGCTTTTGTCCTATTGAACGTTGGTCCATTTATCGTTCTACCTATGAAGTTATACATTTACTTCTCTCAGTCTGCGTAGCTAAGTCGGTAAAGCACCATACTTTTAATATGAGGGTCTTGGGTTCGAGTCCCAACGTGGGCGATCTTTTTTTAATCATAAACGCATCTCAATTGATCTCTCTTTTTTGAAGTGTAAAAGATTACTTGAAATTTAAGAAAACGTCCACTGTGTCCTTGATCTTAAAGGGGAAAGTTTGATGATCCTTAGGTGATTGCTACGCCTTCTATGCCCCTTTTACAAGCATTTTAGGCCTAATTCCACTGACCTTCGGCCTTGATATTCAATATGGTCAACAAAATGCATTTCAAAACACATAAACCAACGAGACAATCGGCAACCAGTACCGACTTAGGACGGCCATCTACCGCGCAAGTAGCAGACGGTCTGGTTAACTTTTCCATACTTCCGAGGGCCCGACCTTTCCTCTCTGAATCTCAGTCGGACTCCTCAGGTGATCACATGCATAAGCTCGCTACAGTCGGCAGAGCACGAACTGTATTTCGTATGCCTTCTGTTTCTATATCCATTTATATATCCACCTGTGTTTCATGGGCTTCTGCGTTATGCTGTCTGTCTGTATGTTCATCTCACAGTTACAAAACGTCAGAGGTCATTTTACACCACAATTGTACGTTCTTCGAGACCTCTGAGTAGTCGGAAAAGTTGGGGGATGTGCGAACGTAATCCGGATAACTTCCGTGGCAGATGACCGACCTAAAATGGCACCGGTTGCTTATTGGTCTCGTTGGTTTATGTGTTGCCATTTGTGTTTCATGTTTCTATGGTGTGAGTCAGGATCTTCTTTATCTCATTGATTTTCCTTGTCAATCTTTCTGTGTGTGTCTGCTCTGTTTTTGCATTGGATGTTTTGGATTTTTGCTGTGGGTGCTGCAGCTGTTGCTGTTGGGGATCTCTTTTGTTTTGTCACACAAAAGAAAATCTGGACAAACAGCCGGAGACAATGACACAGTTCCAACGAAACACCAAGGACAACTTTTTTAATGGAATATATCCATTGCAAGTGCGGAAGGGATTGTCGGGAGTTCGCTTCTTTTCATATGGTGGAGGTTTTTGTCTGTTTGCTTTGGTTCCTGTTTTATCCTGATTTTGTATGCCTTCGGTTTCTGATTTTCTGAATCATCGAATTTGCTCTGTATACAGGGATATGGTCATTATCCATATTTGTCATGCATTAGATTAAAGGAGAGGATCTCCAACAACACTAGGTTGCAGCACCCACAGCAAAACCACAAAACACCCAATGCAAAAACACAAAGCAGACAAGCACAGAAAGAGACGCATAAGGGACAAGAGACGTCAACGCACAACACAAAAACATCAACACAAAGGACCACATAAACCAACGAGACCAATGGCAACCGGTGCCGACTTAGGATGGCATCTGCCACAGAAATAGCAGAAGGTGTGGTTATCCTGGATTACGTGCGCACAACCCTCCCACTTTTCCGATAACCCAGAGGTCTCGAAGAACGTAAATTTGTGGTGTAAAACAACCTCGTCACTGTCAGATGACCACACACAAACAAGACCGCAAAACGCAGGGGCCCAAGCAACACAGATTGAACAAACATAATTAATGCCTATTTGAATGTCTCTCTTCGTATTATTTAAAAACAAAGAGAAAATTTGTCTAATTGACCCCGGTGTGAGAACCTAGATCAAGAAAATAGCAATCCAAGGAATGCTTGTGTCGCCTGCGAAGCGGTTTATTATTCTAGAAAGTGGATCAAAATCATTGGTATCAGTAGAAAAGTTTTGTCAAATGAAATTCATCTGAAATATCAGACCTCTTAATTACAAATTAAAAGATATGGTCATTCTCAAATTTTCAGAAAAGAGTGTCAATCATCCAGGTCAAGGTCACTACATAACTACTGGTAACAAAAAGGTCTCGTCATAAGAAAAATTAAAGACCTATCACCTACCAATTAAAAGATATAAACAACCTTAATTTCTGAGAAAAGGTCAAATAGCTAGGTCAAGGTCAAAAGGCAAAAAATGATGGTATGTGTAGAAAGGCATTGTTACAAGGAAAATACATATTAAATATCAAAGCCCTATCACCTACCAATCAAAAGATATAGCCAATTTTACTTTTCTTGAAAAATAGGTCAAATATCTAGGTCAATGTCACAAGGTCAAATTTCATGGTCTGTGTAGAAGGGTCCTGTCACAAGTAATACACATGTGAAATACCAAAGCCCTATCACTTACCAATCAAAAGATATATACAATCTTAATTATTTTGAAAAGTAGGTCAAATATGTAGGTCAAGGTCAATAGGTAAAAAGGTATGGTATGTGTAGAAAGGTCTTGCCACAAGGAATACACATGTGAAATATCAAAGCCCTATCACTTACCAATAAAAAGATAAATCGAATCTTATCTTTTGTTCAAAAGTAGGTCAAATATCTAGGTCAAGGTCACAAGGTTAAAAAATTATCGTATGTGTAGAAAGGTCTTGCCACAAGGAATACACATGTGAAATATCAAAGCCCTATCACTTACCAATCAAAAGATATAGCGAATCTTATCTTTTTTCAAAAGTAGGTCAAATATCTAGGTCAAGGTCACTAGGTCAAAATTTATGGTATTTGTAGAAAGGTCTTGCCATAAGGATTGCATGTGTGAAATATAAAGGTCCTAATATTTACCAATCAAAAGATATATTCAATCTTAATTTTTTTGAAAAGTAGGTCAAATAAGTAGGTCAAGGTCACTAGGTCAAAAATTATGGTATGTGTAAGAAGGTATTGTCACAAGGAATACACATGTGAAATATCAAAGCCCTATCACTTACCAATCAAAAGTTATGGGCTGTGACACCCAAAGTGTGACAGACAGACAGACGGACAACGGACAAAGTGATCCCTAAGTGTCGCTATGCTTCGCAGGCGACACAAAAATTACCATAGAATAATTGTAAGCACAGCAAGAGTTGAAGGTCTGATGTTTATGTGATGATTGTTTTGTCTTCTATGCTGTTCACGAGAAATGGACTTCCTTTTGATAACATATTGTTACAAATACCTTTTAATTTATACGCGCATTTCAACAAATATTCTCAAGCGGAAAGGGAGGAAATAAAAATGGTAAATGTATGTTAAACGTCTTCAAATTCAATAGCATCATTTAAGAAAGTTAATAGAGAGGTTTAAAAGGCTAACGTGTACGGGCACGCGTACGTGTAATCTACAAGTACATCTACACGTAAAAAGTAGCAGAGGTTTAGAAAATTGACGAGTACGTGTACGTGCACTGGTGCCCTTAGACGTGAAATATACATATCCAAACATATACGAGACTAATAAATAGATAAAATGTTGAATTAAAACTTATAAAATATTTTCGGTACAAGTATTCATGAAATACATCTGCTATATAAACATCGCGAGCTACACGTTTTTACGTACATGTAGCTCGCGATTTACACGTTATTGACAACTTGTAGCGATTTCCCGTACGCAAAAATGACGACGTCATACACAGTTATTGCGTCTACACGTACACGTACCCTTACACGCAACGGTTTCTAAACCTCTCTATTATACTCAAAAATGTACAGAAAGACGTAGCAGGATTGGTGGAATATGATGCCACAGGACCCACGTTTGAGATGTTTCAAGAAATTTTAAGAACTGACAATTTCGAACGCGTTTAAGAAAGGATCAACCGAAGTTGATCGAACTTGTCCACATGTGCCCTCGGAGACTCCTTGTCCACCAGCAGTGACACTCACCAAGTGGTAAAAATGTTAAACGTCATCAAATTCAAGAGCATCATCTGTCTCTTCAACGCATTTGAAATTTTCAGTTACAAAATTTCTTGAAATTTTCTGTTACAAAATTTCTTGAAATTTCTGAAACGTGGGTCCTGTAGCATCATATCCCACCCATTCTGCTACGTCTTTTGGTATATTTTGGACACAATAATTTTCATACTTTTTGGCCATATTACATTGTTTAGACTGAGGATCACTGACGAGGGTTTAGTACCCGAAACGTGCATGTCTGGTCCATGCTTTAAATTTATCAGGTTTTAAATGATGCTATTGAATTTAAAGACGTTTAATATTTAAGAACAGATAAATTTGCAGCATAAACCAGACATGCACGTTTCGGGTACTTGACTCGTCAGTGATCCTCAATCTAAACAATGTAATAAAACCAAAGAGTGTGAATGTTACTATACCAAAAAATGGCCTTAAAGACATAGCAGAATGGATGGGAAATAATGCTACAGGACCAACATTTAAAAAAAATTCATGAAATTTTGAAAACAGAAAATGTCTAATGCGTTGAAGAAACGATCAACCAAATTTGATCGAACGTGACTATAACTAGCGAGGTTCTAAACATGACCTAGAACAGTTTACGAATTGATTTCCGACTTTTCGTACTATTGATAGATTGTCCGTTAATCGGTTTTGACTCGGTAGTAGACTCCTCGGGTGATAACATGCATGAGCTCGCTACAGTCGTGAGAGCACGGACTATATTTGTTGTACCCCTCCCCCTTTTAAGTAAGGGTCAGGGCCGAGATCAGTTCTTTCTCTGACAATGAATAGTTTGTGGCTTTTCTCCCACTTAAAAACATTATATCTTTTGTTTTAATAATGTACAGTCACAGGTAGATCCTTTTGCAGAAATTCGGACACCTCAAAATCGTTAACCGTATCATTGGTCAAGGGATGATAACCAGATACACGTAGCTTGAATTCCTGGTCAGTCATCCGATCGAATGCTTTTGTCTTAATAATGCACACTTTCATGTCAAGGTCAATCAATGAGTACTAGTAATTTAAGAAAATCATTCATTTCGCTGTAGCCGTGTCTGTGATGTACATGTCGATGTCTTTCTTTTGGAACTCGTTTTTATTTTCATCTTTTACGTTTTGAAAAAAAAAGATGATTCATCATTTTCTTCGTGATATCGATGTCTAGAAGGGTCAAGTCATGTTTCGTATAGTTTTTGTATTTATACTGATATACTATATCTTTTATAAAGATACACGAGTGAGAAGAGATTTTTCGTTTTGGATTCGTATTATTTCAACGTTTGGTAGTTTTATTTACTTTACTTCACATGTATTTGTAGTCCCCTACCGGCAACGCCGAAGGGGACTCTTAGTTTCTTATTAATGTTTCTTTCATCTAATTTGTATTTTCGGAGCTACGATCGAGCTTGTTTTACCGCCCCGTGCAAATTACGATATCCTCGCATCGATGGATCTGAATTATCGATGCAGATTTTGTTGTTAATTAAAGGAAGATATTTTGCACAAAAAGGAATGAAGTATATGGAATGTGTAATCGGAAACAAAGGAGGGGATCTCCAACACCAGGTTGCAGCACCCATAGCAAAACTAAAAACACCCAGTGCAAAAACAGAGAGCAGACACACAAAGAAAGAGAAGCAAAGGGACAAGAAACGTCAGCGCACAACACAGAAACATCAAACAAAAAGGAGTACACATAAACCAACGAGACCAATGGGCAACCGGTGCCGACTTAGGACGGCCATCTGACACGAAAATGGCAGAATGTGTGATATTCCTGGATTACGTGCGCACAACCCTCACAGAATTATCACAGAATCCCGGAAATCAATCTTCGTTGTAAAAATATATATAGATATAAAGTCCTTTCCATGTGATGTACGTGTCATCATGAGGATTATTTTGTCCGGGAATTTACCTGTGACTGTCCATTACGTTACCTTTAACTGTCCATTATTGTAAATAATGGACAGTTCAAGGTAACTTAATGGACAGCTACAGGTAAAAATTTGGACAAAAAGGATCATATTGAGACAATATTACATAGAAAGAACTGATAAGACAATGGGATGACGTCATATTCATGTTTTAATAAACGTTTACATATTTATCAGTGTTGCTTTTGCACCTGTTTTGGTTTTTTTTTTTATTTCTATTTTTTGCTGTCTTGTTTGTGTGGTCAACTTACAATGAGGAGGTTACTTTTCACTATAATTGTGCGTTCTTTGAGACTTTTGGGTAGCTTAAAAAGCGGGAGGGATGTACGCGAGTAAACCGGATAACTACACTACTGCTGGTAGATGTCCATACTTAGTCGTGATCTTTGGTTTATGTCTAGTCTTTTATGTTTAATGTTTCTATGTTGTGTTCCTTGTCTCTTTTGCTGTGTTTGTCTGCTTTGTGTTATAGCATTGGGTGTTTTTCTGTGGGTGCCGCAACCGAGTGTTGTTGCCGATTCCCTCCTTTTTTCCGTTTTGCTACTTTTGCTGTGTATATCTAATCGTTTCCTTTTGGGTGCTGCATTTGAATCTTTCGGAGAATACCGCCTTCATTCGCCCGCGTAGCTCAGTCGGTAGAGCATCAGACTTTTAATCTGAGGGTCTTGGGTTCGAGTCCCAACGTGGGTGAACATTTTTAAACCATAAACACATCACTATGCATCCCTTTTTAAATAATTATATATGACCAGTTTTACATCATATATTATCTTTATTTGAGATGATCAGTAATCAACATTTACTCCTCATGACATCTGTTTTTCCGTTTTTAAATACATGATGAGCAGATTTCGAAGTGTAAAAGTTTGACTTCGAATTTAAGCCTACGTCAACCGTGACCTTGATCTTGAAATTTGATAGGGTCCATCCTCTCCCCAGGGGAAGGTTTGATAATCCTTGGATGATTGTGATGCCCTCTATGCTATTCACAAGGATTTTAAGCCTTAATACACTATGACTGACCTTCGGCATTGAAAATTCAGTGTGATCAATGTAATGCATTTCAAAATATAAGATCAAAAAGAAAGGAGATCAACAACAAACTCGGTTGCAGCACCCACAGCAATACACCCACAGAAAGAGATGCAAAAGGGACAAGGAACATCAACACAAACCAAAGAAACATGACCATAAAAGACCACACATAAACCAACGATACCAACTCACACCATAGAAACGTGAAACAAAAGACCACACATAAACCAACGAGACCAATGGACAATCGGTGCCTAGTACCGCCTACTTAGGACGGTCATCTTCCACGTAACTAGCAGGTTTGGACAGGGCCGGTCATTGAGTCGTGTCGTCACAGGCAGTCAGAATGTAAATCTTAAGAATGCGCTGGTAAAAGATTGTAGATTGGTCAAGTACCAATGTTTAACGTCTTCAAATTCATTAGCATCATTTTAGGGCAGATAAATTTACAACATGGATCAGATATGCATGTTTCGGGTATTTAACCCTCGTCAGTGTTCCTCAATCTAATGAATGTAATATGACCAAAATCTGTGAAAATTATATCCTAAATATACCGAAAGACGTAGCAAGATGGTTGGGATATGATGTTACAGGACCCAGTTTTAGAAATTTGAAAAAATTTTGTCTTTGTTGTTTTGATGTCATTTTTTGTGTTCCTCAAACGCCTTGTATTTTGTGAAATGATCCTACAGTCACCCGGCATGGTACTTGACCAATCTACAGCCTTAAATTAGCGTATTTTAAATCTTGCTCTCTGAATGACGATGACGAGGAGACTTCATGACAGGCCCTGTCCAAACTTCTTTAAAGAAGACAGGGCCCCGACCGAATGTCCTCTCTTAATGTCAGTCGTTCTTCTCGGGTGATAACATGCATGAGCTCGCTACAGTCGGCAGCATTTACATATTTATCAGTCTTGCTTTTTGCTATCTTGGTTACGTAGTCCTCTTACAGAGGTTATTTTTCACTACAATTGTGCATTCTTTGAGACCTTTGGGTAGCCGAAAAGGCGGGAGGGTTGTGCGGGTATAATCCGGATAACTACTCTACTGCTGGCGTGGCAGATATCCGCGACCTAACTCATGATCTTTGGTTTATGTATAGTCTTTTAATCGTGTTTTTAATGTTTTAACCGAGAAAGTAAAACTTATATTTGTACATCTGAATCAAAGGGTTTCTTTTCCAATACAGAATACAAATCATATAAATCATGGACATGAAGTGACCTTTGTATTGCCTTGTCCTTTCTTTTGGACAACATTTATGTAAGATTTGGTGAGAATCTCTACAAGCAGGTTGTAGGTATCCCTATGGGTACTAATTGTGCGCCTCTTGTTGCAGATTTATTTTTATTCACGTATGAAAAAGAATTTATCCAAAATCTTCAAAAACAAAGAAAACATGATGATGTGAAATGTTTCAATGGTACTTCTAGGTACCTGGATGATATTCTTACTATCGACAATCCTGTTTTTGAAAAGTATAAAAATGTCATTTATCCACGGGAACTGACTCTAAACAAGGCGAACGTCACAAACACAGAAACACCATTTTTGGACCTGAATATCAAAATTATTAATGGAGAGATTCATACAAGGGTGTATGACAAAAGAGATGACTTTGGATTCAATATAGTAAATTTTCCCTGGCTTGACGGTGATGTTCCTAGATTACCGTCTTATGGTATCTACGTTTCGCAGCTCATCCGGTATGCTAGAGCATGTACTGATGTTTTGGATTTTCATGATAGAAATTTACAAATAATAAAGCAACTTTTAGGTCAAGGTTTTCGCTTTCACAAACTTGTCAAGACATTCTGGAAATTTTACAAAAATTATTGTCAACTACTTTTGAAATTCGGACCCATACAAGCAACAGAGTATATTACTTTGGGTATTTCGCAACCTGCATTTTTTGGTGACATGTTCAACAAAATTAGAAGGATCAAAGGTAGACAGAATTACTATCGAAAATGCGTCAGAATCATCAAACGCCTCTTATACCGTGGATATGATCCAAATGTCACCAGACGGACACTAGGCTTGGTACTTGACCAATCTACAGTCTTGTACCAGCGCATCCTTAATACTTGCACGCTGACTGACTGTGACGACGGGACTCCATGACGGGCCCTGTCCAAACCTCTTTAGAGAAGACAGGGCCCCGACCACCTGTCCTCTCTGAATGTCAGTCGGACTCCTCAGGTGATAACATACATTAGCTCGCTACAGCCGGCAGAGCACAGGTCGTATTACGCATGCCCTCTTTTTATATCAATTTACATATTCATCTGTGTTGCTTGGGCCCCTGTGTCTTGCGGTCTTGTTTGTGTGTGGTCATCTGAGAGTGAGGAGGTTGTTTTACACCACAATTGTACGTTCTTCGAGACCTCTGGGTAATCGGAATAGTGGGAGGGTTGTGCGCACGTAATCCAGGATAACCACACCGTCTGCTACTGACGAGGCAGATGGCCGTACTAAGTCGGCACCGTTTGCCCATTGGTCTCGTTGGTTTATGTGTAGTCATTTGTGTTTTGTTTTTCTGTGATTTGACGTTCATTGTACTACTGCGTCTCTTTCTGTGCGTGTCATTTTTGTGTTTTACAGTGGGTGTTTTGGGAGGTTGCTGTTGATGCTGCAACTAGGTGTTGTTGGAGATCCCCTCCTTTCTTTTTTGTTCCTGTTGTATCTTTTGATGTGCATTTTTGCTCTGTAATTTTGCATTGGGTGTTTAGTGTTTTAAAGAGGGTGCTGCAAACGAATTTTGTTGATTTCCTTCTTTTGCAACCCTTGCTGTGAATGTCTACTCTGTGCTTTCACTTGGGGTGTTTCCTTTTGGGCGCTGCATTCGAATCTTTCGGATCTCCTTCTTCCATCAGCCCGCGTAGCTCAGTCGGTAGAGCATCAGACTTTTAATCTGAGGGTCTTGGGTTCGAGTCCCAACGCGGGCGATCTTTTTAATCATAAACGCATCTGAAAGCATCTCTTTAAAAATAATACTATTTGACCAGTTTTACACCATATAATATCTTTATTTCAGATTAGCATTTGCCTTGATTCAAATCTTCAACATTTACTTCTTATGAGAACACATGCATCCGGGCAGATAGGAATCTGCATTTCAGTTTTTTTTTAAATAAATGATAAGCAAATTTCGAAATTTTACTTGGAATTCAAGCCTACGTCCACCGTGACTTTGATCTTGAAAATAGATAGGGCCCATTCTCTCCCAATGGGGAAAGTTACATAATCCTAGGATTATTGATATGCCTTCTATGCTTTTCATTGGGATTTTAAGTCTAAGTCCACTGGGACTGACCTTCGGCCTTGAATATTTAATATGGTCACCATAATACATTTCAATATAGAAGGTCAAAAAGAAAGTAGATCTCCAATAACAGTCGGTTCCAGCACCAACAGCTAAACACCCAATGCAGACAACGACTGAAATATTCTACGAAATACAACACATAACTTTCTCACTCGAAAATATAAACTGGACGAAAACACAGACGAAGACAATGACACATCTCCAACGAAACACTAAGGACAACTTATCTTATGATATATGTCAAGTGTGGAAGGCATTGTAGAATGCATTTTTGGTAAGTTATAGTATCCAAGTAACGAGGACCAAACATAAAGATTAAAGCTGATTTAAATGTCTTTTTTCGTTTTATTTTCAAAAAACAAGGAGGGTGTTTGGCTGATTGACCCCGGTATAAGAACCTAGATCAAGAAAATTACCATAAAATAATTGTGAACAGTGTAGAAGCAGAAGGCTTGATGTTAATATGATAATTGTTTTGTTTTCTAAGCTGTTCATGAAGTTTTCCTTTTTATACCACCTTGTAAAAAACGCCTTTGAATTAATACTCGCATTTCAACAAATATTCTCAAGCGGAAAGGGAGGAAATAAAAATAGTGAATGTATGACTAGCGAGGTTCTAAACATGACCTAAAATAGTTTAGGAGTGTTAAACGTCTTCAAATTCGATAGCATTATTTAAGAATGTATACGAATTGACTTTCGACTTTTCGTCCTATTGATCGTTGGTTCATTAATCGGTTTGGACTTCTTGGTTTATGCGTAGTCTTTGTTGTTTTGATGTCATTTTTGTGTTCCTCAAACGCCTTTTATATTGTGAAATGATCCTACAGTCACTCGGTGTGGTACTTGACAAATCTACAGCCTTGAACTAGCGCATTCTTAAAACTTGCACTCTGAATGACGGTGACGACTTGACTTCGGAGGTTAACATCTTAGCAACACCCCCAATGCTATTTTGAACATAGATTTTATTTGGATATGCTACTGCATCGACCCTACAGGAAATTTGGAACCGCGCCCACTCTGTTAAGTAAATGCACCAATTAAAATCAAAGGGTGCTTCTGACATGAATTATGGCGGCTCCTCAAAATCACTTTGACTTTAAGCATCACTGATGGGGATTTAATATCCGAAACACGAGTCTGGTGCATGAAAATTGGTTATGAGAAATTTTCTTCAATAAGGTATAAGAGTTAGAACACTTCCGTATTACTCATGACGGGCCCTCACCAAACTTCTTTAGAGAAGAAAGGGCCCCGACCACACGTCCTTCTTAATGTCAGTCGGACTCCTCGGATGATACATGAGCTCGCTACCGTCGGCATAGCACGGACTGCATTTCGTACACCCCCTTTTTATATCCATTTACATATTTATCAGTGTTGTTTTGTACCTGCTTTTTCCTGTTTTGTTTGTGTGGTTACCTTACAGATGTTATTTTTCATTACAATTGTGCGTTTTTTAATACCTTTAGGTAGCCGGAAATGTGGAAGAGTTGTGCGCGCGTAATCCGGATATCTACACTATTGCTGGCGTGGCAGATGATCGGCCTTACTCGGGATATTTGGTTTTTGTGTAGTCTTTTGTGTTTGATGTTTCTATGTTGTGTTGCTTGTTCCTTTTGCGTCTTTTGCTGTGCATGTCTGCTCTGTATTTGCATTGGGTGTTTTTTTTTTAGTGTTTTGCTGCAAGCAAATGTTGTTGGAGATTCCCTCCTTTTGCGACTCTTGCTGTATATATCTACTCTGCTTTCACTTAGGGTGTTTCCTTTTGGGCTCTGCGTTTTGAATTTTTCGGAGATCCCTACTTCCATTTGACATCAGCCCGCGTAGCTCAGTCGGTAGAGCATCAGACTTTTAATCTGAGGGTCTTGGGTTCGAGTCCCAACGTGGGCGATTATTTTTTAATTCTTCAAAACTGGTTTTGTCCTTGGCGTTTATTAAGTCTCGGAAACTTCCTCATTCGTATATTCACTGCGTATAGCTGTAAACCGGATATTAGTACTATTTGTCGGCATATTCGTACTACTAAGGTGAGGCATTTTAACATAAGAGGTGAGAGTGACCATATGTAACATTTTATTTGAATCTTGAAGCTCCTTTCAAAAGCAACTGTGTAAAGAATTACTACTAAAAGTCATCGTTGAACTTATATGAGTAAGATATGTCTGAATATATTTTTTTTGATTTTTAACAGCAAAATGTATCACCTAGTACCGTAAAATTTTCCATACTGAGAACTTTATTTGGATTTGAATTCGCATATTGCACTTATTTCTAGTGTACGGCATATTGCTGGGCGAAAAATAACCTACTGTACTGCATGTTTGACAGTAAGTGTTTTGAATATCTTCCCTGACATGATCGCCATAGCACTTTCTATATAGACATAACCTCAGATAGCGCAGTGGATATAATTCATATATTATTTTCATTTTTGTGCATGAGCATCGACGGCGGGTGCGGTTAGCCAACAGGGGATGCTTACTACTCCCGGGCACCTGATCCCACCTCTAACTTGCTAGGGGTCAGTCGATGCTCAGTGAGTCCTGTTGAAATTATTGTCTTCTTCTTTAACTCAGTTGAAATAGGAGTGCAGGGCGACTTGATTCTGGGGACGGAGTTGCAAAGCAATTTCAGAAGCTTTTGGAACGTCGATGACCATCCACCCACGTGTACCTGTCCGTCACTTCGTCTATCGGAGCTAGTTCAGTGGTGTGAATATATTCATAATACATGAGTAAGAACCCCAATATGCTAATTTTCAGCATTTTTTTACTACTCTCTCGAAATTAAAACAATGTAACAATGATTTTGTTTCTTTTTTCGTCTCCACTCGCTTCCGTGATGTATTGAATAAGACTCGGGTCATTAGACGAGTGAAAGAATATCCTGACGACAATCTCAACAACACTCACAATAGAGCACAAAACTTAACGTAATTTTCGTGTTATGCATGCATTTTCTTCATATTTATTCATAATAGAAGAGAAGAACAGTCCTGGCGTGAACATCGACCGCGGGTGCGGCTAGCTAAACAGGGGATGCTTACTCCTTCCGGGCAACTGGTCCCACCTCTAGCTTGCTAGGTGTCCGTCGATGATTAATTTGGTGCGCTATTGTGATAAACATCAAAGAAGTACCTGACAGTTATTCAGTCTCAAATTCGAGAAGGCAAGGCCAAATCGTGAGAATCCCCATCGGAACGGTTGCGAACCCCAGAATGAACAACATTCCGAATGAGTTTAAGAAGATCCTGACGACAATCTCAACAGCACAATAGATAAACAAACATCGACGGACACCTAGCAAGCTAGAGGTTGGACCAGGTGCCCGAGAGAAGTAAGCATCCCCTGTTGGCTAAGCCGCACCCGCCGTCAATGTTCACGCATGAAAATGAAAACAATATCTAAAATACATGCACTGTCTGAGGTTATGTCCGAAGTGAGACCAGGTGCTCGGGGAGTCATCGTCTCCTGATTGCATGCAACACCCGTCGCAACAGCTCCGTGGAAACCTGTCAAATTCGGTGATTGTCCCGATGTGTATTTTGATGTATAGATCAGGTATGTCTTTGATGATGATGACAGCCATTCAATCACAATGCAGAATGTCACTGATCATTCTGGAAAGGGGGATCTGATATGCTTTTATTCTATCCCCGTAGCGACCAAAGAACTTCCTCAATGATGATTTCAGCTGTGAGTTTTGTTGAGATTGTCGTCCAGACCTTTTTAATCTCACATATATAAACGTATTATAGCGGAGTTATGACACAAAGAGGGTCTCAGCCCTCCATATACAAAAATACTTGACCCGTGCCTGGTTACTTTCAAAATACTAGACAAAACTGATTTTGACGATTTATCAGGTTTCCGGCAAATGGGCTATTGTCTGGTTCCCGAGACCTCTTTATTATAGAGGTCCTCCTTAGTGAAGACGTCTAAGGAACCAGACAGTTTGGATACTTTCGCTGCAATAACTACAAGTACTATGCATAATAAAAAAATCATTCCAAGAAATGTATGTGTCGCATGCGAAACATAGCGACACTCAGGAATCAATTTTATAGGGTGTGACGGACAACGGACAAAGTGATTCCTAAGTGTCGCTATGCTTCGCAGGCGACACAAAAATAATCTACTGAATTTACAAACAATTCTACTGAATTTACAAACAATTTGACTCATTTTTGAATGGCGATGAAAAGATTTTGATTGTGCACAAACACTGCTTTCAATTGCATGAATAGAATTTCATCAAACGATACTCTAAAAGGTACTCTTTTTCATTCCTACTAAGATAATTATTCCTTCGTGAGTGTTCCAGTTTGAAACTTAACTGTATTTCAATAAGTGGGTTTTTTTATTATTATTTCGGGGGTGGGAGGGGGGTTGAATACAGCAGTCGTCGTGAGTCGAGCTAGTGTTCGCTTAAAGTTCAAAACTAACAAGACTTGGCCGACATCCAAATTTTTCGATAAATCACCCCATCGACACGAAATGTAGGCACCGGTGGCGTTTTGTTGAAACATGTCGAGCCTTCTTTAGTGAATGAAAGTCAAACACCATTGCCGAAACCATATTCGAAGCCCCCCGCCCCCCCCCCCCCCCCCCCCCCCCCCCCATTAATGTCGTTTTGACAAAATATCGCGTCTACGAAGATGACCATGCAAATTCTTCAGATCGCAACTTCTGGCGGGTACTTGAGGCTTACGTAATTTTGTAGCTTTGTATAGCATTCATATGCATCCAAAGAAAGAAAATTATGAGTGTACGTTCTTCGAGACCTCTGGGTAATTGGAGAAGTGAGAGGGTTGTGCGCACGTAATCCAGGATAACCACACCATTTGCTACTTGCGTGACAGATGGCCGTCCAAAGTCGGCACCGGTTACCCATTGGTCTCGTCTATGTGTAGTCTTTTGTGTTTGATGTTTTCATGTCGTGTGTCTCTTTTCCGTCTCGTGCTGTACTCGTCTTTTGTGTTTTTGCATCGGGTGTTTTACTGTTGATGCTGCAACGGGGTCTTGTTGGAGATCTCCTCCCTTCTTTTCATAAGTTAAGTCTTTTGCTTGAGTGAAGTCATTTGCTCGAGAAAATCCAGTACTAGGATTCCTGACAGATGAAATCCTGATTTTTCAACTAGCCGTACAGTTGGCTAACAACATATTGTATAAAAACAATTTCTTTGATGACTTCGTATGTAAAATATATGCCAATTCTACATTGCCCTTGATTAATATTTAATAGTAATGAAAATACGAATCATGATCTGCAATAGTATTTTCTTTCGTTAAAAGAAAAAAAGCGTCATACATATGCAATTTTAGGTGTACTAGGTGGCTCATTTTGTGTTATTTTACTTTTATCGTCCAGTCAAATCCTATGTTTTGGGGTTTTAAATGTTGAGTTTACCATCACAGAACTATTTGCAGGAAGTTCACTCCATATAAGATCATAATTTCTTCACAAATCATTGTAAAATGCGAAAACAATACCCATATCATACTTGTTTATCGCTTCGATAGTACCAATATTCCGACAAATAATACCAATATCCGGTGTACGGCTATACACAGTGATATTAGACAAGCATAGCGGAACGACTGTGCCAAATAATTAGAGTGAGTAGACTCTCATTCTTAGAAAATCGCTTCAATGAACTTTGTGCATGTCTGGTCCATGCTGAAAATTTATCAGGTTTTTTAAAAATGGTGCTATTGAATTTAAAGACGTTTTTTTAAACTACCTGGTAAGTGTCACTGCTGGTGGACCAAGAGTCCCCGAGGGCACATGTATCCAAGTTGGATCAACTTCGGTTGATCGTCTGTCTCTTCAACGCATTTGAAATTTTCTGTTACAAAATTTCTTGAAATTTCTAAAACATGGGTCCTGTAGCATCCATTCTGCTACGTCTTTTGGTACATTTTTGGACATAATTTTCATACTTTTTGGCAATATTACATTGTTTAGACTAAGGATCACTGACGAGGGTTTAGTACCCGAAACGTGCATGTCTGGTCCATGCTGAAAATTTATCAGGTTTTAAATGATGCTATCCAATTAAAAGACGTTTAACATTTGCATTATGTGAATACAATGATAGTAAAATCGTGTGTATATTCTGACTTAAGTACCGTCTTCAAAATAGCTTCGCTATCGCAGAAATCGAAACAAGATTCATTCAAAGTCTAAATTCAAATATTCAAATAAAAAATCAATAATAAGAAAGGAGGGGATCTCCAACAACACCTAGTTGCAGCACCAACAATAACTTGCATTTTACAAATTACGTAGAAATGTGTACAGTACTGCAACCCACTTCTTTGACAATTCTATCCTATCCTATCCACTATCCTACATCCACCTCCTTTCCACTTTATCCTCTCCTTTCTGATCCACCTCTTTCCAATCTAATTCTATCCCATCCTACCCTATATCCTATCCTATCCACGTTTATCTTCTTCTTTTCACCTTTAGCGAGATTATGATTAAACCAAATGACTTGGTACAAATTTATGCATAAGTAGTAAATTATCTTAATAATTGCTGTCGGATTTGATTAAAATGAAAATTATTTAGATGATTAAATACCATTATAGCACTTGCAGTGAAGGGAACAAAAACATCACAACAAACCTCCAAGTTTGTTTTACGTAAAATATCAAATTTCAATGGATCGAATTTAATCAAATAAGTATGTTTGTCAGTTAATAACTTTTAAAACAATTAAAAAAAGAAGAAAGATTGGATTGAAGAACGAGGTGGATTGAATTAGGGTAGGATAGGATAAGATGGGATAGAAATGGTTAGAGTTAAGGTGGATAGGATAGGCTGGGATGGGAGAGAATAGGAATAGATTCTATCCACTCTATCCTACCCACTTTTTTGTCAAACAAGTGGGTTGCAGGTCTGTAAAACACACGTTTTAAAAACGTAATTTGCAATTTACAAATTACGAAGAAACGTTTAGGTTAAGGTTTTTGCTTCATAAACTAGTCAAGATTTATAAAAATTATTGTCAACTTCTTTTGAAATTCGGACCCCTACAAGCAACAGGGTATATTACTTTTGGTATTTCACAACCTTAATTTCATGGTAATAAAATTAACAAAATAAGAAGAATCAATTGTAGACAAATCTACCATCGAGATTGTGTTAAAATCATCAAACGCCTTTATATCGTGGATATAATTCCATCTGTGACCGGATGGACACTTGGCTTGGCACTGGTTGTTCAAGCGCATTCTTAAGAATTGCATTCTAAAGACAGGACTACATGACGAATGTCCAAACCTCTTTAGAGAAGACGGGGCCCCGACAACCTGTCCTCTCTGAGTCTCAGTCGGACTCCTCGGGTGATAACATGTATAAGCTTGCTACAGTCAGCAGGGCACGGACTGTATTTCGTATGTCTTGTTTTAATATCCATTTAATTATTAATATGCGTGGCCCCTGTCATGCTGTTTGTTTGTATGGTCATCTTACAGTGAGGAGGTTATTTTACACCACATTAGTACGTTCTTCGAGACCTCTGGGTAATAGGAAAAGTGGGAGGGTTGTTTGAACGTAATCCGGATAACCAAACCGTCTCTTACTGAAGTAGCAGATGGCCGTCTTAAGTTGGCACCGATTGCCCATTGGTCTCGTTGGTTTATGTGTAGTCATTTGCTTTTCATGTTTCTATGCGATTTGGTATTACTTGTACACTTCGCATGATTAGCATATACAATTTCATTAAACCTTGACTTTGGTCACATGACCTTGGATAAAGGTGAACAGACGGACGCGAAGGCAAATCCACTGTCTCCTCCCCGTTGGGGAAAGACATAATGACCTACGGGAAGTTTGAGTGACACTTATGCCCTTTGCCGTGTGGAGCTCGTAAAAAAGTTCCCCGCGAGGGGTTCGACAGTAAGTGTTTTGTATATATTTTCCTGACATTGTCGCCATAGCACTTTCTATATAGACATAACGTCAGAGAGTGCATGAATTTTAGATATTGTTTTCATTTTCGTGCTTAAACATCGACGGCGGGTGCGGCTAGCCAACAGGGGATGCTTACTCCTCCCGGGCACCTGGTCCCACCTCTAGCTTGCTAGGGGTCCGTCGATGCTTAATTTTGTGCTCTATTGTGAGTGCTGTTGAGATTATCGTCAGGATCTTCTTTAACTCATTTATGTGACACTTATGCCCTTTGCCGTGTGGAGCTCGTAAAAAAGTTCCCCGCGAGGGGTTCGACAGTAAGTGTTTTGTATATATTTTCCTGACATTGTCGCCATAGCACTTTCTATTTAGACATAACGTCAGAGAGTGCATGAATTTTAGATATTGTTTTCATTTTCGTGCTTAAACATCGACGGCGGGTGCGGCTAGCCAACAGGGTATTGCTTACTCCTCCCGGGCACCTGGTCCCACCTCTAGCTTGCTAGGGGTCCGTCGATGCTTAATTTTGTGCTCTATTGTGAGTGCTGTTGAGATTATCGTCAGGATCTTCTTTAACTCATTAACGTCGTGGAAATGCAGATGGACCTCCGACGATGTAGATATGTTTAATTCAACTTAGAAAAATCTATCTTGTATCTAGAGAAACTTATATAAAACAATAAATCTGAAGGTAGTCTCGGAGGTGCATATAGAAGGGATCCTTTCCCTTGAGCCGACATGCCAATTTGGTCCATTTCCTTCGTATTGTGGGTGAGGTGCAGCAAGAGCGTACATGTTGGGACCAAACGGTGATCAATGCTAGAGTAGGACGAAGCAAATGTAAATCCTGATGGATGGCCGTAGCGATTCAGAAGTTTTATCTTTTATTTCGGTATTCTGTATTTTGAAACAACACTTTCTGCTATAATCTGAAACTAGCATTAACATTTAAAGTAGAAGAATCTGGGGGGGTTTTTTCCTACAATATAATTTATCTTGTACTTTTGCAAATAAAAAAAATTACACCATTGACAATTAAAGTGTTAGAAGGTTCATTTTATGCAATTTTATTTGATTCACCGGATAATTATTTAACTTTTAAAATTGTTTTTCGTAGCGCCACCTACGTGAGGTGTACCTGAGGGGTATGGGAATGAGTGGCCTAGGAGTACTTATCACTGGAAGGGGTAAGCTACGTACAATCTTACCTTACGTCTCCACTGTCTGTGCTGTGCGGGCGGCCACCATTATCCTCTCGTCTGCTTCCAACTCACACTACTTCCGGTGGGGTGGATTCGACCTACCTACATTTCTAGGACCACTACATCCTTCCCCCTTTTGTTGAAAAGGACTTGATTATACGTTGGTAGGGGGAGTGTGGAAAGTTGCAGGTTGGAATTACAGATTTTAGATTGCCCTCAAAAGGAGGACTTAAGCCAAAGATATACCCTTGTTACTTACTATGGGTTAAGGAACACACAAATAAAGAATAAATGAAACAAAACAAACACAACATATTTACAGCCCCTGAAACATCTAAGTTCTAACAGTATCTTCTGCTGTAATATTTACATATAATAGAGGGGCAAGGGATGACCTTAGAAATTAAGGTCAAATAATTCCCATCTCCCTTCCCCCTTTTAGAAAAAGGATGTTGTGGGTCGGGAGAAACGGTGGGTAGGGGGGAATTTGCTAAAGGGATAGGGGATGGATATGGGTATAAACCTATAATGGACAAAGGGTGTGGATGAAGGGAAAGTAGGTATTTACCCATAATAGACCAAGGGGAGATATGGAAAGGATAGAGAAGGAATGGGTCTTTGACCCAATAACAACAAAGGCAAATCCGCACTTGGGATTTGGATAAGGGTTCCCTTCAGGGATTGGGTAAGGAGAGGATGGGAGTGGCTTTATGGATAGATGACTATGGGACAAGGAATGGGGGGGGGGGGGGGTTGCTAAAAGGGGAGATTTGGTGGTGTAGGGGTTGGGGTAACCCAGAAATAGTGGGTTAGTGACCCAGAAACCCAGAATATAGTGGGTTAGTGACCCAGAATCGGTCGGTCTAAATACAACTTACATAGTATGTGTGTTGGGGGTACACTGACTGCACTTGTTGGTGCGCAGTGATTCTGCATACTCCCTGGTGGTTCCCTTTTGTTTGGGATGGAACCAGTCGTTGCGAGTCTTGCAAGAAACCATGTCGACCTCTAATGACTGAACCCAAAGGTCATCTTTGTCCCTGTCTGGACACAAGAATTTCTTCTTGACATTATCTGATTGTGGTACCCTACCAGTACCTTTGGCGAGACTAGGGGTTGGTTTTGACCTAGGTTTGGGCGGTGCCCCTTGGAGAACATAGCGTAAGGCTCTGACCCAAGGTGGGTAAGTCCTGCCCTGAAAGGGCTTAATATTGTCACGGTTCATGACCATGACATCAAACTTTGATGACATGACCTCTACATGCCTAGGGCCTCTTATGGCAGTTATGACCCCGGGGCCTATCCAAGGTGGGGGACCTTTCTTACCTTTGCCTCTGACCTTGAAATTCTTGAATTTCACTACATCGGCCACCTTATACATGTAAGAGGACACTTGGGTCTCATTGTGACCTTGCTGAGTGTCAACTGGGGAATGGTAAACAGCAGGAGGTACTTCCTGCTCGATGACCTTTTTGACCTCGTCAGCCTGACCAGTATCTGGCATACTGAATGGGATGCTTTCACCCACATCTTTGTCATTTCCAGGGTCACAGGGTTCCTGGGTTACACTTGACCCTGTGTTGACCTCTATATTTTCGTTGACCTTGACGCGAGTACAAGGTATTTCATCTTCACTTTCCATCGTGCAAACTCTGGGAGGGGTGTTCACTGAGAGGGGTGAGTACCCTCCGGAGTCTAGATCAGGACTATGCTTACCAGGGCAATTTCTACCTACATGTCCTTCCTCGTAACAAAATTCACAAAATTCTAGCGAACTGCCCTCCTTAGGCCTCTTGTTCGCTCGTCTAGAACCAGGACTATTCATAGGGATCCGATTCCTGTCAGAGCGGCGGGAATAGGGATCCGGTGCACGATTAGGCCTCCTCCTTCTCTCACGATAGGAGGACGGATGATAGCTAGGCCCAGGGCTTCGCCCCCTGGGATAATATACTTCAAACCCTCCTTGGGGTACATCAAAATGCCATTGTCTCTCCTGTCCAGAGACTAACACCTGACCAGCTTCAGGTCCCTGTGGTCCATAACCATCCATACTAGGTGACACCCCATACTGTGTATGAACATTGTTAGGGGTAGGGCTAATTAGGGTGGGGAAATTTCCTACACCATGTACAACTTCAGACGCGTGGGGCACTCCGGGCCCCCGTAATCCATTGTCACTAACACATCCTTCTCGGCCCACTTGGTCCTGCCCTTGCACCATGGGTATTGTGTATCCATGACCTTGATGGAGAGATGTGTAATAACTAGGTGGTGTTGCTAGCACTTGCCTAGAACACATGGGGTCTCCAACATACTCAGCACTAGTAACTGGGACAAACCCCTGTGGCTGGGTTGTCTCATAAACCTGTGATTGGGGTGTACCATAACCCTGTGATAGGGGTGTATCATAAACCTGTGATGGGGGTGTACCATAAACCTGTGGTTGTGGTGTACCATAATCCTGTGATAGGGGTGTACCATAAACCTGTGATGGGGGTGTACAATAGCCCTGTGGTATAGTACTGTGACCTTGTGGTAGGAGAGTACCGTGACCTTGACAAAGGGGAGTACCGTGACCTTGACAAAGGGGAGTACAATGACCCTGTGATTGGACTGTTTCAAGCCCCTGTGGTAGGCATGTTCCAAGCCCATGTGGTTGGGCTACCAGGAATTGACCTTGTCCTTCTACCGGGTTAGTAGGGAAACTGTGACCTACATTCCCTGAGAGGGGTACACTGACAGGGTTGAGATATAAAATCCTGTTGAAGGCCTTGTCAACCAACCTATCGATCCTATCCACCAAACGGGAACAACACTCGTTAAGCTCGATTCTTAACCATCTGATCTGATCATCAGGTATACAACGCTCCATCTCCATCATCACAAGGGGATTACAAAAACGATATGAACAATATATACAAAATTCTCATACAAATTTATTATGTACACAAGAAAATTACGCTGGGCTGGTAGGGCGCTCGTTTTCTGATTCGTAACCAACTCGCGTGTAACGAAACCAATGTAAACAAAACAAAATGGCGGAATTACTCGGGAAGAAGAAGGTCGAGTCACATGACCCAACTGGCGGGAATTTGCCTTGAGAGGCTCCCCAACTGGCTCGAGTTTTTATATTTACATGAAGATACCCTTTTTAATCCTCGTCGCCAGTGAGGTGTACCTGAGGGGTATGGGAATGAGTGGCCTAGGAGTACTTATCACTGGAGGGGGTAAGCTAGGTACAATCTTACCTTACGTCTCCACTGTCTGTGCTGTACGGGCGGCCGCCATTATCCTCTCGTCTGCTTCCAACTCACACTACTTCCGGTGGGGTAGATTCGACCTACCTACATTTCTAGGACCACTACAATACGTTCAAATTCAGCAAAGTTGTTTTTCGATCAATATGCTCATTTCTGTCGGATTTTTTTCATTTGTAATTTTTATTCATGATATCATTTCAGTATTTTCGCTGTTTGCTTTAGAATATTTAATACATTAATAGAAATATTTTATAAATATATTTTATGTTAGTCACCTGATATTGACCTAAAAGTTCAAGTGCTTCTTTAACAATCATGTGAAGGAATGCTTTTTAGGTACTTTACTTGAACATTTTCTGAATAACATTACCATAAGTGAATATCTGTATTTTACACATATCAAACTCTTCTTCGGTTATGACGTTAATTGTGATATGTGGAGGTACATTTAAAATCAATGTAGTGTTAGGAACATTAATGAAATGCTTATTATATTGTCTGGTTTAAAAATGCTTAACTTCTTAATCCTTGCCTCATGGACGGTGGGGAGTTGTATATTACCTTAATTTCCACATGGAAATCACCAAAAAAGAAGTGTTGATCAGTTTAATTATTTCAATAACTTGGACATTTTTATAGCTGTTTTCAGGCTATATACATCTTCATTTTCTACATCCTCTTTTCATGAGTTAAAGAAGATCCTGACGATAATCTCAACAGCATTCACAACAGAGCACCAAATTGAGCATCGACGGACCCCCAGCAAGCCAGAGGTGGGATCAGGTGCCCGGGAGGAGTAAGCATCCCCTGTTGGCTAGCCGCACCCGCCGTCGATGTTCATGCACGAAAATAAAAACAATATATAAAATACATGCATTGCACTGTCTGAGGTGTCTTGTCAGGGAAAATATCCAAAATACTTTCTGTCAAACCCATCGCGGGGAACTTTTTTACGAGCTCCACACGGCAAAGGGCATAAGTGTGACACAAATGAGTTAAAGAAGATCCTGACGATAATTCTTAAACTTAAATATGTGACCTTGACACTTTTGTCACCTTGACCCTTTGTGTTAAGTCTTGAAATAAATGATCACCCTTCCGGTAATACGGCGTCAAATAGTACCGTATATGTTTATTGGGTTACTTAGATGAAAGTGTGACTATCAAATAGACAGACAAGTTGTTCCATTCGTGCTTCCTTGCATCGATTCAAAATTGGTTCTGCAAATATATATACTATATATATATATATAAATTGTAAACGATTATTCAAGTTGAAACCTTGCTTTAATTTTATTTTGTAGATTATTTCCACACTCTCAAAGTCGAAAGATGGAAAATGACAGCAAAAGTCGGTATTGATATTGCTGAGATTCAAACCATTCCAGCACCTCTATCATGTTTATTTTTCAATCGTAATTAATCAATGGCAATTACTTCTTTGCAATCCAGATACAAAGTGTTCGAGTGAAATTTTTCGCGTACTTGCATGATTAAATTTATTATTATTTGTATGACAAGCGTGATGATGTCACCTTCCACATTACTAACTCCTCTTTTCATAAGTAGCAAGTCTTCTCCTGCATATGGCGTTTCTTTCTCATCGAATTCGGTACGCAAGGGAACGGTCCAAGATTTCCGTGAGATATAATAATGCAATTCAGTAATAGCAACTAGGGAAAATATTTCAACAAACTCTTTGTGCATTGCCCTCGTGTGATATAAAGGTAACTTTTTTAACATCTTAGCGCCATCCCTCCAATGCTATTTTGAACATAGATTTTATTTGGATATGCTAATGAATCGAACCTACAGGAAATTTGGAGCCGCGCACTCTCTGTAATGTAAATGTAAAAACCTTCAAAAAATTAAAGAGGGCGCTACTGAAATTATTTTTGGTGGCATCACTGATGAGAATTTAATATTCGAAACACGTATCTGGTGCATGGAAATTGGTTTGGAATTTTCTTCAAGAGGATTTAGAGTTGGGACCTTTCGACATTATTGTCAATATTTTCAATATCATGGTCACATACATTGGTACGATTAGGATCGGTACCATAACTTTTCCAACAAAAACATAAGCTTTGGAGTCTTGACCCTGGATGGTATACATAAACCACGATATAAAAAGGAAGTTTAGATCAGATAGGAAATCAAAACAATAAATCTGAAGGTAGCCTCGGAGGTGCATATAGGTGGGATCCTTTCCCTTGAGACGAGGCGCCAATTTATGTCGTCTCCTTCGTATTGTGGATGAGGTGCAGCAAGAGCGTACATCTTGGGACCAAAAAGGTGATCAATGCTAGAGTAGGACGAAGCAAATGGAAATCCTGATGGATGGCCGTAGCGATTCAGAAGTTTTCTTTCTTTTATTCCGGTATTCTGTATTTTGAAACAACTCTTTCTGCTATAATCTGAAACTAAATTCTTCCCATCTTTAACATATGTGATTGCCATATTTTCATTAAACATTTAAAGTAGATTAAGGTTCATGGTTACACCCTTTCCAAAACACCCCCCAAACAATATTAAACATCACAGGTTAAGTTTTATTGATTTTATTGGTAGAGAACAATGTAATGTGTCGTATTTTAATGAAAAAAGTATTTGTCAACGAGCATCCAGTTGATTTATGACCTTCCAAATAAGTACATGTCCAATTTTTCTTTAATTTTCCCCAAATTTGCATTATATCATCAATAGACCCCTGCTATTTTAAACCTGATGCATGAATGTATATGGTCATTCTTTGAATAACGAAAGAAGGTCTAAAACAAATAAAAAATAGAAAATACATCACTGCTGGTAAGTCAAATTCTATGAAATAGTAAATATTATACCATTTTAGGCTCTATTCTTGACGTCATTATTTTTAGAGTCCAACCAGTAAATGACGGGTTAAAGTACTTTGTTAACATGCCAATGAGCGGAAAAATTGCTATCTTAATCTAAGTTAACATATCTTTCAACAACAAAAATAAATGTAGCAATCATCGCACAAAATTTTAAGTTCGATACAAAATTATGACCTTACCCCCCTCCAGATTTTGTTACAAAATGCTGGAAAGATATCCCCTCCGTGCTCTATTTGGATTTATATCTCCTGAACCGTTCATCTAAATTACTCCATTTATCATCCATATATCAATTGGAAATACAACTGATCAAAATGTGAATTCTGTAACCCATTCTGTAACCCATTTTATAATATTTACCCATTATATCAGTAATATTAACGCCTGCAACAGTTTTAAGCAAATGACGTCACGTGATGCATTTGGCCATTTGAACGTCAAATCAAGTTGATAAAGAATTAAAAACGGTCCAGAATGAAATGGAGCGATGAAAGCAAGATGTTTATCTTATGAATAGAATTATAAATTAATAGAATGTATTCAGATAAAAGATTACTAATACTTGAATGTACATGTAAGTGCAATCACACGTTATATATAATAGTACGTGTATGTTGCTTTCCATTGGTTTTGGATGAGGAGAAAAGCCGGGAAGGGCTTAAATCGGCCTTGTGACAGAATATCTTTTAAAAATAGGTTTTTTTTTGTAATTCCTATATTTATGAAAAATCATATTTATTTCCGCATGACATCTGTTTTCTTCTAAGAAAGGGTAAACAATAGCACGAACAACGTCGTTTTGAACCAGGACGTCGCCTTATAATTGCTCGGCGTTTTGAAACCTATTTGGTAGAATCTGTGTTAACAATTAGCTGATTTATAACAGTAACACAATGCTGCAAATGAGTTCTATCTTCGAATAATATTATAAACGTTCCATCCCCCCCCCCCTCCCCTCCTCCTTTTTTTAACTGGTTTACGTCACATATTTCATTATAGGCGTTTAATGACAAATTCTTTCCTGACTGCAAAATAATTTTAGTGTACTACAATGTAAGACGATAAAAACCGTATTCCTTGCAGTTACGTATTTATGGAGATCATATAATGCAGGTAAGTCGGCATTCGCATTTTTTCATCAAACATGCTGGGATATTCAGCATTATGGCATCCAACGCGGGTCAAGGTCATCCTCAAGGTCAGTGTGACTTGTTCAGGATCAAATATCCTTTAGGTAATCAGTGGCGGATCCAGTGCCCCCTTTGTTGCCGGGGGGGTCAAGGGGCGAATTTTGCCGATTTTACTGAAAATGGGCAAAAATATACCTGTTTTTGGAAAATTTGGGGTCATTACCGGGGGGGGGGGGGGGGGGCGCCCCCTCCGCGAATCCACCACTGGTAATTATATGTATGTACTTTACATTCCTATATTAAACGTATACCGGTAATAATAATTCACTGTCGGGGAGAAGGTTAAATTTAGGCAATAATCCTGAAATCATTGATTTATAACAGGTCCATGAATATTCGCATTGTAAGAAAAGGAGAAGAACAAATAATGTAAAAAAGGTAACTTTTTCAAAAGGAAGATTCACTTTGAGAAGATTTGACTTATAGTACTATGTCATTTGTCATGAAAAGTCCTCTGTCCGATAAATTCAAAATATAATTATTACGGTTCGCTTATAATAAATGGCGAATCTTACACATAGCGGAGAGAAATTGCGACGTAGCAGTAATACTCCCACCCCCTCCCCCTTTGCCATTATCGTGATGCTTGCTGTTCTAAATATCACTACTCCTAGATATATAGACATAGAAAAGTCCATTCATTTGTTTTACCCAAATCCCGCATGTAAACTAAGGAGTTGTTTCCTAATAAGATGTACAATTTTGTGAGATGTTGCCCGGCCGCGTGTAAAAAAAAAGGAAGCATCACACACATTTTAATTAGATTCAATTGCTATTTTAACCCCGGGTATAAATCAAACTCTTGTTTACAAATAAAACAAGCATAAAATTATTCTTTCGTGATTTTCTCGTAGAGATGACGGCGAGCGGCAGAATGCGCTGTAAGCCTTTTCTCTGAATGAACATACCCATCAAAGAATTGTTTTACATCAATTTCTAATCAAGATTCAAAGGAAAACGATAATAGTCCCAATCTTATCAAAATACAACAGTTTTATTTAGGACAATCCCTAAAATACTAGTTTATGTTTCAGGACGTAGGTGAGTCAGCGTCAAATAATAAGAGTGCCAATGCAATTTTGGCGCGTTTTTTCGTGACGTCATAGATAACGTGACGTCGATTTTGGCGACGAGAGAGACTCCGAAGTGATTTGTTGTTCGGATGGTGTATCCTTGAACCTTAATCTGTATTTTATTCTATAATATAGCGTATCTCGTGCTTTTGCCAATACAAAATTACAACATTGACAAAGGGTTAGAGGGTTCATTTTATGCAATTTTATTTGATTCACCGGATAATTATTGATCTTCGTAGCGCCACCTACAATAAGTTCAAATTCAGCAAAGTTTGTTTTTCGATCAATATGCTCGTTTCTGCCGGGTTTTTATTATAATTTTTATTCATGATATCTTTTCAGTATTTTCGCTGTTTGCATTAGAACATTACATTAATAGAAATATTTTATGTAAGTCACTTGATATTGACCTAAAAGTTCACTACTTTAACAATCCTGTGAAGGTACTTTACTTTTCTTTATAACATTACAATTGGTGAATAACTGTATTTTACACATACATCCGCATTTGCTTATAATGTGACAGAAAAAAAAGTTTAGAATCATACCACTATTTCCCTATTACGTCTAGCCAATTTGTATCGTTTTCAATGCTCTTTCAGAATTATATGAATTATTTATCTTAAATTTTATTCATCTAACTAAATAGGAAAAACCTTTCCCTGTGTAAATCTGGATATCACTTGGTTGAAAATTACCCTCCTTGAAACAACGAAAGATTTGCAATAAATGGTAATTTTGAAAATTACCAAAGTTTGAATTTTATCATGTTCCTTTAGGTTAGTCATGAAGTTAGTTTAGAAACCTCTTCATCGCGAAGAAGACAACTTATTTCTTAAAATAATTAGACACTCTTAATTTCTTATGTAAACATAATTTTAGAAAATCGCTAAAATTAAGAAAATATATATCACATAATCGATTTACAAGCAGTATCAAGCAACGAATTTTCGAATCAAATGTATCCTATATTTTGATTTATTCATGTTTTGGCTATCCATTGTGAGAGTTTGTTCTTGCATACTTCTCTTTTTCGTCATAATTTTTGAATCGAAACAGAATACCTCTTAGCTACATGTATACGAGAAATATTAGTTTGATTCTATACTTTTTTTGAGTAGTATATACCCACACTCGTTTGATATACCTCGACTTTCAATTCAGTTCGCTCGCTCAGGTAACATTCGTTAACGTGTTTGCGCAAGTACTTTCCCCGCCACCATAGCCGTAGTGCGTCTGGTGATGAACAAGACTCCACCGCACAGACGATTCTGTCTCCCCGCTAAGGCGGGAGGGAGTACTGTCACAGTAATCTATGGATTCCCCTTGGGACACATTGTCAACTTCTGACAATAGGTAGGAAACAACCGTACTCTGATGATGATCATTTTCAAAACAAGTCCCAAGTCAAGAGGAAACCGGCTAGTAAAATGAAAAAGCAATTCTAAACGTCGCCGTGTATGATCGTCAATATCTTCTTCATCGAGTTCCTTTAGTTCGAGTAGTTCGGAGTCTGAATCCGGATCTGAATTAGGAATTTGTGTGAATTCTTAAGGGGATAAAGAAGAGAAAAAACTCATATATCTGCCAAGGTATTGAAATATGTGTCTAAGTATGCTTCACGAGGAATTTAAACAAAAGACCAGGCAAACAATGATCAAAAGCTGGCCTATTACCGCTTACAAAAGGTTATAGGGCCTTAATTTGGAATGCCTTTTTAGAAAAGGTAAATCGAAGGATCTAAAACATAACTGTAATGTTAAACGTCTTTAAATTCAATAGCATCATTTAAAACCTGATAAATTTACAACATGGACCAGACATGCACGTTTCGGGTACTAAACCCTCGTCAGTGATCCTCAGTTTAAATTATGTAATATGGCCAAAAAGATTGAAAATGATTGTGTCCAAAAATGTACCAAAAGACGTAGCCGAATGGGTGGGATATGATGCTACATGACCCACGTTTTAGAAATTTCAAGACATTTTATAACAGAAAATTTCAAATGCGTTGAAGAGACAGACGATCAACCAAAGTTGATCGAACTTGGCTACATGTGCCCTCGGGGACTCTTGGTCCACCAGCAGTGACACTCACCAAGTAGTTCAAATGTTAAACGTCTTTAAATTCAATAGCATCATTTAAAACCTGATAAAGGAGAAGGTACGTTATGGGCCAAATTCGGCCCTATTTGAGAAATGAAGTAAACTTTGTACAATGAAAATACAAGATTTAAAGAATGTAAATCAGTTTAAATTTTGAGAATCGGATATTCCGTTGCGATTTTATAGCAATTTGAAAACACGTAGGTAAGCTTTCTGTTTCACTGACTTTGACGTCATGTGACGTTATGATCACGTCGTGATATAACGTTGTCAGATAACAAATTGCTGTATTCTTACATTATTCATAATGATTGTTTTGGTCAAGTTTTTGCAATGAAACGATTTCATGAATCCTCGAAAATCTGCGATTGATAAAGTATTGTACGTCGTCTTTTAGCTTCTGGGTTATTCTTGGAGACTGTCTCATTTTAATGCTATAACTGATTCTAGAATTTAAGGGAATTACGATGTATTTAAAAATCATATCCGTGCATATATTACAGTCATTCAAACGAACGAAAAGACAGAGATATTACCGGTTAAATTTGAGATGGGGAATGTAGTGAATAACAGAAAGTCAATGAGTCTGGGAGAGCGACTAAGGTCCCTGTCCAAGGGGTCCAGGGCGTTCTTGAAGGGGGACGGAAAATTATCTTGTGGCGATTGACCGTTTTGCTTGATGAAGGCAGTATTGAAATAGCCATTTGAAATCTGTATCATGGTTATTGGATTGTTATGAAAAGCTATATTTTATGATCGAGAATTATCTGATGAGCAAAGCAAGCCAGCGATTTTTAGGGGGGGGGGGGGGTTACACACTCCTTGCTGTAAGGGTATGTTGACTTACTTAGTATAATTATCAGAAAAAGCCGGAGTGTCCTTTAGAGCAATTTGATACATGTATGCAAACAACAAACAGTTACGTGGTGAGCGGCCGGGAGCGAGAAAATAATTTTCCGAACGTTCGACATCAAAACTCAAGTATAAGCCCACCTGATGCGAATGTACTTTAGTTCCCGATTTTTTTATTTATTTATTTTTTTTTTTTTTGGTGGTGGCGCCCAAAACGCCCATCTAAATACGTCAATAAGCATTAATTTAAAATCAACCTCAGTTTGTTTTATATATGTATATTTTATATCTAGCTGCAATTAATGAATAAGTCCTGACTATGTGAATAAAACATAAAATGAAACAAATAAATAGAATAAATCTTGCGTATACAGTTATCACAGCCGTTGCAAGAAACTGTAATAGATGGCACCACTGGAAGAATTCGATAAAATATCGATGAATAACAGGGGCTACAGTACACAGGGAGTACAATATAAATACGACCCCCCCCCCTTATAATACATAAACATTTTTGTTTATGTATTATAAGCGGGGGGGGGGGATTTATTTTGTACTCTGTGTACTGTAGCCCCTGTGAGTAAATTTCGATAAATTTTTTGATTTATTTACGAGAAGTCACAAGATTGCGAGAAAGCTTCCAAAAGACAGACACAGAATTAGGAATATACGAATAAAACATAAAATGAAACAAATGAATAGAATAAATCTTGCGTATAAAGTTATCACAGCCGTTGCAAGAAACTGTGATAGATGGTGCCACTGAAAGAATTCGATAAAATCACGGTGAATACAATATAAATACGAGCCCCCCCCCCCCCCTTATAATACATAAACATTTTTTGTTTATGTATTATAAGTAGGGGGATTTATTTTGTACTCTGTGTACGCTAGCCCCTGTGAGTAAATTCGATTTATTGATGTATTTACGAGAAGTCACAAGATTGCGAGAAAGCTACCAAAAGACAGACGCAGACTATTTTTATACGCCCGTCATTTGACGGGACGTATTATGGTATGGCGAAGTCCGTCCGTCCGTCCGTCTGTCCGTCTGTCCGTCTGTCCGTCCGCCTATGGAACGCAATAACTTGAATACGCGTCAACGGATTTTTATGAAATTTATACATAGTGATCAGACTGTGAAGAGGAAGCCGCCTTTCGATTTTCAGGTTCATCCGATTTGTCGTTACAGAGTTATGGGACTTAGATTTTTAAAATACAGTGAAAATATACTAAAATATTTAAAAATTATTTAAAAATCTATTTCTGGTCGAAATGTTTTGAAATTTGGGATACTTCAAGTAGAAAGGATGTTCTTTGACATATGTAACGGGTTTTTAATTTTTTTGTCGCATAACCGAGATATTGTGTGTAATAGGAAGGGGGGGGGGTTATATGCACATACATTTTAAGCTAAGGGCAAAATATAGGCGCATGGAACGCGATAACTTGAATATGCGTCAAAGGATTTTCATGATATTCATACATTATGATTGGACTGTGGAGAGGAAGCCGCCTTTCGATTTTCAGGTTTATTCGATATGTCGTTACAGAGTTATGGGACTTAGATTTTTAAAATACAGTGAAAATATACTAAAATATTTAAAAATTATTTAAAAATCTATTTCTGGTCGAAATGTTTTGAAATTTGGTATACTTCATGTAGGAAGGATGTTCTTTGACATATGTAACGGGTTTTTAATTTTTTTGTCGCATAACCGAGATATTGTGTGTAATAGGAAGGGGGGAGGGGTGGGTTATATGCACATACATGTTAAGCTAAGGGCAAAATATAGGCGCATGGAACGCAATAACTTGAATATGCGTCAACGGATTTTCATGATATTCATACATTTTGATTGGACTGTGGAGAGGAAGCCGCCTTTCGATTTTCAGGTTCATTCGATATGTCGTTACAGAGTTATGGGACTTAGACATTTTAAAATACAGTGAAAATATACTAAAATAGTTAAAAATTCATTAAAAATCTATTTCTTGTCGAAATGTTTTGAAATTTGGTATACTTAAGGTAGAATAAATGCTCTTTGACATATGTAACGGGTTTTTAATTTTTTGGTCGCATAAGCGAGATATTGTGTGTAATAGGAAGGGGGGGGTTATATGCACATACATGTTAAGCTATGGGCAAAATATAGGCGCATGGAACGCAATAACTTGAATATGCGTCAACGGATTTTCATGATATTCATACATTTTGATTGGACTGTGGAGAGGAAGCCGCCTTTCGATTTTCAGGTTCATTCGATATGTCGTTACAGAGTTATGGGACTTAGATATTTTAAAATACAGTGAAAATATACTAAAATAGTTAAAAATTATTTAAAAATCTATTTCTGGTTGAAATGTTTTGAAATTTTGTATACTGCAAGTAGAAAGGATGTTCTTTCACATATATAACGGGTTCTTGAATTTTTTGTCACATAATCCAGAAATTATGTGTAATGGGGGGGGGGGGGGGTTATATGCACATACATGTTAAGCTAAGGGCAAAATATAGGTGCATGGAACGCAATAACTTGAATATGTGTCAACAGATTTTCATGATATTTGTACATTTTGATCAGACTTTGAAGAGGAAGCCGCCTTTCGATTTTAAGCTAGGTTCATCCAATTTGTCCTTATGGAGTTATGGGACTTAGATATTTTGGTATTGTGAAAAAAATCCCAACGGGCGTATCTTGCTGCGTGAGCGTAGGCTTTATTCTTATGGCTATACTGATCAATTCCATTTACTGATTTAATAATGTTGTTTACATAATAACTAATGTATATCAGGGTGATGTACTTTTCCAAAACAGTGTTCATTTGGTTTGGTTTGGTTTTTCTTTCACCTTAACACCCAAAAATGCACATTGTTTACTAAATGAACAGTTTGTAATTGTAAAGAAAAATTCGGACTTACGGACCAATCCTGATCCGCCCATGGTCTTGCCGCCTACAGAGATTGTTGTCGGGTTGATCATGCCAATAGAATTTTCTTACATCCCTATCAGTTATAGTGGATTCGTGATCCTTGAATCAACAAATCTTAACTGTGGTTAACTTGCTCGGTTTTATTTTTACTATTTTACTCCTAAAATTTAAGTTATTTTACCGGCGGAGATTTTTATGCGACATGCTCGGTGAACCCCACTATGTTAGTAAAATATATCAATGTTCAGCCTTTTTTTTCTTTGTTTGTTGTTACTACAAACGTTTATAAATCAAACCGAATTTCAAGAGAAAACCGATTCCAGATTGAAATATGTCACGCCAGTGCATGCACCTGCGGTGTCAATCAAATGACGTCATTATAATGACGTCATAACGCCGTGCATACGTGGTATATGCATTTTCCATATACATTCTACGCAAGACAAATCATTAATTTTCAACTAGAGCAAGAGCGTCTACAACTAATTTTTCACCTTCAATCGACAGATATGGAGGTTATTGATTCATTTTTCTACTTTTGTTTTTAGCAGATCGTCTTGCTCTATATGAAATTCTCGAAAATATATGTGAATTTCTAGAGAAAAATCCGAATTTGTTAATCCTTCCTTGGTTTGATGAGCTATAATTTCGTTGGGGTGCATCAAGATGAAAAGCGCTTTTTATGTACATATGTAACTGATCTTGTAGATAAATAAAATAAACACAGTTGATCAATTTTCACGATTTGAATTTCTCAGGAAACAACAGGGCCGATATGGGGTCTTAATGTACCTTCTCCTTTACAGCATGGACCAGACATGCACGTTTCGGGTACTAAACCCTCGTAAGTGATCCTCAGTTTAAATTATGTAATATGGCCAGGAAGATTGAAAATGATTGTGTCCAAAAATGTACCAAAAGATGTAGCAGAATGGGTGGCACATGATGCTACAGGACCCACGTTTTAGAAATTTCAAGAAATTTTGTAACAGAAAATTTCAAATGCGTTGATGAGACAGACGATCAACCAAAGTTGATCGAACTTGGCTACATGTGCCCTCGGGGACTCTTGGTCCACCAGCAGTGACGCTCACCAAGTAGTTCAAATGTTAAACGTCTTTAAATTCAATAGCATCGTTTAAAACCTGATAAATTTACAGCATGGACCAGACATGCACGTTTCGGGTACTGAACCCTCGTCAGTGATCCTCAGTTTAAATTATGTAATACGGCCAAAAAGAATGAAAATGATTGTGTCCAAAAATGTACCAAAAGACGTAGCAGAATGGGTGGGATATGATGCTACAGGACCCACGTTTTAGAAATTTCAAGAAATTTTGTAACAGAAAATTTCAAATGCGTTGAAGAGACAGACGATCAACCAAAGTTGATCGAACTTGAAGTTAGAGAAAGCTTAGGTTAACACGCAGCTCAGGATTTTATATGGGTCCTATTTCTGTTCTTTGGACGGAAGCGGAACGTATTAAGAAGTGTAACAAGGGTATGGACCCTTCTTTTGTTATTTCTTTGGTCCAGTGTGTTATTGCATTTTGTGTATAACATTAACCGTCGTAAATCTGTCTTGGCTAAGGCTTTACAGGAGGCTGTCGACCCCCTTTCCAGCATAAATGTGTTAAATTATTATCAAAACGCTAAACCGATTTATCTGTTTTCTCAACCACATTGCTAATGAAAATCAAAAGGGTCTTTATCACATTCTTTGGCTACATGAAATAAGTCAATAACTACCTCTAATTTGAATTCATTTTCTTTGACAGTGAATCCTAAATTTCCAGAAATAAAAGCTTCTTTTGTGATACCCGAGTGATATTTTCTTTCCCTTTCAGTTCTGAAAGTTCTTCAAGTTTTTCACTTTTACTCTTTAATGTTAAACGTCTTCAAATTCAATAGCATCATTTATAAACGGAGGAATTTGCAGCACGGACCAGACATGCACGTTTCGAGTACTAAACCCTCGTAAGTGATCGTCAATCTAAACAATGTATTATGGCCAAAGAGGGTGAAAAATATTATGTCAAAAAAATGTACCGAAAGATGTAGCAGGATGGGTGGCACATGATGCTACATGACCCACGTTTCAGAAATTTCAAGAATTTTAGTACCAGAAAATTTTGAATGCGTTAAAGAGACAGACGATCAACTGAAGTTGATCGAACTTGGCTACTTGTGCCCTCGGGGACTCTTGGTCCACCAGCAGTGGCACTCACCAAGTAGATCAAATGTTAAACGTCTTCAAATTCAATAGCATCATAATTTTCTGCAGTAAGAGTACTAACCGTGATTTTCCTTCCTCAAACTAGAAATTGCTGTCCAAATAAACAATATCAGTTTATGATCGCAAATGAAGTTAAGAGGAACGCAGCATATAAACCATGTTTCCTACAATTACGTCAAAGGTCAATGAAACAAATACAAACAATGGCAACAAAAGAATCTTGTCACAAGAACTGCACATGTGTTATACACAATATACTACTGTTAGTTGTAGCATAGCAAAATCTTAGCACCATACATGCATGTCTTGGATGATGAATGTTTAACGTCTTCAAATTCATTAGCATCATTTTAGAGCAGATAAATTTACAACATGGACCAGACATGCACGTTTCGGATATTTAACCCACTTCAGTGATCCTCAATCTAATCAATGAAATATGGCCAAAATATGTGGAAGTTATGTCCAAAATATACCGAAAGATGTAGCAAGATGACTGGGATATGATGCTACAGGACCCAGGTTTTATAATCCTCTTTACATGAACAGAAATGGAGAATATTAATTACAATGTCTTTTATATCTACCAGTCGAAACATCAAAGTTGATTTCCCCAAAAAACCTTATAACACATTACTTCGAATGCTGAAATAACATGTAACATACTTACATTGTAAACGTAGCTATGATTTGTGCCCTAATACACTTACAGCTGGCCTTTTCGTCACAAAAACGGGACTTTGTGTCCCCAGGTCTAAATCTGATGATGGAAGTAGATGATACTGACAGTCTCGAACGCTTAATCACTTCTTTTTAAATCCGTTAGTGTATCTTCTTCACTATCCTTATCACTGAACAATAATGCAGACTGAAAACATAATTTACAAGCACATTCAATAATTTATAATTGTAAAACGAGAATTCTATTATGTCCAAAAACATTAAAAATGTACCGGAAGACGTCGCAGGATAGGTGGGATATGTTCCGATTCTTGTAAATGTATAGCCAAGTTCGATCAACTTTCGTTGATCGTTTCTTTAACGCATTCGAAAATTTCTGTTATTAAAATTTCTTTAAATTTCTAAAACGTGGGTCCTGTAGCATCATATCCCACCCATCCTGCTACGTCTTTCGGTACACATCTGCTTGATATCTACTGCTGTGGACCAGGAGTCCTCGAGGGCACATGTAGGCAAGTTCGACTAAATTCGGTTGGTCGTCTATCTTCAACGCATTCAAAACTTTCTGTAATCAACATTAATAAAATTTCTAAAATGTTGGTCATGTAGCATCATTTCCCACCCATCCTGCTACGTCTTTCGGTTTAATTTTGGACATAATAATCTTCGCACTCTTTGGCCATCTTACATTGTTTAGATTAAGTATCACTGACGAGGGTTTATGCATGTCTGGTTCATGCTGAAGATTTATCTGTTTATAAATGATGTTTTGAATTTGAAGACGTTTAACATTGCTTACTTGAGTAACATTTGCTAGTTTGAGGAAGGAAAATAAATTACATAATTTACAATTCTAATACGTGGATCCTGAAGCATCATATCCCACCCATCCTGCTGCGTCTTTCGGTAGATTTTTGGACAAAATAAAATTCACACTTTTTGGCCAAATTACATTGTTTACATTGATGATCACTGACGAGGGTTAAGTACCCGAAACGTGCATGTCTGGTCTATGCTGCAAATATATTTGTTCTTAAATTATGCTATTGAAAATAAAAGGGCGCTAGTGAAATTAATTTGGGCTGCTCATTAAAAAGTACTTTGGCTTGAAGCATCACTGATTAGAATTTAATGTTCGAAACACGTGTCTGGTGCATGGAAATTGGTTTGAAATTTTCTTCAAGAAGGTATAGAGTTGGAACCCTTCCGAATCATGAATTTGAAGACGTTTAACATTTCAATCCCTTCTGGTACCTCATCGTTTTTTCTAACACACGTAGAATGATGGGGTACATAAAGGGAAAGTGTTTTCGAAGAGTGTTAACGATAAAGGAGAAAACCAAGGCCGGGAACCAGTTTAAATGCTCTACCGCTTTTCAAGCGTCCGATTTCGGACATGTGAGAATGAGGCGGGAAGAGTTACGCATCCCTTGCTCGAGCATACATCACGGGGGCTCGTGACAGAGAAAATAAAGAAAGTCAGACTTTTTAAGGGTTGCACTCCACGCTTATTGATCCCGAAAAATGTGCATTTTCTTAGAAAATATGTGCCAAACTTGACGTCAAATAAATAATTTTGCATTGTTCATATCATATAAAGCAACATATCAATAAAAAGCACTTTTCTTTGTCTTTACTTAAGCAATATTTGATAGGACATTGACAAACCTTTCCTCAGCCAGACATGCTTGTCAAAGTGAAAATACACCACAAGCACATGGTTCCACATGAAATACATATCCCCCTATACCTCATCAATTCTGACATCGTTCTCAAATGATTTGCTATGTGAATTTCATGTCTATTTCATCTTTATACATTAATGTATAATCTGTGCAAATTATTTGAATTTTCACCGGATGTAACTCAAAATATCTCTCCTCGAAGTTCACTTACCTATTTGAAACGCTCTCTGCTAAGGCCAGGTTTCGTCACGTGATCCCCTACTTTCACATTCCATTGTACTATGCAAATGAGGTATATCATGTAAACAATGGTCTGTTTTCAAAACTACAAACTTACCATTTCTTGCAAACATCAAATATCTTAGTTATTTTGATTATAAATCTCACATAATGAAGCTGGACCCCATCTGTCCCCTATTTAAAAAATCATCCCTAGCCAAATTCCAGATCCGAAGCTGTGGAAAGTGTAAAGTGGAACCAAGAAATTTAATGTTTTATTATTATATTGTGTTGTTTTCTTTTATTTTCTGTTGCTTTACTTCAACTTAAAATGCATAAAAACTCCAGCTTATGCGGTGGTTATTTATATTTAAGAATATAAGAAAAGGAGAAGGGGTGACAGCCGGCAGGATGAAATCAAACTAAAATTATTAGCCGCTATGTAACGAAATGTTCCGACTTTCTAATTCTCCCTTTGGTCCCCTCAAACCTTCGCATGATACATTCTATTGCCCTCTGGCGTAAGGGGTCAGTACAATCTAATCAATTCACGATTATCTGGGACACACCTTCACATTAGCATCGAAACGAAGTTGTCGATTTCAAGAACGAGTTTTCGTTCATAACGATCAAGAGGCCCTTCGTGCGACCTCGTTTAAATGACGATAAAACAAGAGGAACACGAAAATTTGACACTTCGCGCAAATACAAAGAGGAAAATTTTGTAGTATAGAAGTTTTCAAAGTTTAGAAACATGGAGAACGGAGAAAAAAATGAACATCATATTTTCCTTAACTTTAGGATTATCAATTCAAAATGAAAACTAAGTTGGAACTAAATGAAAAAATGAATAATTTTTTAAAGAGTTGTATCAGCCAATGAAATGGGAAGGACAATAAAAAAGTGCTTCCTGAAATTTTAGTAAAAAGAGTCCGAAACAAGAACTATTGGAAGAAACATGCAAATATATACATTGGAATTGATTTGAAACCAAACGAGATGAGATAAAAAAGATCCCGACGACAATCTCATAAGCACTCCCAATAGAGCACCAAATTGAGCATCGACGGACCCCTATCAAGCTAGAGGTGCGACCAGGTGCCCGGGAGGAGTAAGCATCCCCTGTTTGGCTAGCCGCACCCGCCGTCGATATTCATGCACGAAAATGAAAACTTTATCTACAACACATGCACTGTCTGAGGTTATGTCTACATAGAAAGTGCGCATTTCAAACACTTGCTTTCAAAAAAAGTACTACAATATGTGATAATTTACTATCTGATAGTAAAAAGTGACGAAGAAGTGAAAGTGGTTTACTTCACAGAAAATGTTATAAACGGAAACAAAGTCATTGTTGAAATGAAATTGCAGAATGACGAAGAAGTGAAAGTGGTTTACTTAACAGAAAATGTATGAATGGAAAAGTCAAGGTCATTGTTGAAATGAAATTGCAGAATGGTAAATACTACAAAGTCTACATTGGGAAAACATTAATTAACTTAACCTTACTGTCAGAACAGTATTAGCTTACAAAGTTTGGAATTTCTTCTGTTTTTCAAAGTTTAATATCAATGACGTTTGCAAAGGAATGCCTTTTAATCAATATCTTGTGACAGAAAATATGTTGAAGGAACAGATTGGGAATGATGATAACATTAGAAATAATCTTTTGAGTACCCAAAATGTGCATGTCTTTTGTTAAACGTCTTCAAATCCAAAAGCATCATTTAGGAACAGATAAACCTGTAGTATGGACCAGATATGCAAGTTTCGGGTACTTAACCCGTCAGTTATGCTCAATCTAAACAATGAAATATGGCCAAAAAGTGTAAAAGTTATTATGTCTAAAAATGTACTGAAAGATAAAGCAGGATGGGTAGGATATGATGTAATAGGACCCACGTTGTAGAAATTTCAAACAAAATTGATACAGAAATTTTAGAATAGGGTAGCGTACAACTGCCAAAAGCCTTCATCCATATGCCGCATAGAGCCAATGGAACATTTTTCAAATCTGTTGCCATGGCAACAACAATCTACTTGAAATTACCAAGAATGTTGACTACCCTGACTGCAAAGTACAACATGGTAGTATCTTAAGTATCCTGCCTCAGTAGCTTAATAGCAGGACTTGCCAAGCAAGATTTATAACAAATATCATGAAATTTTATGCAAAATTTGAGGAAAAATAGCTTTTTTTTGTAAAATCCTCAGAGTGAGCACAGATTTTTTACAGCATTTTGCAGGATCAACAATGGTTGGAAAATTCTTCCTCTTTCCAATGATACCAAATTCAATAGGACTTCCCAGATTCATTTTCTCGGTAGTTGACCTTGATTGAGAACCACGAACAAAAATTACATGCTTGTCTTACCTATTAGGAGCACATGGGCCGGATGTGTATACCGGAAGTAGACCAACTCACAGAGCTAAAAACACAGCTTCGTATAATCAAAACCCACATTTTTACAGGTCAAACATCTTCAGTAACAATTTCAAAGCAAAGACATTTCATTCAAAGTAAACTCACTTTCATAAACTCATCATTCAATTTAATGAATAAACATACCCTGGTAACATTAGTTGCGTATTCACAATGGGCTAGCACTAAAGGGGTGTAACGCCCCCTTAAGATTCAAGTATATCACACTTTACATACATTTATATGCATAAAACAAATCTACAAGATCTCCTGAATCTGATGATACCAGATACAATGACATTTATGCAAATCTAATAGAAAAATTATGCATTTGAATTTGTCAGCTAAAACTGCATTATAACAATGTCTTGGGAATAGAGTTATCTCCCCCTGAAAATGCTCAAATATTATATCTTTGTAGTATAAATTGAATCAAATACTCAATAAAAAAATATAGTAAAGTCATTTAAACCATTTTTTAAGTACTTATCTAACTTAAGGAAGTATAAATACAAAAAAAAATAACAGTCCTATTTTTCTTCAAAATCTTTTTCTATATTTTTCCCTTCTTAAACTCAATTAAAACATTTCTACATATAATTTTTAAGAACTAAGGAACTACAAAGCATCAATACACTACAAAAAGTCATAACAAACAGTTGAAATCAACAAAAATTTTGAGAATAAATTTTCAATTTTCAGGAGAAAGCTTAAGTCAATTTGGCACCATTATTATGACGTCATAGTCAAAATTTCCAAAGTCTCTAAGGTGTAATATTTACATAGTGTTACTGGGATGTAAAGATAAACAAAAATAAAGACAAAAGAAAAGTTTACAATTGTTGTCAAGGACATTTTTAGGATATTAGATTTGCAAGGAAAAAAGAAAAGGGGAAGAATATCTAAATTTGGATAACACACCTTTCCAAAAAGGGACTCAGTTCTGGAGAAACAGGAAAAGCTCAGAAGACACAGAATCTCCATCTCCTTCAGTTCCAGCCATCATCCGTCCGTCATTCTCTGTATTTGATGCCGTAACATTCAGCGGAGGTGAAGATAACACGCAGGCTCCAATGACTCTTCGTCCAGAAAAGCCATCAACCACTGAAAAAGAAGATAAGGGTACATCAGAAAAGGAAAACTTTATTACAAATTCAGACAAAATTAATATTTTGATTCATGGATAAACATGACTTTTTATTTTATTTTTAAATTATTATTTGCTGGATGTATACCTGATGTATAGGTAGATACAAACTTCTTTTTTTCAGGGCTGCACAAATAATAACATAGTGAGTATCATGTCGGAAGTTTTTACCACTTTCGTGTTAACGGATCGTGAGAAATTCTTTCTAAAACGCAAACATGCTGCAAAAATATTCAAGTATGGCGATGACCACTGTCATGTATGGGCAGGATCTGTTTCACAGGATGGGTACGGGTATTTGCAAATTTTGATTCGTGGCAAAAGTCGCAAATTGTCTGCCCATAGACTTGCCTATTTCATCTCTTGTGGATTCGATCACTTACCGGCAGACATGCATGTCTCCCACATATGTCACAACAAATTATGTGTCAATAGACTGCATTTATCTTTAGAACCAGCATACATAAATGTAAGACGTAATGCATGTGTTCACCGCAGAGCATGTACTGGTCACCATGGCTACCAAAATTGTATATTGTAGGCTCGTGTAAGTGTATGAGGTTTGTTGTCGTGTACGGCATTGATTCGAGTTGCGTTCATGTTGCATGGATTTTCGTGTTAATGTTTTGTTTATATATATATAGATCATTGTTTTGTTTTCTTCAGTTTTGATTTTCCTTGTTACTTAGACTTTGGTTTCATGGAAACTCAAATACTTTCAGATCTGAACATATTTCTTCATGTTGTAAACACTTGCATTGTCTAGAGATGGTGCTCGGCTTTTGTGTCGAGTCCGTATTTACTCACCAAAATGGATGTCTTCTATTTATTACTTTTCATAGAATTTTTTAAGTATCCATTATAACTTTTATTGTAAACGCTCAAGAGACTCGATGCATATATTTTATGAATTAAAAATAATAAACAACTCAGTAAATGAACACAAAGAAAGAATAAGACTTGCGTAATTTGTTGTCATTCAGATTAGACTTCAATTTTTATCATCACAATGATTTCATTCAATATTGTTTTCATTATCAGTATGATGATGTTCATCAACATCATGTCATAATCATTATATCAATTTCTCATTGCAGTGCAAACATTAATTGCATAGTTATGTTCAGAGGATAGGCAGGATGGTGCATCACTATACACAGAACCTTCGTTGACTCTTCGCAGACCTTTCCGCAGACCAAACACGTAGCGCTTTCTTTTGTACGATGGAGATTTCTTACGTTCCCGGTCATACACAACCCGCTTATCTAGGAAAGCCATATGAGTGGAAAATGGACTTTTATCTCCATATTTGACCCAAAGATGACTGGCTAAAAGACTTGCGGAGTTGCCTGGTTCATGGGTACCGGAGTGCACGGCTGAGTGGCAAAGTCCTTCGACATTGCGAGACCAGTTAATGTGCTTTGGAGCCACCGAGAAACACCTGTGATGTATGGATTCGACTTTGTTTGTGTACTGGACCTCCTTGATTTTATGGCGGTTGGTAGTGTTGAAGAACTTTGCCAACTCTCTGACTAGGCTTTCCTCATCATTGGGTGACAGGACCAAGTGATCTGCCCCTGGCAAGTCTCGAACCACTAACATCCGTTGTGCAGGGCGACAAATTCCAGAAACTGATGTACATTTATCATGATCCGGTAAGGCACGGCATTATGTTTTCTAAGTCAAGCTTTACTTTTTTCATAAAGATTGATCGATTTTTGAATTTGTTCAGACGAATGATTTCAAAGTAAACTCTTGAACGTATGATTCTTGCGATTCTTCGTGTAAATGAAATGTTATCTAAACCAGAAATCAACGACGATAATTTTAAATTTTGAATATGTTTTTGCAGGTTCATTAGGCGATGAATAAAGCAATGGTAGTGTGCAATTGACGAAGAACTAGTTCTGGAAATGGTACGTATAACGTTTTCAACTTGGGCACTTTGGTCTGTTGTTACGGACCGAATGTTTAGAATCTTTTGGTCGCGGATGGTGTTAATGTTGACCTCAGCCGACATTGCCTCGGTGGACATCAATGACTTGTCTGTCGGATATGTTTTGCTGCATGATGAGTGGTCGCAGGATCGTTTGTAAAAATGCAAAACCAACACAGAAATTGTGAAGATAGTTGGTCTGGTGCCCAGGAAGAGTAAGCATCTCCTGCTTGCATGCAACACCCGCCGCTTCAATTCGGTAGAACTGTCACATCCGGTTACTTCCATTCCGGAAGAGAGTACAATCTTTGGTTGGATAGTTCAAATGGTCTATGACAGAATATCATCCACAATTCTGGAGAGTGGGACATCATAGTGTATGACAAGTTCCCCATATCGACCGTAGAACGTCCTTAGTGACGATGTTAGTCGGTCACAAACATATCCCTGACTGAGATGCTTATCTGAAAGACACCTAGCTCTCAGAACAAAATCCGTATATTTGATACTTGCTCTGGCATAGCGTATCAACTGAGATATGAAGAAGCCATAAGCAGGCGATAAAGGGATGTTGCTACTCAGAAAAGGAAAGTTTGTAATGCTGAAATTGAAGTCGTCACGTTTGTCATAGAGTGAGGTGTTCATCAGTGTCGTAGGACATTATGTCCAAATAGGATGCTGAATAGTTTCTTTGACTTCAAGCTCCGAATGATAGATACTGCTCGAGTCATCCGCGAATTTTGGATTATTGATGGACAACACATCGTCTATGTATCTGTAAGTGAAGAGGGGAGGAGATCTCCAACAAGACCCCGTTGCAGCATCAACAGCAAAACACCCGATGCAAAAACACAAAAGACGAGGACAGCACGAGACGGAAAAGAGACACACGACATGTAAACATCAAACACAAAAGACTACACATAAACCGACGAGACCAATGGGCAACCGGTGCCGACTTTGGACGGCCATTTGTCACGCAAGTAGCAAATGGTGTGGTTATCCTGGATTACGTGCGCACAACCCTCTCACTTCTCCAATTACCCAGAGGTCTCGAAGAACGTACAATTGTGGTGTTAAACAACCTCCTTACTGTAAGATGACCACACACAAACAAGACCGCACAACGTAGAGGCCCCAGAAACACAGATGAATATGTAAATGGATATAAAAAGGGGGCATGCGTGATACAGTCCGTGCTCTTCCGGCTGTAGCGAGTTCATGTATGTAATCATCCGAGGAGTCCGACTGACATTCAGAGATGACAGGTGGCCGGGGCCCTATCTTCTCTAAGGAGGTTTGGACAGGGCCCGTCATGGAGTACCGTCGTCACAGTCAGTCAGAGTGCAAGTCTCAAGGATGCGCTTTAACAAGAGTGTAGATTGGTCAAGTACCAAGCCTAGTGTCCGTCTGGTGACATTAGGATCATATCCACGGAAGTTGAAGTCAGAAGCTAAGCATCTTTTTCCCTCAGAGACAAAGATTGAATGAATTCAGCTTCGTACGAGTAAAGGAAAATGTCGGCAAGGAGTGGGGCACAATTGGTCCCCATTGGAATTCCGACAATTTGCTGGAAGAATGTTGTCGATCAGAAAGTTTAACATCTGAATAATATCTGTTTCAGTGTACTTATTTTCAGAATCGGACATTTCTTTTACAAAGTAGGTTTTGTCATAGTTAACAACAATAAATTTGTATTTGCGATTACCGTTCTTACTTGTAAACGCATTACTTATAATTTTTGCGAGTCTTCCTTTCAATTAAGAACTATTGTGATGAAAGACTGGTCCAATAACTATAGTGATGAAAGACTGGTTCAACTCCGGAACTCATGTCAATGGTTTAAAAAGTGGGAAAAGAATGGAATTAATGAAAAATCTCCACTAAGTCACCAAACACGAGAGAACATAATTTCTGTATGGAGAAATTTTGCAAAGGGTAATAACGGGGCTAGCGCAAACCCAACGTACCTCACACATTAAAGGACAATAACTTCCATCATACTAGGAGAATTACCATTGTTTACAAAATTAAATACTGGAAGTATAGTTCTTTTAAACAAATATAAAGTACCAAAAACCTTTTATTAAAACTAAACATGCTAAAGCCTAAAGTGCAAAATAAAATTAAAAACTCATCAAACTAAAACATAGGCATGTAAATACGAGGGCTGTCCGTAAAGTTCGTGGACAAGTCTTAAATCAAGGAAAATTAGCGTCAAAGATATTTATTTTTAGTATATTATTTATCATATACTATTGGCGAATTACGAAATGTAAAAAATTATCATATTTTGATTTTATTATTACAACTATGACTTCGTATTTAGACATAGGATGGTGACCCGGAGCAGGGTAAATTTTTACCGAAATATGTTGTTTATCATTTTATTCATTTCGTTTGCATTTTGTAAAACCCCGCGGATTCAACGATAATTTTTACATTGTGATGTTGACAATAGTTATGACATCAAACATGCAAAATTTGAACGTTTATAGTTTCAAGATGATAGAGAAAACCGGATCTGAATGTAATAAGACGTGATTGTCATTGTTCGATAAAAAAATGACGTGTTCTCGAGAGGCGGAGCAGAGAGAAGAAATTTTGTAAAGGCTTCAGAAAAACACCGACAGAGACTCATAGATTCCTTAAACAGTCGGGAAAAAATGATAAAACTATTTGTTCGCAAGTCTTCAAGTGGCAAAGAAAATATTTGGACGTTAGGGACAGTTTACAGGAAGGTATGCGCTAGGGAAGACTTTCTATAAAAGAAAGAAGTGCTTTTAAATGAAGAACATGACGTGATTCATAGTAGTCGGCGAATAAAAATTCGGGAAATTGCAGTTAACTTTGAAATTAAAAAATTGTGCATGAGATTTTATCCCATGATCCTAAAACGAGTCATGTCTATGCTGGATGGGTTTCGAAATTTTTTTTTAGAAATCTTAATTTAGTGAGGAGAGTAGAATTGTCGAAACAGTTTATAATGGATATCGTCAAGGATTCTCATGCTAGTGCTCCGGGTATGAGGAAGTGTCCTTTTTATATTGTATAGAAATATAACTATTTGTTCTTTGTTTGTGATGAAATTTTGCATATTATTGATATGAAACTTGAATTTAATAAAGATGATACATTTATTAATTTTTCCATTGTTTGCTAGCTTTTATCAAAGCAGTCCATGAACTTTACGGCCAACCCCTCGTATATCTCGACGGGATTTAATCACGATGTTTTCGGTCCAACATGTGATATACTCCATTCTAAGGTCATAAGGATATTGGTGTTAAGACTTGTTACATCAAAACTTATTAATTTGGCCGGTGCTCGCATCGACACTATCCGGGATATAATTTAGGAAGTCAATATCATCTCTGATGTAGGTAGGGGCTTATTTACAAAGTGTATTGAGTATAATATCTAATAAATTGCTTTTAATCTTTGTCGGACAAACCGGACTTGCTACGATCGGTCTCCATTTTAAATCCCCGGGTTTGCAGTAAATTAACTTACGTTTCGTTTTTGGCCTGAATTTCATGTTGAATTTCTTTGGACTTATGAATTTTATGAAGGGCGTAGAAATAACTTGACTTCATTTCGAAATGTTTTAGATTGTCAATCTCTTTACCGATAAGAGAATCCGCATAAACGGAAGTGATTTTTTTATTTTGTTAATTTTTCTTGCGTCTTCCGGTGGCGTCAGTTCATGATAAAAAGTACGAACATTAAGTTGTTCCATAAGCATTCTTTTATAATGTTCCATATCCATAATACAAATTGTCCCACCTTTGTCGGCGTCCTTGATGACTATAGATGCGTCGGTTTAGAGGTTTTCGATTGCACTACGTCCGTTTCTACAGATATTATCATTGATATTTTGATTGTTTTAGTTTGTTTGAGCTCAAAAAATAACAAGAATTTGGAGTATTTTATCTCTTTTCGTTTCAGGATTGAATTGCTTCTGTTACGTACCATCGATCCATCGTCGTAGTCATTATCTTGGAAAAAATCCATGCAGTCTGAAATTGCTACAAAACTCTTCAGTATCTTTTATCAAGTCCACTTTATTTCCTTTCTGAGTAGACCTTTCGATAATAGCTATATTCTGAAAGATCCCTTTAAATATATTCATTATTTTCGCATCTATGCGTTCCTTTTCGTTTTGAATCGTTTGAACATGAATGTTTTCTAATGTCCCCTGTGAAATTGGCGTTTCACTGTATTACAAGCGTGATGATTTCAGGTTCCAAATAACTAAGTTCCCTTTCATGAGTAGCAACTTTCGTCTTCTGCTTATGTCATTTTTGTTTCCCAGCTCATACGGTACGCCTGGGCATGTCCTAAATATGATTTCATCGTTACAGCCAGACGACTTGCAAGTAAACTACATTGTGATTGAATGACCAAACAAGACATACTTACCTGATCTGTACATCAAAATGAAAGGAGGGGATCTCCAACAATACCTAGTTGCAGCACCAATAGCAACCTCCCAAAACACCCACTGTAAAACACAAAAACGACACGCACAGAAAGAGACTCAGTAGTACAAGGAACGTCAAATCACAGAAAAACATGAAACACAAATGACTACACATAAACCAACGAGACCAAAATGTACATCGAGACAATCACCGAATTTGACAGGTTTCCATGGAGCTGTTGCGTCGGGTGTTGCATGCAATCAGGAGACGCTGACTCTCCCCGGGTATGTTCATTCCGGGGTTCGCAACCGTTCCGATGGGTAATCTCACGATCTGGCCTTGCCTTCTCGACATTGAGACTGAATAACTGTTAGGTACTTCTTTGATGTTTATCATGTGGTATATGAAAATGACTAGTACGGCGTGTTTTAACAGCCCCATTTAGAATGCATTCTACAATTCCTTCCGCACTAGTACTTATGATGCTTCATTAGATTCTAGTAAGTTTTCCTTCTTGTTTCTCAGGGGCTTGTGTTATTTGTCCTATTTTCTTTTCTCCTGGGGATATTCTGATTTGCGTTTTTCCCAAAATCTGTAAGCCTTTCGATTGCTTTTTGAAATTTGCTTTCGGCTTTTAATGTTGGACTTTCATTCACAGATGATGTGACCGTGCCAATTATAGGTCACTGATAAATATGGATAATGACCATATCCCTGTATACAGCACAAAATCGACAATTCAGAAACCGAAGGCATACAAAATCAGGATAAAACAGGAACCAAAGCAAATAAACAAAAACCTCCACCACATGAAAAGCAGCGAACTCCCGATATGGGAGTGAGACCAGGTGCCAAAGAAGAGTAAGCATCTCCTGCTTGCATGCAACACCCGCCGCTTCAATTCAGTAGAACTGTCATATCCGGTTACTTCCATTTCGGAAGACATAGAGTACAATCTTTGGTTGGATGGTTCAAATGGTCTATGACAGAATATCATCCACCATTCTGGAGAGTGGGACATCATAGTGTATGACGAGTTCCCCATATCGACCGTAGAACTTCCTCAGTGACGATGTTAGTCGGTCACAAACATATCCCTGACTGAGAAGCTTATCTGAAAGACGCCTAGCTCTCAGAACAAAATCCGTATATTTGGTACTTGCTCTGGCATAGCGTATCAACTGAGATATGAACACGCCATAAGCAGGCGATGAAGGGATGTTGCTATTCAGAAAAGGAAAGTTTGTAATGCTGAAATTGAAGTCGTCACGTTTGTCATAGAGTGAGATGTTTATGTGAACAACAGTGTCATAATGTCCAAATAGGATGCTGAATGTCACTTTCAAGGTCAAATGTCGCCTACTTAGGTCAAGGAGCATTTGAATGTTTTTTTTTTTATTCATTAAAACTTTATATCTCAACGAAATATTTTGATACTTTGTATGATTCAAGAACTAGGCATGTTCATTCATATATCTTAGGGGTTTTTAGATCGACCATAACGCAGCCTAGATATATATGGCATTTCTAGCTAAATTGATATGCATCATTTTTTTATAAACATATGAAATATACACAACATGATTCATTCATATGTTCTCTTTCACTCTCTGATTCATACCGTCAATGTACTAATTATAAATCGCCTCAAATTGATATGCATCATGATTCTGTTGGGAAAATTAAGGTGCGTCATTGGTAACGATTTTGGACGACTATTCCTGCGCATCTGCTGTGTTAGCACTCATTGAGCTTGACATTTTTATTATGGCCAATGTATCATTTCTTACTCTTTTTAAGACTTTAATTCATTAGACTCATTAAAGCGGCCAAGTTTGAAAATTTGATCTAAAATGAATGAAGTATGCGCATGTTGCGTAAGAAAATGCTTCGCGGTAATTTCTGTAAAAATTGACGTGGAGGTACCTTTTTTAACTGTTCGGATTTCTTTTACGTAAGTTATAACTCAAGAATTTTATTTCACGTTTGGGATATTATGGATTTAATCTTTTTTATAAGGTATGGCTGATGAATACCGAAAAATTATAGATTGTTTAAATTCCACCCAAAATAAGGCAAATTTTCAGCTCTGACACTTTTTCAAGAATACCACAAAATGACGTCTGTTCTCTTTTATTTGAACACGGACATATACTTTTTCTTCAATATTTTGAAAAGTCTTCCCTAGGAGCACGTATTACTGTGTGTTTGGAAAAATCGTTGAAATTCGGTATCTCTGGAATTTTGACCTTAACTTGGATGATTTACGATATTTTTGTGTTAAATCTAGAAAAGTTTAAATTATATGAGAAGTTGGTACCTAAGGTAGCGTTTTATCAAATTCTACTTTAATACAAAGTTTCTAACCTGTTTTATTGTATAATAACAAAAAAAAGTAAAATAAAAATCACATGAGTGCATTTCAACACTTTTTGTATTTTCTTTACAAATGTGCTATTTTTAGCAACAAATTTCCGGTTTTTTTACCCAGTTTATCTTGATTTTCATCTTGAACCTATTAATTTTCCTTCATAAAATGATTAAGTGACATAAAAACTATATTTTCATATGGTTATCATAAAATCTTTGAAATTCCTTCATTCAGAAATGACATGCCTTAAGTAAGTTCAGAGGCAATACCAAATATAGCTTTAATGGTCATTTTCAATGTCAAGGCAATGTATTAAGGGTCAAATATACGACAGGCGACATACCTGTTCTTGAAGGGCGCTATTTATTTATTTTATTTATTTATTTATAAGAACGAATTCGTTGCACTTTTGTTTGTTGTGGTAGATCATATCAATTGCATATTTGTAGTTTATTTCCTTTTTTTCGAATATTTGAAGTTCGGGATTATGTCTGTGCTAGTCGCCGTTTGAACTTGATACCATTTTTCTAATGGTGACTACTCGTAAATCCAATTTTAAAACAACGTCAACGTTGCCAATTTATATGTTCTTAAATTATGCTATTCAATTTGAAGACGTTTACTCTATCTACTTGTATCCAATAATTAGGTTATCGAGATGATATACCGGGATATTCAGTTTTCGAAGACGGTGATCGATGGTATATGAGATTTCATTTTGGTATGTTTTTTTTAAACCATCTCTGTGTTGACAACTTTAATCTAACTAATGAGTCAGAAACGACTGACGAGTCAGAACGATAGCAAGATGAATTATGTGACCTTTTATGTCACTGTTGGTGAAGTGGATACCTCCTCTGAGAACAACTTCAAGGTGCGAAGGAAAATAAAATCCTGTTGGCTACCTTGGTTACGAATTTTCATTTGATAAATGTTCGAAAGAACAAATGTGTTTTTAGGGGCCGCATTGTACTTTTAAATTTAAATTTGACAAAAAGATTTCTACATATTTAAGGCAATGAGCCTTTCTCAAAACTAGGTCGACCAAAGTTTTAGATCGAATATCTGAAGAAATACTCTAAAATTATTTAGCTATTGCAAATATTTCGAATGGAAAAGAACATATAAAGAATTTAGCGATATTACGTTACAGTAAGAGTTTAAAAGATAATAAGGGTTTGTCAAAATCACTCTGATACATCTTTTCCGTCTCGTGCTGTACTCGTCTTTTGTGTTTTTGCATCGGATGTTTTGGTGTTTTACTGTTGATGCTGCAGCGGGGTCTTGTTGGAGATCTCCTCCCTTCTTTCTATGTATATATATATTCATGTAAAGACGGGGCCTATTTGAAAGAAAGGAGGGGATCTCCAACAACACCTAGTTGCAGCATCAACAGCAACCTCCCAAAACACCCACTGTAAAACTCAAAAATGACACGCACAGAAAGAGACGCAGTAGTACAATGAACGTCAAATCACAGAAAAACATAAAACACAAATGACTACACATAAACCAACGAGACCAATGGGCAAACGGTGCCGACTTAGGACGGCCATCTGCCTCGTCAGTAGCAGACGGTGTGGTTATCCTGGATTACGTGCGCACAACCCTCCCACTATTCCGATTACCCAGAGGTCTCGAAGAACGTACAATTGTGGTGAATAACAACCTCCTCACTGTCAGATGACCACACACAAACAAGACCGCAAGACGCAGGGGCCCAAGCAACACAGATGAATATGTAAATTGATATAAAAAGAGGGGATGCGTAATACGACCTGTGCTCTGCCGGCTGTAGCGAGCTAATGTATGTTATCACCCGAGGAGTCCGACTGACATTCAGAGAGGACAGGTGGTCGGGGCCCTGTCTTCTCTAAAGAGGTTTGGACAGGGCCCGTCATGGAGTCCCGTCGTCACAGTCAGTCAGCGTGCAAGTATTAAGGATGCGCTGGTACAAGACTGTAGATTGGTCAAGTACCAAGCCTAGTGTCCGTCTGGTGACATTAGGATCATATCCACGGTATAAGAGGCGTTTGATGATTCTGACGCATTTTCGATAGTAATTCTGTCTACCTTTGATCCTTCTAATTTTGTTGATCATGTCACCATAAAATGAAACTCATCAGAGAGAACAGGGCTCTGACCACCTGTGCACTCTGAAAGTTAGTCGGACTCCTCGATTGATGGCATACATTAGCCCGTTGTAGCACGTACTGTTTTTCGTACGTCTTATGCTTTTGATATCCATTTGCTATGCTACGTAATTTATCTGTTCATTACTTGAGTCTTTGCATATTTCTGTTTAGTTTGTGTCGTCATCTTACTGTGAGGGGACAATTATACACAACAAATGTGCGTGTTTTTTTAACCGCTGGGTAGCCGGAAGATTTGTGCGCATGCAATCCGGATAAAGAACACCTTTTGCTACTAAAATGACAAATGGCCATCCTTAGTTCGCATCGGTTGCTCATTTCATGTCTTTTTGTCTCATTGTGTCTTTTGTATTAAGTGTTTCATGAAATATTCATTGTTTGGTACTTTTGGTGTCTCTTGTTGTGCATATCCACTGTGCTTTCGCACTCGAGTATTTCGGTATTTTTGTTGTTGTTGTGGATTCTGCACCGACACCTGTTGCAGATTTCCCTCTTTAGCTTGTTCATTATGTTATTAGGTTTCTTACTCAGTTTGTGCGTTTCATACATTTTATAGGGTTCTATTCATTTTGATTTATTATCCAAACTTGATTTGTTCATGCTAAAATTTTCTATCATCGTGGTCTTTGAGTTTCCAAAAGAGATACAAAATTAATTGATTTCAAAGATATTTTGCCCTTTTCTTTATAAAATGGTCTATTCCACACATTCTGTTTGAACTTGATACCATTTCTCTAATGATGTCTACTTGTAAATCCAATTTTAAAACAACCTCTATCTACTTGTATCCAATAATTAGGTAATCGAGATGATATACCGGGATATTGAGTTTTCGAAGACGGTGATCGATGGTATATGAGATCTCATTTTGGTATTTTTTTTTAACCATCTCTGTGTTGACAACTTTAATCTTACTAATGAGTCAGAAACGCCGACGTGTCAGATCGATAGCAATATAAATTATCGACGTGACCTTTTATGTTACTGGTGGTGAAGTGAATACTGGATACCTCCTCTGAGACCATCGTCAAGGTGCGAAGGAAAATAAAATCCTGTTGGCTACCTTGGTTATGAATTTTCATTTGATAAATGTTCGAAAGTACAAATGTGTCATCAGGGGCCGCATTGTACTTTTAAAATTTGCATTTTCGAAAAGATATCTACATCTTTAATACAATGACTTCATAGTCTTTCTCAAAGCTAGGTCGACCGAAGTCTTCGATCGAATTTCTTGAAAAATACTCTAAATTAGCAATATTTGCAAGGGTATTTCTTTAAATGTTTGGAAACTACAAACTGTTGAGTTTGAAGGGGCATAACTCTGCATGTTGTTGACCAACAGGACCAATATTCGAATTTGAACTGTATTTTTTTTTATGTTGTAAGTATATATAAGAAATGAATTGATTATCTGTCACAGTTTTCCTTTAAATGTTAAACGTCTTCAAATTCATTGGCATCATTTTAGAACAGATAAATTTACAGCATGGACCAATGTCCGGAAACCACAAACTATTGATTTTTTCTAAGTTTCAACATAACTCCGCACGCAATAAACCAACATGACCCAAATTCGAACATGACATGTATTTGTTTTTAATGTAAAGTATATCCAAGAAATTAATTTATTATCTGTCACAGTTTTCCTTAAAAACTACAAAGTATTGGGTTTTTGTAAGGTTCAAAGGCATATTACTTGAAATTTGATTTCATTGAGCGACATGACCCATATGTAAACTTGACTTGTATTTCTTGATGTAAAAGCTATATCCAGGAAATGAAGTCATTGTCTGTAAAGGTTTTTCTTCAAATATCTTGAAACTGCATTGCGGGACTGACGGTCATAAAGACGGGCACGTACATCACTATATACCCCTGCTATTTTTGGCGAGGGTATAAAAAGTTAGATAAAAGAGGATAGCATGTATTGTTTAGAACATATTTTCAACTTCAATTACAGATACATAGACGATGTGTTGTCCTTCAATAATCCAAAATTCGCGGATTACCTCAACAGTATCTATCCTTCGAATCTTGAAGTCAAAGAAACTACAGAGACAAATAATTCAGCATCCTATTTGGACATAATGTTGTTCCACGACACTGATGGTCACATGAACACCTCACTCGATGACAAACGTGACGACTTCAATTTCAGCATTACAAACTTTCCTTTTCTGAGCAGCAACATCCCTTCATCGCCTGCTTATGGCGTGTTCATATCTCAGTTGATACGCTATGCCAGAGCAAGTACCAAATATACGGATTTTGTTCTGAGAGCTATGCGTCTTTCAGATAAGCTTCTCAGTCAGGGATATGTTTGTGACCGACTAACACCGTCACTGAGGAAGTTCTACGGTCGATATGGGGAACTCATCATACACTATGATGTCCCACTCTCCAGAATGGTGTATGATATTCTGTCATACACCATTTGAACTATCCAACCAAAGATTGTACTCTATGTCTTCCGAAATGGACGTAACCGGATGTGACAATTCTACCGAATTGAAGCGGCGGGTGTTGCATGCAAGCAGGAGATGCTTACTCTTTCTGGGCACCTGGTCTCACTCCCATATCGGGAGTTCGCTTCTTTTCATATGGTGGAGATTTTTGTTTGTTTACTTTGGTTCCTGTTTTATCCTGATTTTGTATGCCTTCGGTTTCTGATTTCCGGAATTATCGATTTTGTGCTGTATACAGGGATATGGTCATTATCCATATTTGTCTATTAGATCATTTGAAACTTTTAATATCATACTAAAAACAAAAATATTGAAAAAAAATATATATTTATTTCCGAACAAATGATAAATATACATTTATAATATAATAAACACTTAAAAAATATATTTGTTGCACGGTCTACCTTGTAGACGGTAATTAACACCTTTCCAGACAGTGCAGTATTTTCCATTGTGAAGCAGTGATTGAATTAATAATTGAACTAATCATTGAATGATCAACTGAGCCGTTAACTATCCTTATGTGACCTGACGCCCATTAAATTCTCATCAGCGATGCCACCAAAAATAATTTCAGTAGCGCCCTCTTTTATTTTTTGAAGATAGATTTTAACATTTACATTACAGAGAGTGCGCGTCTCCAAATTTCCTGTAATAATTTCAGTAACGCCCTCTTTTATTTTTTGAAGATAGATTTAACACTTACATTACAGAGAGTGCGCGTCTCCAAATTTCCTGTAGGGTCGATTTAGTAGCATATCCAAATAAAATCTATGTTCAAAATAGCATTGGAGGGATGGTGCTAAGATGTTAAACTCCTTTAACTTAGATGATATTTATGGGTGAAATGGCCAGTTTCCGAAATAGCAAATATATATATATATGATGTCACATTCATAAAAGGCCAAAACAAAGCTTCTTTCGGGTGACAGAGCTGGAAACGATTTTAACTGCTCCATGACCAAAAAAAAGGGGGGGGGGAACGAATGTTTTTAACATGACAAAAAACTGCTCCATGACAAACAAAAAACTGCTCTATGACAACACATGACAAAAAAAAAAACCTGCTCCATGACAAAACATGACAAAAAAGGGGGGGAGGGGAACGAATGTTTTTAACATGACAAAAAAAAAGGCGGGGGAAACGAATGTTCTCTTTTCCATGTTTAAGAGAAACTTAAAAGGAATTTTTAAAAATCTCGCGATTTACCGACTTCAACTACTTTTTTCAATGTCCCGGGCGGATCTACGTACATTTTCCCCCAGAAGGTTGGTCTAGCCCGCTAGAGAAAGGGATCTAGCCTATGATTTTGAAAGAAAACATGTAAAAACTTGAAATCGTGTGAGGGTGTGTGTATGTGTGTGTGTTATTTTTTTTTTACAAATTCCAGGGAGGGGGGCGAATACCGGGTGAGGGGTGTCTTGACTCCAAGCCTGCTCTAGATCCGCGCTTTTGAAAATGTTTCCATATGCATAGGATTAGCCACCAACGAAACCAGATTTCGATTGAATTGTGTACTGACGGGTACCCTTGAATACTTTTGAACAGAAATAAAGATATGATAATATCATAATAGCGGAATATTCCCGTAGTTTTGAATATTTGTTGGAAACTTGTACAGGGGGATCCTTCACCGCATCTCCTAGAATCCGCTTCCTATGTACGTAGTCTAATTACACTGCAGTTTAAAAATTCAAATATCATTTCCCCTCATTTAACAACAAATACTAGACCGAGTTTACCGTTGTTTTCTTTGAAATCTACTTTTGAAATGCGTGAAATTCTTAACTGTTTACTGACCATGAGTAGTTTTCTTCTACTTCGAATGACGACTTATAATTACTCAATCAACGATGATAATTGTTTGACAGCCTAACAATTGCCGTGCAACAAGTGGGTTATTCAACTGCACCTCGGGCTACGCCCACGGAGACAGTAGTATAACCCTTATGGCCACTTGCGCACGTAAGGCTCAGGTAAGCTAGGATCGAGGGGTGATCCATGGATCAGGTAACCCTAGCTTAAATCGGGCTTAAGCTGTGCTCAGGTGAGAACTAGTTGGATTGCTGACCTGTGGATCCACGTTTACTTACCTGAGTACAGCTTGAGCCTGAATCACAATGCAAAAGTGGCTTATAATTATGAAAAAATCTTAAAATGTTCAGATCTTCAGAAATAAGTTTTATGAAATTTGATACATACATTCGAGATAATAGGATAATCAATAATTGACAAATTTACTAAACCCAGTGTCGGATTCAAGGTGGGCGTAACCCCCCCCCCCCCCGCTAAAATTTGCAAATTCTAGGTACGATGATAATTTTCCATATAAAAAAGAGAACATGTAAACATCTTCAAATTGAATAGCATCATTTAAGAACAGATAAATTGGCAACGTGGACCAGACATATTAGTAAATATTAATTACCTGTTACTTAATATAATTGTCAAATGCATCAATTTCAATTCATTAATCAATTTCAGTCGTGAAAATGGGTCAGAAAAGGCTGAAATTCGTTAGCTTCGGGGGGGGGATCTCTTGCAAAGCATTCCCAGTTGGATATACGCAACAGCCCCTTTGAAAAGCACGGACAGTACGAAATTTACATGTTTATACATGTCGACCGCACTTAAAAAAAAAGGGGGGGGGGCGGTATTTCCAGAAACTCTCGATCGATCTCTAGATTCACCAGTCTTGTTATAGTGCATTAAATGCTAGTACAATGTATCTCTAAATGGTTGTTTTTCTCTAAATTTGTATTTCCACAACATTAGAACTGCTTATTTTGCAAAAAAGAAGTAATGAACCTAGGCTTAAACCTACCCTACACCAGGATCAGATCTTTGCTCAAATCTGAGCTCCTCTCAAGTAAGTCGTACAGGTGTGCAAGCGAAATAGAAATTTAAAGCTAGGCTTGAGCCAAGATCATGCTGATCTAGGCTTAAGCCAGACGTACGCAAGTGGCCATTACTTATTTCCGAACAAATAATAAATATATTACATACAAATGAGAATAACTGCACAGGAATAATAATAATGGAAAGAGAATCGTAAGAAAAGATAGGACATAATAAATATAAAGACCTTATTTGATGATAAAGGATTCCGGATCCTAAGGAGGGCTATAAAAATCGCGGGTTTTTTTTTTTTTTTTTTACAATATATTGAGATAACCTTATGAATACGGAAGATCGCAAATACTTCTAACCAAGACTAAACGAATGTTAGATCGCGCACTCTTCGATTGCTCTCCATTGTAATGACGTCATCAATTTACTTGGGCAGAAAAGGTGCCCAAGTTTTGAACAATGGTTTAGGTAGGTGACTAAATGAAAAATCAGAACGGAAACGCTGCACGCGCTGTATTTGCGATCTTGCGTATTGATTGATCTATGTCTTAACAACAACTTTCATACCCCTTACTTTTAAGACATAACCCTTGCAAAATTAACCAAAACGCATCCACCCTTCGCGAGCTTTGGTTATACAGTGCACAAAAAAACCCAGGTTGTTATGATTAATTTCACTTAAATTGGTTATGGGCGCTTAATATTATGGCTAATTAAGGCATTCTGGTGAAAGATCGATATATGACAAATCTCATTGAAATCGAATTAGCCATATTTTTTAGCATATTGAAATCAGAGAAAATCGAAGAAAAAATACGGTACAAAATGATATAACCACGCCTTCTACATGACGCAACAGAAAGTATCGATCTATATATCTTCATTGATTCAAATTTTACAACACCAAACATCCACGCAAATCAATATTTATCAGGACCCGACACTGTGATTGTTTCGAGTTTCTTATTCATTTGCAAATGCAATTAGCAGTCGTGATAATAATGCTATAGTCTCGATTTGAAAGTGATACAGTGTTTCGACGGTTTTTATATGAATGATGTAATTAAGGCCCGTCTCATCAGGGGTCCACCTTAATAGTATGTCATGTTTCCTGCAGTTTTGAGTATATTCATTGAAATCAGCGTTAAGCTCTTTTTAATCTGACACAATTGCAAAGAGAGATCACATTCATTCCACGCAATCTTAAAATTAGGCATCGATATTACGTACGGTTAAACGACAGTCACGCCACTCCGGCTAGCAGTGTCCAGTACTCAAACGCTTGTAGATTGGTCAACAATAACAGAATTAATCGTGGAGTATCTAAGAGCTCGATGTTGAGATGTCGAAAATTTATGGCTTGACGCTGTAAGCTCGCCTTTATCAGCTCTGATAAGTACAAAATTGTTTGAGGGGGATGAATTTCCCTGTTTCCTCAATGTAATGATAAATAGTTTTCTTGATCAGATAATGATAGATCGTCAAATAAGAGTTTTCCTACTATTATTTCCTAATTTTATTAACTTCTGAACTAATCGATTTCTTTTTTTTTTTATTACATGTATTCTTTTTATTGGTTTTCACAGAAAAAATCACATATACATACACAACAAAAACATAAAGAAGTACCTAACCGTTATTCAATCTCAAAGTCGAGAAGGCAAGGCAAAATCGTAAGAATTTCCATCGAAACGTTGCGAACCCCGGAATGAACAACATTCCGAAATGAGACCGGGTTCCCGAAAAAAAAGAAAGAAAAAATCACAACCCCCTCCCGCCCCAAACAAACTATCTTACACTCAAACATGTACAAGCTCTCATATTCAAAACGTAAATAAAGAAAAAAAATATGAAAGAAAAAGTGATAAAGGCAAGAACAAATACCATCTAATCTCTCTCTCATAACACGTTCAAAACATACAAATTCAGAACGATATTAGCTTTGGCTAGGATTTCATAAAAACAAAACATGTATTACATTGTAATGTTCTAGTTATTTGCCTGATTCATATTCGTGCATTCAAAAGTACAGGTTCAACTATAGATTTATCAATTTTGAGAAGAATTGCAAAAGTCATATTCCACTATTTTAAATACTTTAAGACTCTATATAAAAAATGCAGAGTCAGGATAAATATCTCCCTTTCTTCTCATACTTTTCCAATGTACCTCTTAATGTTGAATTTTGCAGCTCAATTTTTTGTATTAATTTGATTTTTTGTAGTACAACCCTGAAACTAGAGTAAATATGTAGTTTACATGTTTAACGTCTACAAATTCATTAGCATCCTTTTAAAACAGATGAATTTATAGCATGGACCAGACAAGCACGTTTTGGGTATTTAACCCTCGTCAGTGATCCTCAATCTAAACAATGTAATATGGTCATAATCTGTGAAAAGTATGTCCTAAATATACCGAAAGACGTAGCAAAATGGCTGGGATATGATGTTACAGGACCCAGGTCTTAGAAATTTGAGAAAATTTTGTAAACAGAAACTATCAAATGCGTTTGAATAAACGACCAACCGAAATTGATCGAACTTGGCTACATATGCCCTCGGTGACTTTTGGTCCACCAGCAGTGTCACTCACAATGTTGTACAAATGTTTAACGTCTTCAGATTAATAAGCATCATTTTAGAGCAGATAAATTATATCATAATTATATGTATGATTTTCAAGATCAGTGCCGTTTGGGTTACCTAAAAGTACACTTACAGGATCTGTAGAAACATTTCCAGTATAATTTGTGTCATACCATAATTTAAGACTATTCCATATTGGCGTCATTTCTTTGTTGATCAAATACGGTACATTCAGCTCCCGAATCTGCGATATTCGAATTTTCGAAAGTGTCCAAGAATTTCTTATGTAAATTCTGAAAAATTGAGACAAACTAATCACTTTGTTTTTTTCATGAATTCTAGTAGAAATAGTACAGATTTCATAAAAATCATCGACATTCTTAACAGCAATTCTCTGTAAGAACCAAAGAATTTCAAAACATGTTGGCACGGCATGTCATGGATTTTTGAGATTTTTGGTATGGAAGTTCAATATGAAGTACTAGTATGTGAATCAACCCCAGTTTTTTCAAAAAGGTTGTCGTTGCCATGGTAACCGTGTCTGAAGTTTCAAAAATCAGGAAAATCTATAGGACAAGGCATATTTGTAGGCTTCGTTACCATGGAAACAGGTACATTTGAAATCTTAAATTGCTTTGATTATTTTCTTTTAATCCTTATTATTATGCACATTTGTAAAGTTTTTTACATTCATCTCTGATGCCTTATGTAAATAAGATGAAAAAGTGGGACAAAACAGGGTATCAAAAGGCTTTGTTTTGGGCACTCAAAGACCCTTTTTATATGTTTTTACTGTTTTACAAGGTTGAAAATTTGATAAAAGCACCAATTTTTGAAGTCAAAATTCTAGTTATCCAATTAGTATCATCTTTGAACTCTACATGAATATAAAAAATTAATTGGGCTAATTTGTCCTTTTATATGCAAAGCAGCATCAAATTTTGTTGCTATGGCAACAATCGGCTGAAAGGTTTCAATACGATGAATTTAAACACAACCTCTATCAAACTATCTACGCATGGTATTGGAACAGAAGTTCATGTATACATCTATCAGAGGCGTTTTGATATAAAAATGACCTTGAAAATATTTCATGGTCACCAACTGAATTTTCAAGGTCATTAAACTTTAAGTGACCAGATTTGACGAAAAATCCTGATTTTTCATAAAATGAAGGTGTCAATATTTTAGAAACCTTGAAATATTGAACTTAACAGTTATTTGCCATAAAATGATAAATGTATCACTTATTTCTTAGAACTATTGATAACGTTTCTTCACATCTTCGAATATCTAAATTCTTGGTGAAAATATTTTCCTATTGAATTGCGACAATTCAATAAATTCTAAGATTTGTCTTTCTTATATTCATGTGCTTTCATAATATATATGACCTATGAAAATATTCAAATAAAAAAATCACTAAAATCGGTAACAAAAAAATTAAAAAATCAATATTTTATGCAAAATTTGAGTCTCAAAGTATAAATGACCTTGAACATCAAGCCAATAACCTTGAACATTTTAATTGTTCTTATGTAAAAGATATAAGTCATATCTATACATGCATACATTTTGACAATCTTATGTAGCTCTAAAGAGGAATAAAATCAATTTCAAAGATAATATGAAACAAGCAAAAAGGTCTAATGTTGCCATGGCAACGGTCTTTGACGACAGAGTTTAGGTAAAACTCTTAAACACCCACTCCAATTTTTCGTTCATTTTATTTGTCAATAAACATACATTTCCATTGATGAAAATCACTAGTCTTCTATTGGTGCCTTTTGTAATATTTAAGACTGAAAATGGTCAAAAACACACTAAATTGGCCCTTATTTTCACCTCCATTTTTCGCTTCATTTGACTTATTTTGGCTTAATACAATAAGGTTCCTGTAATAAATATCACATATCTTAGTGTACTAAGTAAGAATGGAAGTAAGGAAGAATAGATTATATAAAGATGAACAAGCTGTTACAGTGGTATCCATGGCAACGAAGTATCCGGAGCTGGCTTATTTCATGGTCCCAAAAGTGCTATAAATAGAATGACCTCGTTACCATGGCAACCAGAGGTCACATTGGCTGAAAAGTGTTATTTTCATGGTCAGTACTTAATATATACCCATTATACCGTAAATCATCAAAATCCATGACATGCCGTGCCGAACGATTTTGGTCCTTACAGAGAATGGCTATTAAGAAAGTAACTCCTTAACTTAAGCGAAATGCTGAAATAACAAGATTTCAATTAAACTCTAGCCAGGTATTTTCAAATCTCAAATCCAACAAATGGGCGGATCTTAGAATTCATTTTCGAGGGGCGGAGAGTGGGGGCTGGTTTCCAAGCCGTCAGGTGGATTTCAGCATAATTGTTTTGTAGGTCAAGAAAGGTTCAGAAAAACGAAATAAAAATCAGTATTGGATTGCAATACAATACAATACCAACACTTGTATAGCGCATTATACATGTACTAAAATAACTCTAATGCGCTTCACATAAAAATGGTTGTTTACACGAGATTACGTACATGAAACCATAAAATCATAGATAAGAAGACTAAGTTATATATAGAAAGCAAACAAAACTTACAGTAAAAATGTCCATAAATAAAAAGTCTTTCTAGCGACTATAAATACACAGTTGATTAGATCAACAATTAAATGCTCTTCTGAATAGATGAGTTTTTATGCCAACTTTGAATATTGCCAGAGTCTTTGCATTTCTGTGTTCAAAGGGCAACGCGTTCCACAGGAGAGCAGCGAAAATTCGGGACATCTAAAAGGAGAGCATCCTGAGACCGTAGCGATCGAGTGAGCGAGTATTTAGTCACTAAGTCGGACAAATGATTTAAAGAAGATCCTGACGATAATCTCAACAGCACTCACAATAGAGCACAAAACTGAGCATCGACGGACCCCTAGCAATATCGAATTGGGACCAGGTGTCCGGGAGGAGTAAGCATCCCCTGTTGGCTAGCCGCACCCGCCGTCGATGTTAAAGCACGAAAATGAAAACAATATATTAAATTCATGCACTGTCTGATGTTATGTCTATAAAGAGAGTGCTATTGCGACAATATCAGGGACATATATTCAACACACTTACTGTCAAACCCCTCGCGGGGAACTTTTTTACGAGCTCCACAGGTCAAAGTGCATAAGTGTGACACAAATGAGTTAAAGATCCTGACAGTAATCTCAACAGCAAGTAACGAGGCGCTAGGTCATTCAGTGCCTTAAAGACAAACAAGAAATCTTATATTGGCTCCTATATACCACCGGAAGCAAATGAAGGCCTTTTAACACAGGCGTTATGTGTTCCGTCTTGCATGTCCGCATTATCAACCGTGCTGCAGTATTCTGAACTTTTTTGTAGTTGCTTATTCCATGTAAAAGAGAATTACCATAGTCCAAGCGGGATGTGACAAGACAATTTACATGTTTTTTGCATGCATCCTCTTAGATATATGGTCGAATGCGGCCAGTGTTCTTAATATTCATGAAACATAGTCGTATGATGGAGCTGCACTGCTTATCCATTGATAATGTTTTGTAAAAATAGCATCCTAAATTTCTAACAAACGGCGAATCAGAAATGGTGATGTCTCCAAACGTGAGAGCAAACTCAGCAGTAGTCTTGTCTTAAGACTTTTTACGAAAAAGCATGATTTCTGTCTTCTCCTGATTAAGTTTGAGGAGATTTACCCTCATCCATTGTCTATCCACAATTCATCTACTAGGGCAAGACGATGCGTCACTCCAGTCTTCAGCAGGCTCTATCACGATGTAGATTTGAGTGTCGTCTGCATAGCAGTGATGATTGCATGTAGTTGCTTATTCCATGTAAAAGAGAAAGGAGGGGATCTCCAACAACACCTAGTTGCAGCATCAACAGCAACCTCCCAAAACACCCACTGTAAAACACAAAAATGACACGTACAGAAAGAGACGCAGTAGTACAATGAACGTCAAATCACAGAAAAACATAAAACACAAATGACTACACATAAACCAACGAGACCAATGGGCAAACGGAGTCTTGTCTTTAGACTTTTGACGAAAAAGCATGATTTCTGTCTTCTCCTGATTAAGTTTGAGGAGATTTACCCTCATCCATTGTCTGATATCCACAAGACATCTAATAGGGCAAGACGATGCGTCACTCCAGTCTTCAGCAGGCTCTATCACGATGTAGATTTGAGTGTCGTCTGCATAGCAGTGATAGCAGTGTTGATTGCAGATTTCGCCTATCGGCTTTGAAAACATACAGTACAACCGGGGCCCGAGGACCGAACCTTGAGGAACCGCAATTTCGAGAGCTTCTGCATCCGACAAAGTAAAACCAATCGCAACTTGCTTACTCCTCCCCGTAAGGTATGATCGTATCCACGTAAGTGCACTACCGGTAATTCCGAATGTATACTCAAGGCGTTGAAAAAGAATATGATGATCGATGACATCAAATGCGGCCGACAGGTCAAGCATAACGAGTGCAGCGTAGCAGTTGTTGTCTAGAGCCGTAGCAATGTCGTTGTGAACTCGTAAAAGTGCGGTTTCCGTTAAGTGATGGGAACGGTACGCAGATTGCAAACTGTCATGTAAAAGATGTGAGTTCAGGTGCTCCTCGATTCTGTTAGCAACAACCTTCTCTACGAGTTTTGACAAGGATGAAAGATTCGACACTGGTCTATAATGTTTTAGATCTTCCTTGTGCAAATTAGGTTTCTTTAGAAGAGATTTCACTATCGCTTGTTTAAAATCGTTTGGCATAGTAGATTCGATCAATGATCTATTGACTAACTGTGTTATTCCGGAAATAAAATATCCGTTTTATTTCTTGAGGACAGAAGTAGGAATCGGATCTAGCAGACATGATTTCGCTAATTTCGCTGGCATTGATTTTAGGAGTTTATCAATTTCATCAGACGAAACTGGCGAAATAAGCTCAAATATTCTCCCGTTAATCGAACATCAAACGATAGCGGATCTACCTGGTTGGAACTATCGTTGGAGAAGAGCAAGGTTGATCTGATGTTCCGAATTATATCAACAAAATACTTGCTAAATTTATTCGCTAGTTCGGCGTCACTGGAGCGGGAGCGAAAGGTTGTTAGATTTGCCCATTTGTTTATTCAAAGTTGAAATAGACTCTAACTGTCAGATCCACATTCAACTATCTTGTTTGAGTAGAACGACTCCTTGCTTTAATACAGGGGCTTGATGAGTGGTTCATGCATTTTTCCCGAAATATTTCTTGATGGACCGCTTACTCTGTCCGTCTCCAGATACGTTCAGCGCGGCGCTTTTCTCGCTTTGAATCGCGTAACTCCTCCGAAAACCATTCTGTGTTCGGTCTCTCCACTAGAGTTTTCGATTATAATGGGACATGTTTATCTAGCAAGGTCTTCATATCCGAGTCGAAGTGAAATTACTGATTTTGCGTCATTTCCGAAATCATCAATGACAATGTCTTTCAGTCTCCGGAACAATACATTCCTCTGAGCCCTAAAAGGTTTGGATACGCGCAAAAATGAGTATATCCCCCAATGATCGACGGTTGACAGACCTTTCGAATCGGCGATAAACTGGTCATCAAGAAATGGAGATTCAGATTATTCGTATGAAAAATACTTTTTCAACCTGAATGATATATTAAATTCATGTCTATATAAGATTAAAAGTAAATGTATTATGTGCTATCCCATCGATCCAATATACTGTGAAAAAAAAATACAAAAACAGAAACAAACCATAAAATCATATCACGAAATTAAATAAAGAACATTATACGCTGATACATATAAACGTCTCCAAATTGAATAGCATCATCTGAGAAAGGATAAATTGGCAACATGGACCAGACATGCACGTTTCGGGTACGTTACATGTACGAGTTATGGTCATGTGACGATTGCCCTTCCTCTTTCTTGCAAATGTGTATTACAGTACTCTCTCAAGAGGCGATAGCGTTGGTGGTTTATCCGGATATTTCGGTTACCCCTCTGAACTTTTTAGATGTTACATGAATTTTAATGAGATTACTAACAAGCTTTTCATAATTATTCTTACTCATAAAATGTTAAATTTTCTTCTGGCGTAAAACATGACCCTGATTCTTTATAATCAATCGGTATACATTGTGTAGACGATCCAAAAACGGGGATCATTTTGGTATGGTAATACTGTTTTGTGTTGTCATATTTATTACTTCTGTCCTAAATGCATTGATTGTATGTTGCATTTAAGTGAAATGACAGATATAGATAATGACCATATCCCTGTATACAGCACAACAGTGATAGTTCAGAAACCGAAGGCATACAAAATCAGAATAAAACAGGAACCAAAGCAAACAAACAAAAACCTCCACCACATGAAAAGAAGCGAACTCCCGATATGGGAGTGAGACAAAGATTATGTATGACAAAATAGAAAGAACATGTTGTGTTAAAGTTCATGTTTAAAATATATTCATTTCTAAAATGTTTAAAAAAAATCAATTCAAAGCAAATAGAGAGTAACTTGATAAATATTGAGGAAATCACTTCAATCAAATTTCTATTTCTCCGACCACTAAAATTCATTCAAGTTTAAGATAAATGAGATGTTCCAGTTTGTAACTGTAGAAGTAATGAAACTATAACAACTCACTTCTTTTATAGACTATAGTATTTAGTAATCGCATTATTTTAAGCAAAAAAATTCCTAGGTCGGGACGGATTGCTTAACTGTTTCATTCTGTTGTATGCAGTGTTTAGATGAAGTATTTGGTGTTCCTTGTCCCTTTTGTGTCTCTTTTTGTGCTTGCCTACTCTTTGTTTAAAGCGCCACATACAATGCATTCCGAACTTACACTGAAATCTGGAGATTGTTCATTAGATACAGTTGTCCTTCGTGTTTCTATGAAGCTGTGGTTACGTACATGTATGTTCCATACTGTAAAGGGGTAGGGCCACGAAGCCCCTAAACTGCCCTGCAATTTTCCTTAAAATTTAACTTGATAAATTACATAAAATTTGATTCAGGTTTCCCGTTTTTAATGAAACAAACATATCACCTTTCGAGTCATCGTAGGAAGTATTATGACGTCATCATGTGACGTCATTTTGACGTTATTGACAAAATATGGTCAAAATGCTCGAAAATTTGTCTTTAGTGGAGAATTTCAATGTGGCCACATGCGTCGAGAAACATAAAACTTTTATGACGAGATGATGTAATGATTATCTTTCATTTGTAAATTTTTCATGTTTCTCGATGCATGTGGCCGATGCTAATTTTGAAGAAATATGTAGGTTTGCAGCAATTTCACGGAAAATTGTCGATTTAGGGTTTTCAAAGGGCTGAAAGCTACTGATAAATGCATTATTTACAAAATCTCAACACATTGCTTAATAAAGAACTTTACAAAGAATCAAAGCACAAAAAAATATTCAATTAATTCAAATGTTAAGAAACAGGGCCAATTTCGGGGCTTCGTGGCCCTACCGCTTTATCTGCTTTTAAATGATGCTAATGAATTTGAAGTTCTTTAACATTTATAGAATATGCTGTTTTACATATTTTTCTAGAGCCTGTAAGTCTTTTGATTGTGAATTTTGGATTCTGATTTCGGGTTGTATGTTTGACTTTCATTCACTGATTCACATTGGGATGTTTTCTGTGTTTTGATTTTGGGTACTGCAACTGAGTTTCGATGGAATTCCCTTCTTTTATTTAGTCGTGGATCGAGTTTTGAGGATACATTGTACAGTGATGTCTGTTTTGAAGACGTTTAACATTTGTACTACTTGGTGAGTGTCACTGCTGGTGGACCAGTCCTGAGTCCTCGAGGGCACATGTAGCCAAGTTCGATCAATTTCGGTTGATCGTCTGTCTCTTCGACGCATTCGAAAATTTATGTTACCAGATTTCTTGAATTTTCTGAAACGTGGGTCCTGTAGCATCATATCACACCCATCCTGCTACGTTTTTCGGTACATATTGAACATAATAATTTTCACACTCTTTGGTCATTTTACATTGTTTAGATTGAGGATCACTGACGAGGGTTAAGTACCCGAAACGTGCATATCTGGTCTATGCTGCCAATTTATCCGTCCTTAAATGATGCTTTTGAATTTGAAGGCTTTTAACAAACTTCTATACACATGCAAAATAAGAGGATAATTGAGTGAGATAATCATTTCCTATTAGGACATATTGTTGTCCTACGACACTGATGGTCACATGAACACCTCACTCTATGACAAACGTAACGACTTCAATTTCAGCATTACAAACTTTCCTTTTCTGAGTAGCAACATCCCTTCATCGCCTGCTTATGGCATGTTCATATCTCAGTTGATACGCTATGCCAGAGCAAGTACCAAATATACGGATTTTGTTCTGAGAGCTAGGCGTCTTTCAGATAAGCTTCTTAGTCAGGGATATGTTTGTGACCGACTAACATCGTCACTGTAGAAGTTCTACCGTCGATATTGGGAACTCGTCATACACTATGATGTCCCACTCTCAAGAATGGTGGATGATATTCTGTCATAGACCATTTGAACCATCCAACCAAAGATTGCACTCTATGTCTTCCGAAATCGAAGTAACCGGATGTGACAGTTCTACCGAATTGAACGGCGGGTGTTGCATGCAAGCAGGAGATGCTTATTCTTCCTGGGAACCTGGTCTCACTCCCATATTGGGAGTTCGCTTCTTTTCATATGGTGGAGGTTTTTGTTTGTTTGCTTTGGGTCCTGTTTTATCCTGATTTTGTATGCCTTCGGTTTCTGAATTATCGATTTTGTGCTGTATACAGGGATATGGTCATTATCCATATTTGTCATTGACATAAACAGTCAAACCTAATAAGAATCTAAAAACATAATCCATTTCAAAATACAAAATTAAACATAATAACTAAAACATGCTGCAAAGTAGCAAAATTGAAGTCCCATATATCTATAACTCTATCTGTAAGTTAACAATTTTTGTATTGCTTTTGGGTTTTTTAATTAGATAAACCACCGCTTTAATACGTTTGATGACAAGATTTTTTCCTTGAGTTAAGAAGATCCTGACGAACAGCACTCACAATAGAGCACCAACCAATAGAGCATTGACGGACCCCTAGCAATTATTAAAATATATATTCTATAGTGCCAATTTTATGGTACTAGACACGTGTTTCGGATGTTTTAATCCTCGTTAGTAGTACGTCATGCCAAACAGTTTAAATAAAGCCAAAGTGAATTTTGCTGGCGCCATCTACAATACAGAACTTTAATTTCCTCTTGCCAATATGAGCGGCTCCAAATTTTGTGTAGGGTTTATTCAGAAGCGTATTTAAGTGAAAAATATGGCCAATGCTAGAGGTTGGACCAGGTGCCCGGGAGTAGTAAGCATCCCTTGTTGGCTCTATCAACGGAAACTTTTATGAGTTACGTAGTATGAAAATAAAAGGAAACAATATATTGAGACAGTTTCAACTGCACAATTCAAACTTTGACAAAAACTTGTCACAATTTTCTATCTGCTTTCATGTCCTAATATCCATTCCTTTTGATACTGTTTGAATCTTTTACATACATTTCTTTTATTTTAGAATAAGATTTCCTCTGGGGTTACATTCAGGAGGAACAGAGAAGTCCTATTTCCCATGCACGCACGCAAAACTTCTTCTTCATAATATCGAACATTCATTATCTCAAAGATTAGCCGACACATGATCTTCTCTTCGTAAACTAGTCTACTTTACAACTTCAGGCTTTTGATCGGCATGTCTCTTTTCCGAAATACATTCTAATTGCCGTCAAATGGCAAAGTCGGTGTTTCGATGGTGGGAATTTTGTATATCGCATAATGCTGCCTGTAGTCATCGTATAACTTACGTCGGCGCTTTAAACAGCAACACAAAATGGCATTCAAGGCGATAAGTCTGCACTCATGGTAGCTGAACAGTATGAAGACTGGGCTAAGCATTTGGTGGGTACGTAGTAGGGATAACGAGACGAATTTGGCAAACCTGACGTACAGAAATATGGGATCAGTTTGAATATCAATGTAGATGGCCTCTTAGAAGCGAGAATAAATATGGTGTTCACAATCAGTGTACATCCAAAGCCAAAATTCACGACACAGAGCTGAACCGATACTATCCTCATTTGAGCGACAATTTTCTTGCATCTAAAAGTGTTATTGTTGCGACTAGGCTTGTCAAACACATGAGAATACCAAAAATAGTTTGAATCAGAAAATCTGCTGAAATGGAACCATTTCTGTGGCCTTTGTTTGCTATAACGTATGTCCTGTTCATTCTGTTGCTTTAAAATCGCTTGGCTATCACTTCGGTAATCAAGTTCAGTATCAAATATGTTTGATTAAAAGAATATTCGTTTCGAATGTTCAAAATTTCTGGACTTACTGCACAGTACCATTTCTATGGTGCTCAATCGCTTTAATACATGTATCTACTCTGCTCCTAGCTGGCATGTGGCAAGATTTTCTTTTTATATATTTTAAGGTGATAATGACGCATTATTAATTAATGCTTTTTAATATACATATCGTAAGAACAACATTAAGACAGTATTTTTCTGTATCTAACACTCATTGGACTGTTTCTATGGTGATGCAAGTACATCATATCATTTTTCTTAACAAAAAATCGCACATGTTGATATCATTTGTGCAAGGCTTTTTCATCCTATTAAAGATAGTAATGTTACATGAAATGAGGTAAAAAATATCCGTAAATTCACATCAATGATTGTCACAGATCATTCTACAGTAGAAAACGACTTTGAAAATGAGTTATAGAAGATCCTGACGATAATCTCAACAGCACTCACAATAGTAATGTCGAAGGGTTCCAACTCTATACCATCTTGAAGAGATTTCCAAACCAATTTCCATGCACCAGACACGTGTTTCGAATATCAAATTCTCATCAGTGATGCTTTCATCGGAGTCACCAAAAATATTTCAGTAGCGCCCTCTTTAATTTTTTGAAGTTAGATTTTTACATTTACATTACAGAGAGTGAACGGCTCCAAATTTCCTGTAGGGTCGATTCAGTAGCATATCCAAATAAAATCTATGTTCAAAATAGCATTGGAGGGATGGTGCTAAGACGTTAAACTCCTTTAATTTCGATGATATTTATCGGTGAAAGGCTAGTTTCCGAAATAGCAAAAACAAAATATGTATATATGATGTCACATTGATAAAAGATCGAAACAAAGCTTCTTTCAGGTGACAGAGCCAGAAAGATGTAATTAATACACTTGACAAACATCAGGTCACGGGGAACGATTTTAACTGCTCCACACTGCAACGTGAAATAAGTGTCTATATTAATAATGTCAAAGGGTTCCAACTCAATACCTTCTTGAAGTTATTTCCAAACCAATTTCCATGCACCAGACACGTGTTTCGAACATTAAATTCTTATCATTGATGCTTTCAATAATAGAGCACAAAATTAAGCATCGATGGACCAGGTGCCCGGAAAGAGTAAGTATCCCCTATTGGCTAGCCGCACCGCCGTCGAAAGCATAAAATCAAAACAATATACAAAATTCATGCACTGTCTGGCGTTATGTCTATATAAAAAGTGTTATGGCGACAATGTCAGGGAAATATATTCAAAACATTTACTGTCAAACCCCTAACTTTGATCAACCACTGGAATATCACCATGCACACGTCAGATAAATCGTTATTTATCCAAGGTTGTTCAAAGTTGTTTACCGTAAACACGTCTCATATGGTCACCATTTGGATTAATATGAAGCGTGCATACTCAGATGAATATTAAGCATTAAAATTCTTTATTTTTTCATAATACCTGTGCTCCTTGACCATTTAAAAGTAAACAAGTAAATGATGAACAAGTATTAGCTTTCCAAAAAAGCTTGGTCGATATCAACATCTCTTTAATCCCACAATAATTTTTTTTTCGTCGACATAAAATTAGATTTTTTTACTCTTAAAATAAAAATTAAAGAGTAGTACTTATAGAAACGATTGTCTTTATAATTCTGACAAGTTAGAAAATAGATACATTTACATTGGACAACTCAAGATGCAACACTCTTCATATCCATTCAGATCGAAATTGTTTGATCCGTAGGAAAATTCCATTATAACACATATTGACCAATCAAAAGCCTTTCTGGGTGTATTCGCGGGAAAAGTGGAGAGTTCCGGTTACATGTATAAGAATTTCAATGGCGGATTAAGGGGGTGCGGAGGGGGCGTCCGCCCCCCCCCCCCCGGCACTGACCCAAAATTTTCCAAAAACAGGCATATTTTCGCCCATTTTTAGTAAAAATCGGCTACATTCGCCCCTTGACCCCCTGGCAAAGGGGGCGCTGGATCCGCCACTGAATTTGGAGGGAAATAAGGGGAAAATTCTAAAAAGTTCAAACAAATTTTGTGACTCATACAGTCTTGTCGACTTTTTTTTATCGCTCATTAATTTCTTTGTTTCATTTATCAATTTGTCTTTGGTAAGAAAATAAACAAAGTGGTATAAAAGCTTAGTCGGATGAACGGTTAGAACCTTTTTAGCCCACTGGCACCCCTGGCATACGTTGTGATCGCATATTTCTTTGTTGCAATGGATCCAATGATCCAGAAATGTCGTCCATAGGAATTTTGAAGGCATAGGGTTCACTGTATCACTCACTAATTGGTCATGACGACATGTCCTTTTTTTTGTGAAGTGAATAAATAAGTGGGAGGTCATGGGAATGCCTGTCTCTGATCACGTGTTTTTCACTAGTCATGAAAACGTTTCTTTCATGAGAATAATTCAATGATGCATTATTGAATCTGACGGACTCAATTAGGAACTTTCTCCTATTGACAGCATCCGGTCTACAAATCTAGTAAGGCCGATTTCTTGAAATTTTCTTTAATACGGAAATTTTCGTACTTTTATATTTCTTAGCTTTTAAACGGGCAATCAGTGTGTAACGTTAACGGAAGAAGACATAGCTTGAAGAAGATGGCTGACAAAATAGTCAGTCAGATGACAGAGCTGAGGCCACAGACTGATAGAAGTAGAAATAATATTTTGTTTAGATTGAGGATCACTGACGAGGGTCGAGTACCCGATGACTGGTCCATGCTGCAAATGCATCTGTTTATAAATGATGCTATTGAATTTGAAGACGTTTAACAATTATACACCGAAACTCAACCTTTTTTATTTACAAAGTAAACATTTTAAAATGAGAGTCAAGATTCATTCTTTAAAATAACCAACTTTACTACATCTATATATCGTTTCAGACATAATTTGACAGATGACGGAAGGATAAATAATAAAACATTGATTGATAAATATTAGTGAATTTGAATGAAGTATAAACAAATATATATGTCAACCAATGAGAAAGAAAAAGCCAGCGACGACTCAGACATGTCTAGCCTGTATGGGAAGGGGCTTTAAACCCATCCCTTTTGGTCGGAGCGATAAAATACGAAGATGGAAAAGGAGAGATAGAGAGATCATTTCCCTTTTGGTTTGCACTGAATCGTTTATTCTTTTATAGACATGTTACATGTATATCGGTCGATCATCGTATGTTGTTGGAATGTTTTAAGAGAAGAAAAGCTATCTGAAGAAGAGTGTAAAACTTTCTTACAAAGGTATTTAAATTATGTAGAGCATTTTTTATGTTATGTTTGATAAAAAAAATAAGAATCATACCCTTGATAGGCAAAATGCAATATACGCAAGTAAATCATTAATCTCCTACAGTAACTGAAATAAAATATACTGAAAATTTTCGGTTCGCTACGCTTTCAGTTTTACATATAAATTTAAAGAAAAAAGAAGGGCTGTCACGATCAACGCGGTTCTCGATTCACCGCGGTTCTTGATGACGGTTCGATACACGATACGAGAAGAGACCGTATCGTTGTTTGACGATATGTTTTTGGCGATTTCTAGACGATCCGTCCACAAACCATTCCGTCCACAACAATCCGCCCCCAGACGATCCGTCCACAAACCGATCCGTCCACAATGACGGAGACGATCCGTCCACAATTAAGTTTCAATTGACTTTTACCAAGTATAACAGGGTGACCGAGACGATCCGTCCACTATTCAACTTAGTGACGGAGACGATTCGTCCACCATTGACTTTCAACAGATATCATTTTGGGTGACGGAGACGATTCGTCCACTATTTAAGTAACGGAGACGATCCGTCCACCATTGAGTTTCAACAGATATCATTTTGAGTGACGGAGACGATCCGTCCACTATTTAAGTAACGGAGACGATCCGTCCACCATTGAGTTTCAACAGATATCATTTTGAGTGACGTAGACGATCCGTCCACTATTTAAGTAACGGAGACGATCCGTCCACCATTGAGTTTCAATTGATATTTGCCAAGTAAAACGGGCGACAGAGACGATCCGTCCACTGTTCAGTTTCTATAGACATTATTCATTGATGTAGACTTCGTCTACCGTATTTTTTCTATGAAGGTATTTTGAAGCGACGGAGATGACATTAGATGAACTGTCTACTGTTACATACTATCAGGTTTAGTAACAAAATTTCATCCAAATTTTATTGCCTGAAAGTGAATTATATTGAAATGAATCGAAATGAAATACGATATCATTTTCTTCACTCTCTCTACCTCCCTTTTTCTCCTCTTTCTCTCTTTTTTTCCTCTCTCTCTGCCTGTCTCTCTATCAGTCTGTCTGTCTGTCTCTCTCTCCAATAAGTTCTAGCTAGAATATTTCTTTAAAGCCAATAAGATGTTTGTGAAGATAATTTTATTGGTTAATTTATCATTAGTTTGCATTATCCTACTAATATTCACAATGGCATATTACATACAACTTTACCATATAAGTATACGGTGGACGGATCGACTATTACAATATACACGTCATACTAAAGGATACAAAAACACTGTAGACGGTTTAAGTATGAGTATATGGTGGACGGATTGTCTTATACAAAACACACATATACATACGTTAACGTTCAAGTATATGGTGGACGGATCGTCTAAAGCAATGTACATGCCTCTTTACATACATAACATACACAACGGTGGACGGATCGTCTTAGACTCCACTTGTCTTATGGGTATATATGTGTTTGTGGACGGACTGGTTTGTGGACGGATCGTCTGGGGACGGATCGCCTGGGGACGGATCGTCTGGGGACGAATAGACTCTATCCGTGGACGGACTGGTTTGTTGACGGAACGTCCTGTTACCGATTTTGGCATTTAGGCTTATCGTTAAAAAATCAACATGGCGACGCTCGACGCCGAGTCGTCTAAGGTAACTTTAAAAGATGCTCGTGAGGCATTCAAAGGCTACGTGTGGAGGCATTTTGGATTTTGAGAAGGGGGATAAAGAGAGAACGACAAACATGGCCACCCACCTTCGTAGAAAACATAACATAACCTCCGACCAACCTCAGAACTGTAAGCCCAATACTGCTACATTGAGCTTGAGTGGACTGCTTAAACTGTCTTATGTTGTGCATTCCAAACTGAATTTGAAAAATGTTAAACATTGGTAATGCCGTGCCCGCGTTATAACTCAATCTGTTGCTGGATTTCTGAGTAGAGTAAGGACATGAGAACCTTTTCTACTGTGGAAAATGAAGGTTTTCGTCACCTCATAAAACTCTTGAACCTGGATACAATTTACCTGGCAGGCCTTATTTTACAGATAAAGTGTTCCCGGAGTTATATGAAATAGTCAAGACAAGAATTATGACTTAGTTGCTAAGTGCTGACAATGCTGCAATAACCACTGATGGTTGGACAAGTCGAGCAACAGAGAGTTTTATAACCATACCAGCTCATTTCATTGATGCGAATTGGGAGTTTCAAAATTATGTTCTCCAAACAAAACCCCTACATGAGTCTCACATGGCTGAAAACTTAGCCAATGTGTTATTTCGGGCCATTAGTGATTGGGGTCTGACAGAAAATGGTAAGCCGCCGGCTATAAGCACTGATAATGGAGGTTTTTGTTTTTGTTTGCTTTGGTTCCTGTTTTATCCTGATTTTGTATGCCTTCGGTTTCTGATTTTCTGAATTATCGATTTTGTACTGTAGACAGGGATATGGTCATTATCCATATTTGTCATTGTTGCAGGGGTTAGCTCTGCTGACCTCTTTCCACATGTGAGTTGTTTTGCCCACACTCTGAACTTGGCCACACAACGAGGGCTACAAGTTGGGCAGTTAGATAGGCTCCTTGGACGGGTAAGACGAATCGAACGTTCTTCCATAAAAGCACAAAAGCAACAGCAGTGCTCAAGAACAAACAAGAAATGCTCGAATTGCCGCAACACAAACTACTAGGTGGAATTCTACCTGTGATATGCTGTCACGATACCTTATTCTTCAGCCAGCTACGCAACCCTTATGACCAAAGAAATAAAGAAAATGTCAGAGACATTGTCGTATTATCACCAGAAGACGTCAAAGCTATTGAGGATGTGAATGTACTCGAGCCTCTAAAAACTAACTACACTGTTTCTATGATCCAGCCATTCAAGGAAATGCTCCTTTTACAAATGAAGGAGGCGCAGTCTGACCATCACTTATTAGAGCAATTAACAAGATATCTACAGATCTACAACAGAGGTACAAGATTATAGATATTTTCAATAAATCATTTAAGTTTAATTTGTCCAATGGGCAGTAGGTCAATAGAACCTTAATGAATAATTAAAATATTATATACATATTGAATATATATAAACATACACATGTACATTTTGTATGAGATGAAAATAACAAGAGGCCCAAGGGGACCACATCGCTCACATGAGGAGACTGTATGTATGTTTTCAATCAAAGTCAATATAAGACCTGAAGGAAATAGCTTTTAGTGAAGCTTTGAGAAGGACAATGTGTACTTACTTTCTGTAAAGTTTGGTGACATGCTGTGCAGTAATTTAAGAGGATAAGTAAAAAATGAGTCTTCCAAATAGAGCCTATGGAAGACTTCTTGGATTTCCGATCGGCTCGAAAAACACAAAGGGCAATGAGTACTTGCTTCCTGTGTAGTATCAAGAAATTCTGTGCAGCGGTTTCAGAGGAGAAGTCGTATATGTGTCAGCCAATCAGAGCCTGTGGCTACCATCTTGGATTTCCTATCGGCTCCAAAAAACATAAACTTGGTAGAGGGCAATGAGTACTTGCTTCCTGTAAAGTTTTGTGAAATTCTGTGGAGCGGTTTCAGAGGAGAAGTCGAAAATGTGTCAGCCAATCAGGGCCTGTGGCGGCCATGTTGGATTTCCGATTGACTTGAAAACAGTAAACAGAAACTTGGTAGAGGGCATCGATTACTTGCTTCCTGTGAAGTTTCATGAAATTCTTTGCAGAGGTTTCAGAAGTGAAGTCGAAAATGTGTCTGTCAATCAGAGCATGTGGAGGCAATCTTGGATTTCTGATTGGCTAGAGAAACAGAAACTGGGTAGAGGACATTGAGTACTTGCTTCCTGTAAAGTTTAGTGAAATTCTGTGCAGCGTTTTCTGAGGTAAAGTTGAAAATGTGTTAGCCAATCAGAGCCAGTGGTCACCATCTTGGATTTCTGATCAGGTGGAAAAACACAAACTTGGTAGAGGGCATTGATAACTTGCTTCCAGTGAAGTTTCGAGAGATTCTGTGCAGAGGTTTCAGAGGAGAAGTCGAAAATGTGTCAGCCAATCAGAGCCTCTGGTGGCCATCTTGGATTTCCGATCGCCTCGAAATATACAAACTTGGTAGAGGGCATTGCGTTCTTGCTTCCTGTGAAGTTTCATGAAATTATTTGCAGCGGTTTCAGAGGAGAAGTCGAAAATGTGTCAGCCAATCTGAGCCTTGGCAGCCATCTTGGATTTCTGATCGGCTCGAAAAACACAAACTTTGTAGAAGGCATTGAGTATTTGCTTCCTGTAAAGTTTCATGAAATTCTGTGCAGCGGTTTCAGAGGAGAAGTCGAAAATGCGTCACCCAATCAGAGCCTGTGGCGGCCATCTTAAATTTCTGATCGGCTCGAAAAACACAAACTTGGTAGAGGGCATTGAGTAATTGTTTCCTGTGAAGTATGAAGAAATTATGTGCAGTGGTTTCAGAGAAGTCGAAAATGCGTCGACCAATCAGAGCCTGTGGCTGCCATCTTAGATTTCCGTTCGGCTCGAAAACACAAAATTGGTATAGGGCATTGATTACTTGCTTCCTGTGAAGTTTCATGAAATTCTGTGCCGCCGTTTCAGAGGAGAAGTCGAAAATGTGTCAGCCAATCAGAGCCTGTGGCAGCCATCTTGGATTTCCCATCGGCTCGAAAAACACAAGCTTTGTAGAAGACATTGAGTATTTGCTTCCTGTAAAGTTTCATGAGATTCTGTGCAGCAGTTTCAGATGAGAAGTCGAAAATGTGTCAGCCAGTCAGAGCCTGTGGCGGCCATCTTGGATTTCCGATTGGCTCGAAAAACACAAACTTAGTAGAGGGCATTACGTTCTTGTTTCCTGTGACGTTTCATGAAATTCTGTGGAGCGATTACAGAGGTGAAGTCGAAAATGTGTCAGCCAATCGGAGCATGTTGCGGCCATCTTGGATTTCCGATCGGCTCGAAAAACACAAACTTGGTAAAGGGCATTGAGTGTTTGCTTCCTGTGAAATTTCGAGAGATTCTGTGCAGCGGTTTTACAGAAGAAGTCGAAAATGTGTTAGCCAATCAATGCCTGTGGCGGCCATCTTGGATTTCCGATCGGCTCGAAAAACACAAACTTGGAAGAGGGCATTGAGTTCTTGCTTCCTGAGAAGTTTCAAGAGATTCTGTTAGTTTTTTAAGAGGAGACGTCGACAATGTGTCAGCCAATCACAGCCTGTGGCGACCATCTTGGATTTCTGATCAGCTCAAAAAACACAAACTTGGTTTAAGGCATTGAGTTTTTGCATCCGGTAAAGTTTCGAGAGATTCTGTGCAGCAGTTTCAGAGGAGAAGTCGAAAATGTGCCAGCCAATCAGAGCCTGTGGCGGCCATCTTGGTTTTCCGATTGGATCGAAAAACACAAACTTGGTACAGGGCATTAAGTGTTTGCTTCCTGTGAAGTTTCGAGAGATTCTGTTCAGTGGTTTCAGAGAAGTCGAAAATGTGTTAGAAAATCAGAGCCTGTGGCGGCCATCTTGGATTTCCGATCGGCTCGAAAAACACAAACTTGGTAAAGGGCATTGAGTACTTACTCCCTGTGAAGTTTCATGAAATTCTGTGCAGCGGTTTCAGAGGAGAAGTCGAAAATGTGTCGGCCAATCAGAGCCCTTGGCGGCCATATTTGGTGACCGATCAACACGAAAAACACAAACTTAGTAGAAGACCTTGAGTTCTTGCTTCCGTTAAGGTTTCGTGAAATTCCGTCCAGCGGTTGCATTGGAGAAGTCGAAAATGTTAGCAAGTAAACGACAGACGAGGGACGGACGACAGACGACGGACGCCGCGCTATGACAACAGCCCACTTGAGCTTCGCTCAGGTGAGCTAAAACGTAATTAATTACGGTCTGTAAAGAGCGCCAAAATACTTTTAAAATGGTTAATAATGTTAAACGTCTTCAAATTCAATAAAGTATAAACAATATCTACAAAAATATATGAACATCTAAATTTTAATATTTACATTCCTACTGCGTTTCCCTTATATAAAGGTACCAAACCAACTGTTGCTTTATTTCTCGATAATCGCAAGAGCCTATCACGTGACTTTAGAACTTTCGCGGATTAATTTCTGATAAAATGCCCATTTTATTTATTGCTTTAATACAGAGTCAAAACATGTATCCATTATCAAACGACGCCGTCTACCCCCAGTGATTTAAAAATGTGTCAAAATCTAGGTCACCCACATGTACACTTCCAAGAAGTGTGACGTAGTAAGTCGATCACGCGTCAGTAGACGAAGTTCAAGGACGAACTGCATTGTTGTCTGCAGAAAGATGCCGTGTTTGGATGAGCGAATGTTCAGGCATAAGTGGATCAAATATTCAGTATTTAGGATGAGGATTTGATTCACTTGTGTCATTATCAACTGTGAATTTATCTTTGCTTCTTATGGATTCATAATATCAGAAATACTTCGAGTATCAGCGAATCTTTAGCCATGATGTTGAGGTAAGTCATGAAAATACCGAAAGTTTTCGCGTTTTCGACGGCTGTACTCGACTTTTGCATTATTCTAATTACTTCCAGATGAAATAGGGTATTTACAGAAGTTTGTATACAATGATACCGATTGATTTCATATGTCTAGTAAGCAGTTTAAGGTATAACAGTGTGTTAAAAAGAGTTTTCAAAAGTTTTCCCTTCAGTTCTGTAAAATTTCTCCAGTTTAACTCTCCGCCATGTCTGAATTATGTGGGACAAAAGTCACGAATTCTCACGATTCAATTTTCTTCAGTTTTAATTGAAATATTCAAAATACAGCAAGAGGACAAAATTCAGTTTCTCATTTGTCAACAACGTTTCCGTACAGAAGGTACTACTTCGAATCAAGCGAAAACGTCGAACGTTCGTTTGCTCTTACGTCAAATGGCGTTCTCCCTCCGCAATGATATTCCAAATGTAAAGAAACTGGCTGAAAAATTGGCAGAAATAACTTAGTTAACACGTAAAATGTAAATAAAAGGATTGTTTTTCAGCTTTTGCGCTTTATCGGTGTGTATTGGCAGTAGGGAATGGAAACAAAATAAAAACAAACACACACTCACCTCAATGTAAATCTTTTTTAAATGCTATTGGTAGTTTTGTACATAATTTCAGATACATTGATGAGGACACTTTACAGTTCCTGTTGGAGAGCTGTCTACTGGACCCAAGGTTCAAAACCTTGCCCTACTTGGACGAGTCCAGACGCAATGATGTTGTCTCCTCCTTAAAGATGAAGTGTTCATTATTTGAAGGTAATTAAAGGTAATGAATATAATGAAGCCTACGCAGGATTCTGAAGTTGGCGCAAATACCCAACCTTTGCCAAGTTTACCATCAACTTCCACCACTCAGAACGAGGAAATTAACAATATTGATGAACCTCCTTCCAAAAAGTGTGCACTCGAGAAATCGTTTTGTGATGTGTTCGTAACGAAAGTGGAGCCACCAAATCGGCTTATGAGAAATTCTCTTGTGAAATGGAAAGCTATAGATCTGAGAACAAAATCAATTTGCAATCAGATCCTTTGAAATGGTGGAAAGGTCACAATTTCCAATACCCATTGCTAGCAAAAATGGTGAAGTACTATCTAGGCATTCCTGCCACTTCGGTCCCCTCCGAGTGAGTCTTTTATGCTGCTGGGGAAATAGTATCTGCACAACGAGCTTGTCTCAGGGGAGAAAATGTTGATCTCCTCATTTTCTTAAAGAGAAATTTGCAAATTCCTGGTGATCTAATTGTGTAAATGTCTTCTAAAACACTCTGTCTTAGAGAGTATGTGTAACATGTATCTTCAAATGCCAAAATATGTACTCCCATTGCTTATGACCGTCACCTTGATGATCATGATGACATGATTTAAGAAATAACAACTAGCTAGCCGTGGTTTATTGTCCAGTAATTCCACGAGTCGCATGAACCAATGAAATTGTCACCGAGCCGCGAAGCGGCCAGGTGATAATTTGATTGATTCATGTGACGAGTGGAATTACTGGACAATGAATCACGGCTAGGTAGTTGTTATTTCTATTCTAATATAGCATGTGAATGGGCGGAGCTTAGCGCATTGGAAGTTTGTTCGAGATTTTACACCAGGCGAGTTCTATGTTACATATAGGACGAAAATTTCAAGTCATATTAGAATAATGAACAGTTATATATTGCTGAGTTTTGTACTTTTTTTTCCAGTTTTCTAGTCAATACAATAATTCTCAAAGCATTCAAGTTATGAATTATCTTAATGTGTTGTCGTTAAACTTGTTTTATTAAAACTTTAATATTTTATTCAAAATGTTATAATTATATCTGACGAATTATAGAAATACCTTCGTATACATTAAAAATTATGATTCGTGATACGAATCGTATCGTGAGTAAATATCGCGATACGTATCGTATCGTGAGCTTAGCGTATTGTGACAGCCCTAGAAAAAAAACAGGAAATTTAACAAAATTTGGAATTTTAAAAAATTGAGCCTTCAATTTCCCTTTTAAAACAACTGGATCCGCCTATATTGTCCAGAGCGATAAATACACACACACACACACTTTTTCCCCTTTGGGTCGACTTGCGAAGCGATGTCCAGCCTATTAAAAGGTGATGTCCGTCTATCTGTCAACAATTTTGTGAAGCCGTTGCTTTTAGGTTAGTTGTAAAAAAACTTTAAGGGCCTCAATATAGATAAAGCATAGTGAGATGATCTGAACGTGCGCGTGTATTGTCCTCGAGTTTTGATAATTGAGTGCCAGTGATGTTATAAACAGCTGTTTTCGATGCAAGAAGATACTTGAAAGTCGTAAAAAAAGTTTTTAAAATGTACTTATACCAAACCTGCATGTTTATTTTCCAGAAGAATTTTTGTGGCGCTGAAAATATTGAAAAAAGTCATCGTTGATTACTCCATTGCAATGGATTCAATTGGAATTTTAAATTAAATCTTATCAACATGTACAAGTATTTCATGAAGTCAGAATAAGATGAGGGCATGAAACATTTTAGCCATCATTTAAAGTCACGTGTTACCTTTAAACAACATTCTGCTAAAATTACAAATTGCTCATGTAAAACCATTTTGTCTTAAAATCCCTCGAAATGATTATTTATTTTTGTTCTTCGCTTACACAATGTATGACTGTACATAGCACTTGCGACGTATATGTCGGGAAGGATAAACAGCTGTTTAGCTGAATAACGTACGTCAACAAATCTCTTAACGTCGTAACAAACATGCATTCAATAAAAATAAATTCTTCGCATTTTTGAAAGGCGATGTTCTAAACGTTTGTACAATTGTCTATTTCATATTTAACTGAGACTTTAAGGCCTTAATAACAAAATAATAGAGAAAAATTTTGAAATAAAGTGTTTTACAATTTACATATAGATGCAATGAAGCTAAATTCAGGTTTTGAACCAAATGAATCAATTCATTCTATCAAACAGGGGATTTTCAACATTGCTGCTTATCGAGTTACTATCATTTTAATTTTCTTTAACTATCATTATGCGTTGTAAGGCATTTTTGCGTTACTATCATCGTCGATTGTTTATTGATCTGGCATTTTCTCGACCATAACGTAGAAACAATCAACTCAAATGGTATAAACGGAATATAATCTCAATTCTCTTCAAATCAGGTATTTCAACTGTTTGTTCTACATCGCATAAAAGACAATATTTGGAACAAGTCGATTCTTTCAGTAACTAAAGTAACTATCATCTGATTAACGCCAGTGAGGATTACTTTTTCGCCCCGGAGCGAAGCAAAATTATTTTTTCTTGCAAACTTGGAACCAATTTTTTTTTAAACATTGGTGAGGTGCAATATATTAAAAATGTTTGTGTTTTATCAATAGAAATTCTTTATTCGTACTTAAAACTCTAAAATATTTTTATGCAAAAGTTTAATTCACATCTAGACAGAGAGAATGAAATTTTAAAATCTATAATCCTCAGTAAATAAAATTTATATAAGTTACAAGTAAGAGGTTCTGAAGGGAGGGTCTTCTAGACATATTTTCAATTTTTAATGTACATGTATTACAAAGCGAGGGGGATTTTTTAAAACTATTTCCTCAAAATAAAGATATTTCTCTAAAGATGATAACAAGTCATTAACTACCAAAATGTTTTTAAATTGAAAGGTCGCTTTTATTCAAATTTTGGCCTAAAATTAAATATACTCTAAGTACAGAGGGTTGACCTTAAGAAGCTCTGTCCTCCGAAAAAAGTACCCGAAACGTGCATGTCTGGTCCATGCTGCAATTGATCTGTTCTTAAATGATGATATTGAATTTGAAGACGTTTAACATTTCGTTTGGTCCTTTATCAATGTGAAATCACATAAATTGCTATTTATAAAGCTTGTCATTTCATAAAAAAAAAACATAATAACATCGAAATCTAATTATGTTAACATCTGAGCATTATCCCTCCAATGCTATTTGCCGTGTGGAGCTCGTAAAAAGGTTCCCCGCGAGGGGTTTGACAGTAAGTGCTTTGAATGTTTTTCCCTGACATTGTCGCCATAGCACTTTCTATATAGACATAACGTCAGACAGAGCATGAACTTTATATATTTTCATTTCCATGCTTAAACATCGACGGCGGGTGCGGCCAGACAACAGGGGATGCTTACTCCTCCCGGGCACCTGATCCCACCTCTAGCTTGCTACGGGTCCGTCGATGTTTAATTTCATTATCTATTGTGAGTGCTGTTGAGATTATCGTCAGGATCTTCTTTAACTCATTTGATAATCGATTTTATTTAACTCTGCTACTGAATCGACCATACAGGAGGGAAATTTGGAGCCGCGCAATTTCTGCAAAGTAAGAATCTAAATTCACAAAATTAAACTAGAGGGCGCTACTGAAATTAATGTTGCATGTGGAAATCACTTAGGCTGGAAGCATCACTGAAGAGGATTTACTATTGGTAATAATGCTGGAGATCCTTACCTTTTTTTCAAGGGGCATAACTCTGCACGTTATTGATCAACGTGACCCATATTCGAACTTGTCCTGTATTGTTTATGTTTAAAGTATTACATATGTACCAAGGAATGAATAGATTATCTGTAATTGTTCTCTTTATATGTACGGAAACCACAAACTATTGAGTTTTTCTATGTTTCAAGGGGCATAACTGCACGTAATTGAGCCATATGACCCAGATTCAAACTTGACCTGTATTTCTTGATGTAAAAGTTATCTCAAAGAAAGGAGGGGATCTCCAACAACACTCGGTTACAGCAGCCACAGCACAACACCCAATGCAAAAAAAAAAAAAGAACAAACATCCACAGAAAGAGACAAATAAGGGACAAGGAACACCATAGAAACATGACACACAAAAGAACACACATAAACCAACGATACCAAGGGGCAATAGGTGCTGACTTAGGACGGTGACCTGCCACTTAAGTAGCAGACGATGTGGTTATCCTAGATTACGTGCGCACAAACCCCCCACTGTTCCTATTGCGATAGGTCTTGAGTAACGTACAATTGTGGTGTAAAACAACCTCCTCACTGTTAGATGATCATACACAAACAAGACCGCAAAACACAGGGGCCCAGGCAACATAGATGAATATGTAAATGGGTATAAAAGAGGGCGTACGTAATACAGTCTGTGCTCTGCCGGCAGTATCGAGCTCATATATGTTATCACCCGAGGAGTCCGACTGACATACAGAGAGGACATGCGGTCGGGGACCTGTCTTCTCTAAAGAGGTTTGGACAGGGCCCGTCATGGAGTCCCGTCGTCACAATCAGTAAGAGCACAGGTCTGTGAAAGAATGCACTGGTACAAGACTGTAGATTGGTCAAGTACCAAGCCTAGTGTGCGTCTGGTGACATTAGGATCATATCCACAGTATAAAATTTGTTTGAAGATTCTGACGCATACTCGATGGTTATGCTGTCTACCTTTGATCCTTCTTAATATATATTGTTAATCATGTCACCGTAAAACTTAGGTTGTTAACGTAGCTCGCGGGGAAGCTTTCATCACAATCAAATGTGTACGCAGGTTTCACCCTCGAATTTTTTTATGTGCACATCTACGCTATGACGTCATAAACCTTACTTGATCGTAACGTCACGCTACGTTGCGGGACATTTATCGATAGGGCGCAAATTATGGCGTAATTTTTTCAATACTTATCTACACAAGATACAATGAATATAATTCCAAATTTCTATAGGATCTGATTAAGGCTTTACTTTTGATCACACTTTCTCTCGCTCTCCTTGTTGTTTGTTTCTATGCACAATTGGCGTGTCCGACAGAAAAGGTGGACGGGCTGAGAATCTAAAGATGAAATATTGAAGCTGTATCAATTAAAGTTTAAAGATTTTGAACAGATTAAACTTCAAGGTCTGTGAGACTAGGTCAAAGGTCCAGGTTTTCATTGAAAGATCATGTCAGAAGGAATTCCGGTGAGAAATGTATAACTCATATCCCTCCAATAAATTAAATGAAGATGTAAGTTTTGAAAGAACGTCAAGGTCAAGGTCACTAGTTCAAAGATGGGACAAAAAATATTGGCACGCAGGGTCCATTCCGTCTTTGTTTATCTTCATGTACGGTTCCTTCTCAATGCTCCTTATATTTTTTTTCTCCCGCTGTTGACTAAAACATATATGTATATTCTATTTCAAGGTCATATTGATGCGTTAGATTTGCCTCAGTATGGTCTGTTTTATAAGCTGATCCAATAAGTTTTCATTCAGCAGAATATAAGGGGGGGGGGCGGGGCGGACAGGGGGTACCTATCTCCCCCTCCCACCCCTTACATCCCATCCCCTCCTTTTCACCCTTCCCTTACCTCCACCCTCCGGCCCCCCTCCCCCAGCACCCTTCCCCCTCTCTCCCTCCCTCCCTCCCTTCCCTCCCTCTCTCCCTTCCCTGTCCATCCCCCCATATAACGTAACACCTTCCCCAAAAAAGTTTATTATACTCTGGAGTCAAGGTCACAGTGTTAAAGATTTGGGATCCACGCAAGGTCTTGCCATAGAGACTACATATGTGCAAGTTGTTTGCTTGGAATTTTTTTTTTTTTTTGTGATAGGAATAAAAAGATACCGTACTGCCTTCTTGAGGAATTCCTGAACTCGGAGATTGAAATGGAAATTTCATTTTGATAATATATATAACGACAATCGAGGCGACTGAACGTAATGATTTTAAAACGAGCGTGAAATGAAAATCACAATGTATATTTTACGTGGCCCGCCCCTCCCCAACCCTTTTCCGATATTATAAAGTACACGTATAAACATGAGGGTATTTTTATTGTATACCCCGCCAAAACATATCGGATTAAATACCGGTAGTAATGAGCATGTCTGTCCGTCTGTTCCATATGATGTTTTCAAATATTTGAAGAAAAAATAAATTAAGATAAAAATAAATTGAGAAATAAGGTCTAGCCCGAATACGGCCCATGTTATTGTTGCTTAATTATCTAAAAAAATAATAAAATTTGGTTTCTGGATGTTTTAAAGAAGACCGTTACAGAGAATCAAATATTCTGCATACTCCTTGACGTTATGTTGACACATGCGATCTGAACACGCTGTGACTTTGACGTTGCGAGTAAAATTGACGCCGAAGACACGCAAAACAAATTTTCAATCTTAAATTGCAAAAAATCTGCCGAGAAGACCTATCGATGTTTTTGTATATTCGAATTCAGCTCATTCTCTACTTTTACGTGTAAGAAGGGCTTTAAGGATCTCCACAACTTAATGGAGAAAGTGGAAATGAAGCAAGCCGTGTTTTGCCTTTTGAATGAGTGCGCATTTTTGAATGATAAGTTGCAAAATGGCGATAAAAATTGCAAATTTCCCCCAAGATACATAATAATCAGTAGAAATACAATACTCAACATGGCAACACTATTTTCGATCTCCCTTTTCATCCTCCTTGGTAAATTTTCTAGATTAAAATTATTTTAGTTCAGAAAACGCATATTTCCGAATTAGAACGTCAATGCCGTCTTTGAGGCTTAAAATTTCGAAAAAATTCGTGGAATAATTACATGAAAATTATATCAAAGATTGATCAAATCTTAAATTTCATGTAGACAAATTTTCAGGCTATGTCTTCTCGCAAAGTTTTTCGTGCCGTAACGCCGCAATGTACCTTAAAAGCTTCAATATATTATCAATATTTATGCATTGCTGTTAATACATGTTGCATGTATCCCATAGAGTCATGTTCTTGGAAGGAGAACTTCAGTTATTCACCAATTTACAATTCCTCGTAACATATTTAAAAATTGTCTAGGAGAACTTCCCCTCATACCCTCTTATACATGTGATATACATGTACATGTACCTTATATAAAATATTGAGAATTGTATTGTAAAAATCTTTTATCTCTCTATTTAAAAGTGAATTGAATACTTGCATAAAAATAAACTAATATATTAATATTTAGAGTTTTGAGTAAAAATATAAATAATTTCTATTGATAAAACACAAACATTCTTAATATGCGCATCACTTTAAAAAAAAAAATTTCCTTGCTCCAACTTTGCCAGAAAAAAATAATTTTGCTCCTGTCCGGGGCGAAAAAAATAATTTTGCTCCGACAAAAAACCCAAGCCCCCCCCCCCCCTGAATATCAAATGGACCATGCCTAACGTCACGCTACGTTGCGCAACATTTATCGATAGGGCGCAAATTATGGCATAATTTATTTTCAATACTTATTTACACAAAGTACAATGAATTAATTCCAAATTTCTATAGGATCTGATGAAGGCTTTACTTTTGATCACTCTTTCTCTCGTTCTCCTTGTTGCTTAATTGTTTCTGTGCACAATTGGCGTGTCAGGACGGGCTGAGAATCTAAAGATGAAATATTGAAGCTGTATCAATTAAAGTTTAAAGATTTTGAAAAGGTCAAACTTCAAGGTCTGTGAGACTAGGTCAAAGGTCCAGGTTTTTATTGAAAGATCATGTCAGAAGGAATTCCGGTGAGAAATGTGTGACTCATATCCCCTCAACAAATTAAATGAAGATGTAATACCTATTTCCCCTCCTACCCTTACATCCCCTCCCGCTCCCTCCCCTCCTTTTCACCCTTCCCTTACCTCCATCCTCCGGCCCCCCTCCTCCAGCACCCTTCCCCCTCTCTCCCTCCCTTCCCTGTCCATCCCTTCACATAACGTAACAGCTTCCCCAAAAATGTTGAAGCACAAAAACGGACGGAGGGCTGGCGGACGGACAGAAAGACGCGGACTTCGCCATTTCATAGACCAGATTTGCTTCGCAACCTGATAAGAATATATGGAAAACCAAAGATTTTTACAAGTAGATTATACTCCGGAGTCAAGGTCACAATGTTAAAGATTTGGGATTCACGCAAGGTCTTGCCAAAGAGACTACATATATCATGATTACATTTTTGATTCACCTAGGGGCTTTGGTTTAGCTCCTAGGTGAATCAAAAATGTAATCATGATACATATGTGCAAGTTGTTTGTTTGGTTTTTTTTGTAATCGGAAAAAAAGATACCGTACTGCCTTCTTGGGGAATTCCTGAACTCGGATTTCATTTTGATAATATATATATAACAACAATCGAGGCGACTGAACGTAATGATTTTAAAACGTGCGTGAAATGAAAATCACAATGTATATTTTACATGGCCCGCCCCTCCCCAACCCTTTTCCGATATTATAAAGTACACGTACATATAAACAAGAGGGTATTTTTATTTTATACCCCGCCAAAACATATCGGATTAAATACCGGTAGTAATGAGCATGTCCGTCCGTCTGTTCCATATGATGTTTTCAAATATTTGAAGAAAAAATGTCATGTACGGAGAATAAATTTAAGATAAATTAAGATAAAAATAAATTAAGAAATAAGGTCTAGTCCGGATACGGCCCATGTTATTGTTGCTTAATTAACTTAGAAAAAATAAAATTTTGTTTCTGGATGTTTTAAAGAAGACCGTTACAGAGAATCAAATATTCTGCATACTCCTTGACGTCATGTTGACACATGTGATCTGAACACGCTGTGACTTTGACGTTGCGAGTAAAATTGACGCCGAAGACACGCAAAACAAATTTTCAATCTTAAATTGCAAAAAATCTGCCGAGAAGACCTATCGATGTTTTTATATATTCGAATTCAGCTCATTCTCTACTTTTACGTGTAAGAAGGGCTTTAAGGATCTCCACAACTTAATGGAGAAAGTGGAAATGAAGCAAGCCGTGTTTTGCCTTTTGAATGAGTGCGCATTTTTGAATAATAAGTTGCAAAATGGCGATAAAAATTGCAAATTTCCCCCAAGATACATAATAATCAGTAGAAATACAATACTCAACATGGCAACAATATTTTCGATCTCCCTTTTCACCCTCCTTGGTAAATTTTCTAGATTGAAATTATTTTAGTTCAGAAAACGCATATTTCCGAATTAGAACGTCAATGCCGTCTTTGAGGCTTAAAATTTCGAAAAACTTCGTGGAATAATTACATGAAAATTATATCAAAGATTGATCAAATCTTAAATTTCATGTAGACAAATTTTCAGGCTATGTCTTCTCGCAAAATTTTCGTGCCGTAACGCCGCAATGTACCTTAAATGCCCAAAGTAAAATAATGTGAAATAATTATATTTCGTTTTGGGCTCAAATTTCGTCTTTTCGTGGATAGCCTCATCTACGAATTTACATCCCCAACGAATAATTGTACATAAAGCTAGAAGTTGGAACAACGTACATGTCTGGTCCATGCTGTAAATTTATCAGGTTTTAAATGATACTATTGAATTTAAAGACGTTTAACATTTGAACTACTTGGTGAGTGTCACTGCTGGTGGACCAAGAAACGCCAAGGGCACAACTTTGGTTGGTCGCCTGTCTCTTCAACGCATTTGAAATTTTCTGTTACCAAAAACGTGGATCCTGTAGCATCATATCCCAACCATTCTGTTACGTCTTTTGGTACTTTTTTATACATGATAATTTTCATACTTTTTGGCCATATTTTACTGTTTAGATTGAGGATCACTGGCGAGGTTTAAATACCCGAAACGTGCATGTCTGGTCCATGCTATAAATTTATCTGCTCTAAAATGATGCTAATGAATTTGAAGACGTTTGACATTTGTATCACTTGGTGAGTGTCGCTGCTGGTGGACCAAGAGTCCCCGAGGGCACATATAGCCAAGTATCGAAGTTGATCATTTCTTCAACGCATTCAAAAATTTCTGTTATCAAAATTTCTTGAAATTTCTAAAACATGAATCCTGTAGCATCATATCCCAGCCACCCTGCAACGTCTTTCGGTAAATTTGGACACACTCTTTGGCCATATCACATTGTTTAGATTGAGGATCACTGACGAGTGTTTAGTACCCGAAACGTGCATGTCTGGTCCATGCTGTAAATTTATTAGGTTTTAAATTATGCTATTGAATTTAAAGACGTTTAACATTTGAACTACTTGGTGAGTGTCACTGCTGGTGGACCAAGAGTCCCCGAGGGCACATGTAGCCAAGTTCGATCATCTTTGGTTGATCGCCTGTCTCTTCAACGCATTTGAAATTTTCTGTAAGCAAAATTTCTTGAAATGTCTAAAACATGGGTCCTGTAGCATCATTTCCCACCCATTCTGCTACGTCTTTTGATACTTTTTTGGACATAATAATTTTCATAATTTTGGCCATATTGCATTGTTTAGACTGAGAATCACTGACGAGGGTTTAGTACCCGAAATGTGCATGTCTGATCCATGCTGTAAATTTATCAGGTTTTAAATGATGCTATTGAATTTAAAGACGTTTAACATTTAATAATAACGTGAACACATACGTTAATTGCTTTTAATAGTAATGTTTGTCAACACTGTTTTTACAACTCTTTGTCACAAACCAACCTAACGAAACCCCGTTTTAATAAGAATACGGAGATGTTCCAACTCAATACCTTCATGAAGAAAATTTCAAACGATGTGTTCCGAATGTTAAGCTCTTATCAGTAATGTTTCCAGCGGAGCCACAAAAATTCATTTCAGTAGCGGCATCTTTAATTTTTTGAAGTTAGATCCGTACATCCTCCTTAAAGAGAATGCGCGGCCTCAACCCCCCCCCCCCCCGTAGGGTCGACTCAGTAACATATCCAAATAAAATAATTTTTAATAAGGTCACATTTCAACAATATCTTGTCGTGAGTGGCAATAAGCTAGTTGGAATAGAGGGGCTTTTCGGACGGTATCCGCGAAAAATTTTACGTCCCCACGAAAATGCTGAATCTTAGGAATCCACGAAAATTGGGCCCCACGAAAATAAATGATTTCATGGTACTCTGTTGCTTGTATGGGTCAAAATTTCAAAAGAAATTGACAATAATTTTTGTAAAATTTCCAGAAAGTCTTAACTAGTTTGTGAAAGCGAAAACCTTGACCTAAAAGTTCAAAAACATCAGTACATGATCTAGCATACCGGATTAACTTTGAAGTGCAGATACCGTCAGACGGTAATCTAAGAACATCACCGTCAAGCCAGGGAAAATTTACTATGTTAAACGTCTTCAAATTCAATAGCATCATTTAAGAACAGATAAATTTCCAATATGATCCCGACATGCACGTTTCGGGTACTAAACCCTCGTCAGTGATCCTCAATCTAAACAATGTAATATGGCCAAAGAGTGTGAAAGTTATTATGTCCAAAATTTACCGAAAGACGTTGCAGGATGGCTGGGATATGATGCTACAGGATTCATGTTTTAGAAATTTCAAGAAATTTTGATAACAGAAATGTTCGAATACGTTGAAGAAATGATCAACCGAAGTTGATCATACTTGGCTATATTTCCCCTCGGGGACTCCTGGTCCACTAGCAGTGACACTCTATTAAACGTCTTCAAATTCAATAGCATCATTTAAGAACAGATACATTTCCAACATGGGCGAGACATGCACGTTTCGGGTACTAAACCCTCGTCAGTGATCCTCAATCTAAACAATGAAATTTGGCCAAAGATATGTTGAATCCAAAATCATCTCTTTTGCCATACTCACTTGAATGAATAGGTCCAAAAAGTTTTGTCATACACACTTGTATGAATGACAAATATGGATAATGACCATATCCCTGTATACAGCACAAAATCGATAATTCAAAAATCAGAAACCGAAGGCATACAAAATCAGGACAAAACAGGAACCAAAGCAAACAAACAAAAACCTCCACCATATGAAAAGAAGCGAACTCCCGATAGGGGAGTGAGACCAGGTGCCCAGGAAGAGTAAGCATCTCCTGCTTGCATACAACACCCGTCGCTTCAATTCGGCAGAACTGTCACATCCGGTTACTTCCATTTTGGAAGATATAGAGTACAATCTTTGGTTGGATGGTTCAAATGGTCTATGACAGAATATCATCCACCATTCTTGAGAGTGGAACAACATAGTGTATGACGAGTTCCCCATATCGACCGTAGAACTTCCTCAGTGACGATGTTAGTCGGTTACAAACATATCCCTGACTGAGAAGCTTATCTGAAAGACGCCTAGCTCTCAGAACAAAATCCGTATATTTGGTACTTGCTCTGGCAAAGCGTATCAACTGAGATATGAACACGCCATAAGCAGGCGATGAAGGGATGTTGCTACTCAGAAAAGGAAAGTTTGTAATGCTGACATTGAAGTCGTCACGTTTGTCATAGAGTGAGGTGTTCATGTGACCATCAGTGTCGTAGGACAACATTATGTCCAAATAGGATGCTGAATTATTTGTCTCTGTGGTTTCTTTGACTTCAAGCTCCGAAGGATAGATACTGCTCAGGTAATCCGCGAATTTTGGATTATTGATGGACAACACATCGTCTATGTATCTGTAAGTGAAGTTAAAGTCAGAAGCTAAGTATCTTTTCCCTTCAGAGACCAGAGATTGAATGAATTCAGCTTCGCACGAGTAAAGGAAAATGTCGGCAAGGAGTGGGGCACAATTGGTCCCCATTGGAATTCCGACAATTTGCTGGAAGACCTGTCCTCCAAACACCACAAAAATGTTGTCGATCAGAAAGTTTAACATCTGAATAATGTCTGTTTCAGTTTACTTATTTTCAGAATCGGACTTTTCTTTTACAAAGTAGGTTTTGTCATAGTTAACAACAATAAATTTGTATTTGCGATTACCGTTCTTACTTGTAAACGCATTACTTATAATTTTTGCGAGTCTTTCTTTCAATTTAGAATGTGGAATTGTAGTGTAAAGTGTCGAAAAATCAAAGGCTTTGATCGAATGGACTCTACTAAAATGAGAGGATTTCAGATGTTCTAAAAGTTCGTTCGAATTCTTTAAAATCCACATCTGGTTGATACCACTGCGAGAATACACTGTCGAACAATATTTTTGAAGCCCAGATTTGATTTCAGATAAAACTTTGGTGAGTAAGATCGATACAGATTTGGTAGAACATTTTGAGGAACCAGCGATGAAACGTTGTTTGTACGGATTCTTATGCATTTTAGGTATGCAGTACAAGTATGGTAAATCTAAATCTAAATTGGTAGTGTCGAAGCCAAAGGAAGTAAGAGCTGATTTGTGGTTATCTATTATTTCAGAGGCAGAAAGGTTTGTTGGGGTGTAAGTGGGATTTCCAGGTGTCGAATTTAAACCCAACTCTTTAACTAGACTGTCGAAATAGTACTTTTTGCAAGTAAATGTGTAATTATTTGAGGCTTTGTCCGCTGGTGTGATGACATAATGTTCTTGGAGGTAGGTGAGCTCTGTGATAACATTAGGGTCTTTAAATATAGACACGAATCTGGTGTTCACAGTTGATTTTAATCGGTTAATTCTAGATAAAAGTAACCCTCTGATTGATTTTATCCATTCGGAAAGGGTGTCGAGCTGTACATCCTCTTTGCCCAACGTCTTGCATATTCCTCACAAAAGTCCATGATAATTTTGACATTTTGGTTCCATGTAAAGGACATACTTTCTCTGTATTTGGGACCCTTTTTTAACAATTCTCTCAATTTGTCGTTCTTGACTATACTAAGGTGAGCAGTAATAACGTGTCCAAAGGAGAGTAGTTGAAATCCGATGAAGAACATTCGCAGGGAAGTGGATGTAGTGAGGGATTACTTAAATCAATACACTGCAGGAATCGTTTGTAATTGTAAATTTTAGATGCAACTGTTGGTGTGTAGCTATAGGAAATACAAGGAGTTTCTTTTCTTTTGAAATATGGTGGGACTTTTTCTGTGACAGTTTTGTGATTCAAAATTTGACCAAGATTCAAGTTATCAATACCTTTGTTTGCAAATCTTACTTTAATGAAAGGGCGGTTTGTTTTCTCCTCTGATTTATCTGATCTAACTGCTTGAAATAAACGAAAAGTAGAAATGTCCAATATGACTCCTTGTAGTCTGTATTCTGGGGAACGTGTATCGGTATATGTGAGGTCCTTCGTATAATCGTAGATTTCGTGCAACTTCCGTAAAGGAACAGAGTATAATTTGGTACGAATATAATGCAGGCCTAGAGGCTCATTCAAAAATGGATCAAGTCATCGAAGGAGAAACTATGTATCTCAGGCCTATTGTATTTTCGAATGCCATGACTTCGAGGTCTTCTTTGTTGTCTGTTGAATAAGCTAGTCACATTTACCGATTGACAACCGGGACTTGTTAAGTTTCCTATAGTGCTGATGTTATCGTTGAACCCATAGTGCGCTGCAGTGTTAAGATTTTTTATCCAGAACTCTTCTCTGTTGCGACGGAAAGGTGTGCTCAAATTGGGATTGTTTGTGGGGTGATATATTTTCTCCAGGATTCTGACTCTCATAGATAAAACCGAATGATCGGCCTGGTCAAAATGTCGGTAAAGGAGTTGACTTCCTTTATTATTTATTTTTGACCGGTGTCCTGACATTCTGGTTCGGAGCTTACCTTTGGTTTCACCCACATAAATCAATCCACAAAGTGAGCACTCTATTCCGTACACAACATTAGATGTCATGCAGTTAGGGTTTTCAAAACTATGCGTGTTAAATGTTTGTTTTGTGAGATTACTTGAGAATGAAGTGTCTGTTATTAGGATGTTACAAGTTTTGCAGTTCTTCGTGCCGCACTTAAAAACTGAGCAATCGCTTGGTGAAAATTGGTGCTCTTTTAGAATATCGACCACTTCAATCTTACAGGGCTTGATTTTAATATACCCATCTGCATGTTTGTACCAAAACACATGGTTACTACTCACTACAAATGTCTCGTCTCTAATGTCATTTAGACTAACTCTAGGGACACCTAAGTTACCTGTTGCGTATGTGTCCGTATCTCCATTAAACCTTTTGATATTGAGGTCCAAAAACGGTGTTTCTGTGTTTGTAAGAAATGAATAAAATATTTATCTGTAAATGTTTTCCTTTAAATGTCTTGAACCTGCATGTCGGACGGACGAACGGACTGACAGATGGACGGACGGGCATGTGCATCCCTTTATACCCTGCCATTTTTTCCGGGGTATAGAAAGATAATTAAAACAGGATAGCATGTATTATCTAGAACAGTTTTAGATCTTTAAAAAAACTTTACAAGATAATTTTCGCCGTAAGAATTCAGATACAAAAAATTACTAATTACTCATGATAATATATAAAATCTTAATGTGGAATATTTTGATACATAAGTGTTTGTTGACCCCCCCCCCCTCTGCATCTTAATATGTCTACCATCCCTTCCTGTATTAATCATTGGTTTCTCCCAAAAACATTCAGATTAAAAGCTATTTATGTCCCCCTTTGAAGAAGAGGGGACACATTGCTTTGCCGATGTCGGTCGGTCCTCCACAACAGTTTCCGTTCATTATCTCTGGAATGGATTCACATATTGAAATGAAATTTGGTATACAGGTACATCAAATGAAAATCTAGGTCAAATTCATATTTGGGTCTTATCGAAAAAAAATTTTGACAGAGTTATGCCTCTTAGACTTAGAAAAAAAAACACAATTTAAGTGTTTCCGTTCAATATCTCTAGAATGGATTCACATATTGAAATGAAATTTTATATACAGAAACATCAAATGAAAATTTAGGTCAAGTTCATATTTGGGTTGATCGAAAATTATTTACAGAGTTATGTCCCTTAGACTTGGAAAAATACCAAAATTTAAGTGTTACCGTCCAATACCTCTAGAATGGATTCACATATTGAAATGAAATTTTATACACAGATACATCAAATGAAAATTTAGGTCAAGTTCATATTTGGGTCCCATCGAAAAAAAAAATGACAGAGTTATGCCCCTTAGTCTTAGAAAAATACCACAATTGAAGTGTTTTTGTTCAATATCTCTAGAATAGATTCACATATTGAAATGAAATGTATATACGAGGATTCTCCCAGAAAAACGTAGACATTGCTCACAATTTCTTTATTTAGCATTAAATCTGAATAAGATTTTCCAAGATGTAAATGTAATTATCTAGGAAGCATCAAATGTTAATGTTGAAATCTGCTGTTGATATTAAAAATTAATAAAATTATTAGAAGAGCGTTTGGACGGTATTTTCACGCGCCAAAAAAGGAATCAATATTAAAACCAGTTGAATACTTATCAATGTATGTATAAATAGTATAAAAGTGTAGTCAACAGAAAGTTCTGAGTTTTGCGGGTACAAACATGCTATATTTTCATCAATGACGTTATAAAAATTTAATTTAGAAGCAATTTATAAAGCAATCCCCTCATCAATCATTCAAAGACGGCGACGTCAGTACTATGAGTGGAGCAGGAAATGGTACTAAGATATTGCGTTAATCATGGACTGACTCTTGTTAGACAAAGTAAGAAATGAAAACATCAGAAAAGTCTATGGAAATGCTTGCAGAGTATTAGTGTATGTAAAAGAGATTTGCGGCGAATTCACAGACAAAACTAAACAAGGGCACAAGAAGATTGTTGATATTCAGACAGTAGACTTGGCCAGAAAAGTCAAAGATGAAATCCTGCATCGAACAGTAAAAAAAAATAGTAGAGAGGGTCCAGATAAGTAAAATTTACTGTGCGGAGAATATTGTCGAGTGGATTAAATATAAGTTGCGCGTCAGCTCGATTAGTACCAAGTCTTTTATCATTGTATGAGATGAATTTATGAGTTGCTACCTTTCGGCATATTCTAAACCGCAATCGCCGGAATCCATGACGTTAAATATCATGCGCCGGTGGACGTCACCCTGTGTCTTTATTTCTTCCATAAAAACTTTACTATGAAAGATGAATTATTGATTTTACATATACCGAAGCCGATTTGTATGTGAAATATATCAATGCAAACTTTATGAAAATGCAGCCCTCTACAACTTTCTTATTGCCGATGTCTACGATTTTCTGGGACAACCCTCGTACAGATACATCAAATGAAAATTTAGGTCAAGTTCATATTTCGATCTGAACGAAAAAAAAATGTGACAGAGTAATCCCCTTATGATGTGGAAAAATAACCAAATTTAAGTGTTTCCATACAGATACATCAAATGATAATCTAGGTCAAGTTTATATTTGGGTCCAATGAAAACAATTGCGACAGAGTTATGAACCCCTAGACTTCAATTTTGAAATGAAATTTTGAACACAGATACATCAAATGAAAATCTAGGTTACATTCAAAATTGAGTCTGGTCAGAGAGCAATACCCAGTCACAGAGTTATGCCTCTTGAACTTAGAAAAATATAATAATTTTATGGGTTTTTATTTATTATCTCTACGATGGATTCACATATTGAATTGAGATTTAGTTTAAAGATACAACACATGAAAATCGAGAGCAAGTTAATACACAGGTACAAACCAAAAACAAAATTAACAGAGTTATGCCCGTCGAGGTTTCCATGTATTATTTCTGCAATGGATGTATATATTGAAATGATATTTGGTATACAGATATATCATATAAAAATCTAGGTCAAGACCCTGATAGATTCATTAATCCAAAGATAAAAACTGTTGCTTTCATAAACACGACTTTAACTTGTTGAAAATAAAATGAATTGCATAAGGTGGCAACATTTTAACTAATCAAACAAATACTGAAAATGGGCGCGAACTCGTTTCAGTCAATTAAGAATCCCGATATGGTCCCCAACTTTTACTACACGCTATAGGAAAAGCCCGGGGACCATCTCAGAATTGTTAATTCGAATTACCATATGTGGCATGATAAAGCTTAAGATATTCTGCGATACCATTGGCAGAAGTACAAAACTTCCAATATGAATAAAATTATCCTAAATCAGAAACATCACAAAAGTATATTTATTTCCGAACAAATAACTACAATAAAGCATTAAAATACACTTCATATATTGATTGCATACAAATGAGAATAAATTCACAAAAATAATAGAAATGGAAAGGATGGGACATTTTAAATATAAATACCATATTTGATGATAAATTTTGGCAATACTTTTTTGTGTTGCTAGATTTATTATTTTTGTCTATAATGCATAGGTTGTATCCATGAGAGTTCATGTTGCTTTGATGTGGAAGATTATGTATGACATAGTAGAAAGTACATGTTGCATTAAAGTTCATGTTTTAAGATATGTTCATTTCTAAACTGTTTGAAACAAAATAATGAATTCAAAGCAAATAGACAGCAACTTGAAAGATAGAGAGGATAGTACTTCAATCAAATTTTCATTTCTCTGACAACTAAAGTGCATTCAAATTCAAGATTAATGAGATGTTCCAATTTGTAACTGTAGAAGTATTGAAACTATAACAACTGACTTACAAATATTTCTGAATTGCTTCTAGTGGCATTATTGTAAGCAAAATAATTCCTAGGTTGGCACCGATTGCCTGTCTCGTTGGTTCATGTGTAGTCTTTTGTGTTTTGATGTAGCTTGTTTCTAGTAGTGCTGGTGGCGTAGTGGTAAGAGCTGTTGACTACAAACCCATAGGTTTTGGGTTCGAATCTCACCGTCGCCGATCATTGCAAGACCATTGTAACCTTGTACAAGTTACCTTACATTACGTTGCACTCTCTCCACCCAAGAGTACCTGGCACATGAGACGAGGTTGTAGTGTAAATGAAAAGCATTAGCGCCTATACGGCAGCTCTGCGTATATACTCCCACGGGAGGTGAGAATGCACTGGATTGTACAGGTCTCGCCATGGAGGTGATTGTAGAAGTAGCGTGAGGCTCAGGCGAACGAGACTATAAACCCTACCTTTACCTTTTTTATTTGGTCTTCTTTGTCCATTTTTGTGTTTGTTTACTCTTTGTTTAAAGCGCCACTTGCGTTTATTAAGTTGTCTTTCGTGTTTCTATAAAGCTGTGTAGAAATTAAAAGAGGTTTACATCTTAGCACTATCCTTCAAATGCTAATTTGAACATATTTTTATTTGGATAAGCTGCTGAATCGATCCGACAGGAAATTTGGAGCCGTGCACACTCTGCAGAGTAAATTCAAAAAATGAATTTAAAACATATGATAAGAGGGCGCTAATTAGATGAATTTTAGCTGTGTCTAAAATCACATTGACTGGAAGCATCGCTGATGAGGACTGAATATCCGTAACACGTGACGGAAGCATAATAAATTGTATACAGGGATATGGTCATTATCTATATTTGTCATTGAAAGGAGCAGGTTCGGTAACATGGAAAATGGGCCTTAATTTTAGAATGTTTTAGATTTCGATTGTATTTCGTGTCAAGGAAGTTAAATGTATGGTTGTTTGAAATTTTATTAATATCAAATAAATATTTTAATTTACATGCAGTACACCGAAAGATATGGCTTCAAAATCGGCTTAAAAACGTAAAATGCTGAAAAATAGTAAAAAAAAATGGCATAATTCTGGTAAAAATTTATGAAAATAAGTAGGGCGCCAGCCCATACCCAAAATGATTTTCATATAAAAAATTAAATTTGCAATTTATCTTTCGATCTCCATAGAATTTATGTTGGTTGAGGGTTGGCGCCTATACTAATTTTAAAGATTTATACCAAAAAATATGGCGACTTTCCTACATTTTTCGTCATGCAGGGCAAATGATGTCAAAATGTGACGTCATAACTAATGCACGTGACGTTTTGACACTGAAACATATTTACTTTCTATTTCGGCATGTATCATGTATTTGAGATAAATATAAGAGATGCTGAATCATGATTTTCATAAAATTATTTTTTCGCAAAAATCTAGGGCCGATTTTTGGATAAGTGAACCTACCCCTTTTCTTCAAGAAGGTATAGAGTTGGAACACTTCCCCATTAATATAAACACTTATTTACTGTCGCAGTGTGCAGCAGTTAAACTCGTTCCCCGTGACTCGGATGTTTTAAGTGTATGAATTACTTCTTTCCAGCTCTGTCGTCTGAAAGAAGCTTTGTTTGGGCACTTTTAAATTATCAATTTGACATCATATATAATATTTGGATAATTCGGAAACTTGTCATTTCATTCAAAATATCATCAAAGCTAAAGGAGCTTAACATCTTAGCACTATCCCTCCAATGCTATTTTGAACATAGAATCGACCCTACAGGAAATTTGGAGCCTCTGCAAAGTAAATGCACAAATTTAAATATAATCAGAGGGCGCTACTGTAATTAACTTTGGCTGTGTCTAAAATGAATTTGGCTTGATGCATAACTGATGAGAATTTATTTTCTGAAACACGTGTATGGTGCATAATAGATTTGTTTGATCTTTTCTTCAAGAAGGTATAGAGTTGGAGCACTTCCGTATTATTCATTACATTAAGTTACCCTTCGTGTTTCTATGAAGTTGTATTCATTACATTAAGTTCTTCTTATGAAGCTGTGTTCATTTGATGTTGTTGTCCTTCGTGAGCGTGAAAGTGCGTGAACATCGACGGCAGGTGCGGCTAGCCAAACAGGGGATGCTTACTCCTCCGGGGCACCTGGTCCCACCTCTAGCTTGCTAGGGGTCCGTTTATGTTCAATGATGTGCTTTATTGCGAGTGCTGTTGAGATTGTCGTCAGGATCTTCTTGGTCTTGGTTTTTCTATGAAGCTGTGTTCAGATTTAGAGGAGTTTTCGGTGTTTTAATTTTTGGTACTGATACTGAGTCTCGATGGAATCCCCTCCTTTCATTTAGTTGTGGATCAAGTTCTGAGGATACACTGTATAGTGATGTCTGTTTTCTATACACATGCAAAATAAGAGAATAATTGAGTGGAATAAACATTGACATCAACAGTCAAACGTAATGAAAATCCGAAAATATTATCAATTTCAAAATACAAAAATCAACTTCAAAATACTTTTAAATTAACTTCAGAATACAAAATGATAAAAATTCTGCAAAGTAGCGAAATTGAAGTCCCATATATCTGTAATTCTGTGAGTGAAATAAATATTTTTTTGTATTGCTTTCGGGTTTTACAATTAGATAAACCAGCGCTTTATTACATTGATGACAAAAGCTGTTTTCCATATCACCGGAAGCTTTTATGAGGAATATATGAAATTTAAAGAAAACACTATAGTGAGACAATTACAACCGCACAATTCAAACTTTGACAAATACTTCCCACACGTTTCAAGTCCTAATAAGCGTTCTTCTTGATACTGTTTGAATTTTGTACATACTATTTCTATCATCCTAGAACAAGATTTCCTCTGTGATAACAGTCAGAAAGAACACAGATAAATTAACAGAGAAGTTCTCTTTCTCATGCACGCATGCAAAACTTCCCCTTCATAAAGTCATGCATTTATCATTGAATATGCATGATATCAAAGACTAGCCGACACATGATCTTCTCTTCGTAAACTAGTCTACTTTACAACTTAGGGCTTTTGATCGGCATGTCTCTTTTCCGAAATACATTCTAATCGCCGTTACATGACAAAGTCGGTGTTTCGATGGTGGAAATTTTGTATGTCGCATAATGCTGCCTGTAGTCATCGTATAACTTTTGTCGTCGCTTTTCACAGCAACACAAAATGGCATTCAAGGCGACAAATCTGCACTCATGGTAGCTGAACAGTATGAAGACTGGGCTAAGCATTTGGTGGGTATGTAGTAGGGAGAACGAGACGAATTTGGCAAACCTGACGTTGGCATCATGCTCATCACAAAAAGCTATAAGTTCCAGCATTCTTGTGACGACAAAAGGTATTACGAGCACAATACTCATGAAGCCCAGTTTTACCATTTTTATCGTGATTTTCCAATACTTGGCATATATGTTTCCCTTTGTCAAAGGTCCCGGTAAGGCTTTCTTAATTACAATGCAGCCAATGCATATGAAGCAGACGACATGGGTCAACATTAAAACCAACATCGTTGTCAAGAAGATGCTTAAGCCAAGGAAGGTAAGATTCTCACCCCTTTTACTGGGACATCCAAACCATGTTTCCGGCAGAAGATTTGGGACAAATCCAAGAAATGTTGCCGCAGTATAAATTCCGCCACTTACAATGTAAATATTGCGCTTGCTCGACCAAAATGTATACTTTGTCGTCAGTGTCAGGGACATCAGACGATCTATGCCGGTAAAAGCCAGGAACATGAAGTACAATAGACAGAAAAATGGGATCAGTTCGAATGTCACTGTAGGTGGCCTCCTAGAAGCGAGAATAAATATGGCGTTCACAATCAGTGCACATCCAAAGCCTAAATTCACGATACAGAGCTGAATCGATACTATCCGTATTTGAGCGACAATTTTTTTGCATCTAAAAAGTGTTATTATTGCTACTAGGCTTGTCAAACACATGAGAATACCAAAAATAGTAGTTCGAATAAGAAAGTCTGGTGAAATGGAACCATCTCTGAGGCCTTTGTTTGCTATATCGTTTGTCCTGTTCATTCTGTAGCTTACAAATCGCTTGGCTATTTCTTCGGTAATCAAGTCCAGTATCAAATATGTTTAATTAAAAGAAACTTCGTTTTGAATGTTCAAAATGTCTACACTTACTGCACAATACCATTCCTATTGTGTCAAATCACTTTAAAATCTTCTATGCTTCTAACATCTCAAGATGATAAATATTGCTACGGGAAAGTGGCAAGATTGTTTTATATATTTTTAAAAGGTGATAATGACGCATAGAAAATTATCGCTTTTTTAACCTTTAATAGCTATTCTCTGTATTTATTCAGAAAGCTTGGCACAGCATGTCTCTGATTTTGATCAAATTTATACATAAGATTGGGTCTGACCGAGAAGTAAAAACTTGATAAAAATTTTCTTAATATCACTTTTTTATCAGGTTTCAAATGTCCGGCCCTTATATTGTTCGACAGTACATCCTCGCAGTGCAATCAACCAGATGTGGATTTTAAAGAATTCGAAGGAACTTTTAGAACATCTGAAATCCACTCATTTTAGTAGAGTCCATTCGATCAAAGCCTTTGATTTTCGACACTTTACACTACAATTCCACATTCTAAATTGAAAGAAAGACTCGCAAAAATTATAAGTAATGCGTTTACAAGTAAGAACGGTAATCACAAATACAAATTTATTGTTGTTTACCATGACAAAACCTACTTTGTAAAAGAAAAGTCCGATTCTGAAAATAAGTACACTGAAACAGATATTATTCAGATGTTAAACTTTCTGATCGACAACATTTTTGTGGTGTTTGGAGGAAAGGTATTCCAGCAAATTGTCGGAATTCCATTGGGGACCAATTGTGCCCCATTCCTTGCCGACATTTTCCTTTACTCGTACGAAGCTGAATTCATTCAATCTTTGGTCTCTGAAGGGAAAAGATACTTAGCTTCTGACTTCAACTTCACTTACAGATACAAAGACGATGTGTTGTCCATCAATAATCCAAAATTCGCGGATTACCTCAGCAGTATCTATCCTTCGGAGCTTGAAGTCAAAGAAAATACAGAGACAAATAATTCAGCATCCTATTTGGACATAATGTTGTCCCACGACACGGATGGTCACTTGAACACCTCACTCTATGACAAACGTGACGACTTCAATTTCAGCATTACAAACTTTCCTTTTCTGAGTAGCTACATCCCTTCATCGCCTGCTTATGGAGTGTTCATATCTCAGTTGATACGCTATGCCAGAGCAAGTACCAAATATACGGATTTTGTTCTGAGAGCTAGGCGTCTTTCAGATGAGCTTCTCAGTCAGGGATATGTTTGTGACCGACTAACATCGTCACTGAGAAAGTTCTACGGTCGATATGGGGAACTCGTCATACACTATGATGTCCCACTCTCCAGAATGGTGGATGATAATCTGCCATAGACCATTTAAACCATCCAACCAAAGATTGTACTCTATGTCTTCCGAAATGGAAGTAACCGGATGTGACAGTTCTACCGAATTGAAGCGGCGGGTGTTGCATGCAAGCAGGAGATGGTTACTCTTCCTGGGCACCTGGTCTCACTCCCACGGGGGTTCGCTTCTTTTCATGTGGTGGAGGTTTTTGTTTGGTTTGTTTGCTTTGGTTCCTGTTTTATCCTGATTTTGTATCCCTTCGGTTTCTGATTTTCTGAATTATCGATTTTGTGCTGTATACAGGGATATGGTCATTATCCATACTTGTCACTCTAAAACCATTGAAACAATTTAAAAACTCATGGTCTCCTATTTTGACGATATTTCACTTATATGTAGGGAACAATTAAAAAAGAAAAATTTGACCAAAAAATGTTATCTGGTTACCGTGGCAACGGCCTTAAAAGTAAAAAAAAAAAGTCGCAAAATTGAGCTTTTTTACAGCTCTTTAATTTTATTATATATGATATTAATGGAAATGATATTTTTGGTATCCTAAAGATTAGGACATAAAATTATAAATATGAAATTGTCAAACATGCTGGTTACCATGACAACAAAATTAGCCAATTTCAATGTTTTTATTTCAATATGCTGTTTGTATTTTTCAATTTTCTTCTCTTTTTGAAATTGAATTTATTTTATAAAATGAGCAAGGTCAAGATTAAACTAATTGTTGCTATGTACAGTAGTTGCCTTGGGAATGGAAACTATGGTCTATAATATTACTTATTTTGAAACATCAGATTCATTTTTAAAATATTTCCATCATGATTGTTTGATGTATCTAACAAGAAGAGCTCTTTCAAAAACCTTGAAATGTCTTCCGAAATAGAAGTAACCGGATGTGACAGTTCTACCGAATTGAAGCGGCGGGTGTTGCATGCAAGCAGGAGATGATTTCTCTTCCTGGGCACCTGATCTCACTCCCATATCGGGAGTTCGCTTCCTTTCATGTGGTGGAGGTTTTTGTTTATCTACTTTGGTTCCTGTTTTATCCTGATTTTATATGCCTTCGGTTTCTGATTTTCTAAATTATCGATTTTGTGCTTTATACAGGGATATGGTCATTATCCATTTGTCCTTAAAGTCTCGTTTTCGGAACCATTCGTATAAAATTAGAAATTCACGTCATGAAAAGCACAGAAATTTTCTCTATAATCACTTCGTTAAATATAGCCATTCAGTTTTGGATATTTCCATCACCCCGGTTCAGTCATTTCCAAAACTAAAAAAATGAAAGTAAAACAGAAATAAAAAAAGCGCCGACTAAGAGCTGAACTTGCCTGGATAAATAAACTCCAGACTTCGTATCCCCTTGGTCTGAATGATCATATATATATGGACAAGGAAATATTTCTTCAACAACATCAACGTATTTTCAATCCGCCCTAACAATAAATGCAAACGCAGGAAAAGACGAAATAGAAAACTTAGAAAAATATCTAGAATAAATCGTACCCTCAACGATCTTCTTGTAATAGGACGCAATGGTGGCAGACACGAACTATTACATGCTCTGTCGACCATTCCAGTACTTCAACTAAAATTTATCTTGGATGAAGTAGAGGTTGCATTCTTAAGAAACACTGACTGATTCAATTTTAATATTATTGTATCATTCGCACAAAATTACTTTTATCCCGTTGTAAAACACCTCCCCTAAAAGACGATTCATCAAATTTCCGTTTATTAACAATTAAAGGTTATGATCTTCTAAACATCTCTAATATTTTCAGGGATCACTGCGTGCAAAGTACAATTCTTCAATATTTTGAGAATCTTGAACATCCTCTTTTTTGTTATAAGTATAAGAAACCTGTTCGTAATTTCGTTTCTCACTACAATAAAGTTACGTTCCTATGGGTACTAATTGTGCGCTCTTTGTTGCAGATTTATTTTTATACACGTATGAAAAGGAATTCATCCAAAATCTTCAAAAGCAAAGAAAAATGATGATGTGAAATGTTTCATTGGTACTTCTGTGTTCCTGGATATTCTTACTATCGAAAATTCGGCTTTTGAAAAGTATAAAAATGTTATTTAGCCACAATAATTGATTTTAAACCAGGCAAAGGCTACAAACACAGAAACACAATTTTTTAACCTAGATATCACAATTGTTAATGGAGAGATTCATACAAGTTTGTATGACAAAAGAGATGGTTTTGGATTCAACGTAGTAAATTTCCCCTGGCTTGACGGTGATGTTCCTAGATTACCGTCCGGTATGCTAGAGCATGTACTGATGTTTTGGATTTCCATAGTAGAAATTTAGAAATTACCAAGAAACTTTTAGGACAAGGTTTTCGCTTTCACAAACTAGTAAAGACTCTCTGGCAATTTTACAAAACAATATTGTCAACTGTTTTTGAAATTCGGATCAAAGCAACAAAGTATATTACTTTGGGTATTTCACAACCTGCATTTTATGCTGATATGATTAACAAGATAAGAAAGATCAAAGATAGACATCATAACTATCGAAAATGCGTCAGAATCTTCCAACGCCTTTTATGCCTTGGATATGATTCTAATGTCACCAGACGGACATTTGGCTTGGTACTTGACCAATCTACAGTCTTGTACCAGCGCATTCTTAAAACTTGCACTCCGACTGACTGTGACGACGGGACTCCATGGCGGGCCCTGTCCAAACCTCTTTAGAGAAGACAGGGCCCCGACCACCTGTCCTTTCTGAATGTCAGTCGGACTCCTCGGGTGATAACATACATGAGCTCGCGGCGGCAGAGCATGGATTGTATTGCGTTCGCCCTCTTTTGATATCCATTTACATATTCATCTGTGTACCTTGGGCCCCTGCGTTGTGCTGTCTTGTTTGTATGGTCATCTTACAGTATGAGGTAATGTTACACAACAATTGTGCGTTCTTAGAGACCTTTGGGTAACCGGAAAAGTGGGAGGGTTGTGCGCACGTAATCCAGGATAACCACACCATCTGTTACTGGCGTGGCCGATCGCCGTCCTAAGTCGGCATCGATTGCACATGGGTCTCGTTGGTTTATGTGTTGTTTTTTATGCTCAATGTTCTATGTCTCGTTTGCTGTTCCTTGTCTCTTGCTGTGTGTGTCTTATCTGTGTTTTTACTTGGGTTGTTTTGTGTGCTGCTGTTGGTGCTGCAACCGAGTCTTGTTGGAGATCCCATCCTTTCTTACATAAACATAAACTCAAATCGCAAAAAAATGGAAGCAATTTTAGACAATATTTAAAGTCCTGTTTTACTAGATCATTGAACTACCGAATTGTAGCGATGGTTGTTGCATGCAAGCAGGAGATGCTTACTCTTCCTGGGCACCTGGTGTCATAAAGGGAGTTTGCTTCTTTCATATGGTGGAGGTTTTTGTTTGTTTGCTTTGGTTCCTGTTTTATCCTGATTTTGTATGCTTTTGGTTTCTGAATTTCTGAAATATTGATTTGTGCTGTATACAGGGACATGGTCATTATCCATATTTGTCACTTTAATTCAATGTGATGAAAAAAGTATTTAGGAAATTACCCGTTGCTTTAGGAACAATTAATTTAAAAATACACATATGCCAACTTTGAGTACTCAGATACGTTCATCCAAGATTAAGGGTTCTGAAAAAATTTAAATCTCAAATAAACTTTAGACTTTGCCTTATTATATATTAAAAAAAAGTTGTGCAAATCTGTTTCATTCGGTGGGTGGGGGGGGGGTTAGTTCGATAAGAAGCGAAAAATGCTAATCTTGATATTTTATGGCCAAATTACTATAGCATTCATTATCAATTTGAAATTGTTTTTCTCTCATTTTGATAGAGGATTACTTGATCTTAATTTATATCTAATTTGAATTTTCTGGGACTTAAAATAACTGTTTCATAAAAATCAAAAATATTTAAAAAATAAATCTGATGTTTCAAAATAAGTAATATTAAAGACCATAGTTTCCATTCCCAAGGCAACTACTGTACATAGCAACAATTAGTTTAATCTTGACCTTGCTCATTTTATAAAATAAATTCAATTTCAAAAAGAGAAGAAAATTGGAAAATACAAACAGCATATTGAAATAAAAACATTAAAATATGCTAATTTTGTTGTCATGGTAACCAGCATGTTTGACAATTTCATATTAATAATTTTATGTCCTAATCTTTAGGATACCAAAAATATCATTTCCATTAATATCATATATTATAAAATTAAAGAGCTGTAAAAAAGCTCAATTTTGCGATTTTTTTTTTTACTTTTAAGGCCGTTGCCACGGTAACCAGATAACATTTTTTGGTCAAATTTATCTTTTTTAATTGTTCCCTTCACATTAGTGAAATTTCGTCAAAATAGGAGACCATGAGTTTTTAAATTGATTAAATGGTTTTAGAGTGACAAATATGGATAATGACCATATCCCTGTATACAGAACAAAATCGATAATTCAGAAAATCAGAAACGGAAGGCATACAAAATCAGGATAAAACAGGAACCAAAGCAAACAAACAAAAACCTCCACCACATGAAAAGAAGCGAACCCCCGATATGGGAGTGAGACCAGGTGCCCAGGAAGAGTAAGCATCTCCTGCTTGCATGCAGCACCCGCCGCTTCAATTCGGTAGAACTGTCACATCCGGTTACTTCCATTTCGGAAGACATAGAGTACAATCTTTGGTTGGATGGTTCAAATGGTCTATGACAGAATATCATCCACCATTCTGGAGAGTGGGACATCATAGTGTATGACGAGTTCCCCATATCGACCGTAGAACTTCCTCAGTGACGATGTTAGTCGGTCACAAACATATCCCTGACTGAGAAGCTTATCTGAAAGACGCCTAGTTCTCAGAACAAAATCCGTATATTTGGTACTTGCTCTGGCATAGCGTATCAACTGAGATATGAACACTCCATAAGCAGGCGATGAAGGGATGTTGCTATTCAGAAAAGGAAAGTTTGTAATGCTGAAATTGCAGTCGTCACGTTTGTCATAGAGTGAGGTGTTCAAGTGACCATCAGTGTCGTAGGACAACATTATGTCCAAATAGGATGCTGAATTATTTGTCTCTGTAGTTTCTTTGACTTCAAGCTCCAAAGGATAGATACTGCTGAGGTAATCCGCGAATTTTGGATTATTGATGGACAACACATCGTCTATGTATCTGTAAGTGAATTTGAAGTCAGAAGCTAAGTATCTTTTCCCTTCAGAGACCAAAGATTGAGTGAATTCAGCTTCGTATGAGTAAAGGAAAATGTCGGCAAGGAGTGGGGCACAATTGGTCCCCATTGGAATTCCGACAATTTGCTGGAAGACCTTTCCTCCAAACACCACAAAAATGTTGTCGATCAGAAAATTTAACAATTGAATGATATCTGGTTCAATGTACTTATTGTCAAAATCGGACTTTTACAAAGTAGGTTTTGTCATAGTTAACAACAATAAATTTGTATTTGCGATTACCGTTCTTACTTGTAAACGCATTACTTATAATTTTTGCGAGTCTTTCTTTCAATTTAGAATGTGGAATTGTAGTGTAAAATGTCGAAAAATCAAAGTCTTTTACTAAAATGAGTGGATTTCAGATGTTCTAAAAGTTCCTTCGAATTCTTTAAAATCCACATCTAGTTGATACCACTGCGAGAAAATACTGTCGAACAATACTTTTGAAGCCCAGATTTGATTTCAGATAAAACTTTTGTGAGTAAGATCGATACAGATTTGGTAGAACATTTTGAGGAACCAGCGATGAAACGTTGTTTGTACGGATTTTTATGCATTTTAGGTATGCAGTATAAGTATGGTAAATCTAAATCTAAATTGTTTGTGTCGAAGCCAAAGGAAGCAAGAGCTGATTTGTGGTTATCTATTATTTCAGAGGCAGAAAGGTTTGTCGGGGTGTAAGTGGGATTTCCAAGTGCCGAATTCAAACCCAACTCTTTAACTAGACTGTCGAAATAGTACTTTTTGCAAGTAAATGTGTAATTATTTGAGGATTTGTCCGCTGGTGTAATGACATAATGTTCTTGGAGGTAGGTAAGCTCTGTGATAACATCAGGGTCTTTAAATATATATCTATAATCTGGTGTTCACAGTTGATTTTAATCGGTGAATTCTAGATAAAAGTAACCCTCTGATTAATTTTATCCATTCGGAAAGGGTGTCGAGCTGTACATCCTCTTTCTTTGCCCAACGTCTTGCATATTCCTCACAAGAGTCCATGATAATTTTGACATTTAGGTTCCAAGTAAAGGACATACTTTCTCTGTATTTGGGACCCTTTTTTAACAATTCTCTCAACTTGTTCTTGACTATACTAAGGTCACCAGTAATAACGTGTCCACAAGGAGAGTAGTTGAAATCCGATGAAGAACATTCGCAAGGAATTGGGTGTAGTGAGGGATTACTTAAATCAATACACTGCAAGAATCGTTTGTTATTGTAAATTTTAAATGCAACTGTTGGTGTGTAGCTATAGGAAATACAAGGAGTTTCTTTTCTTTTGAAATATGGTGGGATTTTTTCTGTGACAGTTTTGTGATTAAAAATTTGACCAAGATTCAAGTTATCAATACCTTTGTTTGCAAATCTTACTTTAAGTAGAGGACGGTTTGTTTTCTCCTCTGATTTATCTGATCTAACTGCTTGAAATAAACGAAAAGTAGAAATGTCCAAGATGACTCCTTGTAGTCTGTATTCTGGGGAACGTGTATCGGTATATGTGAGGTCCTTCGTATATTCGTAGATTTCGTGTACCTTCTGTAAAGGAAGTGAGTATAATTTGGTACGAATATAATGCAGGCCTAGAGGTTCATTCAAAAATGGAACCAAGTCATTGAAGGAGAAACTATGTATCTCAGGCCTATTATATTTACGAATGCCATGACTTCGAGGTCTTCTTTGTGGTCTGTTGAATAAGCTAGTCACATTGCAGAATTTGTATTATATCGTATTTAAACATTGATGTAACGTCATCCTATTTTTCTTGCAATTTAATAGTTACCTGAGCCAGTCCGATATTTAGGCCTTTCAACTAAATTTTAAAATCCAAAAATTTTCCTTTGGAAGTGCTTCACGACTTTTGAATCTGTGTCTAAATAGCATTAAGGAACTTTGAATTGGGAAAGACATGCTAATTATCGATAAATAATTAATTTTTTCTACCGAATTTTAAATGAAATATGCTTAAGAAGGGAGGTAATTCAAACTATAAAATCTAACAAACATTTGATTCCCGGGACTCATCTTGACTAACCGAGTTTTACGGGTTCTTTAGGATATGAAACGCACAAGAAACGAAATGAAAAGTAACGGAACGATTTTTTTTTTTTTGGTCGGCAAAGAATTCTTAAAATAAACGTAATAGTAAACGACGCAGATATCATACAAAAAGCCCTGTAAATTTCAATTTTAGGTTCTTGTTATCATTGAACTTATTAAATCAAAATTTACGAAAAATTTCGAAATCAAACGGTTTAAACACAAGTTGTTCAAAAAAGCAAACAAAACAAATAACAAAAATAAAAAAAGATGAAATTTTCACGATTTTCAGATTTCTAAACTGAGTTGTACAGATTAAATCTGAGTGACTAGATGAATACATTTCATTTAATTCCAGAGATCCCTCATATTTTTGCATGGATTGTTTGCTATAGACATGTAAAAGAAATGTCCATATCGTCATGATTCTTCACTTTGAAAACAACCTCTTGTATCTATAATACAGCTACATGCAGGGATAACTAGAAAAAAAAGGGGGGGGGGGGGGTCCCATCCCATATCTCATTGAACAATTACTGGTCGACATCATGCAGCGAACTTATGATGGTTTTCTTTTCTTTTTTTTTTTGTTAGTTTAAAGCCGAGCAAAATTTTTCAAAAACATCGATTACGTACGTAGTTTCTTTTTTATTGATGTAAGAACCTAAAGAAACTTTTTTCTTTCTTCTCCAGGAAAATTTTTTTAGAGGGAGGGGGTGGGGTGGTTAGCCTATCCAACACATGGTTTTGAAAAAAAAAAAACTGAAGAAAACAATTGAACTCACGTATACGTATATATATGCAAATAGAGAACATTCTTGATCAGATAAGAACGGTAAATGACTCAAAATGAAATTTGATAAAAAACAGGTACTGGAAAACGATGGTTTTTTCACATTCAAGTGGGAACCGATTATCGCAAATAATCGATTATCGCTCGATACTTGATTCCGATTATCGATTATTGTTCTCAATAATCGATTACATAGTGACATGATTTAAAGAACGAATCTTTGTGAAAAGGTTTCAAGTTGAATTGTCTTAAATAATGTAAAATGACAGGCGTCCCGCCCCTCGCATATTCTTGATTAAACAAACCACCGAACGGCTATGTACAGGGTAGTCTTCTATTTCAAGGTTGTTCTGATGTAAAAGGAGTTACCAAATCTGAACTGCAAAAAAGGTATAGCCCATCAAGTCTTTTCAGTTGAGTTTAAAAAGAAGTAAACTTTTCTGTCTTTTTTTTTAGAAAAGGAGAGGCACTGAAACCCTGCACCTAAAAAAATAAATATATGAATAAGCAAAACCTGACTCTTTTAACATAAAAAGTGTATTTCGTTATTAAGTAGTGAAAGGTATTAATATTAACACATATGAAGTGCTGAAGTCATCATTGTCTTGACTGAGAGTAAATGGACAAATTTAATAATCGATAATAAAATTGCATTGGATGGCCAAACCATAGACTTTGAAGGCTCTGTCGATTCATCATCACTTATGATTTTGTTAATAAGCTGGAAAAACATATCTTACTTTTTTTGTAAATTCAAAGGGGATGGGGGTTCGGACTGATCCCCCTTCCTAACCCATCCCACTAGCTCTTGATCCACGCTTTCAAGTGCCGAGCGGACTTTAGGTGACATATTTTGAGTATAAGTTTATACAATTAAAACTCATAAAAATGTATAAAGCGATGTATAAGTTTATCAAATATTGAGAAAAAGAAAATGTAGAGCACAGCCCTGTACTCACACTTTTAGAAATGGATCATTGGCGGATCCAGGATTTCAGAAAGGGGGAAGGGACGTACATGTTTCTCATTTCTCCCTCTGGAGTCCTTTATTTGTGACCTTCAAATCAATTATATTTATGCTAAATTAAGTGATGTAGGCGAGGGGAATACGAGCGAGATATTTTTTTTGCTGCGTCTGGGGTAAAAATATCAGAATTTTTTTGATCTACTCTCTATTACTCTTTAGGGAGAAAGGCTTCATCGGTAGGCCGTATTGTTATAAAATGATCATATATACGTTTAAGCGAGCGAAAGCGAAAGTCAGTGATTTTTTTTTTTAATCGTTACAAAAAGATGGTCAATATTCATCAATTACGGTCTCCATTGCATATTATTCATTTATTCAAAATCAAAATTAAAAATTAAAAATCGCCCTTTACCCCCTATTGAAATGGCAAAGATCAATCAAAACAAAACATGAAAGAAACCGAAAACAGACTGCAGAAATGTATTGTAAAATCGGAATCGGATGCGCGAAAGTTCCCGTTGGCCTTATCCAAATCAATAACTTTTGATTGAAAGGTGGGGGGGGGGAGAAGGCGCCCCCCCCCCCCCATATGCATATTAGGCATATTCACAGATTTTAACATTTATAACACGGACTGGGTATACCCTACCTCTTTAATTAGCGAATGGTTGAATTACAAAATAATTTCAATACATGTATATCCATAACACAAACAATTTTCAAACATTATTCAATTTTCATGTGTTCTTTAAAAGCTTCTTGTCTACCCCTTAAACCCTTTGCAAGCACGGCATAGGGGACCGGCGGTCAACGCCCTTCAATTGAAACTGAATCATGCAGATATGATTTGTTTTAAAGATTGTGGACGAGGGGTGATTACATCAGCTCCTCTTGTATGAGCAGTAAAGCTGAAATCTTTATCAATATAATTTCTGCGTCTTTTTTTATAGGGTGGGGTATTTGCCGTCACTTTCTTTTATAAAAATGTGTAATACTGAAATAATTTTTCAATGTTATGGATAATCATAGGCATGCTCTCTCTCTCTCTCTCTCTCTCTCTCTCTATCTATCTCTCATTTATTCTCTTTATTTTCCCGCTACTTTTGATGCTGTCTTCGTTATGCATACTTATCGACACATTACATGTATTTTTGTTCCTAACTCATGATATTTATCTTAACACATACAGGTATATCTGCTTTTTATTTTTGATGTTTATTTTAAACTGAAAAGTTCGGGATACAATTTTTAGTGAATACTTATGCCCCCCCCCCCCCTTTTCCCCTTTATATAAGCAGAGTTTAACGAAATCGATTACATCTATGCCTAGATTTAACCTTGTCAGCTATTAGATAGACTTTTACAGATCTGAAATGTAGTTTATAAAATATGTATAAAACGTACTGATTCCCGAGGCACATAGGGTGTGCAAGGGAAAAAATTACCAGTTATATCGTAAACGAATGATTAAATGGTAAAATTTGTAATTTTGTTTTTCGTTTCATTTCGTTACTTTTAACTTCGTTTCATATTTTAAAGGGTCTCAAATTTTAAAGATATTATTAAAGAGTTCTCTCCCTTCCAATAAATTACCACATGAACATTTGTAACTCGGTCTAAAAATCTGATGTGCAGTTTTGTGCTATCTTTCTCTGTCCTTTTATTGCCTTTAGTACATGAAACAAATTAAAATATTATACTCAATCATACCAACTTTGTCCAACAACCCAAAAGAGGTAAATGAATAAGAAAATTCAAGATTTGAAGTGATTTTTGCGCTACATTTTTATGAAGAAGCGCGAAAGGTTCCGATTCTGACACTTTGGGTACGAGTTGTCGTTACTCTCAGTCGACACCTAGCGTTTGTTGAAAGGCCTACGATATTAATTCTACCCGTCCTACATGTTGATATTATTTGTGCAAGGCGTTTTAGTCCTACTAGATATAGTAATGATAAACGAAATGAGAACAGAAAATAACACAATAAATATCATTACCATGTCTACTTGTTAATAAGATTTAATATATTACTATTAAATCCATTTATCAGAGGAAGGCCAAATTTTTCTAATTCACCAACTTTTATTTTCTATACATCGATTACTTTCCGAACACTCGTTTCTAATTTGCATATCCCGTGCTATCTTTAAACGTAGTTATCCATAGCCAATTTAAATAATACGTGCATCTACTAATGGAAGAGTGACAATGAGACGAAGACAGTTATCACTTTTGATTATAAATTGTCACCCTCCCACCCATCCCTTAATACTGCGTTTATTTGAAGAATATGATTCTGCTGCTGCTCTTAATTTTTATTTCAGTTCTAGCCTTCAACAACAGATTCCAGCTGTCACGGCTGTAAGAATGGACATGATGTGAGGCATGCAGTTTGCCTGTGTTTGGGCGTTTGGTGCTCGCCAGTGACGTTAAATTGAAGACAATTCATTAACATTATATTCTATTTACCCTTTTCAATGGATATTGAACGTCTGATCTCAGAGTTCTCTATTTTTCACATCCACAATTGAATTCCTGTAATTTGAGGATGCCCAACAGGCTCAATTTGAACCTTGGCTCCTTATCTTACAGTCGCGGCCAGATACAGCCAAAAAATACAATAATAATAAATCGTAAATCTCAATTTAATTGTTTTATCTTTATCACAGGCTATGTTGAAGTCTGTCCAGTCATAAACGAAGTACACTGTCTGTGTTTTACTGCTTGTACCAGGCTCTTCCAATGATAGAGGTCAAGGTGTCATTCGGTCTTATTCCACATTTCTAAAGTACTTTGCAGTATTGCTTAAAGACTCGAGGCTTAGACTAGATCGATAGGCTCATAAGATGGCATTATCTATGATAAATTATTCAATACTGTAAACGTGGTTATTTTCGCCGGGGGATATCAGGATTATAACATTAAGACATTTCGCGTGGGGGAAATATTCGCGATAAAACTGTCTTTCCAATGTAAGAATGCAAGGGGAATATATTCGAGCTGGGGGAATTTTCGCGAAACCCCTCTATTCGCGAAAAACGCAACAATTATCCCCACGCGAAATTTCAGTATCACAAGTGTAGGATGTAGGACAAGTTTCCTTGTGTAAAATGTTTAAGATTTACTAGTCCGCATTCAGAACAAGATTATTTCCTGTTTAGTACAATAAGTGTCGATGAAATAAGATTGCATATTTTGTAAGTAATCATTATAACTACTATATTCACCGCGTGGGATCGAATCGTATGGTGTTTTGATTCCTTACAGAGGTTTTGGGGGTTTTTTTTTCTTTTCTATTTTTATTTTTTTATTTAAACTTTACAAAACTGTTGAACCGTTGCAGTAGGGTAATGCCTAATAAATCATTCCATATGAAGTTCATAGTTTTTGCAAACACTTAAATAGTTTGTCGATGACAGAAACGTCCTTGCCCTAGTATTCCTTTTTACGAACTCTTGAAGTATTTGCAAAAACTATAGACTTTTCAAATATATAAACGATATGGACTGATAAGGCAAACTGTATACTTATACTGCTACGTCTCATCAGTTTTGTGCAGTTTCAAAACCCTCCGTACATTTCGATCCCACGCGGTGAGATTACTTAATAACATACTTTTTCTGTTACTGACTAGTGTTACCTTGTCCAACAGACTTTTCTAGAATTAGGATTTAACTATTCGCTTCTAATCTGCTCTGCGTCATTTTAAGGTACTCATTGGGTAATAAGAAGTAATTGGGACACCCATTTATGGATTCTCGACCTCTAAAGTCTTTTTATAGTTATGATGTGAAAATTTAATGAACATTTTTTATCAATTAGTTTTCTTTAAAGAAAAACACATTTCAAGAGTTATGAGTCCCCTATAGTTAACATTGAACTCTTTGGAAATTTTTTTTCAATAGAAGGATATGCCATCTAATACTGATTGGCCAAACATTTCTTTAAAAAAACGAAATATATTTCATGAAAGGATCATATCTGGTAACTGGCCTCCTTTCTTGGCAAAATCTAAAAGTTTCAAGAGGTAATTGATTTCTACCAACATTTATTCTACAATATAGGCTACTTATGGAATGATACGAATCTGTCACTTCCTGTCTAAATTTCTAAGAATTTCGGCTTCAATAATGGTATATCTAGTCAAATGTTTGGAAAAACGTCATTTTGGAGGTATTTTTTAACAAGCTTCCTGGTAATGAACAACTTTTGATATATTATTACCTTTAAATGTCTTTGGGTGTATGTAAAAGGAAAATTTTTCACAATCCTGCTCTCGATAAAAACTCGATGAAATTTTTTTTCATAACAATGTCTTACAAAGCGAGGGGGATTTTTTTAAACCAGTTTTCTCAAAATATAGATATTCTAGGATGATAACAGAATACATTTACTATCAAAATGTTTTAAAGTGAAAGGTCGCTTTTATTCAAATTTTGGCCGAAGTTTATATTTTCCCTAATTACACAGGATTGGCTTTTTAAGAAGTTATTTTTAATTCCAACCCGAAGTCAATTTTGACGCTCAGGGGCGTAGCTAGGCCTTTAATAATGTATATGCTTTGAAACTGGAGAAGACAAACTTGGCTAGATTAAAAATATTGATATGTGTGCGCGGAATGGTTATAAAGCACAAATGTTCCCTTGAAAAAGTTTTTAGAAATGTTATTTGTACATATAAAACTGTTTCCTGTGTTTTGATCCTGGAAGACTTTCAATGAAATGCGTATGAACATGAATTAAATCTTATTGGCTGCTTGGATATCGAGTCAATCCTACTTTTGTTTGTTATTTTTATTTGAGAATTTTTAAATGAAATATGCCATCATGTTCCGTTACGTACTTTTTAACTTTGGCATTATACCAATGTGGCAGAATGCCAAATGTCCTTGTGATGTTGTTGAACATGCAAAACACGTTGTTTGCAGTACTGCCATAAATATCAAACTATAGAACAGCTAATCATAAAATGTTAAACGTCGTCAAATTCAATAGCATCATTTAAGAACAGATAAATTGCTATATTCTATATTGATTTTGTTGTTTTGTATTTCATTGCATGGAAAAATTTCATATACAACATTTTTGAAAAAATCATGTCATGTTTAGTATCAAATTAATCAGCTTGTTGAGTTTTTGTCAGATTAAGAAAGTGTATTTTCAAAAGTTCAAAATTATAGAAGTTATTTATATTTTCTAATTTTTGAGTCTCGGCTATAAGTCATGAAAATGACCATTAATCCTTGTAAGTATGTAGACTAGTGGATTTCCGTATTTGATTACTTTAGGGCTTATAAAAGTGTCCGTAAGAACTTTTTGTTTGCACTTGCCAGCTTAAGACTTTTGTTAAGTAAATTAATTGTTAATTGCTATCTAAACTTTATTGCTCAATTTTGACACGCGAGCTCCGTTTTTTTTTTTTTGTTCTCTAGAGTGACCGTCCCTTGCGGACAAAAGAGATCAGGGCGTGGTCTCGTCTGTCAAGTCAAGGTAAAGATAAAAAGATTTTTGGGGCAGTAAGAAACCGGTCAAAAGGTCAAATATTTGATTATTGATTTTGATTGGTTGATTCCTGGAAATCCGCGTCCAAGGTTGCAAGGGGGTTCCGTGAGCGCGTTCCTCACTTCAAGATTTGGATGCGAGGAAATAAAGATCAAAAACTTTTTAGTAATCCGACTTTAATTCGTCATTTCCAGGTAATCATTACAATATGATCAATATGTTTTATATTTCTTAAATAATCGAAAATACGTTTATTTTGTACGTTAAATGAAAACTATATTTCTTTACTTCAATGTTATCAATTTGAGCTTTCGTCTTATAATTTTGGGAGCGAGTTAAAATTATTGAAATTTATTGAGTTTCGCTGTTTCTGGATTTCTTTATGTTTTATTGTTCTTATATGTATACTTGTCAAGTCTTTATTATATTTAGTTTAGAATGTTTTGTATCTGTCATATTAACTCACTTCAAGATTTGGATGCGAGGAAATAAAGATCAAAAACTTTTTAGTAATCCGACTTTAATTCGTCATTTCCAGCATTTGATCACAAAGAGAAGCAGCCCACACGGCGGCCCGGGGAATCGACACACCCCGTGGCCCGCCACCCCTTATCGTTACTATTCCAGTATTCAATCCAAAGCGACGAAGTTCCAGTTAGAGGTTACAAAAAGGTCTTTCTACACGGCGGCCCTTAGGGTACGAACCTACCCCATGACTGAGAATTCTTTCTGCGAGCGCGAGGGAGAACTTAAAGAGAAAAGGGCGCGCCCGCAGCTTCGACATTTCGTTGCACAGAGTGTGCAACAAATTTTCACCGTGTCAACTGGTGGAGAAGAGGAGATGGCCGCTAGTCCGTCTCACAGGAAGATCCTAAGCCTCTCGCGATCGAAGCCATGATACGAGAATTCCCCCATGTTCTGAGGACATTCGAATCTTTTGAAATACAGGATTCTATGTAAATATGCGAACGAACATTTCTTCCAGAAGTCTAGTGAAATTACGAAAATACAGGAAGTTATAGTGCAGTGTTTTGGACATAGTGACAAAATTACAAAAGTGAAATGGAACGATATTTTGGTACTATTTGGAAAAGAAGGACTATTAAGTGAGAAAAGAAATATTTTTAAAGGAGCCTCGGAATTCACAATTCCAGCAGCAGAAGAACTGGTCCATGCATTGAACACTTTTACAAATGATAGATCATGTATTATTGACAATTTAGAATTCCTTTGATGATTGATTGAATATTACATCTCGGTAATTTTTGAAAAGCACTTTTTTAGGGTAAAACTAAGCTTAGCGCCAATTGGGTTTCGGGCAAGCTATAGTTAAAAGAAACTTGATCCCGAGGGTGGACAAGTAAGAGAGTAAGCTAAAAGTCTTGTTGAATCGGGCAAAAACTTGTTAGTAATTTAATGATGAACATAGACTAGATCCTCTTTATAAAAACTATGTAGACGTTCCAATTTTTCATGGCTAGATGTGAATTGATTTATTTAAGGCTGGAAATTTTGTTTGTTAATTTGTTTTAATAAACTTATTGAGTGCTAGAAATCGAAATCGACGGGTTTCCTTTTCAATACAGTCTTAAATATAGTGCTAGATTGTATAGAAACAAGGCCAATTCTATTACAACATCTAAATTCTGATCTGGTCTTATGAATGGAATCACATTTGATGTGATGTCTTCTGGTTGTAAGGTATCGAGTGCGGCAATGTCCGTAAGTCTGTCACTTCGTCATTTGCCAAAACAACTTGAAAGGCTAGGCTACCTCTATTCATTTACGACTCACGGAGGAGTCGATGTGCATGTTCAATAAATAAGCCAAAATAGAAGCAATATTCATTGTCATAAATCATGATAGGTTCTTGCATGCAGACATTTTTGGTAAAAATGATAGTAAAACGACAATCTAAAAGAAATAAATGTAAAGTAAGTGAGATTTGCCTTTGTATTTTTGAAATTGGAAACATATTTTTGCTAATTCGCTATATAATCTAAGACTTCTGAAAGAGAACTTGTATATAATGTATAGATATTTTCCTAACTTTTTAAAACTCTATTACTTGATTAATGTTTTCAGTTTGAGCTTTCGAGACGAAAGAAATGAAAGTGAGGAGGAAGTAGTCATTAAGCAAATTTAAATATTTTCAATATTTCGAATTTGTCATAGGACAGCTATATTCTATATTGATTTTGTTGTTTTGTATTTCATTGCATGGAAAAATTTCATATACAACATTTTTGAAAAAATCATGTCATGTTTAGTATCAAATTAATCAGCTTGTTGAGTTTTTGTCAGATTAAGAAAGTGTATTTTCAAAAGTTAAAAATTATAGAAGTTATTTATATTTTCTAATTTTTGAGTCTCGGCTATAAGTCATGAAAATGACCATTAATCCTTGTAAGTATGTAGACTAGTGGATTTCCGTATTTGATTACTTTAGGGCTTATAAAAGTGTCCGTAAGAACTTTTTGTTTGCACTTGCCAGCTTAAGACTTTTGTTAAGTAAATTAATTGTTAATTGCTATCTAAACTTTATTGCTCAATTTTGACACGCGAGCTCCGTTTTTTTTTTTTGTTCTCTAGAGTGACCGTCCCTTGCGGACAAAAGAGATCAGGGCGTGGTCTCGTCTGTCAAGTCAAGGTAAAGATAAAAAGATTTTTGGGGCAGTAAGAAACGGGTCAAAAGGTCAAATATTTGATTATTGATTTTGATTGGTTGATTCCTGGAAATCCGCGTCCAAGGTTGCAAGGGGGTTCCGTGAGCGCGTTCCTCACTTCAAGATTTGGATGCGAGGAAATAAAGATCAAAAACTTTTTAGTAATCCGACTTTAATTCGTCATTTCCAGGTAATCATTACAATATGATCAATATGTTTTATATTTCTTAAATAATCGAAAATACGTTTATTTTGTACGTTAAATGAAAACTATATTTCTTTACTTCAATGTTATCAATTTGAGCTTTCGTCTTATAATTTTGGGAGCGAGTTAAAATTATTGAAATTTATTGAGTTTCGCTGTTTCTGGATTTCTTTATGTTTTATTGTTCTTATATGTATACTTGTCAAGTCTTTATTATATTTAGTTTAGAATGTTTTGTATCTGTCATATTAACTCACTTCAAGATTTGGATGCGAGGAAATAAAGATCAAAAACTTTTTAGTAATCCGACTTTAATTCGTCATTTCCAGCATTTGATCACAAAGAGAAGCAGCCCACACGGCGGCCCGGGGAATCGACACACCCCGTGGCCCGCCACCCCTTATCGTTACTATTCCAGTATTCAATCCAAAGCGACGAAGTTCCAGTTAGAGGTTACAAAAAGGTCTTTCTACACGGCGGCCCTTAGGGTACGAACCTACCCCATGACTGAGAATTCTTTCTGCGAGCGCGAGGGAGAACTTAAAGAGAAAAGGGCGCGCCCGCAGCTTCGACATTTCGTTGCACAGAGTGTGCAACAAATTTTCACCGTGTCAACTGGTGGAGAAGAGGAGATGGCCGCTAGTCCGTCTCACAGGAAGATCCTAAGCCTCTCGCGATCGAAGCCATGATACGAGAATTCCCCCATGTTCTGAGGACATTCGAATCTTTTGAAATACAGGATTCTATGTAAATATGCGAACGAACATTTCTTCCAGAAGTCTAGTGAAATTACGAAAATACAGGAAGTTATAGTGCAGTGTTTTGGACATAGTGACAAAATTACAAAAGTGAAATGGAACGATATTTTGGTACTATTTGGAAAAGAAGGACTATTAAGTGAGAAAAGAAATATTTTTAAAGGAGCCTCGGAATTCACAATTCCAGCAGCAGAAGAACTGGTCCATGCATTGAACACTTTTACAAATGATAGATCATGTATTATTGACAATTTAGAATTCCTTTGATGATTGATTGAATATTACATCTCGGTAATTTTTGAAAAGCACTTTTTTAGGGTAAAACTAAGCTTAGCGCCAATTGGGTTTCGGGCAAGCTATAGTTAAAAGAAACTTGATCCCGAGGGTGGACAAGTAAGAGAGTAAGCTAAAAGTCTTGTTGAATCGGGCAAAAACTTGTTAGTAATTTAATGATGAACATAGACTAGATCCTCTTTATAAAAACTATGTAGACGTTCCAATTTTTCATGGCTAGATGTGAATTGATTTATTTAAGGCTGGAAATTTTGTTTGTTAATTTGTTTTAATAAACTTATTGAGTGCTAGAAATCGAAATCGACGGGTTTCCTTTTCAATACAGTCTTAAATATAGTGCTAGATTGTATAGAAACAAGGCCAATTCTATTACAACATCTAAATTCTGATCTGGTCTTATGAATGGAATCACATTTGATGTGATGTCTTCTGGTTGTAAGGTATCGAGTGCGGCAATGTCCGTAAGTCTGTCACTTCGTCATTTGCCAAAACAACTTGAAAGGCTAGGCTACCTCTATTCATTTACGACTCACGGAGGAGTCGATGTGCATGTTCAATAAATAAGCCAAAATAGAAGCAATATTCATTGTCATAAATCATGATAGGTTCTTGCATGCAGACATTTTTGGTAAAAATGATAGTAAAACGACAATCTAAAAGAAATAAATGTAAAGTAAGTGAGATTTGCCTTTGTATTTTTGAAATTGGAAACATATTTTTGCTAATTCGCTATATAATCTAAGACTTCTGAAAGAGAACTTGTATATAATGTATAGATATTTTCCTAACTTTTTAAAACTCTATTACTTGATTAATGTTTTCAGTTTGAGCTTTCGAGACGAAAGAAATGAAAGTGAGGAGGAAGCAGTCATTAAGCAAATTTAAATATTTTCAATATTTCGAATTTGTCATAGGACAGCTATATTCTATATTGATTTTGTTGTTTTGTATTTCATTGCATGGAAAAATTTCATATACAACATTTTTGAAAAAATCATGTCATGTTTAGTATCAAATTAATCAGCTTGTTGAGTTTTTGTCAGATTAAGAAAGTGTATTTTCAAAAGTTAAAAATTATAGAAGTTATTTATATTTTCTAATTTTTGAGTCTCGGCTATAAGTCATGAAAATGACCATTAATCCTTGTAAGTATGTAGACTAGTGGATTTCCGTATTTGATTACTTTAGGGCTTATAAAAGTGTCCGTAAGAACTTTTTGTTTGCACTTGCCAGCTTAAGACTTTTGTTAAGTAAATTAATTGTTAATTGCTATCTAAACTTTATTGCTCAATTTTGACACGCGAGCTCCGTTTTTTTTTTTGTTCTCTAGAGTGACCGTCCCTTGCGGACAAAAGAGATCAGGGCGTGGTCTCGTCTGTCAAGTCAAGGTAAAGATAAAAAGATTTTTGGGGCAGTAAGAAACGGGTCAAAAGGTCAAATATTTGATTATTGATTTTGATTGGTTGATTCCTGGAAATCCGCGTCCAAGGTTGCAAGGGGGTTCCGTGAGCGCGTTCCTCACTTCAAGATTTGGATGCGAGGAAATAAAGATCAAAAACTTTTTAGTAATCCGACTTTAATTCGTCATTTCCAGGTAATCATTACAATATGATCAATATGTTTTATATTTCTTAAATAATCGAAAATACGTTTATTTTGTACGTTAAATGAAAACTATATTTCTTTACTTCAATGTTATCAATTTGAGCTTTCGTCTTATAATTTTGGGAGCGAGTTAAAATTATTGAAATTTATTGAGTTTCGCTGTTTCTGGATTTCTTTATGTTTTATTGTTCTTATATGTATATTTGTCAAGTCTTTATTATATTTAGTTTAGAATGTTTTGTATCTGTCATATTAACTCACTTCAAGATTTGGATGCGAGGAAATAAAGATCAAAAACTTTTTAGTAATCCGACTTTAATTCGTCATTTCCAGCATTTGATCACAAAGAGAAGCAGCCCACACGGCGGCCCGGGGAATCGACACACCCCGTGGCCCGCCACCCCTTATCGTTACTATTCCAGTATTCAATCCAAAGCGACGAAGTTCCAGTTAGAGGTTACAAAAAGGTCTTTCTACACGGCGGCCCTTAGGGTAGGAACCTACCCCATGACTGAGAATTCTTTCTGCGAGCGCGAGGGAGAACTTATAGAGAAAAGGGCGCGCTCGCAGAGTCGACTTTTCGTTGCACAGAGTGTGCAACACAAATTTTCACTATGTCAACTGGTGGAGAATCCCCCCATCGTTACAGAATCAGGGTCCAACGAAGGTTCGAGACGTTATTACAGACAGAATAAAAAGGAAAAGTTACAAAGAAAGATTGCCGAAACGGCGACCCTGGGGTTCGAACATTCTAATACCCCGTGACCGAGAACTTATAGAAAAAAAGGGCGCGCTCGCCGCATGAAAATTTCGTTGCACAGAGTGTGCAACAAATTTTCACCGTGTCAGCAGTATGGACCAGACATGCATGTTTCGGGTACATAATCCTCGTCAGTGATCCTCAATCTAAACAATGAGATATGGCCAAAGAGTGTGAAAGTTATTGTGTCTAAAATTGTACCGAAAGACGTAGTAGATGGGTGGAATATGATGCTACAGAACCAACGTTTAAAAAATTTCAAGAAATTTTGATATATTTTCGAATGAGTTGAACGATAAACCGAAGTTCTATCGAACTTGGCAACATGTGCCCTCGGGGACTCCTGGCCCATTACATTGCCTACGATTATGAAACTTTTAAATGGCAATGACCTCTACTGCGGCAGGGACAACGAGGATATATTTTAAAATTAGTCATTCAAAATTTCATTTTGAAAACTGACGGATTTACGTCATGAGGAACACATCCCTATGTTGAACGTCTTCAGATTCAATAGCATCATTTTAAAATATAAGAACTGATAAATTTGCAGCTTGGACCAGACATCCACGTTTCGGGTACTTAACCATCTTCAGTGATCCTCAATCTAAACAATGCATGGCCAGAGTGTAAAAGTTATTATGTCCAAAATTGTACAGAAAGGCGTAGCAGGATGAGTGGGATATGATGCTACAGGACCCACGTTTTAGAACTTTCAAGAAAGTTTGATAACGGAAATTTTTGAATGCGTTGAAGAAACGATCAATCGAAGTTAATGGAACTTGGCTTGATGTGCTATTTATGATGTCTAGAGCTTGTTTCTCCGTGAAATTCAAACTTTTCTTCCTTCTGCTTACTTTGTATTATACTTCATAACGACATGTAATTTCATTTATATTATCTATTGTTTCCATCTACTTTTGCCAATATATTATTAAAATCTTTCTCTCTCTCTCTCTCTCTTTCTCTCTCTCTCTCTCTCTCTTCCACTTTTTATACCCGACCGCACACAAAATTTTGAGCCGGACACTTTCTGCAAAGTAAATGCACAAATTTAAATTCAAGAAATAAAACCAGAGGGTGCTACTGAAATATACATTTAGTTGTTTTAGAAAATAACCTCGGCATTAAATAGATACCACTGTTGAGGATTTACTATGCGAAACATATGTCTGGTCACTCTGGTGCATTAAAATTGGTTGAAATTTTCCTTCAAGAAGATAAAGAGTTGGCACAATTCCGTATCATTGTCAAATATTGTGAAATTTACAAATAAATTTATACTGTTTAAACCAATCAGTTCTGTATAAACAGCTTCAACTGACCTGATGAGTCAGAAGTTACTGACAAATCATGCTCATAACTACGTCAGCTAGTTGACACATTTATTATATTAGGCGGACTAAATATTGAGGATCTCCTTAAGAACCATCTACAACGGCGCGTCGAATTACCCAAAAGGACCCCAAAGAACCAAATAGGACAAAGACCAAATTCCAAAAAGGACTCATTTTGGGTTCCTTCCTGGATGCCAGTCGGTAAATGTATTGCGGTTGTTTGATCAAACAACAAGAAGACGTCGAAGTCATGGTATAAGAAAATACAACAGGCAGATATTCATGATATATCTTTCGACGGTCTTTTGCCATTTGTCAACCAACAGTTGGGTCTTCATATTCGTACGAAGTTGTACTCTCATCCTTTAAAGAAATTGCATGACTTGTACGAATCATCAATGATCTTACATTTTACCGACACCAGTTCATCAGAATACCGTTCGTTCCTGTGGAAAATCTAATGATTTTGCCTTGCCTTCTCGACTATGAGACTGAATAACTGCTAGGTACTTCTGTAATATTTATCTGGACTTCTCGTCAAACAGACTTTTTAAAGCCGTCAAATCTGACACACCTGTTAGCAGTGAAAATCGTCCCTTCCTTTAAATCAAATTTGCAAATGAGGGGAATCGATGCTCTGCATTTAAGCAAACATTCTAAATAACAATTCTGTCAAGGATAAAATCCCTCCTTATTTTAAATAACAAGAGTCGCCTTGCATTTCATATACAAATAAACACAATCCGTTGCTTCCAAAATATTTAATTATAAACACGATTTGAAACGTCTAGATGTATACCACCTTTCACAAAACCCCATACAAAGCACATGTTCATCCTCTGATTTCATCTTCCAACCGTGTGGCCATATGGTTACTAGTGACCTTAATATCCCTCTCGGTAAAGGTCCAAATTACAGGGAACCCCGTTCCTTCTCATGGCGGGAAAACTTTGGAATAATTATGGATGCATGTGAGGAGTACGCCAGACGGTGGGCAAAAAAAAAGGACGTAGAACTGGACACACTCTCCGAATGGATAAAATCCATCGGAGAATTACTTAAAAGAAGAATAGGGCGTCTTCTGTATTCAGTTAAGGTGATATCACACGTTTCATGTTATACAACACTTATTTTCAGAAAAAAAGCATAATTCTGATTTCCTAATGTAATTCAGATGTAAGGGCCAATATAAGGAGGTCATCACCCAAAATTTTGAGATTTTGAAACTAATCAGACTTTTTAGTCATCCATTGATCGTAATGGAAATGCTCATTTCTTGGCTATATTTTTTTATCCCAAGATTTTCAAATGAAACTTCACATATTGTGCAAATTCTTATAGAAAGAAATCATTCAATGACCATGCACGTAATATCTTGCAAAATCTGACAGAATTTGTAAATTATCATGTACAAAATTAAAAGTGCAATTCGAGTTATCTTTCTTTACTATGTGACCAAAGACATAAGCATCCGAATTCATATAACCAACTTTTTTGAAATATCACAGCAGTGTTCCTTCACTCACAAAGATTTCAATATGTAAATAAATAGAATACAGATTTTGTGTGATAACACGGCTGTATGTGCACATGTGTAATGATATTACCATATGGGTAAGTATATTATAAGTTTCTCTACATTCAAACACTTTACTGACACCTGACTTATATTTGAATAGATACGACATATATATGTAGGTAAAAAGTCTTAACAAAATTTTCAAATAAGTTCCATGTCAGCAAAAAATTGACTATTGTTGGTCACTCTAGGCTTACCATTACTTTGCAAAGAAAAAAAACATTCGTATTTACATACGTATAACAATCTGATTATTACTCCTGCGCTCAGACTCAGGTCGTATGATGGGCAAGAGCGCTACCTCTAAGCTATTGGATCGACTTGCCGATTGAGTGATTATTACAAAGCCAGAACATCAAGACATTTTAAGTTACGAAAATCGGAGATCTTCAGCATGGAGATTTCTTTAAAATTCTCGTCTAAGGTAGGCTATCCCGTTAACAAGAGATACGAGTCAATTTTTTATGACCCTGTTGTTGCCAAAGAACTTTCTGACCTCCATGAAAAATATAATTAAAACTGTTTCTGCTGACAAAGCGGCAAACAATTTTACTTTCGTTTGCAAGGCGGATTATTTCAAATGCCTCAAGGAGGAACTTGGGTTACATTCAGCACCTGGAAATCCAACATACACACTTACAAATTTATCTTTATCTGAAATACTTGACAATCATAAATCGGTTCTTGAGAACTTCGGTATTCTCACCGATGAATCTGATCTTGAACTACCTTATATCTACTGGATTCCCAAAATGCACAAAAATCCTTCCAGGTGCTCTACAAGCAAGGTCTTCAAACATACTGCGAGACAACTTATTCCATAAATGAAATCAATCAGAAAAGGGGTAGGGCCACAAAGCCCATAAATCGGCCCTGTGTCTTTACATTTTAATTAATTGAATATATTTTGTGAATTGATTCTTTGTAAAGATCTTTTCTAAGTTATGTGTTGAGATTTTGTAAATAATGCATTCATCAGTAGCTTTAAGCCCTTTGAAAACCCCAAAATCGGCAATTTTCCGTGAAATTGCTGCAAAACCTACATATTTCTTCAGAATTAGCATTGGCCACATGCATCGAGAAAGATGAAAAATTTACAAATGAAAGATAATCATAATATCATCTCTTCATAAAAGTTTTATGTTTCTCGACGCATGTGGCCACATCGAAATTCTCCACTACAGATACATTTTCGAGCATTTTTGACCATATTTTGTCAATAACGTCAAAATGACATCACACGATGACGTCATAACTCTCCCTATGATGGTTGGTAGGTGATGTGTTCGTTTCATTAAAAGCGGGAAACATTCATTATATTTTATGTATTATATCAAGTATTTCTCATTAAGTTCAATTTTAAGAAAAATTATGGCGTTTCTGTTTCTCAGCTGATACGGTACGCCAGGGCATGTTCCAAATATGAAGATTTCATTCTTAGAGCCAGACGGCTTGCAAGTAAGCTACTTGTTCAGGGTTATATCACACAACAGCTGAAATCATCAATGCGGAACTTCATCGATCGCTACGGGGATATTATAAAGGCATATCAGATCCCTCTTTCCAGAATGATCAGCGACATTCTACATTGTGATTTAATGGCTGTCGTTCTCACCAAACATGACATACTTATCTGATCTGTACATCAAAATGTACATCGTGACAAGCACCAAATTTGACAGGTTTCCATGGAGCTGTTGCGACGGGTGTTGCATGCAATCAGGAGACGCTGACTCTCCCCGGGCACCTGGTCTCACTTTGGAATGTCGTTCATTCCGGGGTTCGTAACCGTTCCGATAGGAATTCTCACGATTAGGCCTTGCCTTTTCGACTTTGAGACTGAATAGAGCAAGTGACCATATTTCGCCGTATTTTTCGTACATTTCTTTGAAAATCTCAAAACTTGGAGGCCAATTCAATAATTGCTTTTGCTAGAATTAAATTTAACTCCATTCTCGATTGAAAAACTACAAAAAGAATTTATTTTAAGCAATTCATTGTTTCCTTATAAAACGTCAAAATATTTTGTTTCCATGTTTTCGGGGGTGACCATATTTCGCCGTTTTTGTTGATATGTATCTTATTTACACTCAAACGGACAAAAATTGTGATTTCATTTTCAGGAAATGTTTCGTCACCACTCCTTCTACGAAATCATGCCAAATAAAATGTTTTCTTTTTTGGTTTTTGTAAAAATCTCGGATGTTAACGTCTAAAATTTGGTGTTTTCGTTAAATTTTCCCCATTTTGTGGTATTTTTGTCAAAACTGATCGCAGGATATATCACAGTCCTATCAAAACATGACTACTACGGTCATACTTGAAAGGATGTAGAAAAATAAACTTGACTAACATTTCCGATAACCAGTTAGAAGCAATAAACTATGAAACGGCGAAATATGGTCACCGGCGAAATATGGTTCCACGCTCTAACTGTTAGGTTCTTCTTTGATGTTCATTTTGAGTCCTTTGGGGTCCTTTTGGGTAATTCGACGCACCCAATTACAAGGTGCCTTCATTTTTACGTCCATTTAAGGCAAGAGAATGAAGATCGGAAAACTTTTACCTAACAGTGAGACATAGTGCGTTTCACAATCATCATCATTGGTAGAAGTGGAATAAAATGTGTTATTCCATTGGGCATACCTAGATTTTATGAACCTAACAAAGTCCAGCCAATGAAATAATATGGCACATGTAGCCAAGTCTGATCAACTTCGATTGATCGTTTCTACAAACGCATTAGAAAATTTCTTTTCACAAAATTTTCTCGAAATGACTGAAAATGGGTCCTGTAGCATCATATCCCACTCTTCCTGCTACGTCTTTTGGTATTTGTAGTCATACCTTCTTCTAAAATGATGCTATTGAATTGAACAATGGAACAACATTTGAACTACTTGGTGAGTGTCACTGCTGGTGGACCAGGATTCCCTGAGGGCACATGTAGCCAAATTCGATCAACTTCCGTTGATCGTTTCTTACGCATTCGAAAATTTCTGTTATCTAAATATCTTGAAATTTCTAAAACATGGGTCCTGTAGCATCATATTCCATCCATTCTGCTACGTCTTTCGGTACGTTTTTGGACAGAATAACTTTCATACACTTTGGCCATATTACATTGTATAGATTTAGGATCACTGACGACGGTTAAGTAGCCGAAACGTGCATGTTTGGTCCATGCTGCAAATTAATATATTTAAGAAATGACTGTCTTACTTTGGGTGCTCATGGTAGTATAATTCTGGTTGGACACGTGCAAATTTTCCGAGAATCGCTTCGCGATTCACGGAATTTGCACGTGACCAACCAGAATTATACTACCATGATCACTCAAAGTCAGACAGTCATTACTTATATTTCCATTTGTACTAAATATCAGTCAACCCATTTAGCATTTATAATGAGCGAGTTGAATCTTATAACGTCAAAAGTATACGAACGTTGGTAATTTCTCCGTACTTTCAAAACTAAAGCGTGACGTCACAATAGGCAACCAAAATTATAGTTTATAAATTCCTTTGCCTAACGGGCGCTAAAAATGGGGATTCTTATGCAATGGAAATATTCTTAAATGATGCTATTGTTAAGGGTTATATCACACAACGGCCGAAATCATCATTGCGGAAGTTCTTCGGTCGCTACGGGGATACTAAACAAGAGCCCCAGGGGGCACAACGCTCACCTGATACCCATGCACGCTCTAATTGACATACTGACATTGAATACTGATAGTGTCAGTACCAGGATTTTAGCCAACAACCTTTCTTAAAAGATTTTTGACGGATGCAGAGAAGTTTTTTTTCAGACAACCTTTAAAAGTACAAAAAAGAAAAAATAGTCACATTTCAAAACAATAACTTTTTTACCGATTTGAAAAGACGGAAAAAGTGGTCCAACGTCATATGCCCAGCTAGTATATAGTTCAATTATGCAACATCAAAAATAAAATCATATTGTACATTAATGTGCAGCAGAAAAAGAATAAAACAATGAAATGATTTAATAAATTAAGTTTATTTAAAATTGAACACAAAACCTTTCATTATTGATAGCTAGCATGCCAGAAATTATAAAGCCTGTGTTTGTGAAACGAGAATGCCCCCGGCGGCATCTTTGTTAGTATACAGGTAAAGGCCATTTTCTGTTAAGTATGTGAGAGGTCAGGGTCAGCCTAATATTGGTATCAATGGAAAGATCTTGTCACAAGGAATACACATGTAAAAATTAAAACCTCTATCACTAACCATTCAAAAGTTATTCCCAATGTTAAAGTTTTTGAGAAGTACGTTAAAGGTCAAGGTTATGGTCACGAGGTAAAAAATTTTGGTATCAATGGAAAGGTATTGTCACAAGGAATACACATGTGAAATACGAAACCTCTATCACCAGCTTCCATTTAAAAGTTATGCCCAATGTTAAAGTTGTTCGGAAAACAGACAGACAAATAGACAGACGGACAGGCCAAAAACTATATGCTCCCGAATCTTTTATTCCAGGGGCATAAAAAACAAAGATTTTTCGGTTTTGCCTTTATTCATATTAAAGTATACTGAAATCTATGAATGCTTTTGAATAGTATTGATTTCATCTCAAATACATGAAACGTACAGTTAAAATCGTTTTAATACAATATTTATCAATTCAAGTGAGTTGTGCAGAAATTGGGCCAGTTTGTTTTCCAAAAAGCAGTGTATGGTGTATCAAACCTCATGACCAAGTGAAGCCACTTGAACAAATAATTTTCAGTGAATATCCTGAAATGCGGCGCTTCTTGTCTATGCATATTTCAACAGGCGAGAAGGAGCGTCGCATTTCAGCATACGCTGTTCAACAACTCAAGTGGTTTCTCTAGGTTTCGTAGTTTGAAACAAATTAAAAGGCCCATGAAATTGTTCAGCTTGTCCAACTAGCAGACCTACGACATCGTTATTTACTGTTAACAAATTGTTTTACCTCATCAAAGGTCTGTTACACGGAAAAGTTGTTAGCGGAGAGAGTTCATGAAATGTATCGGTTGCATAGGATTTGCCAACTAAAAGTTATTTGGTCCGATAAAAACTCATCGTATATCTATCATTTGAACAGATAAAAATTCCCAAATGTCTTATCACAGGAACCTGTCATTTTATGAGAGAAAATGTTTTATTATTCACAGCCTCAGGCCTCTGTGTTCCTCTTAGAAATATTATACATACAAGATGTCGAACACAGTGGCTTATGGTTGTAAATAATAATTTATTTTCTCTATTTAAACAACAGCTTTCTGTGGTCCAACATTTCATAGGAAGATTTCAGGAACTCTGAACTGAATTATTTATTTCAAGAATTTCAGATATTAAATGTCCTATGCATTCTCAAAATCCTGAGGAAGAGATTACTCATTAGACGTTTCTTCAAGAAATCAGTCCGTAAATTACTTCATCTAAGAGAGTCTAAGACAGAGGAAATTCGAGCAAACTTTATACATGATAACAAGTATATGCAATTGTTCCAAGTACATGAATGATAACCATTATGAAAGTGTTCCAAGTATAATGCACATTAATATACCGTTTGCAATGTATCTCCTGAAATGTATCGCAGTACTAAAGGTATCACATTTCTATATGGGGAATAAATATGGCACATTGCAGCTGTGCCGAGTTCCCCGGATGTTTAATGTTACGGAACCTCTCTGCTCCTCTCGTACAATACAAGCATTTGGATTGTGCACAGCTGCAGAATCGTAAGTTCACACAGAAATTAGCTAAAATAAGTAAATTTTAACCGAGAATAAGACCTTTTATGGTTGTGATCATGAACATGTGTCATAATTACAAAGAGCATTAGTAGAATTGCTTTATGGAGGACTTGGATCACGCTGAAATCGATGTTCATAAACTTACAACATAACTTCTGCTTGCCATCGCCGCCATACTGTACTGTATCCTTTACTAGTAGTGGACAAGGCGGCAAGTATTCAAAATAGAATGATAAATTTTCATGATAGAAATGATGATTTAGATTAAGAATGGCCGAGATATATTGTAAAAAAAAGTTAGAAGGGGGGATGGTTGAAAATATACACAGGAGTTTAAGACTGAGTGAGTAAACGCACTGCAGCATGTCAAAACACACCCTTCACACATACCTGCAGAAAGAAAAAATGTATGTCACAGTAAAGGGAGGTGTTTGCGATGCCGCAGTGTGTTTACTCACTCGACATCGAACTCCTAATATGGAATAAATTAGTCTCAGAGCCAGAACAAAGTTTGAAGATCTGTATTATGTAATGAAAGCATGATATATGTTTCTTTAAAGCCAAATGTATTTATAGAATAAAATTGAGAATATAAGTTCTTGTTAAAAATAGTTTTTAATTTACATGTATATGTAGGCAGAAGGTAGGGGGTTACTCAGCGGATAATTTCAGACATATGTATATATTCATGAACATGATGAATGCAGTGATATCTAAATCTTGTATTTATACATTTTAGGTTGATTCCTATGATTACCAAGGTTCAAGTCCATGAATGGCATCATCCATGTACAAGTCAAGAATGCTGTAATATTAATCTGAATATTATAGGATTTACAAGTCTGCATAATTGGATATCAATTCATCACTTTGAGGATCAGTGTTTGTACTAATCCTAGCTAAGTATTTCTAATCTATATTCTCATTTGCAGTTCACCTCTCAATCAAACAGAATTTCAATATGATTACTAGCAATATTAGTGTAAGTTAGCACAGCATGTAACTAGCTGAACTAAGCTACATTTTCAAGTAATAATATTAAGATAGGATTATAGAGCAGATTTAGACTATGATTGCTAATTCTATCTCTGTGATCTACTTGCATGTTTATTATTGAATTTAAAGACGTTTAACACATTACTTTAGTGGTGGCAACAGAGAAGGAATTGTTTGACCTCATACTATATTATACAGTAATAGTATCATGGGAGCTTGACGCCAACAACCCTGAATGACATCCACCCTTCCAGTCTTTGTCAAGTCAAACTCAAAGTTCAAGTGGATATCATCATGGGTTGTTGGCATCGAGCTCCTGTACACTGTACAGTATCTATACATTATGTATACATTATTTGATCTACTTTTAAATTTAAATATTGATATGATGAATTAATGATGAGATGGAGACAATTTCTGTCATCAATGATATTTTTTATCTGTAGTGTAAATATTATTTAAAAAGTTTCTTTATGATATCTGCACTCCATAAATAGCATTAACTTTATTCTTGTATCTTTTTACATCTGTGAAATATTTCCATTATTTCAGGAGATAAATCAGGCGCGATGAACATGATGGCCGGCAATGGTAGCATCGGTAGCTCACCTGATTGACATTATCAGTAGTACTTGAATATCTTTCAATGAGTATAAGAATTTCAACAACATTAATACATGTACATCGTATTGACATTTTGAAATGATTATTATAGTCAGTCCTATACATTTTATAAATTTTACTCTTTTAAAGGCCATATATGCACTTATTTGTCATAATTCAAATATATTCATGATTTCAATGGAAGTCCAAATGATAAAGTTTTATTATGTTAAACAGAATTTTTATCAGTAACATAAATGCTAAAATCAAAATTTTTTCTATTGATATTCATTATTTTATTTAATATGAATTAATGCTAATTAGTCTTTCTTGTCTTTGAATTATCTAGAAAACATGCAGACCTTATTGAATGAGTACACAGGCCATTGCAGAGCTAATGATGTAAAATGCTGTGTGAATCAAAACTTTTTGGGAAGAAAGTGATCAAGACTTGAAGCTTTGGAGATTTCAGCAGTACGTACATATACATATATATATATATATATATATATATAAGTCATATGAGATACACCATGTATATACATGTATGTATCCCACCTACAGAAAATACACACTAAAATCACCCATCTGCTATCTGTATGGACATGAAGTTTGAACATTTTATTTCAATAACATAAAAGGCATTAGACAAGTACATGTAACATTGAGAGATATTTGCTATAACATAACAGTATACTCATAACAGTAAGATTTACCACATACCTCTCAGCTGCATTAAAGTAATGATATACCAAAATGTCACAGATTTTTGCTTTATGGAGACAATTGTATCATTTAAAGATATCATATATTAGGAGATAACTAATGTTCTAAATCAATTTGTATGTAAGGCTAGAATACATCATACACTAAGAAATTCAAATTCTCCTTCCACTACAGACATCATACACTACAAAATTCAAACTATAATTCTCCAACCACTACAGACATCATACACCAAGAAATTCAGATTCGCCTACCACTACAGACACCATACACTAAGAAACTATAATTCTCCTACCACTGCAGACACCATACACTAAGAAACTATAATTCTCCCGCCACTACAGACATCATACGCTAAGAAATTCTTATTCTCCTACCACTACAGACACCATACACTAAGAAATTCTTATTCTCCTAATACAACAAACAGCATACATTAAGAAATTCAGATTCGCCTACCACTACAGACACCATACACTAAGAAACTATAATTCTCCTACCACTACAGACACCATACACTAAGAAACTATAATTCTCCAACCACTACAGACATCATACAATATGAAATTCTAATTCTCCTACCATTACAGACACCATACACTAAGAAACTATAATTCTCCTACCACTACAGACATTATACAATAAGAAATTCTAATTCTCCTACCACTACTGACATTATGCACTAAGAATTTGTAGTTATCAACCACTACAAACATCATACAATAAGAAATTTAGATTCTCCTAACACTACAGACATTATACACCAAGAAATTCACATTCGCCTACCACTACAGACACCATACACTAAGAAACTATAATTCTCCAACAACTACAGACATCATACACTAAGAAACTATAATTCTCCTACCACTACAGACATCATACACTAAGAAACTATAATTCTCCTACCACTACAGACACCATACACTAAGAAACTATAATTCTCCAACAACTACAGACATCATACACTAAGAAACTATAATTTTCCTACCACTACAGACATTATACACTAAGAAACTATAATTCTCCTACCACTGCAGACACCATACACTAAGAAACTATGATTCTCCTACCACTACAGACATCATACACTAAGAGACTATGATTCTCCAACCACTACCGACATCACTCAGTAAGAAATTCTTATTTTCCTACCACTACAGACACCATACACTAAGAAACTATAATTCTCCTACCACTACAGACACCATACACTAAGAAACTATAATTCTCCAACCACTACGGACATCATACACTAAGAAACTATAATTCTCCTACCACTACAGACACCATACACTAAGAAACTATAATTCTCCAACAACTACAGACATCATACACTAAGAAACTATTATTCTCCTACCACTACAGACACCATACACTAAGAAACTATAATTCTCCTACCACTACAGACACCATACACTAAGAAATTCTAATTCTCCAACCTCTACAGACATCATACACTAAGAAACTATAATTCTCCAACCACTACCGACATCACACAGTAAGAAATTCTTATTTTCCTACTACTACAGACATCATACACTAAAAAACTATAATTCTCCTACAACTACAGACATCATACACTAAGAAACTATAATTCTCCAACCACTACAGACATTATACACTAAGAAACTATAATTCTCCTACCACTACAGACATCATACACTAAGAAACTATAATTCTCCTACCACTACAGACACCATACACTAAGAAACTATAATTCTCCTACCACTACAGACACCATACATTAAGAAACTATAATTCTCCAACCACTACAGACATCATACACAAAGAAACTATAATTCTCCTACCACTACAGACATCACACAGTAAGAAATTCTTATTTTCCTACTACTACAGACATCATACACTAAGAAACTATAATTCTCCTACCACTACAGACACCATACACTAAGAAACTATAATTCTCCAACCACTACAGACATCATACACTAAGAAACTATAATTCTCCAACCACTACAGACACCACACAGTAAGAAATTCTTATTTTCCTACTAATACAGACATCATACACTAAGAAACTATAATTCTCCTACCACTACAGACACCATACACTAAGAAACTATAATTCTCCTACCACTACAGACACCATACACTAAGAAATTCTAATTCTCCAACCTCTACAGACATCATACATTAAGAAACTATAATTCTCCAACCACTACAGACACCATACAGTAAGAAATTCTTATTTTCCTACTACTACAGACATCATACACTAAGAAACTATAATTCTCCTACCACTACAGACATCATACACTAAGAAACTATAATTCTCCAACCACTACAGACATTATACACTAAGAAACTATAATTCTCCTACCACTACAGACATCATACACTAAGAAACTATAATTCTCCTACCACTACAGACACCATACACTAAGAAACTATAATTCTCCTACCACTACAGACACCATACACTAAGAAACTATAATTCTCCTACCACTACAGACACCATACACTAAGAAACTATAATTCTCCAACCACTACAGACATCATACACAAAGAATCTATAATTCTCCAACCACTACCGACATCACACAGTGAGAAATTCTTATTTTCCTACTACTACAGACATCATGCACTAAGAAACTATAATTCTCCTACCACTACAGACACCATACACTAAGAAACTATAATTCTCCAACCACTACAGACATCATACACTAAGAAACTATAATTCTCCAACCACTACCGACATCACTCAGTAAGAAATTCTTATTTTCCTACTACTACAGACATCATACACTAAGAAACTATAATTCTCCTACAACTACAGACATCATACACTAAGAAACTATAATTCTCCTACCACTACAGACATTATACACTAAGAAACTATAATTCTCCTACCACTACAGACACCATACACTAAGAAACTATAATTCTCCTACCACTACAGACACCATACACTAAGAAACTATAATTCTCCAACCACTACAGACATCATACACAAAGAAACTATAATTCTCCAACCACTACAGACATCACACAGTAAGAAATTCTGATTTTCCTACTACTACAGACATCATACACTAAGAAACTATAATTCTCCTACCACTACAGACACCATACACTAAGAAACTATAATTCTCCAACCACTACAGACATCATACACTAAGAATCTATAATTCTCCAACCACTACCGACATCACACAGTAAGAAATTCTTATTTTCCTACTACTACAGACATCATACACTAAGAAACTATAATTCTCCTACCACTACAGACACCATACACTAAGAAACTATAATTCTCCAACCACTACAGACATTATACACTAAGAAACTATAATTCTCCTACCACTACAGACATCATACACTAAGAAACTATAATTCTCCTACCACTGCAGACACCATACACTAAGAAACTATAATTCTCCTACCACTACAGACACCATACACTAAGAAACTATAATTCTCCTACCACTACAGACACCATACACTAAGAAACTATAATTCTCCAACCACTACAGACATCATACACAAAGAATCTATAATTCTCCAACCACTACAGACATCACACAGTAAGAAATTCTTATTTTCCTACTACTACAGACATCATACACTAAGAAACTATAATTCTCCTACCACTAAAGACATCATACAATAAGAAATTCTAATTCTCCTAATCCACTACAGACATCATACACTAAGAAATTCTAATTCTCTGACCACCACAAACACCATACACTAAGAAATTCTAACTCTCTTACCACTACAGACATCATACACTAAGAAATTCTAATTCTCTATCCACTGCAGAAACCATACACTAAGAAACTATAATTCTCCTACCACTAAAGACATCATACAATAAGAAATTCTAATTCTCCTAATCCACTACAGACATCATACACCAAGAAATTCAGATTCTCCTACCACTACAGACACCATACACTAAGAAACTATAATTCTCCTACCACTGCAGACACCATACACTAAAAAGCTATAATTCTCCTACCACTACAGACATCATACAATAAGAAATTCTAATTCTCCTACCACTACAGACACCATACACTAAGAAATTCTAATTCTCCTACCACTACAAACATTATACAATAAGAAATTTAGATTCTCCTACCACTACAGACATCATACACCAAGAAATTCAGATTTTCCTACCAGTACAGACACAATACACTAAGAAACTATAATTCTCCTACCACTGCAGACACCATACATTAAAAAGCGATAATTCTCCTACTACTACTGAGACATCATACACTAAGAAATTCTTCTTATTAACCACTACAGGCACCATTCAGTAAGAAATTATAGTTCTCCAACCACTACAGATACATGTATCATGTAATAAGAAATTCTATTGCTTCTACCATTAAAGACATCACACAGTAAGAAATTCTTATTTTCCTACTACTACAGACATCATACACTAAGAAACTATAATTCTCCTACCACTACAAACATCATACAATAAGAAATTCAGATTTTCCTACCACTACAGACATCATACACTAAGAAACTATAATTCTCCTACCACTGCAGACACCATGCACTAAGAAACTATAATTCTCCTACCACTACAGACACCATACAATAAGAAAATCTAATTCTCCTACCACTACAGACACCATACACTAAGAAAATCTTATTCTCCTACCACTACAAACATCATACAATAAGAAATTATAATTCTTCTACCACTACAGACACCATTCACTACGAAATTCTGATTCTCCTACCACTACAGACACCATACACTAAGAAATTATCATTCTCCTACCACTACAGACACCATACACTAAGAAATTCTCATTCTTCTACCATTACTAACACCATACACTAAGAAATTCTATTTCTTCTACCACTACAGACACCATACAGTAAGAAATTCTAATTCTCCTACCACTACATACATCATACACTAAGAAAGTCTTAATTCTTTTACCACTTCTGACATCATACTCCAAGGAAATATAATTCTCCTACCACTACAGACATCATACAGTAAAAAGTTTTTAATATTCTTCCACCACAGACATCATATACTAAGAACTTATAATTCTCTTGCCACTACTGATATTATACACTTAGAAATTCTAATTGTCCTACCACTACAGACATCACACACCTTAAAAATTAGATGTTTCCTTAGTCTATAAATATATGTAGAAATTAATTTTCTCCTAGCTCTACAGTTATCATACACCTATAAATTAAATATCCCCCACCTACTGTTATGATACACCTTGAAATTAAATATTAAAGTTATCATACACTTTTAAATCAAATATCTCCTATCCCTACAGTTATCATACACCTAGAAAATAATATCTCCTAGCTCTACAGATACCATACACCTATCAATCAAGTATCTCCTACGTACAGATATCATACATCTAGAAATTAAATATTTACTACCCCTACAGTTATCATATCTCCTAGCTTTGCAGATATCATACACCTAGAAATTAGATATCTCCTACCCCAACATTTAACATACACCTAGAAATTAAATATATCCTAGCTTTACAGATATCATACACCTAGAAATTAACTATCTCTTACCTACAGATATCATACATCTAGAAATTAAATATCTCCTACCCCTACAATTACCATACGCCTAGAAATTGAATATCTTCTAGCTCTGCAGTTATCATACATTAAGAAATTAAATATATCCTACCTCAACTGTTATCATACACCTAGAAATTAAATACAAATGTATATCCTACTCATACAGTTATCATACACCTAGACATTAAATATATCTGCCTACAGATATCATACACCTAGAAATTAAATATCTCCTAGCTCAACCATTATCATACACTAAGAAATTAGATATTTCATAGTTCTTAACAGTTATCACACAACTAGAAATTAACTCCTAGCTTTACAGATATCATACACTTAGAAAGTAAATATCTCCTACCTCAACAGTTATCATACACCTAGAAATTAAATATCTCCTAGCTCAACAGTTATACACCTATAAATTAAGTATATCCTACCTTAACAATAATCATACACCTAGAAATTTAGTATCTCCTACCTCTTCTGTTATCATGCACCTAGGAATTAAATATCTCCTACCTCTACAGTTATCATACACCTAGAAATTAAATATCTACTACCTATAGATATCATATCCCTAGAAATTAAATATCTGCTACCTCTATAGTTATCATACACATAGATATTAAATATCTGCTACCTCTACAGTTATCATTTACTTAGAAATTAAATATATTCTACCTCTACAGATATCATACACCTAGAATTTAAATATCTCCTAGCTCACCAGTTATCATACACCTAGAAATTAAATATATTCTACCTCTACAGATATCATACACTTAGAATTTACCTGGTACCTCATACACATATAAATGAAATATGAATGAAATATATTCTACCTTTGCAGATATACACCTAGAAATGAAATATCTCCTACCTCTACAGATATTTTGCACCTAGAGAATAGGTATCTCCTACCTCTACAGTTATCATAGATCAAGAAATAAAATATCCCCTAGATCTGCAGATATCATACACCAAGAAATTAAATATCTCCTACCCCTACAGTTATCATACACCTAGAAATTGAATATCTCCTAGCTCTGCAGATATAATACACTTAGAAATTAAATATCCCCTACCCCTACAGTTATCATACACCTAGACATTAAATAACTCCTAGCTTTACAGATATCATACACTTCGAAATTAAATATCTCCTAGCTTTACAGATATCATACACCTAGAAATTAAATATCTCCTAGCTCAACAGTTATCATACACCTAGAAATTAGATATCATCTCCCTCTACAGATATCATGCACCTAGAAATTAGATATCTCCTACCTCTACAGTTATCATATACCAAGATATTAAATATCTCTTACCTTCAAATATCATACACTTAGAAATTAAATATCTCCTACCCCTACAGTTATCATACACCTAGAAATAAAATATCTCCTAGCTCTGCAGATATAATTACTAAGAAATTTAATATCTCCTAGCTCTACAGTTATCATATAACTAGAAAATAAATAACTCCTAGCGTTACAGATATCATACACTTAGAAATTAAATATCTCATACCTCTACAGATATCATACACATAGAAATTAAATTTCTCCCAGCTCAACAGTTATACACCTATAAATTAAGTATATCCTACCTTAACAGTTATCATACACCTAGAAATTAAACATCTCCTACCTCTTCTGTTATCATGCACCTAGAAATTAAATATCTGCTACCTCTACAGTTATCATACACCTAGAAATTAAATATCTACTACCTATATATATCATATCCCTAGAAATTAATATCTGCTACCTCTACAATTATCATTCACATAGAAATTAAATCTCTCCTAGCTCCAAAGTTATCATACCATTAAAATTAAATACAAATGTATATCCTACCTATACAGACATCATACACGTACAAATAAAATATCTCCTACTTCTACAGTTATCATACGCTTAGAAAGTAAATATATTCCACCTCTACAGATATCATACACCTAGAAATTAAATATCTCCTACCCCTCCAGTTATCATAAGCCTAGAAATTAAATATCCCCGACCTACAAATATCATACACCTAGAAATTAAATATATCCTACCTCTACAATTATCTTACACCTAGAAATTAAATATCTCCTACCTCTACAGTTATCATACACCTTGAAACTAAATATATCTTAGCTTAAGATATCATACATCTAGAAATTAAATATCTCCTATCCCTACAGAAATATCCCTACCTAGAAATATCCCCTAGCTCTACAGAAATCATACACATATAAATTAAATATCTCCTACCTCTACAGATAGCATACACTTAGAAATAAAATCATATTCTACCTCTACAGATATCATACACCTACAAATAAAATATCTCCTAGCTTTACAGATATCATACACCCTAGAAATTAGATATTGTCTACCTCTACAGTTTACATACACCTTAAAATTAAATCATACACTTAGAAACAAAGTATATTCTACCTCTACAGTTATAATACATATTATATCATATGTTATGTCCATACAGGTAGGAGATGTACAATATATTAGTATGTGATGTCCGTACAGGTAGGAGATTTATAATATCTTAGTATGTGATTTCCATACAGGTAGGAGATTTATAATATCTTAGTATGTGATTTCCATACAGGTAGGAGATTTATAATTACTTAGTATGTGATGTCCATACAGGTAGGAGATGTACAATATATTAGTATGTGATGTCCGTACAGGTAGGAGATTTATAATATCTTAGTATGTGATTTCCATACAGGTAGGAGATTTATAATTACTTAGTATGTGATGTCCATACAGGTAGGAGATTTATAATATCTTAGTATGTGATTTCCATACAGGTAGGAGATTTATAATTACTTAGTATGTGATGTCCATACAGGTAGGAGATGTACAGTATATTAGTATGTGATGTCCGTACAGGTAGGAGATTTATAATTACTTAGTATGTGATGTCCATAGAGGTAGGAGATGTACAATATATTAGTATGTGATGTCCATACAGGTAGGAGATTTATAATATCTTAGTATGTGATGTCCATAGAGGTAGGAGATTTATAATAACTTAGTATGTGATGTCCATACAGGTAGGAGATTTATAATATCTTAGTATGTGATTTCCATACAGGTAGGAGATTTATAATATCTTAGTATGTGATGTCCATACAGGTAGGAGATTTATAATTACTTAGTATGTGATGTCCATACAGGTAGGAGATTTATAATTACTTAGTATGTGATGTCCATACAGGTAGGAGATTTATAATAACTTAGTATGTGATGTCCATACACGTAGGAGATTTATAATTACTTAGTATGTGATGTCCGTACAGGTAGGAGATTTATAATTACTTAGTATGTGATGTCCATACAGATAGGAGATTTATAATAACTTAGTATGTGATGTCCATAGAGGTAGGAGATTTATAATTACTTAGTATGTGATGTCCATACAGGTAGGAGATTTATTATTACTTAGTATGTGATGTCCATACAGGTAGGAGATTTATAATAACTTAGTATGTGATGTCCATAGAGGTAGGAGATGTACAATATATTAGTATGTGATGTCCATACAGGTAGGAGATTTATAATATCTTAGTATGTGATTTCCATAGAGGTAGGAGATTTATAATATCTTAGTATGTGATGTCCATAGAGGTAGGAGATTTATAATTACTTAGTATGTATGTCCATACAGGTAGGAGATTTATAATAACTTGGTATGTGATGTCCATAGAGGTAGGAGATGTACAATATATTAGTGTGTGATGTCCATACAGGTAGGAGATTTATAATATCTTAGTATGTGATTTCCATAGAGGTAGGAGATTTATAATTACTTAGTATGTGATGTCCATAGAGGTAGGAGATGTACAATATATTAGTATGTGATGTCCGTACAGGTAGGAGATTTATAATATCTTAGTATGTGATTTCCATACAGGTAGGAGATTTATAATATCTTAGTATGTGATTTCCATACAGGTAGGAGATTTATAATTACTTAGTATGTGATGTCCATACAGGTAGGAGATGTACAATATATTAGTATGTGATGTCCGTACAGGTAGGAGATTTATAATATCTTAGTATGTGATTTCCATACAGGTAGGAGATTTATAATTACTTAGTATGTGATGTCCATACAGGTAGGAGATTTATAATATCTTAGTATGTGATTTCCATACAGGTAGGAGATTTATAATTACTTAGTATGTGATGTCCATACAGGTAGGAGATGTACAGTATATTAGTATGTGATGTCCGTACAGGTAGGAGATTTATAATTACTTAGTATGTGATGTCCATAGAGGTAGGAGATGTACAATATATTAGTATGTGATGTCCATACAGGTAGGAGATTTATAATATCTTAGTATGTGATGTCCATAGAGGTAGGAGATTTATAATAACTTAGTATGTGATGTCCATACAGGTAGGAGATTTATAATATCTTAGTATGTGATTTCCATACAGGTAGGAGATTTATAATATCTTAGTATGTGATGTCCATACAGGTAGGAGATTTATAATTACTTAGTATGTGATGTCCATACAGGTAGGAGATTTATAATTACTTAGTATGTGATGTCCATACAGGTAGGAGATTTATAATAACTTAGTATGTGATGTCCATACACGTAGGAGATTTATAATTACTTAGTATGTGATGTCCGTACAGGTAGGAGATTTATAATTACTTAGTATGTGATGTCCATACAGATAGGAGATTTATAATAACTTAGTATGTGATGTCCATAGAGGTAGGAGATTTATAATTACTTAGTATGTGATGTCCATACAGGTAGGAGATTTATTATTACTTAGTATGTGATGTCCATACAGGTAGGAGATTTATAATAACTTAGTATGTGATGTCCATAGAGGTAGGAGATGTACAATATATTAGTATGTGATGTCCATACAGGTAGGAGATTTATAATATCTTAGTATGTGATTTCCATAGAGGTAGGAGATTTATAATATCTTAGTATGTGATGTCCATAGAGGTAGGAGATTTATAATTACTTAGTATGTATGTCCATACAGGTAGGAGATTTATAATAACTTGGTATGTGATGTCCATAGAGGTAGGAGATGTACAATATATTAGTGTGTGATGTCCATACAGGTAGGAGATTTATAATATCTTAGTATGTGATTTCCATAGAGGTAGGAGATTTATAATTACTTAGTATGTGATGTCCATAGAGGTAGGAGATGTACAATATATTAGTATGTGATGTCCGTACAGGTAGGAGATTTATAATATCTTAGTATGTGATTTCCATACAGGTAGGAGATTTATAATTACTTAGTATGTGATGTCCATACAGGTAGGAGATTTATAATTACTTAGTATGTGATGTCCATAGAGGTAGGAGATCTATAATATCTTAGTACCGTATGTGATATCCATACATGTAGGAGATTTATAATATCTTAGTACCGTATGTGATATCCATACATGTAGGAGATTTATAATATACATGTATTAGTGTGTGATGTCCATACAGGTAGGAGATCTATAATTTATTAGTGTGTGATGTCCATACAGGTAGGATATACCTTATATCTTAGTATGTGATTTCCATACAGGTAGGAGATCTATGATATATTAGTATGTGATGTCCATACAGGTAGGATATACCTTATATCTTAGTATGTGATTTCCATACAGGTAGGAGATCTATGATATATTAGTATGTGATGTCCATACAGGTAGGATATACCTTATATCTTAGTATGTGATTTCCATACAGGTAGGAGATCTATGATATATTAGTATGTTATGTCCATACAGGTAGGAGATCTATGATATATTAGTATGTGATGTCCATACAGGTAGGAGATATCTTATATCTAAGTGTGTGATGTCCATACAGGTAGGAGATACCTTATATCTTAGTATGTGATGGCCATACAGGTAGGAGATCTATGATATATTAGTATGTGATGTCCATACAGGTAGGATATACCTTATATCTAAGTATGTGATTTCCATACAGGTAGGAGATCTACAATATCTTAGTGTGTGATGTTCATACAGGTAGGAGATACCTTATATCTTAGTATGTGATGGCCATACAGGTAGGAGATATCTTATATCTAAGTGTGTGATGTCCATACAGGTAGGAGATACCTTATATCTTAGTATGTGATTTCCATACAGGTAGGAGATCTATGATATATTAGTATGTGATGTCCATACAGGTAGGATATACCTTATATCTAAGTATGTGATTTCCATACAGGTAGGAGATCTATATCTTAGTGTGTGATGTTCATACAGGTAGGAGATACCTTATATCTTAGTATGTGATGGCCATACAGGTAGGAGATCTATGATATATTAGTATGTGATGTCCATACAGGTAGGAGATATCTTATATCTAAGTGTGTGATGTCCATACAGGTAGGAGATACCTTATATCTTAGTATGTGATGGCCATACAGGTAGGAGATCTATAATATATTAGTATGTGATGTCCAAACAGGTAGGAGATACCTTATATCTTAGTATGTGATGTCCATACAGGTAGGAGATCTACAATATCTTAGTGTGTGATGTCCATACAGGTAGGATATACCTTATATCTTAGTATGTGATATCCATACAGGTAGGAGATCCTTTAATTTTTTTGCTAATTTTTTACTGTTGTATAAATTCAGTCGAAGTACTTTGTTGTACTATACTTGTAGATACAGCTTCTAAATGTTTGCATATCACCTGCTGTACAATGTATTGTAAATCTTTTCATACCATTTTTGTAAATCTTCATTTTTTTTCAACAGTATAGTTGTACAGATATGAGTTCTATCATTACTTGTTTCTATTTCAGTTGAATAATGATGTCTTCATGTGGGACAACCAAGCCAGCAATGAAAATAGATTTCTCCAGAAGATTTTCATTTCCTGTGACAATTTTGACAAGCTCCTAAATACATGTACCAAGTCTCTAGAAAATTGTTCATTTGCTGTGACAATTTTTGACTTGCTCCTAAATACATGTTCATGTAAATGTTAGTATTTTCTGTATTCAGTGGTATGAACAAACTAGATATCTTAAATTTCACTTCCACCTACTCCAAATATGATTTCAACATGAATTGGCTCAGTTGTTTGAGCAGTCTTTTCACAAATATGAAACTGACTTTTATTATCCCCTCGCAACTCTGTTGCAGAGAGTTTATAGCATCGCTACTGTGTGTCTGTGAGGGAGGGAGAGAGTGCGTGTGTGTGTCCACATTCTTGTGAACAGCATAGAAGACAAAACAGTCATCATTATTCATAGAAACATTAAACCTTTCACAAATTTTCCCCATGGTGAGAGGTTGAACTGTGTTGATTTTCAAGGTCAAAGTGGACTTGGGCTTAAAATCATTGTAACAAAGTAGAAGACCAAACAATTATTGCAGGATAACCAAACCTCCCACAAATGTTCCTTATGAGAAGAGGATTAACCCTATTTATTTTCAAGATAAAGGGTCAAAGGTCAAGGTCATTATGGACTTGATTCAAAATTATTTTGCTGATGAAATAGAACATGCACTTGCAAGGGGATGCTATGCTTGTGCTGCCTTTATTTAATTCTTTTTTGGTCAGCAAGGGCACTCCATAGAAACAATCATGCGAAGCATATGTATTAACATTTTAATGAATGTTTATAATTACATAACAATTTCATTATGAAGTAAATGCTTGTTGTCAAGAAGATGTTGTTATAAAAATAACTTTGATATGTGTAATCTGAACAAGTAACAAATTACCACAAGTATCAATTTACCATCTCTAAGAACACAATACATGTATATGACATTTCAAAAATTATCATTACTTGACAAAATTATGCTTTTTTGGAATATATCATCTCAACAAGTCTCCATGATTTCTGTGTACTTTGAAATGTGAACATTAATTATAATTTGATTTCAATTTAGTTTGTAATTCTTGATGTCATTTGTGATTTGAATCCTTCTTTCACCAATGTTGTATTTCAGTTACCTGTCAAATAAATGAAATGAAGTATTATTAACACGTTCATATATTTTACAAATATAAAGGTATATTATCATTTCATCTTACAATAAAGGCTATAGAAATTGTACAACTGCATTATTGATTTGTAAATTCACAGAAAAACCCTTGAAGAACATTATAGGATGTCTGACAGGCAAGTCTTAAAATGTTATGTACATTCGAGTGATTTATCGAGCAATCATAACATAGTCCAACTTTCCTATATTAAGAACAAAATACCAGCTAAAAGCAATCCCCTCTGAGTGAATCTTATTTTGGTATTCTCACAACATGGGTAAACACAAAGCTAGACTGTTAAAAAAAGACATGTAACCTTTCACATGTTTAAGCCTAATTATTTGATTTTGACCATTTCGGTGATAATCCTCATTTGGTGTTCAGTCTTGTCACACTTTGCCATGTTGGCCTCCATGTTTGATAGATGTATTATGTGCAAATAGAGTTGGTTGTTTGATCTTAAACATGTTACTTTGACCTTGACCTTTGCTTGGTGTTCAGTCTCAACATGCTTGAGCTGTTAAGCATTACTGATGGAATTATGATGCACATGAATAAAATGAGTATGCATGATGTATCCAGGATGTAGGGTAGTGAGTAGCCATGATACATATTTTATCTGGGATGTATGGTAGTTATTGGTCGTGATACATGTCGTATCTGGGATGCATATGGTGTAGTCATGATACACGTTGCATTTGAGATCAATGGTAGTGTGCAGTCGTGATTTCATGCATCTTGAATGTGTGGTACTGTATATTCATGATACATGATATCTATTGGATGTATGGTAGTAATCGGTCATGATAATAAATGCTGTACATGGGATGTATAGTAGTGTAGTCATGATACATGCAGTATTTCAGTTGTTTTGTAGTTTTCAATTTTGATATATCATGTATCTGGAATGTATGGTATTGTATATCAATGATACATGCTGCATATACTGATATAGTCTTGGAGGTAGTGTATAATGCTACATATTGTATTTTAGTTGTATGATAGTACATGTACACAGTAATGATACATGTTTTGTCTGGGATGTAAGGCAGTTCTTAGTCATGATACACATTTTTAGATGTACAGTAGTGTATCCAGGATGTATGATGGTTATTTGTGGCGATTCATGATGAATGTATCAAAGTGTGAAGTTTTATCCATGATGTATCTGGGATGTAAGGTAGTAAATAATATCATAAATGATGTATCTTTGATGCATCAAAGTGTATAGTCATTATACGTGATGTAGGATTTAAGGTAGTGAAAAGTCATAATACATTATGTATCTTTGATGTATGGTAGTATATAGTCATGATACATGTTGTATATTAGTGTATATTCATGATATATATCACTGCGATGTATGGTAATGTTTAGTCATGATACATGTTGTATCTAGGATTTTAAGTAGTGTATAGTCATGATTCATAAGGTATCTTAGATTTATTGTAGTATGCAGTATGAGACATGTACAAATGTATATTGGATGTATTGTATGGTATAGTAATGTATTGAATAGTCATGATGCATGTTGTGACTGGGATTAATGATAGAATTTAGTCTTACATATCCATCTTGGTTGTACGGTAGTGTCTAATCATAATTCATGTATCTTGAATGCATGTTGGTGTATGGTCATGATACATGATGTATCTAGGATGTATTGTTGTAAATTGTCATTAAACATGATGTATCTGGGATGTATTGTAATAAATAGTCATTATATATGATGAATTTTGGATGTATGGTAGTGTTCAGTCATTATACATGTTGTGACTGGGATGTATGGTAGAAATTGGTCATGATACATATCACATCTTTGAAGGTTAGTATTGTAGTAATAATACATCTTGTATCTTAGATGTATGGTATTTATTAGTCGTGTTGTCTCTGGGATGTATAGTAGTTTAGTCATGATACATGGTGTGTTTGAGATGTATGGTAATGCATAGTCATGATACATGATATATTTGGATGTTTGGTACATGTAGTCTTAAGTCATGATATATAATGTATCTCGGATACAATGTTCTGTTTAGTCAAGATTCATGTTGTATTTGGGATGTGTGGTGCTGTATAGTCATGAGTTATGATGTATCTTGGATGTTTTGTATTGTATAATGATACATATTGCTTCTGGGATGTTTAGTAGTGTAGACTGGTCATGATACATGTATTTCAGATGCATGGTATTATTAAATCATGATTTATTTAGGATTTTAGGTACTTTTTAGTGTCTGATAATACATGTTGTAATAACCTGGTATGTACCTACATGTCACGGGATGGAAATGTCAGTATTGATGTGTACATGTAAGCAAAAGACACTATCGTGACTATGTGAATTGGTTTGTACTGTGTTGAAACTCCATGGTTCGATGTACAAATGTATATATTTAGTACTTACATGCACCTTGGCGATTACTTCTAAAATCAGCTGTCTGAGAAGATATATTACTTTAACTAGGATGTGGCCATCATGAAAGAGTCTCAAATTTATCTGTAAAAAACATATATCACTAGTTAGAAATAGCTTCAGCTTCTTGGTAGGACACAAAATTATCTAAATATGATTTCTTTATCTTTTATGAACTATATATTTTTGCTTAATTTACAGAATTTTACATTTCCATGGTAGAACTGTCAGGTTTGATAACTTTGCTAGGTGTATTTAAATTAATTTTGTTTGGAAAGTGTATATTTGTATTTCATTTAGTGAGTTTTGTGAGCTTACGGTTTCCAGTGAGTTAAGTTCTCTGTCATCACTAACATGTAATCAAATACAGATATACATGTATTGTTAGTTGTTTCCACTGTCAGTTTTGTTTTGATATTTTTCTCCATCATTTCCATCTAAATCTTCTAATAACATCAAAACCTGCTATTAGCCTGAATTCAGTAACTTGTCTGCTTTGAAAGAAAGAGGAATATTCATTAGCATAAAGGATAACTTTTTTGTGATGAATACAATGTATTAGGGCAATATCCTGTAGTAGGATTTTTTTTAAAAAAGATGTGCCCAGACCGGGGGTTGAACCCGGGACCTCTATACCTGCAGGTAAGCACTCTAACCACTGAGCTATCCGAGCCGATACACTTGCCTCTGCCACAACCCTTACATGTAAATGTGGCATTGGCATTGTAATGACTATTTCATTGTACAATTGTATTACATTATTTTAAAAATTACATTTCATTCACTCCTTTTATAACCAGCATAAACATTTTACTCTCACAATTACCTCTGCCCCCTACCTTTTCAATCATTTTGATGTAGGGGTAGGAGTCAAAACCTATTTGGATAATTCATCAGTCACTTATTTCATGTGGAACTTTGCATATAAATTATAATACAGTGATACACACAAATACCCCCCCCCCTCTTTTAATTCAAACGTCTGTTTAGCTTTAAAGGAGAAGGACATGGGTGTAAAAATTGGGGTGTATAATGTATGAAGAAAATGTGGGTGACTACTAGAAAGAAGAACTTAATTGTTTTTTATTACATACTCTGTTTACAATCATTGATACCATACTGAAGTACATGTACATATGACTTATATTCCGACGTTTTTCGGCTAAAACATATCAATATTTCACTGTTTTCTGTGTGAGACTTGCAATGTTGCCCTGATTTTAACATTACAACCATAAAACGTCTTATTCTTGGTTAAAATTTACTTATTTTAGCTATTTTCTGTGTGAACTTACGATTCTGCAGCTGTGCACAATCCAAATGCTTGTATTGTACGAGCGGAGCAGAGAGGTTCCGTAACATTGAACATCCGGGGATTTCGGCACAGCTGCAATGTGCCATATTCATGAATATGGTACATTGCAGCTGTGCCGAAATCCCCGGATGTTCAATGTTACGGAACCTCTCTGCTCCGCTCGTACAATACAAGCATTTGGATTGTGCACAGCTGCAGAATCGTAAGTTCACACAGAAAATAGCTAAAATAAGTAAATTTTAACCAAGAATAAGACGTTTTATGGTTGTAATGTTAAAATCAGGGCAACAATGCAAGTCTCACACAGAAAACAGTGAAATATTGATATGTTTTAGCCGAAAAACGTCGGAATATAAGTCATATGTACATGTACTTCAGTATGGTATCAATGATTGTAAACAGAGTATGTAATAAAAAAACAAGTTCTTCTTTCTAGTAGTCACCCACATTATCTTCATACATTATACACCCCAATTTTTACACCCATATCCTTCTCCTTTAAAGCTAAACAGACATTTGAATTAAAAGAGGGGGGGGGTTAGAATTAAAAGGGGGGGGATTTGTGTGTATCACTGTATATGCAAAGTTCCACATGAAATAAGTGACTGATGAATTATCCAAATATGTTTTGACTTGTACCCCTACATCAAAATGACTGAAAAGGTAGGTGGCGGAGATAATTGTGAGAGTAAAATGTTTATGCTGGTTAAATAAAAGCAGTGAATGAAATGTATTTTTAAAATAATGTAATACAGTTGTACAATGAAATAGTCATTACAATGCCAATGCCACATTTACATGTAAGGGTTGTGGCAGAGGCAGGTGTATCGGCTCGGATAGCTCAGTGGTTAGAGTGCTTACCTGCAGGTATACTCTGAGGTCCCGGGTTCTACCTCCGGTCTGGGCACATCTTTTTTTAAAAAAATCCTACTACAGGGTATTGCCCTAATACATTGTATTCATCACAAAATAGTTATCCTTTATGCTAATGAATTTTCTCTTTCTTTCAATGCAGACAAGTCACTGAATTCAGGCTAATAGCAGGTATTGATGTTATTAGAAGATTTAGATGGACATGATGGAGAAAAATATCAAAACAAAACTGACAGTGGAAACAACTAACAATACATGTATATCTGTATTTGATTACATGTTAGTGGTGACAGAGAACTTAACTCACTGGAAACCGTAAGCTCACAAAACTCACTAAATGCAATACAAATATACACTTTCCAAACAAAATTAATTTAAATATACCTAGCAAAGTTATCAAACCTGACAGTTCTACCATGGAAATGTAAAATTCTGTAAATTAAACAAAAACATATAGTTCATAAAAGATCAAGAAATCATATTTAGATAATTTTGTGTCCTACCAAGAAGCTGAAGTTATTTCTAACCAGTGATGTATGTTTCTTACAGAGAAATTTGAGACTCTTTCATGATGGCCACATCCTAGTTAAAGTAATATATCTACTCAGACAGCTGATTTTAGAAGTAATCGCCAAGGTGCATGTAAGTACTAACTATATACATTTGTATATCTATATTATTTATGGGAACCATGGAGTTACAACACAGTACAAACCAATTCACATAGTCACGATAGTGTCATTTGCTTACATGTACACATCAATACTGACGTTTCCATCCTGTGACATGTAGGTACATACCAGGTTATTACAACATGTATTATCAGACACTGAAAAGTATCTAAAATCCAAAATACTATATATATCCAAAGTACAATCATGATTTAATAATACCATGCATCTGAAATACATGTATCATGACTAGTCTACACTACTAAACATCCCAGAAGCAATATGTATCATTATACAATACAAAACATCCAAGATACATCATAAATCATGACTATACAGCACCACACATCCCAAATACAACATGAATCTTGACTATACAGAGCAATATATCCAAGATACATTATATATCATGACTTAACACTACATGTACCATACATCCAAATATATCATGTATCATGACTATGCATAACCATACATCTCAAACACACCATGTATCATGACTAAACAACTATACATCTCGGAGACAATACAACTAATAAGTACCATACATCTAAGATACAAGATGTATTATTATTACAATACTAACCTTCAAAGATGTGATATGTATCATGACCAATTTCTACCATACATCCCAGTCACAACATGTATAATGACTGAACACTACCATACATCCAAAATTCATCATATATAATGACTATTTATTACAATACATCCAAGATACATCATGTTTAATGACAATTTACAACAAGAACTGCCTTATATCTCAGACAAAACATGTATCATTACTATGTACATGTACTATCATACAACCAAGATACAATATGTAGCATTATAATTTATACACTACCTCCAAGACTATATACAGCATGTATCATTGATATACAATACCATACATTCCAGATACATGATATATCAAAATTGAAAACTACAAAACAACTCAAATACTGCATGTATCATGACTACACTACTATACATCCCATATACAACACTTATCATCATGACCGATTACTACCATACATCCAATAGATATCATGTATCATGAATATACAGTACCACACATTCAAGATGCATGAAATCACAACTGCACACTACCATTGATCTCAAATGCAACATGTATCATGACTACACCATATGCATCCCAGATACGACATGTATCACGACCAATAACTACCATACATCCCAGATACAATATGTATCATGGCTACTCACTACCCTACATCCTGCATACTCATTTTATTCATGTGCATCATAATTCCATCAGGAATGCTTAACAGCTCAAGCATGTTGAGACTGAACACCAAGCAAAGGTCAAGGTCAAAGTAACATGTTTAAGTTCAAACAACCAACTCTATTTGCACATAATACATCTATCAAACATGGAGGCCAACATGGCAAAGTGTGACAAGACTGAACACCAAATGAGGATTATCACTGAAATGGTCAAAATCAAATAATTAGGCTTAAACATGTGAAAGGTGACGTCTTTTTTTTTAACAGTCTAGCTTTGTGTTTACCCATGTTGTGAGAATACCAAAATAAAATTCACTCAGAGGGGATTGTTTTTAGCTGGTATTTTGTTCTTAATATAGGAAAGTTGGACTATGTTATGATTGCTCAATAAATCACTCGAATGTACATAACATTTTAAGACTTGCCTGTCAGACATCCTATAATGTTCTTCAAGGGTTTTTCTGTGAATTTACAAATCAATAATGCAGTTGTACAATTTCTATAGCCTTTATTGTAAGATGAAACGATAATATACCTTTATATTTGTAAAATATATGAACATGTTAATAATACTTCATTTCATTTATTTGACAGGTAACTGAAATACAACATTGGTGAAAGAAGGATTCAAATCACAAATGACATCAAGAATTACAAACTAAATTGAAATCAAATTATACTTAATGTTCACATTTCAAAGTACACAGAAATCATGGAGACTTGTTGAGATGATATATTCCAAAAAAGCATAATTTTGTCAAGTAATGATAATTTTTGAAATGTCATATACATGTATTGTGTTCTTAGAGATGGTAAATTGATACTTGTGATAATTTGTTACTTGTTCAGATTACACATATCAAAGTTATTTTTATAACAACATCTTCTTGACAACAAGCATTTACTTCATAATGAAATTGTTATGTAATTATAAACATTCATTAAAATGTTAATACATATGCTTCACATGATTGTTTCTATGGAGTGCCCTTGCTGACCAAAAAAGAATTAAGTAAAGGCAGCACAAGCATAGCATCCCCTTGCAAGTGCATGTTCTATTTCATCAGCATAATAATTTTGAATCAAGTGACCTTGACCTTTGACCCTTTATCTTGAAAATAAATAGGGTTAATCCTCTTCTGTGGGAGGTTTGGTTATCCTGCAATAATTGTTTGGTCTTCTACTTTGTTACAATGATTTTAAGCCCAAGTCCACTTTGACCTTGAAAATCAACACAGTTCAACCTCTCTCCATGGGGAAAATTTGTGAAAGGTTTAATGTTTCTATGAATAATGATGACTGTTTTGTCTTCTATGCTGTTCACAAGAATGCGGACACACACACACACTCTCTCCCTCCCTCACAGACACACAGTAGCGATGCTATAAACTCTCTGCAACAGAGTTGCGAGGGGATAATAAAAGTCAGTTTCATATTTGTGAAAAGACTGCTCAAACAACTGAGCCAATTCATGTTGAAATCATATTTGGAGTAGGTGGAAGTGAAATTTAAGATATCTAGTTTGTTCATACCAATGAATACAGAAAATACTAACATTTACATGGACATGTATTTAGGAGCAAGTCAAAAATTGTCACAGCAAATGAACAATTTTCTAGAGACTTGGTACATGTATTTAGGAGCTTGTCAAAATTGTCACAGGAAATGAAAATCTTCTGAAGAAATCTATTTTCATTGCTGGCTTGATTGTCCCACATGAAGACATCATTATTCAACTGAAATAGAAATAAGTAATAATAGAACTCATATCTGTACAACTATACTGTTGAAAAAAATGAAGATTTACAAAAATGGTATGAAAATATTTACAATACATTGTACAGCGGGTGATTATGCAAACATTTAGAAGCTGTATCTACAAGTATAGTACAACAAAGTACTTCGACTGAATTTATACAACAGTAAAAAATTAGCAAAAAAATCAAATTCAAGGAATTGTGGTCCCCCGCTTTTGGGTGTTTGTCTTTAAAGGAATGCTTACAGACATCCCCCCATTCTTAAGTTTTAATAATATATCTCATATATTATCAACATTCTAAATATGAAAGATTAACTCCAAGAAAAGGTCAAAAGGTCCAAACTTGTGTTTTGTTTCCAAGGGACAGGGCTTATGAAAAGGTATGCACATGTGAAATATTTAAGACCTATGATTTAAATTACCATCAAAAACTAATGGTAGAGGTTGAAGTTTTTAAATGTGGGTCAACCTCCATGGACAAGGTCACAAGGTCAGAATGTTATTACCAACAGAAAGGTCTCATCACAAGGAATACACATGTGAAATGTGAAAGCCCTATCATTTTCCATTAAAAAGTTATGGACAAGGTTATAGTTTTTTGAAAAGTAGGTCGAACTCAAAGGTCAAGGTCAAAAATTTTGGTATCCATGCAAAGGTCTTGTCACAAGGAATACACATGTGAAATATCAAAGCCCTATCACTTTCCATTCAAAAGTTATGGTCAAGGTTAAAGTTTTTAATAAGTAGGTCGAACTCAAAGGTCAAGGTCACAAGGTCAAAAATTTTGATATCCATGGAAAGGTCTTGTCACAAGGAATACACATATGAAATATCAAAGCCCTATCACTTACCATTCAAAAGTAATGGTCAATGTTAAAGTTTTTAATAAGTAGGTCAAAGTCCAAGGTCAAGGTCACAAGGTCAAAAATTTTGGTATCCATGGAAAGGTCTTGTCACAAGGAATACACATGTGAAATATCAAAGCCCTATCACTTACCATTCAAAAGTTATGCACAAGGTTAAAGTTTTTGTGACTGACGGACAGACGGACGGACAGACAGACGGAGGGACGAACCGGTTTTAATGTCCCCGCGCTTTGGCGAAAGCGGGGGACAAAAAATTAAAGGATCTCCTACCTGTATGGACATCACATACTAAGATATAAGGTATCTCCTACCTGTATGGCCATCACATACTAAGATATAAGGTATCTCCTACCTGTATGGACATCACATACTAAGATATTGTAGATCTCCTACCTGTATGGACATCACACGCTAAGATATTGTAGATCTCCTACCTGTATGGACATCACACACTAAGATATTATAGGTCTCCTACCTGTATGGCCATCACATACTAAGATATAAGGTATCTCCTACCTGTATGGATATCACATACTAAGATATAAGGTATCTCCTACCTGTATGGACATCACACACTAAGATATAAGGTATCTCCTACCTGTATGGACATCACACACTAAGATATAATGTATCTCCTACCTGTATGGCCATCACATACTAAGATATAAGGTATCTCCTACCTGTATGGACATCACACACTAAGATATTGTAGATCTCCTACCTGTATGGACATCACACACTAAGATATCATAGGTCTCCTACCTGTATGGCCATCACATACTAAGATATAAGGTATCTCATCACATACTAAGATATAAGGTATCTCTTATCTGTATGGACATCACACACTAAGATATTGTAGATCTCCTACCTGTATGGACATCACCTACTAAGATATAAGGTATTTTCTACCTGTATGGACATCACACACTAAGATATAAGGTATCTGCTACCCGTATGGACATCACATACTAAGATATAAGGTATCTCTTACCTGTATGGACATCACATACTAAGATATAAGGTATCTCCTACCTGTATGGACATCACACACTAAGATATAATGTATCTCCTACCTGTAGGGCCATCACATACTAAGATATAAGGTATCTCCTACCTGTATGGACATCACACACTAAGATATAATGTATCTCCTACCTGTATGGCCATCACATACTAAGATATAAGGTATCTCTTACCTGTATGGACATCACATACTAAGATATAAGGTATCTCCTATCTGTATGGACATCACACACTAAGATATAATGTATCTCTTACCTGTATGGACATCACACACTAAGATATAAGGTATCTCCTACCTGTATGGACATCACACACTAAGATATAATGTATCTCCTACCTGTATGGCCATCACATACTAAGATATAAGGTATCTCCTACCTGTATGGACATCACATACTAAGATATTGTAGATCTCCTACCTGTATGGACATCACACGCTAAGATATTGTAGATCTCCTACCTGTATGGACATCACACACTAAGATATTATAGGTCTCCTACCTGTACGGCCGTCAGATACTAAGATATAAGGTATCTCCTACCTGTATGGATATCACATACTAAGATATAAGGTATCTCTTACCTGTATGGACATCACACACTAAGATATAAGGTATCTCCTACCTGTATGGACATCACAAACTAAGATATAAGGTATCTCCTACCTGTATGGACATCACACACTAAGATATAATGTATCTTCTACCTGTATGGACATCACACACTAAGATATAATGTATCTCCTACCTGTATGGCCATCACAAACTAAGATATAATGTATCTCCTACCTGTATGGACATCACATATTAAGATATAAGGTATCTCCTACCTGTATGGCCATCACATACTAAGATATAAGGTATCTCCTACCTGTATGGACATCACACACTAAGATATTGTAGATCTCCTACCGGTATGGACATCACACACTAAGATATTATAGGTCTCCTACCTGTATGGCCATCACATACTAAGATATAAGGTATCTCCTACCTGTATGGATATCACATACTATGATATAAGGTATCTCTTATCTGTATGGACATCACACACTAAGATATAAGGTATCTCCTACCTGTATGGCCATCACATACTAAGATATAAGGTATCTCCTTCCTGTATGGACATCACACACTAAGATATAAGGTATCTCCTACCTGTATGGACATCACATACTAAGATATAAGGTATCTCCTACCTGTATGGCCATCACATACTAAGATATAAGGTATCTCCTACCTGTATGGACATCACACACTAAGATAAAAGGTATCTCCTACCTGCATGGACATCACACACTAAGATATAAGATATAAGGCATCTCCTACCTGTATGGCCATCACATACTAAGACATAAGGTATGTCCTATCTGTATGGACATCACACACTAAGATATAAGGTATCTCCTACCTGTCTGGCCATCACATACTAAGATAAAAGGTATCTCCTACCTGTATGGCCATCACACACTAAGATATAAGGTATCTCCTACCTGTATGGCCATCCACACTAAGATATAAGGTATCTCCTACCTGTATGGACATCACACACTAAGATATTGTAGATCTCCTACCTGTATGAACATCACATACTAAGATATAAGGTATCTCCTACCTGTTTGGACATCACATACTAATATATTATAGATCCCCTACCTGTATGGCCATCACGATTCATATACTAAGATATTAGGTATCTCCTACCTGTATGGACATCACACACTTAGATATAAGATATCTCCTACCTGTATGGCCATCACATACTAAGATATAAGGTATCTCCTACCTGTATGAACATCACACACTAAGATATAAGGTATATCCTACCTATATGGACATCACATACTAATATATTATAGATCTCCTACCTGTATGGACATAACATACTAAGATATTTTAGATCTCCTACCTGTATGGAAATATATAATTTCTATGTGTATGATATATGGAAATAGAATATATTTAATTCTTAAGTTTATGGTAACTGTAGAGGTATCTCCTACCTGTATGGACATCACACACTTAGATATAAGATATCTCCTACCTGTATGGCCATCACATACTAAGATATAAGGTATCTCCTACCTGTATGAACATCACACACTAAGATATAAGGTATATCCTACCTATATGGACATCACATACTAATATATTATAGATCTCCTACCTGTATGGACATAACATACTAAGATATTTTAGATCTCCTACCTGTATGGACATCACACACTAAGATATTATAGGTCTCCTACCTGTATGGCCATCACATACTAAGATATTATAGGTCTCCTACCTGTATGGCCATCACACACCAAGATATAATGTATCTTGTACCTGTATGGAAATCACATACTAAGATATAAGGTATATCCTACCTGTATGGACATCACACACTAATAAATTATAGATCTCCTACCTGTATGGACATCACACACTAAGATATAAGGTATCTCCTACCTGTTTGGATATCACATACTAAGATATAAGGTATATCCTACCTGTATGGACATCTCACACTAATAAATTATAGATCTCCTACCTGTATGGACATCACACACTAATATATTATAGATCTCCTACCTGTATGGACATCACACACTAATACATGTATATTATAAATCTCCTACATGTATGGATATCACATACTAAGTTATTATAAATCTCCTACCTGTATGGACATCACATACTAAGTTATTATAAATCTCCTACCTGTATGGAAATCACATACTAAGTTATTATAAATCTCCTACCTGTATGGAAATCACATACTAAGATATTATAAATCTCCTACCTGTATGGACATCACATACTAATATATTGTACATCTCCTACCTGTATGGACATAACATATGATATAATATGTATTATAACTGTAGAGGTAGAATATACTTTGTTTCGAAGTGTATGATTTAATTTTAAGGTGTATGTAAACTGTAGAGGTAGACGATATCTAATTTCTAGGGTGTATGATATCTGTAAAGCTATGAGATATTTCATTTCTAGGTGTATGATATTTTAAGTTAAGATAAGATATATTTAGTTTCAAGGTGTATGATAACTGTAGAGGTAGGAGATATTTAATTTCTAGGTGTAAGATAACTGTAGAGGTAGGAGATATTTAATTTCTAGGTGTATGATATTTGTTGGTCGGGGATATTTAATTTCTAGGCTTATGATAACTGGAGGGGTAGGAGATATTTAAATTCTAGGTGTATGATATCTGTAGAGGTAGAATATATTTAATTTCTAAGCGTATGATAACTGTAGAAGTAGGAGATATTTTATTTGTACGTGTATGATGTCTGTATAGGTAGGATATACATTTGTATTTAATTTTAAGTGTATGATAACTTTGGAGCTAGGAGAGATTTAATTTCTAAGTGTATGTTAACTGTAGAGATTTGAAATATATAATTTCTATGTGTATGATATATGGAAATAGAATATATTTAATTCTTAAGTTTATGGTAACTGTAGAGGTAGGATTCATTTCATTTCTAGGTGAATGATAACTGAAGGAGTAGAAGAAATTTAATTTTAGGTGTATGATATCTGTAGAGCTAGGAGATATTTAATTTCTAGTACATAATACCTGTAGAGGTAGAAAATATATAATTTCAAGGTGTATGATATCTGGAGAGGTAGAATATATTTCATTTCCAAGTGTATGATATCTGTTAAGGTAGGATATATTTAATTTCTAAGTGTATGATATTCGTAGGTATGAGATATTTATTTTCTTAGTGTATGATAACTGTAGGGGTAGGAGATATTTAATTTCTAAGTGTATGGTATCTGTAGAGCTAGGAGATATTTAATTTCTTGTTGTATGATAACAGTAGAGGTAGGATATATTTAATTTCTAGGTGTATGATAACTGTAGAGGTAGGATATATTTAATTTCTAAGTGTATGAAATTCGTAGGTAGAAGATATCTTAGTTTTAGGTGTATATTAACTGTAGAGGTAGAAGATATATATATCTAGATATATGAGATTCGTAAAGCTAGGGGATATTTAATTTCTAGGTGTATGATATCTGTAAAGCTAGGAGATATTTAAATTCTAGGTGTATGATATCTGTAGAGGTAGAATATATTTAATTTCTAAGTGTATGATAACTGTAGAGGTACCAGATATTTAATTTCTAGGTGTATGATAACTGTAGAGGTAGGATATATTTAATTTCTAAGTGTATGATATTCGTAGGTAGGAGATATTTAATTTCTAGGTGTATGATAACTGTAGGGGTAGGAGATATTTGATTTCTAAGTGTATGATATCTGTAGAGCTAGGAGATATTAAATTTCTTGGTGTATGATAACTGTAGAGGTAGGATATATTTAATTTATAGGTGCATGATAACAGTAGAGGTAGGAAATATTTAATTTCTAGGTGTATAATATCTGTAGATGTAGGATATATTTAATTTCTAAGTGTATGATATTTGTAAGTAGGATATATTTAATTTCTAGGTAGATGATAACAGTAGAGGTAGGAGATATTAAATTTATAGGTGCATGATATCTGTAGATGTAGGATATATTTAATTTCTAAGTGTATGATATTTGTAGGTAAGAGATATTTAATTTCATGGTATATGTAGAGGTAGGAGATATTTAATTCATATGTGCATGATGTCTGTAGAGGTAGAATTATTTAATTTCTAGGTGCATGATAACTTGTGAGCTAGGAGATATTTAAATTCTAGGTGTATGATATCTGTTGAGGTAAGATATATTTAAATTCTAGGTGTATGATAATTGTTGAGCTAGGATATATTTAAATTCTAGGGATATGATATCTAGAGGTAGTAGATATTTAATTTCTAGGTGTATGATAACTGTAGAGGTAGAATATATTTAATTTTTAGGTGTATGATAATTGTTGAGCTAGGAGATATTTAAATTCTAAGTGTATGATATCTGTAGAGGTAGAATATATTTAATTTCTATGTGTATGATAACTGTTGAGCTAGGAGATATTTAAATTCTAGGTGTATGATATCTGTTGAGGTAGAATATATTTAATTTCTATGTGTATGGTAACTGTTGAGCTAGGAGATATTTAATTTCTAGATGTATGATATCTGTAGAGGTAGGAGATATTTAATTTCAAAGTGTATGATATCTGTAAAGCTAGGAGTTATTTAATTTCTAGGTGTATGATAACTGTAGGGGTAGGGGATATTCAATTTCTAAGTGTATTATATCTGCAGAGCCAGGAGATATTTAATTTCTAGGTGTATGATAACTGTAGGGGTAGGGGATATTCAATTTCTAAGTGTATTATATCTGCAGAGCTAGGAGATATTTAATTTCTAGGTGTATGATAATTGTAGGGGTAGGAGATATTTGATATCTAAGTGTATGATATCTGCAGATCTAGAAGATATTTAATTTCTTGGTGTATGATAACTGTAGAGGTAGGAGATATCTAATTTCTAGGTGCAAAATATCTGTAGAGGTAGGAGATATTTCATTTCTAGGTGTATATCTGCAAAGGTAGAATATATTTCATTTCTAAGTGTATGAGGTACCAGACATTTAATTCTTAGGTCTATGTTTACTGTGGAGAAGATATTTGATATCTAGATATATGAGATTTGTAGAGCTAGGGGATATCTAAATTCTAACTGTTGAGCTAGGAGATATTTAAATTCTAGGTGTATGATATCTGTAGAGGTAGAATATATTTTATTTCTAGGTGTATGGTAATTGTTGAGCTAGGAGATATTTAAATTCTAGGTGTATGATATCTGTAGATGTAGAAAATATTTAATTTCTAGGTGTATGATAATTGTTGAGCTAGGAGATATTTAAATTCTAGGTGTATGATATCTGTAGAGGTAGCATATATTTAATTTCTATGTGTATGATAACTGGTGAGCTAGGAGATACTTAAATTCTAGGTGTATGATATCTGTTGAGGTAGAATATATTTAATTTCTAGGTGTATGATAACTGTTGAGCTAGGAGATATTTAAATTCTAGGTGTATGATATCTGTAGAGGTAGAATTATTTAATTTCTAGGTGTATGATAACTGGTGAGCTAGGAAATATTTAAATTTTATGTGTATGATATCTGTAGAGGTAGAATATATTTAATTTCTAGGTGTATGATAACTGGTGAGCTAGGAGATACTTAAATTCTAGGTGTATGATATCTGTTGAGGTAGAATATATTTAATTTCTAGGTGTATGATAACTGTTGAGCTAGGAGATATTTAAATTCTAGGTGTATGATATCTGTAGAGGTAGAATTATTTAATTTCTAGGTGCATGATAACTGTTGAGCTAGGAGATATTTAAATTCTAGGTGTATGATATCTGTAGAGGTAGAATTATTTAATTTCTAGGTGCATGATAACTTGTGAGCTAGTAGATATTTAAATTCTATGTGTATGATATCTGTTGAGGTAAGATATATTTAAATTCTAGGTGTATGATAATTGTTGAGCTAGGATATATTTAAATTCTAGGGATATGATATCTAGAGGTAGTAGATATTTAATTTCTAGGTGTATGATAACTGTAGAGGTAGAATATATTTAATTTTTAGGTGTATGATAATTGTTGAGCTAGGAGATATTTAAATTCTAAGTGTATGATATCTGTAGAGGTAGAATATATTTAATTTCTATGTGTATGGTAACTGTTGAGCTAGGAGATATTTAATTTCTAGATGTATGATATCTGTAGAGGTAGGAGATATTTAATTTCAAAGTGTATGATATCTGTAAAGCTAGGAGTTATTTAATTTCTAGGTGTATGATAACTGTAGGGGTAGGGGATATTCAATTTCTAAGTGTATTATATCTGCAGAGCCAGGAGATATTTAATTTCTAGGTGTATGATAACTGTAGGGGTAGGGGATATTCAATTTCTAAGTGTATTATATCTGCAGAGCCAGGAGATATTTAATTTCTAGGTGTATGATAACTGTAGGGGTAGGGGATATTCAATTTCTAAGTGTATTATATCTGCAGAGCTAGGAGATATTTAATTTCTAGGTGTATGATAATTGTAGGGGTAGGAGATATTTGATATCTAAGTGTATGATATCTGCAGATCTAGAAGATATTTAATTTCTTGGTGTATGATAACTGTAGAGGTAGGAGATATCTAATTTCTAGGTGCAAAATATCTGTAGAGGTAGGAGATATTTCATTTCTAGGTGTATATCTGCAAAGGTAGAATATATTTCATTTCTAAGTGTATGAGGTACCAGACATTTAATTCTTAGGTCTATGTTTACTGTGGAGAAGATATTTGATATCTAGATATATGAGATTTGTAGAGCTAGGGGATATCTAAATTCTAACTGTTGAGCTAGGAGATATTTAAATTCTAGGTGTATGATATCTGTAGAGGTAGAATATATTTTATTTCTAGGTGTATGGTAATTGTTGAGCAAGGAGATATTTAAATTCTAGGTGTATGATATCTGTAGATGTAGAAAATATTTAATTTCTAGGTGTATGATAATTGTTGAGCTAGGAGATATTTAAATTCTAGGTGTATGATATCTGTAGAGGTAGCAGATATTTAATTTCTATGTGTATGATAACTGGTGAGCTAGGAGATACTTAAATTCTAGGTGTATGATATCTGTTGAGGTAGAATATATTTAATTTCTAGGTGTATGATAACTGTTGAGCTAGGAGATATTTAAATTCTAGGTGTATGATATCTGTAGAGGTAGAATTATTTAATTTCTAGGTGCATGATAACTTGTGAGCTAGGAGATATTTAAATTCTAGGTGTATGATATCTGTTGAGGTAAGATATATTTAAATTCTAGGTGTATGATAATTGTTGAGCTAGGATATATTTAAATTCTAGGGATATGATATCTAGAGGTAGTAGATATTTAATTTCTAGGTGTATGATAACTGTAGAGGTAGAATATATTTAATTTTTAGGTGTATGATAATTGTTGAGCTAGGAGATATTTAAATTCTAAGTGTATGATATCTGTAGAGGTAGAATATATTTAATTTCTATGTGTATGATAACTGTTGAGCTAGGAGATATTTAAATTCTAGGTGTATGATATCTGTTGAGGTAGAATATATTTAATTTCTATGTGTATGGTAACTGTTGAGCTAGGAGATATTTAATTTCTAGATGTATGATATCTGTAGAGGTAGGAGATATTTAATTTCAAAGTGTATGATATCTGTAAAGCTAGGAGTTATTTAATTTCTAGGTGTATGATAACTGTAGGGGTAGGGGATATTCAATTTCTAAGTGTATTATATCTGCAGAGCCAGGAGATATTTAATTTCTAGGTGTATGATAACTGTAGGGGTAGGGGATATTCAATTTCTAAGTGTATTATATCTGCAGAGCTAGGAGATATTTAATTTCTAGGTGTATGATAATTGTAGGGGTAGGAGATATTTGATATCTAAGTGTATGATATCTGCAGATCTAGAAGATATTTAATTTCTTGGTGTATGATAACTGTAGAGGTAGGAGATATCTAATTTCTAGGTGCAAAATATCTGTAGAGGTAGGAGATATTTCATTTCTAGGTGTATATCTGCAAAGGTAGAATATATTTCATTTCTAAGTGTATGAGGTACCAGACATTTAATTCTTAGGTCTATGTTTACTGTGGAGAAGATATTTGATATCTAGATATATGAGATTTGTAGAGCTAGGGGATATCTAAATTCTAACTGTTGAGCTAGGAGATATTTAAATTCTAGGTGTATGATATCTGTAGAGGTAGAATATATTTTATTTCTAGGTGTATGGTAATTGTTGAGCTAGGAGATATTTAAATTCTAGGTGTATGATATCTGTAGATGTAGAAAATATTTAATTTCTAGGTGTATGATAATTGTTGAGCTAGGAGATATTTAAATTCTAGGTGTATGATATCTGTAGAGGTAGCAGATATTTAATTTCTATGTGTATGATAACTGGTGAGCTAGGAGATACTTAAATTCTAGGTGTATGATATCTGTAGAGGTAGAATATATTTAATTTCTAGGTGTATGATAACTGTTGAGCTAGGAGATATTTAAATTCTAGGTGTATGATATCTGTAGAGGTAGAATTATTTAATTTCTAGGTGCATGATAACTTGTGAGCTAGGAGATATTTAAATTCTAGGTGTATGATATCTGTTGAGGTAAGATATATTTAAATTCTAGGTGTATGATAATTGTTGAGCTAGGATATATTTAAATTCTAGGGATATGATATCTAGAGGTAGTAGATATTTAATTTCTAGGTGTATGATAACTGTAGAGGTAGAATATATTTAATTTTTAGGTGTATGATAATTGTTGAGCTAGGAGATATTTAAATTCTAAGTGTATGATATCTGTAGAGGTAGAATATATTTAATTTCTATGTGTATGATAACTGTTGAGCTAGGAGATATTTAAATTCTAGGTGTATGATATCTGTTGAGGTAGAATATATTTAATTTCTATGTGTATGGTAACTGTTGAGCTAGGAGATATTTAATTTCTAGATGTATGATATCTGTAGAGGTAGGAGATATTTAATTTCAAAGTGTATGATATCTGTAAAGCTAGGAGTTATTTAATTTCTAGGTGTATGATAACTGTAGGGGTAGGGGATATTCAATTTCTAAGTGTATTATATCTGCAGAGCCAGGAGATATTTAATTTCTAGGTGTATGATAACTGTAGGGGTAGGGGATATTCAATTTCTAAGTGTATTATATCTGCAGAGCTAGGAGATATTTAATTTCTAGGTGTATGATAATTGTAGGGGTAGGAGATATTTGATATCTAAGTGTATGATATCTGCAGATCTAGAAGATATTTAATTTCTTGGTGTATGATAACTGTAGAGGTAGGAGATATCTAATTTCTAGGTGCAAAATATCTGTAGAGGTAGGAGATATTTCATTTCTAGGTGTATATCTGCAAAGGTAGAATATATTTCATTTCTAAGTGTATGAGGTACCAGACATTTAATTCTTAGGTCTATGTTTACTGTGGAGAAGATATTTGATATCTAGATATATGAGATTTGTAGAGCTAGGGGATATCTAAATTCTAACTGTTGAGCTAGGAGATATTTAAATTCTAGGTGTATGATATCTGTAGAGGTAGAATATATTTTATTTCTAGGTGTATGGTAATTGTTGAGCTAGGAGATATTTAAATTCTAGGTGTATGATATCTGTAGATGTAGAAAATATTTAATTTCTAGGTGTATGATAATTGTTGAGCTAGGAGATATTTAAATTCTAGGTGTATGATATCTGTAGAGGTAGCAGATATTTAATTTCTATGTGTATGATAACTGGTGAGCTAGGAGATACTTAAATTCTAGGTGTATGATATCTGTAGAGGTAGAATATATTTAATTTCTAGGTGTATGATAACTGTTGAGCTAGGAGATATTTAAATTCTAGGTGTATGATATCTGTAGAGGTAGAATTATTTAATTTCTAGGTGCATGATAACTTGTGAGCTAGTAGATATTTAAATTCTAGGTGTATGATATCTGTTGAGGTAAGATATATTTAAATTCTAGGTGTATGATAATTGTTGAGCTAGGATATATTTAAATTCTAAGGATATGATATCTAGAGGTAGTAGATATTTAATTTCTAGGTGTATGATAACTGTAGAGGTAGAATATATTTAATTTTTAGGTGTATGATAATTGTTGAGCTAGGAGATATTTAAATTCTAAGTGTATGATATCTGTAGAGGTAGAATATATTTAATTTCTATGTGTATGATAACTGTTGAGCTAGGAGATATTTAAATTCTAGGTGTATGATATCTGTTGAGGTAGAATATATTTAATTTCTATGTGTATGGTAACTGTTGAGCTAGGAGATATTTAATTTCTAGATGTATGATATCTGTAGAGGTAGGGGATATTCAATTTCTAAGTGTATTATATCTGCAGAGCCAGGAGATATTTAATTTCTAGGTGTATGATAACTGTAGGGGTAGGGGATATTCAATTTCTAAGTGTATTATATCTGCAGAGCTAGGAGATATTTAATTTCTAGGTGTATGATAATTGTAGGGGTAGGAGATATTTGATATCTAAGTGTATGATATCTGCAGATCTAGAAGATATTTAATTTCTTGGTGTATGATAACTGTAGAGGTAGGAGATATCTAATTTCTAGGTGCAAAATATCTGTAGAGGTAGGAGATATTTCATTTCTAGGTGTATATCTGCAAAGGTAGAATATATTTCATTTCTAAGTGTATGAGGTACCAGACATTTAATTCTTAGGTCTATGTTTACTGTGGAGAAGATATTTGATATCTAGATATATGAGATTTGTAGAGCTAGGGGATATCTAAATTCTAACTGTTGAGCTAGGAGATATTTAAATTCTAGGTGTATGATATCTGTAGAGGTAGAATATATTTTATTTCTAGGTGTATGGTAATTGTTGAGCTAGGAGATATTTAAATTCTAGGTGTATGATATTTGTAGATGTAGAAAATATTTAATTTCTAGGTGTATGATAATTGTTGAGCTAGAAGATATTTAAATTCTAGGTGTATGATATCTGTAGAGGTAGCAGATATTTAATTTCTATGTGTATGATAACTGGTGAGCTAGGAGATACTTAAATTCTAGGTGTATGATATATGTTGAGGTAGAATATATTTAATTTCTAGGTGTATGATAACTGTTGAGCTAGGAGATATTTAAATTCTAGGTGTATGATATCTGTAGAGGTAGAATTATTTAATTTCTAGGTGTATGATAACTGGTGAGCTAGGAAATATTTAAATTCTATGTGTATGATATCTGTAGAGGTAGAATATATTTAATTTCTAGGTGTATGATAACTGGTGAGCTAGGAGATACTTAAATTCTAGGTGTATGATATCTGTTGAGGTAGAATATATTTAATTTCTAGGTGTATGATAACTGTTGAGCTAGGAGATATTTAAATTCTAGGTGTATGATATCTGTAGAGGTAGAATTATTTAATTTCTAGGTGCATGATAACTTGTGAGCTAGTAGATATTTAAATTCTAGGTGTATGATATCTGTTGAGGTAAGATATAATTAAATTCTAGGTGTATGATAATTTTTGAGCTAGGATATATTTAAATTCTAGGGATATGATATCTAGAGGTAGTAGATATTTAATTTCTAGGTGTATGATAACTGTAGAGGTAGAATATATTTAATTTTTAGGTGTATGATAATTGTTGAGCTAGGAGATATTTAAATTCTAAGTGTATGATATCTGTAGAGGTAGAATATATTTAATTTCTATGTGTATGATAACTGTTGAGCTAGGAGATATTTAAATTCTAGGTGTATGATATCTGTTGAGGTAGAATATATTTAATTTCTATGTGTATGGTAACTGTTGAGCTAGGAGATATTTAATTTCTAGATGTATGATATCTGTAGAGGTAGGAGATATTTAATTTCAAAGTGTATGATATCTGTAAAGCTAGGAGTTATTTAATTTCTAGGTGTATGATAACTGTAGGGGTAGGGGATATTCAATTTCTAAGTGTATTATATCTGCAGAGCCAGGAATTTCTTGGTGTATAATGTCTGTAGTGGTAGGAGAATCTAAATTTCTTATTGTATGATGTTTGTAGTGGTAGGAGAATTAGAATTTCTTAGTGTATGGTGTCTGTAGTGGTAGGAGAATTAGTATTTCGTAGTGAATGGTGTCTGTAGTTGTAGGAGAATTAAAATTTCTTATTGTTTGATGTCTGTAGTGGTAGGAGAATTATAGCTTTTTAGTTTATGGTGTCTGCAGTTGTAGGAGAATTAAAATTTCTTAGTGTATGGTGTCTGCAGTGGTAGGAGAATCTGAATTTCTTGGTGAATAATGTCTGTAGTGGTAGGAAAATTAGAATTTCTTAGTGTATGGTGTCTGCAGTGGTAGGAGAATTATAGTGTCTTAGTGTATGATGTCTGTAGTGGTAGGAGAATTATAGTTTCTTAGTGTATGATGTCTGTAGTGGTAGGAGAATTATAGTTTCTTAGTGTATGATGTCTGTAGTGGTAGGAGAATTATAATTTCTTAGTACATGATGTCTGTAGTGGAAGGAGAATTTGAATTTCTTAGTGTATGATGTATTCTAGCCTTACATACAAATTGATTTAGAACAAGTTATCTCCTAATATATGATATCTTTAAATGATACAATTGTCTCCATAAAGCAAAAATATGTGACATTTTGGTGTATCATGACTTTAATGCAGCTGAGAGGTATGTGGTAAATCTTACTGTTATGAGTATACTGTTATGTTATAGCAAATATCTGTCATTGCTACATGTACTTGTCTAATGCCTTTTATGTTATTGAAATAAAATGTTCAAACTTCATGTCCATACAGATAGCAGATGGGTGATTTTAGTGTGTATTTTCTGTAGGTGGGATACATATATACATGGTGTATCTCATATGACTTATATATATATATGTATGTACGTACTGCTGAAATCTCCAAAGCTTCAACTTGATCACTCTCTTCCCCAAAAGTTTTGATTCACACAGCATTTTACATCATTAGCTCTGCAATGGCCTGTGTACTCATTCAATAAGGTCTGCATGTTTTCTAGATAATTCAAAGACAAGAAAGACTAATTAGCATTAATTCATATTAAATAAAATAATGAATATCAATAGAAAAAATTTTGATTTCAGCATTTATGTTACTGATAAAAATTCTTTTTAACATAATAAAACTTTATCATTTGGACTTCCATTGAAATCATGAATTTATTTGAATTATGACAAATAAGTGTATGGCCTTTAAAAGAGTAAAATTTATAAAATGTATAGGACTGACTATAATAATCATTTCAAAATGTCAATACGATGTACATGTATTAATGTTGTTGAAATTCTTATGCTCATTGAAAGATATTCAAGTACTACTGAAAATGTCAATCAGGTGAGCTGCCGATGCTACCATTAAAAAATTGCCATGTGTTCATTGCGCCTGATTTATCTCCTGAAATAATGGAAATATTTCACAGATGTAAAAAGATACAAGAATAAAGTTAATGCTATTTATGGAGTGCAGATATCATAAAGAAACTTTTTAAATAATATTTACACTACAGATAAAAAATATCATTGATGACAGAAAGTCTCCATCTCATCATTATTTCATCATATTAATATTTAAATTTAAAAGTAGATCAAATAATGTATACATAATGTATAGATACTGTACAGTGTACAGGAGCTCGATGCCAACAACCCATGATGATATCCACTTGAACTTTGAGTTTGACTTGACAAAGACTGGAAGGGTGGATGTCATTCAGGGTTGTTGGCGTCAAGCTCCCATGATACTGTATAATATAGTATGAGGTCAAACAATTCCTTCTCTGTTGCCACCACTTAAGTAAACATGCAAGTAGTTCACAGAGATAGAATTAGCAATCATAGTCTAAATCTGCTCTATAATCCTATCTTAATATTATTACTTGAAAATGTAGCTAGTTCAGCTAGTTACATGCTGTGCTAAATTATGCTAATATTACTAGTAATCATATTGAAATTCTGTTTGATTGAGAGGTGAACTGCAAATGAGAATATAGATTAGAAATACTTAGTTAGGATTAGTACAAACACTGATCCTCAAAGTGATGAATTGATATCCAATTATGCAGACTTGTACATGGATGATGCCATTCATGGACTTGAACCTTGGTAATCATAGGAATCAACCTAAAATGTATAAATACAAGATTTAGATATCACTGCATTCATCATGTTCATGAATATATGCATATGTCTGAAATTATCCGCTGAGTAACCCCCTACCTTCTGCCTACATGTAAATTAAAAACTATTTTTAAGAAGAACTTATATTCTCAATTTTATCCTATAAATACATTTGGCTTTAAAGAAACATATATCATGCTTTCATTACATAATGCAGATCTTCAAACTTTGTTCTGGCTCTGAGACTAATTTATTCCATATTAGGAGTTCGATGTCGAGTGAGTAAACACACTGCAGCATCGCAAACACCCCCCTTTACTGTGACATACATTTTTTCTTTCTGCACGTATGTGTGAAGGGGGTGTTTTGAGACGCTGCAGTGCGTTTACTCACTCAGTCTTAAACTCCTGTGTATATTTTCAACCATCCCCCCTTCTAACTTTTTTTACAATGTATCTCAGCCATTCTTAATCTAAATCATCATTTCTATCATTAAAATTTATCATTCTATTTTGAATACTTGCCGCCTTGTCCACTACTAGTAAAGGATACAGTACAGTATGGCGGCGATGGCAAGCAGAAGTTATGTTGTAAGTTTATGAACATCGATTTCAGCATGATCCAAGTCCTCCATAAAGCAATTCTACTAATGCTCTTTATAATTATGACACATGTTCATGATCACAACCATAAAACGTCTTATTCTAGGTTAAAATTTACTTATTTTAGCTATTTTCTGTGTGAACTTACGATTCTGTAGCTGTGCACAATCCAAATGCTTGTATTGTACGAGAGGAGCAGAGAGGTTCCGTAACATTGAACATCCGGGGAACTCGGCACAGCTGCAATGTGCCATATTCCATATTCATGGGGAATCCCCTTCGGGTACACGGCAAAACATGGCCGCTTTTGAAATCTTGTTCCCGACTTTAAAAATAAAATTCTTAATAAGTATAAAGAATTTAAATAATTGAATCATATCACATAAAAGGTCAATCAATAAGACATTGAAGCATGTGTCACTTGTTGAATTATCAGCTGTAACTATGGATGAAAGGTCGATCTAAAAATGATTAATCATACAAAGAAGGTTTTTTTTTCCTGTATTTGCACCTGTAACATTGGGCATGGAAAACATACATTATACCTATGTACAATCTTAAAAAATATTCCTTAAACATCCAAAAGTGGATATCTTGACAAAATTATTTCAATTGTAGGGTACCATGCATGAGTACCTCATACCTACAAATTGTCATGACAATCTGAAGAGTGGTTATAGAAAAGAAGCAGAAAATGTATGAAAATCATCCCCCCTTCCTTTTTACATAAGAAAAAAATTCATAAAAAATCAAAAAAATAAAATTTAAGCATAAAATACATATCAAAGCATAAGGTAAGTTTAATATGATAAATATGTAGTAAATGAGTGTGTAAAATCATACAGTTATTGAGTTATTTAAAGAAGTAGTGCAAAAATGTGCATTTCTGACTAAGTACGAAAAGACGTCAAAAACGCGTCAAAAATTTGACTTCGAAGTGGAACCAAAAATAACAACACTTCTTAAGACATCTCTCTAGATCATCCTGATGCTTTCGGTTTGTCGATACATGCTTCGGTTCTGAAGAAGAAGTTTGTCAAAGGAGGGTACCCCCCGTGACCTACTTTTAGCTGTGGTGGCGCCACCTATTGACAGATCCGGACGAAAAACAACAACACTTGTAGGGGACCATGAGTACTTCAAAGCTACCAAGTTTCATCAAAATCCCTTCAGCCGTTCTGGAGAAGAAGTCGAAAATGTGAAAAGTTTACGACAGACAGACGACACACGACGGACGACGGACGCCGGACGGATCGCTATGACAATAGCTCACTAGAGCCATTGGCTCAGGTGAGCTAAAAAGCATATCAGATCCCCCTTTCCAGAATGATCAGTGACATTCTACATTGTGATTGAATGGCTGTCGTCATCACAAAACAAGACATACTTACCTGATCTGTACATCAAAGTGTACATCGAGACAATCACCGAATTTGACAGGTTTCCATGGAGCTGTTGCGACGGGTGTTGCATGCAATCAGGAGACGCTGACTCTCCCCGGGCACCTGGAGTCACTTTGGAATGTTGTTCATTCCGGGGTTCGCAACCGTTTCGATGGGAATTCTCACGATTTTGCTTTGCCTTCTCGACTTTGAGACTGAATAACTGTTATATAGGATAATAGGTACTTTTTTATGCTTATTTGAAGACGTTTAACATTTCATAGTCTTTGGGCATGTTTCATTGTTTGGATTGACGACGGTTAAGTACCCGAAATGTGCATGTCTGGTCCATGCTGCAAATAAATCTGTTCTTAAATGATGCTATGAATTTGAAGACGTGAAACATCTTTACATGTATTACTTCCTGCTTATTTAAGCCCATTTAACCCACCGATTTCTACTCTTACATATCATTGTACCAACTTTTTAATTTCAAATCTACTGTCATATGTTTTCTCTTCGTGCTGTCTAATTCATTTAGAGAAGACCCAATACATAAGAAGGTTACGTCTAAAATCCGTAACAGCGTAAATGTATCTGACTCGATTGAGTAAGCTTTGACAAACAAATGCAAGCCCATGGGCGGATCCAGGATTTTTTTCAGGGGGGGGGGTCCTACAGTCCGAAATTTTTTGAAGAGCAAAAAAAAAAAAAAAAAACGCAACGCAAGAAACTAAAGTTATTGATAGTTCTGTTTCAAATTATTAATAAAACAGTGACTGAATGTTGAATTTCACGACATAGTTCTTGTTCTAATATGTAAATACAACAATGGCGAGCGACAGCGAGCCAGCGAATTTTTTTTCCGGGAATTGGAATTAACTCCACTATTCGTGTCTTTTTCAGTTTCTTTTCGTCTTTTTAGTGCCCTTGTTTACTGACCTAGGTGTTATGTATATGTGTTGTATATAGGAAAATAACATACATTTATGTAATGAATTCTGGCGAGCGGATGCGAGCCAGAGAAAAATTTTAAATGCTGACGGCAAAATTTGATCAAAATGGAAGATTTCTAATAAAAATTCATATATTTTTCAAATATTATGACAACAAAAGGGTAATTGGGACTTAATCTTATGAAATATGTATATTAGTGAAAAAAAAATTAGCTATGCTTCGAAAATTCCAGGGGGGGTCCAGACCCCCCCCCCCCTCTAGATCCGCGCTTGAAGCCATTCGGATATGATACAATTCGATACAGCTACTAAGGGTAAGGCCATTTCTTTGTTATTTTCTGTTTTGCGTCCTCGTGCTGGTAGGTTTTGAGCCCAAAGTCATAAAACAAAACAAAATTAAAATGATAAAATCGTTAGAAAATCAAATTTTTTCTACAAAAATTAAAGTGAAATCGTTATTTTTTTATATCGTGTAAAAATGTTAAAAGTACTTCAATGATTCAGGACGTTGCGTTATCTGTCATAAAATCAAATGAAACAAGTTTCTGTCAGATTTCACATAGAACTTAGTACGTCACATATTGTGAAAATGTAACTTTGTTTAATGTTCTTGTTTGTTTTTCTACCTGGCTGGCTGGTAGCTTTTTCAATTTCAAAAGGACGCAAAACAGAATAAAAACAAGAAATGGCCTAAGGCATCGAGAATGTGTCGAACAGTTATTGGCTGCCATCATGTTTGATGGATTGGATCTTTAGCATTTGTTTCTCTACGGTTCATGAAATTCCTTGCAGGATTCAAAAGTCACTAAAGGCCCGGCCCATTGCCTGCTAATGAGATTTTGGCTTTCCTATATTAAGCCTCTCGTAAATCCTGTCTTTGCATTTGAAGATCATGTTTTAGGTAAACACCCCAAGGTGTTGCATTGATCTTTGACCGAGACAGTTCAAAACTAAAATAGCTTTATCGCCCTGATCTCTTATCTGCAGCATGAAAGATGCAAAAGCTGTATCTTGAAAACTTCTTCGGTTGTTGCAGTGGCATTGATCAAAATTTGGTATTGATAGTCACCATGCTTGACCTTGAAAGCTCACAATTCGTACGCATAATTTTACATAGGAAGGTTGTACCTTGAAAACGTCTTTGGCAATTGATCTAATCTTAACTTACCTAAGTTTGAATTTGGCCTTGAAAAATCAAAATTTAGAGATATGTTTCTCTATTGATCCTTTATCTGCAATTGAAGTATGAAATCTGTACCTTATACCTTCCAAAACTTATTGCATTAGAACCATAGTCTGCTGTTTCGTTAACAGCTCAAGTTTTACCTTGACCTTTCACTTTGAAAGTTAAGGAACTAAAAAACCCCGTCAAATCCAGTTAAACTGTTTTATTACCCTCATCAATAACTATACAATGAAAAAAATATTTTACTTGCACCTTGTATTTTACATTGGAAGTCCAGCACATATTCTAAAACAGAAAAAATTATGTTGGTTTATCAATTTCTACAACATTCACATATATAAAGTATGTCACATGTGATATGATAAAAGCAAGCAATGTAAAGACAAAGAAAACAATATCGCTGGCGATCCCCACGTCAGTCCATGTGATACGTTTTCTTGGTGCATTATATCCTGTTTCCTTTCCTCCTTTTGTCTCATTTACTTCAAGTCTAGGCAACTTCCCGTCCATGAAATAAGGATTTCCATTGGTCTGTATGACCACCTCTCGCTCATACACACTTTTCTCACGGCGACCGCTTCTACAGCAGCGGCAAAGGATGCAGCTTGCAACAGCAGCGACACAATCTGGCACTTTATGTTCGTCATTTTTGAAGTAAAAACGTAGTCCAATGATGGTAAAAAGCACGACCAATGAGCTGATCATCATATCAATCAGAAGTTTGGTACACAGGAATGAAAACGAGGGGTAAGAGGACTGAGGCAGGTTGTCTGACGCTATCGTTAAAAACACACAAATAGCTAAAAGTAGCGTTATAGAATAGCCAATCCTTTCCCCTGACTCGGGTGGAAGCAAAAATACTAGTAGATTCAGCACGCCCAGCGCCCCTATCGGTAGTATCAAGCTTACAAAGTAAAAAGATGCACGCCTTTTGAGTTGCAGATTCAGTCGCAGGAGTTGTGTAGATTCGGCTACATAAAGAGTATCTAAGTAGCATTCCTGTAACTCCCACTGACCGTTGGCGCTGTATAAATTCTGATTACATTCCGATTCGATTAAACTGAATTGAATCTCGTTTGCTGAATATCCCCAAGGTATAAACTGGACCTCACACCACTGAAAATAGGAAATTTAGAGATTATTATTTGTTCAGATTAGCGTAATAATGATGGCAGTAGGTCAAGGTCATTTTATGAAAATTTGATCAAAGATACATCCAATATGCAAGTTTGGTACATGTAGCAATTATACTTTGCTCAATATTGGCCTTTAAAAGGCAAAATCACTCAAGCGGAAAAAGTAGGTCAAGGTCATTTTATGAAAGTTTGATCAAAGATACATCCAATATGCAAGTTTGGTACATGTAGCACTTATACTTTGCTCAATATTGGCCTTATAAGGCAAAATCACTCAAGCGGAAAAAGTAGGTCAGATGCTGCATCCGATGCATGGGTTCACCTCAGCATCCCAAGATGAATCACTTGTGCAGTTTGGTTACTGTTACTGTGTAGCATCAGTACTTTGTCTTATACAGAACTACCCCAAAAACTTTAACCAGACATTGACAAAGTAATTCAACCGGAAAATGTAGGTCAGATGCTGCATCCGATGCATGGGTTCACCTCAGCATCCCAAGATGAATCACTTGTGCAAGTTTGGTTACTGTAGCATTAGTACTTTGTCAGATACTGAACTACCCCAAAAACTTTAACCAGACACTGACAAAGTCATTCAACCGGAAAATGTAGGTCAGATGCTGCATCCGATGCATGGGTTCACCTCAGCATCCCAAGATGAATCACTTGTGCAAGTTTGGTTACTGTAGTATCAGTACTTTGTCAGATACTGATTTACCCCAAAAACTTTAACCGGACGGGGACGCGGACGCGGACGCCGGGGTTATAGCATAAGCTCATCTCAACTTCGTCGAGGTGAGCTAAAAATGGAAACAGACGCACAGAAACATCAAACATTTTAAAATCATTAATGACAACATATAAAAGGAAGGAGACCAATGTGCACCCAGCGCCGACTTCGGACGGTCATCTGCTATTAGCAAATGGTGTAGTTATCTGGATTACGTGCGCACAACCCTCCCACTTATCCGGATACACAGAGGTATCCATAGACGCACTATTTTGTTGTATAAACATTAAACTTCTCACTGTAAGGTGACATCACAAACAAGAAAGTTAAACGCAGCGGCCTCTTGTAACACAGATTCTATGTAAATAGATCGAAAATATTCTATGGCATGCGTAAAACAGTCTGTGCTCTGCTGGCTGAAGCGAGCTCAATATCAATCACCCCCAGAAGTCTGGCCAACTTTCGGATAGGAAAGAGAATCAGGACCAAGTCTTCTCTGACGAGATTTAAACAAGGCCCATCAGAGAGTCCCGTCGTCACGTTGGCCAGTGTGCAACGATGGGAAAGACATTGGTACAAAACTGTAGATTGGTCCAGTACCATGCCCAGTGTTTTTGTGATGACTTTATGATCATGTCCTCGGTAAAGCAGGCAACCGACTATTTTCTTACATTTGTGGTTGAAGTTTGATCCTTCTAATTTTGTTTATTGGGTCACCGTAAAATGAAGGCAATGAAATTCCCAGTGATACACACTCTGATGCTGGAGTCGTTCCAAATTTTGAAAGAAGTACTGTTCAGAACAGTGATTGTAAAATTTCCAAAACGGTTTTACAAGTTTATGAGATCTAAATCCTGAACTGATAATTTCTTATGTAATTTGTATATTTTCATCATGGAAATCTGAAACAGCACGACTGTCAGCTGTAAAACATGCAGAACAGTCAAAACTCCTGTCAAAGTACAAAGTCAAGGTCCCAACAAAGTTTATGATATCAATAAAAATGAGAGTTGTTGTCACAATTTAGAATATATAGCCCATGTTATGTTATACAAAACCAAAAATGGGTCAAAGTGTAAGGTCAAGGTTACCAGGTCAAAATTCATATATAATTCAAATGAAGATCTAAGTTCAGAGGATTCAACTAAAGTTAAACGCGATACTGAGGGTATCCGGCATTAGCTCTCCGGACATGTGCCCAAGCGAGCCAGAACAATGTCATTTTCCTCCACCCCCAACACATACACAAACAGTACTCAAGATTGCCAAAGTCAAACGAAAAGGTAAGAATTTTTAAAGCTGTGCTTTTATCAAGCACTATATACTGCCATCCATAAATTAGTATACACAATTTCTGTTCATGTTGCTGTTAAAAAATGTACAGGTTCCAGATTATAACTTTATAATTCTGAAGATGAACCTTATAGAAATCAATTGTAACAAACTTGACCCAAATATTAACATTTTATTTTTTTATATAATTCTTTTTTATATAAAAATACACTGCTAAAGACGGTATGGCCGGATTGCAAGTAAGTTTTCGTCACTAACTGGGTCAAGGTCACTAAGTCAAATATTACGATATAAATTGAAAGAACTTGTCAGAGGCAACCTACCTGTATTATATTATGTTTCTACTATATATATAGTTCCTGAGATTGTGCTCAAACCAGAAACTTGACCAAAATTGTTAACTAGGTCAAAGTCACTAGGTCAAATGTTACCGCATAAATTGAAAGGTCTTGCCATGGGCAGCCTTCATGTATAATATAAAGTTTGTACTGCAAATAGTTCCACAGATTTTGCTTCAACCAGAGACTTTAACCAAACTGTTGACGACAGACGGTTACAAGGTTTCTACTGCATACATTTCCAAAGATTTTGCTTCAACCATAAACTTTAACCAAAACCTTTAACTAGGTCGAGATCCAAGGTCAAGGTCACTTGGTAAAAAGTTACCGCATAAATTGAAAAGTCTTGTCATGGGCAACCAGCATGTATAATATAAAGTTTCTACTGCAGACAGTTCCTCAGATTTTGCTTCAACCAGAAACTTTAACTAAAATCTTTAACTAGGTCGATGCCCAAGGTCAAGGTCACTAGGTCAAATGTTACCGCATAAATTGAGAGGTCTTGTCATTAGCAAACTTAGCTGCTACATGTATAATGTAAAGTTTCTATTGCATATAATTCCTTAGATTTCGCTTCAACCACATACTTTAACCAAAATTTGTAAGAAGGTCAAAATCCAAGGTCAAGGTCACTAGGTCATATGTTACGGCATAAATTGAAAGGTCTTGTCATGGGCAAGCTACATGTATAATATAAAGTTTCTACTGCATACAATTCCATAGAGTTTGCTTCAACCAGAAACTTTAACCAAACTGTTGACGACAGACGGTTACAAGGTTTCTACTGCATACATTTCCAAAGATTTTGCTTCAACCAGAAACTTTAACCAAAACCTTTAACTACGTCGAGATCCAAGGTCAAGGTCATCGTCAACCTATAGACCGGAATGGCTTTGCAATCCGGCATAAAATGACAATTTTTGAAAATAAATTGCGTTTATGTAAAAGGTTTCTATTCATATTTTCATTATCACAATTCATAATTTCTAACTATGTGAGGCTTATTATTATGAAGCTTTTAAGTTCAGAATAGAAAAATTGGAATACACTGATAAAGAATTTAGAATGATTTCTCTGTTTGTACAATCATGCTTTAGATATTCTACACAGAAATTTGACCTACTTTAAAATGAATTTAAAAGAGAGAAAATACTTGTTTTCTCATAGTTTATTTTATACAAAATTTCGAAATCGAAATACTCTAGTTGTAAAAATAAGTACATGTGAAAAGCGCCCATTCAATTACCATTCGAACTCAGTATGATATCATGTAAATTGTTAAGGAGGTGTTATGGTGGATACATTTACCTTGTATGCTTGACAAATAAAGCGGGTCGCTTTTAAAGGGCTCATAAAGTGAGCTCAAGAGCCAAACCCTCTCACATGTAGTACAGATTAAGAGGGTAACTTGCCAAAAATGTATAATTATTTGTTTAAGTATGTACGTACATAAATTTGTATATATATTTTTCAAAACCATAGACTGAATCCCCTTCCCCCTGACGGCTTGGACCCCATGGGCTTTTAGATCCTCCTAAGGAAAAGAAAACAGACCCATACCTGAGCGTCATAGGGGTAGTCCTTGATGTTGGCACCACAAAATGTTTCATATTTATCTCCGGGATTCCAATTAGATTGTCCATTAGGGAAGTACCTGACTTGAAGATAACTATTCCCTAACGTCTCCAGCCCATCCTCTCCATTGCCGTTACCCAGTATGACCACAGGGGTCCAGACGTCATCTTGGTTGAACACGATGTGGGTGGTGCCGTTGTAAGCAGACGATTCCCACGTCATACGTTCATCGACCCAGATGATATCGAAATATCCCACTATTGCTAGAGTTCCCGTCATGACATCGAAAGAGTTTACGCTGCTGATGAAAAAACGTACGTAGAGAATGGTTGATGTGGACTGGTCAAAATTTCCTCTGATATTTTTATTGTAGCCTCTAAGCAAATCGGTATGGAGAGTATTTGTGTCGTTTATCACCCAGGAATCAGTTTGTTTGACCAGTGCTACGGCTCCCATCAGTAAAATGAAAATTCTAACTGTCCACATCGCGGATTAATCAATGGCTTTAACTTTCCTTTCGATGTCCAGTGTAAACTGTCAGTATATATTGAAGTTTGCTCTCGGGCAGTGAATTAAGTTGTGACTAAATGGATCGGTAAACACACTTTAAAAATAAATACGTGTTTACCCTTTTGATCAGTCATGCAGAGAAAACCCTGTTACAGGTTTTTGATATATACGAGGGCCGTTCCAAAAGTTCGTGGACACAAGCCTCAAAAATCACATTTGAAGTCGTATGCAAACGAAATTTTCTAGAAATGAAAGGGATACATTCAGAAAGAGAAAACAAAAAATATCAGGATAAAATAATTAGCTAAAAGGGCATAATTGTCACCTTTATACATGAAGGGTAGAGGTTACGGAGCAGTAAAATTTGAGTTGTTGAAATAAACCTACCCCTTTTATCAAATTGCTGAATAAAATTAGACAAAAATATTTGACTATCAATTAAACTTTCTTTATCAATAATACTATTATTTATTATGAAAAGTGCAAAGTTTTAACAAAATTGGACCCGATTTACGACTTTTATGATGAGTTATGCATGATATTGTTGAACAAATCAACCAAAAATTTATGACGTCAGCGCTCTTTACGGAGCACCAGACAGTCATTCAGTTTTGAATTTCAGTTGAATAAAACAGACGGAGACTTTATAGCTGATGGATGCATCTTGATATGGACAAAATACATAAAAACTAATGCTGCTAGAATAGGAGGATTGTGTTTTTATAATGATTAGATACATAAGCACCTGATTTTGGTTGGAGTTGAACAAAAAAGTAAACGAAAATAAGTAAAGTGATGCCGTTTTCTCCCTTAATGGTGACCTGACTTTGAATGATTCAAAGATGAAAGCACAATATGATACAGAAGTAGACATGCACATGAAAATAGAACATATCTTCCTTATCAAAGTACATGAAAAGATATTTAAATTTTATACAGATGAGAGGTGTTGTTATTTCTTTTAAAATGTCAAATTTATAGCGAACATCTGATGACGTCGTTACTTTTTATCAGCTGCTCCGTTACCTAGAACCTTACGTTGTTCAAAAGGGCATTTAGAAGGTTATTATTGACCAATCGTAATGAAAATTCGTATATGTATTCAACATTATCCGTATTATAAGGAAATCAACTTGGCTTTTATCAAATTCTACAGGTTTTTCCTTAAATGGTGTTGTCCATGAACTTTTGGAACAGCCCACGTATACTATTGAAAACCCTCACAATCAGATATATAACATAGTTTTCGGCAAACGTCTGGTTTTTTTTTTTCCGAAAAAAAGCCACTTTCATTTTGGATATACATGTAACTTCTGAATTGTGTATGTATTGGATGTACGCCAAAAACAATTCATTCTTAAAAGATATTGGACAGAATGTTTGAGGCGTACTGGTGTAGAAGAAGTAACCGAACGATTACGGTATAATTGGTATTTGATTTGACGAAACTGGATAAAATTAAGGAAACTTATAAAGTTTCACTACATTGTCAAATCAAGATAAGCTTAAAGTGCATCAAAGATGCAAAGTGCCGAGTTGCAAAACTTGAATGTAAGTATGAATATGCAGACTTAAAATATACATAAATTGTATAACTATATGGTCTCGACAGATGGGAAACATCACAGGCATGTTTTAGTTTGATACACATTCATTTAAAATTCAGAAACCATTTTCAATTACCTGAGTCTTATGAATTTGACCTTTGACCTTTTGATCCCAAACTCAATAGGGGTCATCCTTGATTCATGGAAAACATTTCTGACAAGTTTCATGATTATAGGTACAATACATGCTCCCCTCATAGATGCATGTAATACAGACTCAGATATTGTCCGGAAACCATTTTCAATCATTAGTGATATGACCTTGTTTCATGTTTCAAGTTTCATGATCATAGGTGCAATACAGACTCTAATATGGTCCGGAAACCATTTTCAATCATCTGAGTCCTAAGTTCTTGACAATTTGACCTCAAAATCAATAGGGGTCATCCTCGATTAATGGGAAAAATTTCTGGCAAGTTTCATGTTCATAGGTGCAATACAGGCTCTAATATGGTCCGGAAATCATTTTCAATCATCTGAGTCCTATGACCCTGACCTTTGATCTTTTGACATCAAAATCAATTGGGGTCATCTTTGGTTAGTGTTAAACATTTTTGGCAAGTTTCATTATCATAGGTGCTATATACAGGCTCTATTATAGTCCGGAAACCGTGTTCAATAATCAGAGTCCTATAACCTTGACCTTTGGACCTCAAAATCAATATGGGTCATCCTTGATTCATGTTAAACATATCTGGCAAGTTTCATGATCATAGGCGTATCACAGGCTCTTGTATGGTCCAGAAACCATTTTCAATTATAAATTAAGAGTCATGTGACCTTGACCTTTGACCTCAAAATCAATAGGGGTCATCCTTGACTCATGGTGAGTAAGCGTATGAAGTTTCATTACACTAGCTTGTATCATACTTGACTTGTAGTCCGGAAACCAATTATTGTTGACGCCCAGCCGCCCGCCCGTCTCACATCAAATCAAGTGCCGAGTTTTGCAACTCCGCTAAAAGGGTGAATTGAGGAATATTTTTTGGCCATTAATTAAGAAATGGTAGTTTCGGATTAGATATTACGGCTGGAAAAGGGTAACCTCCTAAAACCTTTAGTAAGAACTATATTTGAGGGAATTTCTTTAATTTTCTACATTTCGGTCTTTGGAAAAGATGTTACTTCAGATTTATCAAAATAGAATTGAAAATCGATCCTTTAGCGAAGTTGTGAAATTGAGGAAATCTTGTGGTTAAAAGATTCGACATAAAAGATTGTGAAAGTCCGAAAATTTTAGATTATTATTTGATAAATATTTGAGACATATGCCAACCATTATTTGTTCCAACTCTCATGTCTCAGTTTAACAAAACAACGAAGTCATCGTGAATAAACCTTCGAAATCGTTCGATTACTTCTTTGACACCAGTATACATTGTCACCATTCAAAGTAGTGTTGTATAATCGGACAAATTTCATAATCGATTATCGGTTTATAATCGGAGAGGATTTTAATCGATTATTTCGATTTAATCGGAAATAATTTTTTCTTGTTTTTACAGAAAAGAATATGACAAGTAATGATAAAACTTCACTAAATCATATGCTAATATACATAGCAAAATGTCTAGAAAGAACTCCAACCATAGAATGATAAAATCCTGTCTAGTAAATGAAATATTTTGTCAAGATCACAGCTGTAATAGTCGGCAACTTAATACGGCCGATGCAGGGATTGGGGGGGGGGGGGATGTCCATACGACCCAAGAGTTAAGTTTTTGTTTATTCAATTGAGGAATCAAGCAATATCTTCGTGGAGTTTAGGATATTATTAAGCATTAGTAAGAATTCGATCGGTTGACAAGCCAGGTATTTAAGCTACGTGCATCTGATCATCATCTCTTGACCAATGATACGGTTCTTGATTTTGAGGTGTCCAAATTTCTGCAAAAGGATCTACTTGTGACTGTCCATTATTAGAATAAAAGATGTCATGTTCTAAGTGGGAGAAAACCCAGACGGCCCTCGATCAGTACTTTCTCTGTCATAATGGATAGTTTTCGGCTTTTCTCTTACATAACCAATAGTATATATATGATAACTATACTACGTATTCCATGTGTATTTACGTGTTACAAAACCTATATCTATTCAAACTGAATTTTTGAAAAGTGCGGACTTTATAGTGTTTGAAGTATAGACGATAGGGCCGTCATATTTCACGTGCATTTCTTGTGACTTTAAAACGTGTATTCTTTGCCCTGGAAGTGACTTTAGGTAACAAACCAGAAGTCTCTGACGAGACTGTAGCTCTCCTGGTTGTTTTGTTTTAAATGCATTCACTCAATGACAAGTCAATAAGATACATACACATAAATATCAATTTCCATTTTTTTTTATACCAGACCATAGCGAGCAGGCGCTCTAACAAAGTATAAGTAGCACAACAAAACAACATATCAATAAGACTGCAACTAGAATATCACTCATATAATTTATAATATCTGAGATATAGTATTTCAAAAAAGAATGTCACACCCACTTTCCAAGATCCTAGGGGCCAGGGTCAACTGGTTCAAATGAACTATCAATGACACAACAAGACTACATAGCCATCATATTGCATAAAGAATTGACTCTCCATCACTAATAGCTTTAGAAGAGTTGAGAGCACAATTGTATAGGAAAAAATTACCACACCCATTTTTAAGACCCTGGGGGCTAGGGGCTCAAAGGAAATATCAGGTGCACAACTAGACCACAGGCTCATCATATTACAAAAGGAATAAAGTCTCGATCATTTATAGTGTCAGAGGAGTTGTGAGCACAACATTACATACAGTTATATCAGAGAAAATGACCACACCCATTTTCCAAGAACCTGGGGGTCAGGGGCTCAAACTAAATATCAGGTGCACAACTTGACCACAGACCAATCATATTACAAAAAGAATTAAGTCTCCATCATAAATAGTGTCAAAGGAGTTGGAAGCAAAAGATTCCACAGAGTTATATAGGAGAAAATGACCGCACCTATTTTCTAAGGTCCTGGGGATCTGGGGCTCAAACCAAATATCAGAAATCAATAATAGTTGGAAGCGCAATATTCCATAGAGTTATATAGGACAAAATGACCACACCCATTTTCTAAGACCCTAGGGGTCTGGGCTCAAACCAAATATCGGGTGCACAATTAGACCACAGACCCATCATATTGCAAAAAGAATTAAGTCTCCATCATTTATAGTGTCAGAGGAGTCGCGAGCACAAGATTACAGACTTATATAGGACAAAATGACCACACCCATTTTCTAAGACCCTGGGGGTCAGGGGCTCAAACAAAATATCAGGTGCACAACTAGACCACAGACCCGCCATAATTGCAAAAAGAATTAAGTCTTCATCATTTATAGTGTCAGAGAAGTTGCGAGCACATGTATAGGAGAAAATGACCACACCCATTTCCTAAGACACTGGGGGTCAAGGGCTGAAACCAAATGTCAAGTGCACAACTAGACCACATACCAAGTAGAATGCAAAAAGAATTAACTTTCTATCTCAGAGGAGTTGAGAGCACAAGAATTGTTTACGTACGGACGGACGCCGGACGAAGGATGATGACATAAGCTCTGACCAGTAGAGCTAAAAATGGATGTTTCTTTGTATGTATAGACCACCAATCTTTTTCAACATCAGTTTTCATTAACATTTCATCTCGCATATTAGATAAATTGTCAATATTGAAATATATGTTCTATAGTACCAATTTTGTTGTACTAGACACGTGTTTCTGATATTTTAAACCTCGTCAGTAGTACCTCATGCCAAACAGTTTAAATAAAGCCAAAGTGAATTTCCCTGGCGCCATCTACAATACAGAGCTTTAATTTCCTCTTGTTGCCAAAATGAGCGGCTCCAAATTTTGTGTACAGTAGGGTTTATTCAGAAGCGTATTTAAGTGAAAAATATGGCCAAAAATTGTTGGAGGTTAGGCGCTAGGAGCTTAATTCTAAACATGACCCCCCCCCCCCCCCCCCCCAAATGCCGAAACTCAACTAAGGACAGAGCTATGCAATGAGGGAGATACCCCTTAGTTCTAGAAATTTAGGTCTAATTTGATGACAGGAAATTTAGAATATATTTCAATGCAGTGCATAAACACTAAAACTAGGTGAGCGATATCCTCGGGGACTTGTCCCATTTTACCTAACCTTATCACTCAAGCGTGAAATGTGGGTCAGATGCAGCCTCCCTACCATGCAATGTGGTCAGCATCCTCAGATGCATCATCCATGCAAGATTGGTTGATGTAGGACTTATAGTAAGACCTGTCCCATTTTACCTAACCTTGTCACTCAATCATGAAATGTGGGTCAGATGCAGTTGCTTAACCCTACAAATTTATATGACCTAGGACTTACAGTAAGGGGGGAATGGACCTGTCCCATTTTACATGAACTACTCAATCAAGCATGAAATGTGGGTTAAATGCAGCCTCCGTACCATGCATTGTAGTAAGCATCCTCAGATGCATCATCAATGCAAGTTTGGTTGCAGCAGAACATCTAGTAAGGCAGAAATGGACCTGTCCCATTTTACCTTACCTGCTCACTGAAGCGTGAAATGTTGTTTAGATGTAGCCTCTGTACCGTGCATAGCAGTAAGCATCCTCAGATGCATCATCCATGCAAGTTTTCGTTGATGTAGGACTTAAAGTAAGGCGGGAATGGACCTGTCCCATTTTACCTAACCTGCTCACTCAAGCATGAAATGTGGGTCAGATGCAGCATCTGTACTATGTACTGCAGTAAGCACCCTCAGTTGCTTCACCCACACAACTTTATATGACCTAGAACTTACAGTAAGGGGGGAATGGACCTGTCCCATTTTACATGAACTACTCAATCAAGCATGAAATGTGGGTCAAATGCAGCCTCTGTACCATGCATTGTAGTAAGCATCCTTAGATGCATCATCAATGCAAGTTTGGTTGCAGCAGGACCTCTAGTAAGGCAGAAATGGACCTGTCCCATTTTACCTTACCTGCTCACTGAAGCGTGAAATGTTGTTTAGATGTAGCCTCTGTACCGTGCATAGCAGTAAGCATCCTCAGATGCATCATCCATGCAAGTTTTCGTTGATGTAGGACTTAAAGTAAGGCGGGAATGGACCTGTCCCATTTTACCTAACCTGCTCACTCAAGCATGAAATGTGGGTCAGATGCAGCATCTGTACTATGTACTGCAGTAAGCACCCTCAGTTGCTTCACCCACACAACTTTATATGACCTAGAACTTACAGTAAGGGGGGAATGGACCTGTCCCATTTTACATGAACTACTCAATCAAGCATGAAATGTGGGTCAAATGCAGCCTCTGTACCATGCATTGTAGTAAGCATCCTTAGATGCATCATCAATGCAAGTTTGGTTGCAGCAGGACCTCTAGTAAGGCAGAAATGGACCTGTCCCATTTTACTTTACCTGCTCACTGAAGCGTGAAATGTTGTTTAGCTGCAGCCTCTGTACCGTGCATAGCAGTAAGCATCCTCAGATGCATCATCCATGCAAGTTTTTGTTGATGTAGGACTTAAAGTAAGGCGGGAATGGACCTGTCCCATTTTACCTAACCTGCTCACTCATGCGTGAAATGTGGATCAGATGCAGCTTCCGTACCATGCAATGTAGTGAGCATCCTTAGATGCAACATCCATGGAAGTTTGGTTGATGTAGGACTTGTAGTTTGGCGGGAATGGACCTGTCCCTTTTTGCTTAACCTATAGTGACGACAGGGCGATAGCATAAGCCCCCATCTACTTCATCGAGGTGAGCTAGAAATTGAACAAAAAAAAAAACCCCTGAACTGACAATAATAAATTTCATTTTTACATGAAAGGAAGAAATTCCAGACCTTAATTTTCTTCATACAAATTTTCAATTTTAGAAATATGTTCATTATAGAATCCAAGAGGAAATATAAGCCATTTCTTAAAACATAGGTAATCACAGATTACGAAGCTCACCTCGTGGCAGCCAAATTCAATTAAATCATATTTCTTAGCACATGTATTTTGACTTTTAAAGGCAAAATCATTCAAGTGGAAAAAGTCATTTTATGAAAGTTTGATCAAAGATACATCCAATATGCAAGTTTGGTACATGTAGCACTTATACTTTGCTCAATATTGGCTTTTAAAGGCAAAATCATTCAAGCAGAAAAAGTAGGTCAAGGTCATTATATGAAAGTTTGATCAAAGATACATCCAATATGCAAGTTTGGTACATGTAGCACTTATACTTTGCCCAATATTGGCTTTTAAAGGCAAAATCCCTCAAGCGGAAAAAGTAGGTCAAGGTCATTTTATGAAAGTTTGATCAAAGATACATCCAATATGCAAGTTTGGTACATGTAGCACTTATACTTTGCTCAATATTAGCTTATAAAGACAAAATCACTCATGCGGACAAAGTAGGTCAAGGTCATTTTATGAAAGTTTGATCAAAGATACATCCAATATGCAAGTGTGGTACATGTAGCACTTATACTTTGTTCAATATTGGCCTTTAAAGGCAAAATCACTCAAGCGGAAAAAGTAGGTCAAGGTCATTTTATGAAAGTTTGATCAAAGATGCATCAAATATGTAAGTTTGGTACATGTAGCACTTATACTTTGCTCAATATTGGCTTTTAAATGCAAAATCACTCAAGTTGAAAAAGTAGGTCAGATGCTGCATTTGATGCATGGGTCCATCCAAAGATGAATCACTTGTGCAAGTTAGGTTACTGTAGCATTAGTACTTTGTCAGATACTGAGCTACCCCAAACTTCTTAACCAGGTCACTCAAGCGGAAAATGTAGGTCAGATGCTGCATCCAATGCATGGGTCCATCTTGGCATCCAAATATGAATCACTTGTGCAAGTTTGGTTACTGTAGCATTAGTACTTTGTCAGATACTGAGCTACCCCAAACTTCTTAACCAAGTCACTCAAGTGGAAAGTGTAGGTCAGATGCTGCATCCGATGCATGGGTCCATCTTGGCATCCAAAGATGAATCACTTGTGCAACTTTGTTTACTGTAGCATCAGTACTTTGTCAGAGACTGAGCTACCCCAAACTTCTTAGCCAAGCCACTCTTAGCTACCCCAAACTTCTTAACCAAGTCACTCAAGCGGAAAATGTAGGTCAGATGCAGCATCCGATGCATGGGTTCACCTCAGCATCCAAAGATGAATCACTTGTGCAAGTTTGGTTACTGTAGCATCAGTACTTTGCCAAATACTGGGCTACCCCAAACGTCTTAACCGGAGTGGGACGCGGACGGGGACGCGGATGCAGACGCGCGGGGGTTTAGCATAAGCTCACTCAACTTCGTCGAGGTGAGCTAAAAATGGACCCCAAAACACTTTCTGAAGAGTTGGGACCCTTCAATTTTTTTTACCAAATGGATGGCAGACATACATACTGACATGTTGCTAAGAACTATTTACATGAGGTATCAAGTATCTTTTTTTTCAGTTTGGAACCAATTCCCTGTTGTAACTCTGCTAAGGGACTTTTTAGGATTAGAAATCTTCAAATAAGAATCTTCCAAATAATAACAGACAGAATAATGATAAATATAGGATTTAAAACTTGAGTGAGCACTGTAAAATGTCCTGGAAGCCAGATACTACCAAAACATTTTAGTGGATGCTGACACTAATGCTATAGGCATACATAGCGTTAATGGAATCTCATCTCAACTTCATCAAAGTATACATTGAAGGAACAGAACATTCTAAGTAATAATTTATGTAATCATTTTATTGTTTCATAAATTAAGGCTCACAGATGACTTTATAATTTGTGTAACAAGTAGAATCAAATAATGGATGCTTTGAATCCTCTTTATAATTACAGATGACTAGAATCCTTAGATGTCAATATACTAGTATATTTCTTTGTAATCTTTTGTTCTGGCACAGTGACAGCTGCTCATGTAGTCATCCAACTTGGTATGTGTGAGGTTGACAGCATACACATAAGGATGGCTTCTACACTGGACCTGATTCTCATAGGAAAGGTTTCTAATGTAGCTCAGGGTGTGATGCTATTCATGATCCTAAAACAAATATATGTAGTTTGAATTAAATTAGTGCATCACATGATAAATCATCGGAATTTCATTGGTTAGGCATGCGGGGACTATGAGAGAATAGTGCCCGGCACCCGGACATTTACTTTTCGCTTAACAGAGTTACATCCCTCAGCAAGTATTATGACATAATGAACAATGCATGAAAGCGAAGTGGGGGGATCGAAATAAAGGACACTTTCCTTTGCTATCTCATATAGAAGTAAATAGCAATTAATTTATTAATTAATACCACAGTCATGTGATGCACGAAACCCATTAATGCCCATTTGTGTTGGTGCTATTCTCTCATAGTGTCTGTCACCTTTTGAAGGTCCTTCCAAAAGCAACACTATGAGAGAATAGCACCAACACAAATGGGCATTAATGGGTAAATTGTAAACGTAGTGCTGGATTACATGACTATGATGTTTTACTACAATCAACAAATAAAGAAAGAGGTTTATTTATTGAATTTTTTTTTGTGTGGAGGTGATCTACTCTAACCATGACCTTGTCCTTCACTTGAATAGGGTATTGATATTGGAGAGAAGTACTACTAAGTTGGACATTTTTTTATAATCCCTTTGATTCTATTCTAAATAAAATGTGATTAATCTAAATCATAATCAATGTGAAAAAAAAAAAGAATACAAGACTGAAGCATATGTCATCTAATTTTAATAGATTCTCCACTATTGTTACAAATTTGTTTTGAATTGTAGCTACACACTTCCTTTTTTACCACTAGACAAATTATGTTTGTAAAATATATGCCCCCCCCCCCCTGGAACAGTTTGACTGTCACGACAGCAATCAGTGAAAGGAAGAAATTACCTTGACCTATTAAACCTGATTTCAATTAGCTTTTTTCCATATTTGAGGTCTTTTTCTCTTAACAGTGACCTTGACCTTTGACCCCAAGATCCTCATATCTTCTAAAGTAACCATAAATCCACTTTTGATTTCAATAGGTTAATGTACTTGAGTTGTCATTTGAAACCATCATTTTCAGTGTATTCTTCCTAACAGTGACCTTGCCCTTTGAAATATTTACCTCAAACTCAAAGGACCCCAAATATCCCAATTTGATGTGGATAGGTGAAAAAATTCTATGTGTATTTTTCCTAACAGTGACCTTGAACATTGACCTACTGACCCCAAAATTCAATAGCTAGGCATTTTCCCTCCCGATAAGTAACATATAAAAGTTGATGTGGATAGGAGAAAGAGTTCTTTAATTATCATATTGAAACCATGATTTTTATGTATTTTTCTTAACAGTAACCTTGACCTATTGGCCCCAAAATCAATAGGTTTCTTTTCCTCTGGATAAGAAATCATATATCCAAATCAAATTGGATATTGAGTTATCATCTGGAAACCAAGATATCAAATGTGTATTTCCTAACAATGACCTTAACCTATTGACCCCAAAATCAATAGGGATCTTCCCCTCTTGATAATTAAGCATATATCCAACTTTGATTTGTTTAGGTGAAATGGTTCATGAATTATCATCTGGAAACTGAAAGTGTGACAGAATGACAGGCAAAGCAAACTTTTAATGCCCCAGCCATTACATCTCGAAAATCATATTATTTGGCAATATTATCACTATGATGATGTAGATACAGTATTGACAACGTCATGATGATGTGTTATTATCATGACATATTGATCACTGTTTAAAAAGTGTTAAAAAAGCTGTCTAATGATGTCATATTGGGCATCTGTTCTTCAAACCATGTTATATATAAAATAGTCTACTCAACTACAAGGGCTCTCACACCCATTTTTGAAATGGGGATATTGGGAAAAATAGTGGCATTTTCTCATAAATTGGGAAAATATAGAAAGTTTGGATGCCTTTGCACTAGAAAATGAGAATTTTTAACTCATGTTGTTGAATTTTCCATGAGGTGTCAAATTGGGAAAAATGGTCAATAAATTGGGGAAAAAGGTACTATTTTCCATTGGGACTGGGGCAGAATATGGACCCTAAATTGGGATGATCGAGAGCCCTGACTACCGTCTCTATCATAAAAGATATCCAATCTTGCATGTCTTTACCTCAAGTGTTTTCCCCTGTCACAAACATGTGGACGTTTTTCGCAGAGTTGATCATGTGACCTGCCCTTTGGTTCCCCACCACACAACTCAGTCTTTGAGCGTCGTACTGGGAGTAGATCACCGTACACGTGATAACCTCCTTATCCGTTCTGTTACGAGTGTCCTGCAGCATGTTACAGAATTCACTGTAGAAGTGTGGATACAGTGGGAGCTCGTAAAATATGATGTGACGGATTCCCCTGACTTTGTATCTACAATATCATAAATGATTTAAAATTAAGTAACTTTCTATATATTCAAGTTGTCCATACCTAATTGTTGTTAAATGATCTGGAAATAATGATAATGATTCATTACGGGGAAAATGGCGTCAAAAACCTTCGCATTCAAAATGCAATAAAACATTAATACCAAATGTATCGCATTGAAACTTTGCGTGTATAAAATAGAAAGTTCAATCTTCATCACAGTGAATTCGTTGACAAATTAACATTACAGGGAAGTAGATGCCACTTCATTGAAAATGGACGATTTCTGAAAGAAAAATTGGAAAATATAAAGGTTTGTAATATTTTAATCCAAAATTTAATTTTTCTCATTTAATCATGAAATCATCTCTGGACATTGTTGATAATTTTGTTAGTTTTTGACAGAATTCCTAATAATTAATCAACAACTACAGTCAATTGGCTCGAAATTGCAATTTTTTGAGCGACAGTGTCATATTTGATTCCAGTATCCTGCCTTTGTTTAAAACACAATTCACCTCATCTTTTCCATATGTAAGTGCAATACATTTATAAAGAATTTGGATGTTAAATCAAAATTAATTTCCCATAGCTTTACAAGAACTGGAATGACACTTACAATATTATGACATCATCAAGAAATTCACGAAAATGTCGATTAATGCATATTTCAAAGTCTCGTAGAAAATTTTCCTGTGGATAGAATCAAATGTTAGTTTGTATAATCATTGACAGATAAGAAATATATAATTTCAGAAATTTTGAGAAAAATTGAATTTGGCGTCCAAGTGTTCAATACCTCCTTAAATACAGAATACGAGTGCATATGGATATCAGAAAAATAGACAATTTAGCCTCTAAAGAACATGGAGGGCATATTGTTTTTTCCAGCCATTTAAAAATTTTATATGTCAAATACATGTATGAAGTCACACTGCAATTTTTTCTTCATAATCTGGTGTATATGATATAAAACCTGTAAGTTTAAAACCATCACAGCCAATATCTTGAAGTCTGATGGGCAAAGTAGCAAATTATTGAAAGGTGTCAATAGTTACCATGGAAACTTTTACATCTACATGTAGAAATTCCAAGAACCTGTTAATTAATGGAGAAAGAAGTGCTAACAATGGAGGAAATATGTTTTTAAAATACCTATATAGCTTACAATATAATGCTCAATACCTTTTGAAGAAGTGAAGTCTCTCTGTGTATAACATGAAGTGTGTTTTACCATGGAAAAACAGAGTCCTAGCTCTCGATACTTGTTTGTTGTTTGAATACCTGATGGCATAAAAAATAAAACGAAATATAAAACTTGGTTTAAAACAGACAGACACGACGTGACTATATGTTCCCCGACATTTTTCGGGAAGCATAAAAATGGTTTAAAAGAATCTTAGAAAATTTATTGTTGATCTAAGGATCAATGATACCCCGCCGGGTGTATGTTGCATATAACCTACTGAAACCATGACTATACATATGGTAGTTGTAAAGGGCATAAGTCTACACATTCATGTAATTGAGCAATATAACCAATATTTAAAATTGTCCTGCTTCACATGGTGTAAAATCTATAACAATGAATTGATTTTCTGAGGTAGTTTTCCTTTAACATGTTTAAATGTCAGGAAACTACAAAACATTGATTCAAGGGACATAACACCTCACAAAATTGAGCAGCATAGCCTATATAGGTTCTTGACCTAAATTTCTGAGTATAAAATCTAAATTTCAGAAATCAATTTATTCTCTGCGAGGGTTTTCTTTTGGATGTTTTGAAATCACGAAATACTGTTTTTTTTCTTAGCTTCAAGGGGCAAACATCTGCACATTATTGAGCTACATGACCCATATTCGATCTTGACCTGTATTTCTTGGTGTAAAAGCTACATTCAAATGTCCAGGAACCACAATATCTTGATTTTTTCTAAGTTTCAAGGGGCATAACTCTGCACGCAATTGAGGGACATGACCCATATTCGAACTTGACCTGTATTTCTTGGTGAAAAAGCTATATGCACAAAATTAATTGATTATCCGCAACAGTTTTCCTTTGAATGTCTGGAAACCACAGGTGGGACAGACGCATGCACAGATGCACGCACACACGGACGGACAGACATGTGCATCACTATATACCCCCTGCATTTTATGGCAGGGGTATAAAATAAATGGTAAAAAGGAGTCTTACCCCTCTACCCTTGGAATGTAAATTGCCTTTTTGCTTTATAATTAATTATGCTGATTGATGTACATGTATTAATGTATCATACAGATAGGTGCCATATAATTTGATTCATAATTGCCTTATTTATTGCTTCGACAGGAAAGCAAGGCAATATTAATTTTAAGTCAATGTACTCACTCTGAAATATGTACAAAGTCAATTTCCTCTCTGGCAAAGTAATTTCTCAATCTCACAAAATCAAAGTAAGATGGTATGTAGATACAGGTCTGTGACATTACTGGGTCCTTGTGATGGGGTAAAACCTGAACACATAATACAAGAAACGGTAGGCAAAATTTAATAAGAAACTAGTAAGGCCATACCAAATTAATTAAATGTTCTTTGGATTTCCTGCACCATATTTTTCAAAATTCAAAAAGTAATATTATAAAAATATAATGCTCTCCCGCACCAATAAATTTCTAGCTCAAGAATTTTTTAGGGTCGGTTCTGATATCTGCAAATTATAAAGCTTCTAGAAGTCTCAGATTCTGCAAATTTTGAAGAAAATGATACTTTTTGTGTTTGAAAAATTTCGTCGGGAGCAAATTTGTTGTCCCATATACATGGCACTAAAAGTAAGGAGGGGGAACGTTCGAAAATCTTTTCCGTACTGCTATGTGCAAGGCTTCCTATTCACCAGATTCCTATGGGGATTCCTTTGTAAGTACGGAAAACATTCACTCGCTTGCACCTTAAAAGCTGCAATACTTAGAAAAAAAATTACATTTTCGCTCGATCGCATCCTTTTTGTCACAAGAAAATCCAAAGAACATTTGATTGACTTGGTATGGCCTAAAGGGTTAGAATAAATCATAAAAGATACATGTAACACTGTATGTGCACTTATTTTAGTGCAGTCTCAATATTTGAATGAATACTAAGTCAAGGTCACAAGTGGAAAAGATTGTGCAAGATACTTCCATCATAAAAATTTGACATAGATGTCTGAAAAATCAAAGTATACATATGGCATAAAAAGTCTAAAGTGGGTAATAGTACAATGTCAAGGTCAGTGTCACTAGGTCAAAATCATAGTATAACACAAAAGGATAATCAAAGCCAACATCCAAGTGAAGAATTTTAAAGTCATCTACTTCATTACTACGATATTGCTTAAACCAGAAAATTAAAAGACAAACGATGGACAGACATTTTCAATCTACATGTATATACTACTATTGCCTCATAGTCTAGACAAATATACCAGACATAAAATGACTAATTTTGTGATGTCACTCAGAACACAACATGTCAACATACATTTGATAGAAGTTTGTTTAAAATACAAACCTTTTTTATAAAGAAGTCAAATCGACTGTCAGCCATATTTGTTACTGATAAGCAATCCACCCTATGAAAGACCTGGAATTATACATGAAGTGACACATGAAAATTAATTACACCTGCATGTTCACACATGTATGTGTAAAATGATTTCAATATTGAGGGTATTCAAACTGTTAAAGAACAGGCATGTTTACTGTCCCATGTTTGACTATTAATATGTGAAATCTTCACAAAAACTTTTTGAAACCACTAGCCCGAAAAGAATTTCTATCAGTTTTTTGTATAGTTTGTACAGTGAAATATCACTAGCCCGACAAAATTTCAACTAGCCACGGTGTTTGGCTAGTGAGTTTTCATAAAGACTGTATGACCTTGGCCTTGCAGTTGACCAATTTGGGTCAAGTCTCATTGCTTGGCAATCCCTGAAAGTTTAATAATGGAAGTATGATGCATATCACTCAAGTTATAGACATGTATGTAAATTCATGACTACCAGACACACAAACAGACAGAATAATCCCTATTCATGTACATGTACATGTACATGTATGTTGCCCTTGCACTGCAAATGAGTTGGTTGATGCCACATCAGATAAATAAACCAAAGATAATTCATCTTTAAAAAAAAAATGTGTACAGTGAACTTGAACATACATGTACATGTATGCTGGCACATGAGAAATGTTGTAATGTAAACATCTTGAAGAACAGACAGTCATGAGGAAGCTTTAATTAGTTACCTGAGGTAATTGTGTGACTATTTGTGATATTGTCCCAGCTGTCTCCTTTTTATGCACCATTATCTTTCCAGCATAGTCTTAAAGTCATTAAGGCTTCACAGAATTGTGTTCAAGAGAGATGCAAAATCATTAAAAGCCTCTGAATAGAATGGTGTGAATCAAACTTATGACGAAAGTGATATTGTTCAAAGATATTAAGCTAACTTGCAGAACTAGTGAGGTTTGAATCAGAAACCTTTATACAACTTCCCTAAACCCAGTTGTCTACTGTAGACCATGTAAACCAGCAAACCTAAATTGAGGAACTTCTAATAAATGAGGAATTTCCTACCTACAGCAGTCAGCTTTGTTATATACATTTAATTAAAGGTAATCAAACAATTAATGGTTGTCATATGAAAATATATGTTAATCTTCAAGGATAGACCATTACATACAGTTCATTTTCACAAAACCCTAAAATACCAAGAAACTGATAAAGAAGTTAATTTCTTAAATCAAAGGGAAACAATCCCAACAGATCTTGACATAAATACTACAGGTCAAGAAAGTATGTGAAATATTGCAACATAGAAGGATTCTGAAAATATGTACAAATGAGTAATCAATTACATGTAAAACATTAAGTGACTTCGGAACCATTGTATAGGTGAGGGACTTAAAGAAAAATAAAGCCTGTGTTTGTGAAACATGAATGCCCCGTTGGCATCTTTGTAAGTATATCACCATTTTCTGTAAAGTAGGTAAAAGGTCAAGGTCAAGGTCACGAGGTCAAAATTTTTGGTATCAATGGAAAGGTCTTGTCACAAGGAATACACTTATGAAATCTCTATCACCTTCCATTCAAAAGTTATGCCCAATGTTACAGTTTTTTGGACAGACAGACAGAAAGTTTTTCGGACAGACAAACAGACAGACAGGCCAAAAACTATATGCCCCCGAACCTTTGATTACGGGGGCATAAAAAAATTGTACCAGACAACACCAGTCTTGTGCATTGTTTTACATAAAGGATACTATTGCAATGCTTGTTGAACAAACTATTAAGTTCTGGTGAAGCCAAGGAACTGAAGATCAAAGTCTGTCTGTAGAACTTGGACCTAAAAATACATGTACAATACAAAATTTACAATGTATTACATGTATCTATATGTTCAAATACTCGAAAGAACACAAGTACCTGTATATTGACATTTTCATATTGATTGAACATAAATCTAAATCTTGCATTTGTATACAAAAGTACATTTCTTAATTACATGTATTTCTAACTTTGTCTTGCAGACACTAATCACAATTACAATACACAGTTCTTAAATTGATTACATTTGCATTTCTCCTCATGACATAATACCATGTGGCAGAATGTTTATTCAAACAGGTTTTCTAAACAGATAAATCATAACAAGACAATCAATGTTTAGGCCTTAAAAATGATGCATTATATAATTTCTATGTGATACACACCATCAGTCCTATTTCACTCACACTTATACAATTTAACTTTCTTTTAAAATTCTAATCCTGTATAATCAAGTTTCAAAGAGAAATTTTCACATTTTACTCAGAAAATAATACCTCATCTTCTTGTACTTATTCTAACACAAATACTTTAGAAGAAGGTAAAAAGACTTCAAACTGACAAAAATGCACTATTAATTTATCATATGGAATAAATGCTTTGCTTTCCATCAGAATTCATAACAAATTACACATTTCATGTAATCTTGAATTATACTTTTATGACAACATAACCTAATTCAAAAACATAAATCTAGCAATCTGATATAACGTACAGTATATGTTTGTTTAACTCTCAGAGTCTTAATCCTAATTACATACCATCCGTTAAGTGTCCACATTCTAACACGTGAGAAGTCAACATCGTGAGCTTCCTGTGGCTGGAGATGGAGGTGACTTAATAGTTGCTGAAAACATAAAGCTTATGTTTGTGAAACACAAATGCCCTCGGTGGCATCTTTGTTAGCATAATCACCATTTTCTGTTAAGTATGTGAAAGGTCAAGGTCAGGGTCACTGGGTTAAAAAAAATGTTGCTTTCAATGGAAAAATGTTGCGAAAAGAAATACACATGTAAAATATCAAAGCCCTATCATTTAATACCATTCAAAAGTTATACCCCATGTTAAAGTTTTTAAAGAATAGGTCAAGCACGATGTCAAAAATTTTGGTATCAATGGAAAGGTCTTGTAACAAGGAATACACATGTGAAATATGAAAGCCCTATCACTTACCATTCAAAAGTTATGCCTAATGCTAAAGTTTTTGAAAAGTAGGTCAAAGGTCAAGGTCAAGGCAACATGGTCAGAAATTTTGGTATCAATGGAAAGGTCTTGTCACATGGAATACTCATGTTAAATATGAAAGACCTATCACTTACCATTAAAAAGTTATGCCCATGTTAAAGTATTTCGGACAAACAGATAAACAAATGGACAGGCCAAAAACTATATCCCCCGAATCTTTGATTCCGGGGGCATAAAAATGAAAATCGTATCTGTAAGTACCTGTGCACATCTAATGATTTGATCCAAACAGAATAGTCGGAATTGATAAATAGGGATCACATATATGTCATCTTTCATAAATCAATTGAATACAATTCTCTTTCTCCAAGTTCTATTCCATCATTAGCTAATTTACTGATATTTGTATTCTCTCTTTTACTGATTTGATGATAAGACTTATTACACTACTCTGAATTATAAAATACTTTAGCAAGTTTTCAAGAATTAAATTTTTGAATTTGTATGCTTATATACATGTATGTATAACCTTTGGAACAGGTTTCAGCCAGTATCTTGATCTATAAATTGAAATGTCACAAAATTCAGGAATCTAAAACAGGCTATGTTTACCGTTATGTGGTCCCAGTTCTGCATGAGGAAGACATCTGTTTGGTCAAATATCAACATCTCTATAGAATTAAGGAAATCATAGTCCCTCTCTTTATCACTGTAACAAAATTATGCAAAGTTTAAGGTTAGAAGATTTCTACATTTCCGTTACAAATAAATAAAACAAAACACTGATCCTGTTAGAATTATTCTTTTGTACATATTTTACATTATAAACTTAGACCAAGGTCATAAGGTCAAAATTTCTTAATAACAAAATGATCTTCAGATTTTTTCCCCCAAAAAAACTTTAAATATTAAGAGAAAGAATAAGGATTCCAAAAATGAAAAGAAAGGTTTTGTCACAAGGGATGCCAGATACTGTTCAATTACATATACATGTACATGTACATATACCTACCCTTCTGCCCCTATAATTGTCCTCAAGCCTAGAGGGGAAGCAAGTATGATATCAGAGGAGTAAAATTTGGTATACAGCTTTAAAGTTTTCTTTGCTACACCGAGCCCTATCCTAAAGTGATCATCGATATTTCCAACAAAAGTTTTTTCATAGTCCTCTGAAAGTGAAAATGACATCAAGCAGCTTTAAAAAAAAAACTTCAATGTGCATGTGCATGAATATTGTCAATTTTACCCATTTCAAAATTCTAACCATAACTCTATAATAAATACAGTAGTCATGTTTCCAACAAAATATCCCCTTAATTAAGCAACATGGTACCAAAGATGGGTAATATAAGAAACTAAATATTATTCATCAAGCATTGCATTTACATATATATATATATTTCTATATTGAAAACATAGGTAATCACAGATTACGAAGCTCATCTCGTGACAGCAAAATTCAATTCAAACATATTTCTTAGTACATGTATATTGGCTTTTAAAGGCAAAACCACTCAAGCATAAAAAGTAGGTCAAGGTCATTTTATGAAAGTTTGATCAAAGATACATCCAATATGCAAGTTTGGTACATGTAGCAGTTATACTTTGCTCAATATTGGCTTTATAGAGCAAAATCACCCAAGCGGAAAAAGTAGGTCAAGGTCATTTTGTGAAAGATTGATCAAAGATACATCCAATATGCAAGTTTGGTACATGTACCACTTATACATGTACTTTGCTCAATATTGGCTTTTAAAGGCAAAATCACTCAAGCAGAAAAAGTAGGTCGAGGTCATTTTATGAAAGCTTGATCAAAGATACATCTAATATGCAAGTTTGGAACATCTAGCACTTATACTTTGCTCAATATTGGCTTTTAAAGGCAAAATCACTCAAGCGGAAAAAGTAGGTCAAGGTCATTTTATGAAAGTTTGATCAAAGATACATCCAATATGCAAGTTTGGTACATGTAGCACTTATACTTTGCTCAATATTGGCTTTTAAAAGCGAAATCACTCAAGTGGAAAAAGTAGGTCAGATGCTGCATCCGATGCATGGGTCCATCTCGGCATCCAAAGATGAATCACTTAAGCAAGTTTGGTTACTGTAGCATTAGTACTTTGTCAGATAATAAGCTACCCCAAACTTCTTATCCAAATCACTCAAGCGGAAAATGTAGGTCAGATGCTGCATCCGATGCATGGGTTCACCTCAGCATCCAAAGATGAATCACTTGTGCCAGTTTGGTTACTGTAGCATCAGTACTTTGTCAGATACTGAGCTACCCCAAACTTCTTAACCAAGTCACTCAAGCAGAAAATGTAGGTCAGATGCTGCATCCGATGCATGGGTTCACCTCAGCATCCAAAGATGAATCACTTGTGCAAGTTTGGTTACTGTAGCATCAGTACTTTGTCAGATACTGAGCTACCCCAAATTTCTTAACCAAGTCAATCAAGCGGAAAATGTAGGTCAGATGCTGCATCCGATGCATGGGTTCACCTCAGCATCCAAAGATGAATCACTTGTGCAAGTTTGGTTACTGAAGCATCAGTGCTTTGTCAGATACTGAGCTACCCCAAACTTCTTAACCAAGTCAATCAAGCGGAAAATGTAGGTCAGATGCTGCATACGATGCATGGGTTCACCTCAGCATCCAAAGATGAATCACTTGTGCAAGTTTGGTTACTGTAGCATTAGTACTTTGTCAGATACTGAGCTACCCCAAACTTCTTAACCAAGTCACTCAAGCGGAAAATGTAGGTCAGATGCTGCATCCGATGCATGGGTTCACCTCAGCATCCAAAGATGAATCACTTGTGCAAGTTTGGTTACTGTAGCATTAGTACTTTGTCAGATATTGAGCTACCCAAAACTTCTTAACCAAGTCACTCAAGCGGAAAATGTAGGTCAGATGCTGCATCCGATGCATGGGTTCACCTCAGCATCCAAAGATGAATCACTTGTGCAAGTTTGGTTACTGTAGCATTAGTACTTTGTCAGATACTGAGCTACCCCAAACTTCTTAACCGGACGCGGACGCGGACACGGACGCGGACGCGGATGCGTGGGGTTATAGCATAAGCTCACTCAACTTCGTCGAGGTGAGCTAAAAATAACAAACGCCGAATTAAAATTCATTGGTATCATCAGGAGAAAAACTTGAGTGTTGAGTTTTAATTCGGCATTTGTTATTTTTTCAATATATTGAAACTTGTGGAGAGACTTATTGACTGTTTATTGATATAAATTTTTATATATTTTAAGTTTTCAGAATCTTACACACCAGTCCTTTCAATGAAATAGTTGATTAAGAAATTATGAATGTTTTATTGGTCTTACCTGGTTTGAAGCCCTTCTTCTCTGTTGGGTTTTCTTCCCCAAATTCAGTTTGAAACCTCTTCTTATTGCTTATCAAACTCTGAAACAGACAAGACAAAACTAGTATGACCAACGGTGAAAACATTGTGTACTTGTGAATAAGTATACATGTAATTACTACTGTACGGTAAAATAATTCATTACTTCAATACTATTACCTTACATGTAGATTCAGTTATGAGTAGGAAAGAAATGATCAGACATAAAACATAAGATACATTTTTTGATTCCTAGTCTAAAACTTCTTGGAAGAAAACACAACTATTTTCTTTCTTTTAGAGATATGCATTGCATGTATCATTATCTGAGACTAGAAATTTTTCTTGAAGAAAAAGTTTAAATCTGAAATTACAAATACTGACATGTACATTTGTATTTGAAAATCGCTTACCTGGTCAGAGGACATCAACAAGCTTGTCATTATATTGACAACTCTCAATGCCGAGTCTCTGAATGGCAGGACAATAAGTACTTTAGGCCTGGTCAATCCTTGGTCTCTATAATCTCTAGAGTAGACAAACATCTTATTATGTTTTGGACAATGACAGATTTATCAGTTCGAAGCAAAATTGTATCAAATCAGAACATATTCTTTATAATACTTGTCAGAAGACAACATTAGCTCAGGTCAAAGTTTTTTTAAAAGGAGGTTAAAGTCCAAAGTCAAAGGTCAAGGTCCCAAATGAAAGGTCTGATCATGAGAAATCTACATGTGAAATACTTTTGTATAAAGCCATACCCCTTATAATTCATGAGATATAGCTCAGGTTAAAGTTTTTTAACGTTGGTCAAACTCCAAGGTAACTAAGTCAAAGGTCAAGGTCCCAAATTAAAGGTCTGGTCAAGAGCAATCTATATGTAGCGCTATCCTTTATAGTTCATGAGACATAGCCCAGATTATAGTTTTGTCCACGCAACAGACATTGAGGCCAACAACAACATTGCCGACACACAGGCTTTGACATTAGCTACCCCCACATTCGTCATGGCTTGCTAAAAATTGCTTCATCTAAAGTCATGAGTCCAAAATTTCTTAGAATTCTGCAATTTCATATTTTTGTAGGGGCATAAGCCAATTATCAGTCTTAAAACCAGTTGGTTTCCAGAAAACAGAACATCAAATAAGAACTTTTTTCTCATATAAGTTTAGGTTAGGGTTAGGTGTAAGGCTAACCCTAATCCTATCCTTGTGAATGTAAAGGGAAGCCCCTAAATTGGCCCTGTTTCTTAACATTTGAATAAATTGAATATTTTTTGTGATTTGAAACTTTGTAAAGTTCTTTATGAAATTATGTGTTGGGATTTTGTAAATAATGCATTTATTACTAGCTTTAAGCCCTTTGAAAACCCCAAAATCAGCAATTTTCCGTGAAATTGCTGCAAAACCTACATGTTTCTTTAAATTGGCCTTGGCCACATGCATCAAGAAACATGAAAAATTTACAAATGTTAGATAATCGTTATATCTTCTTGTCATAAAAGTTTTTTGTTTCTCGACACATGTGGCCACATCGAAATTCTCCACTAAAGACACATTTTCGAGCATTTTTTACCATATTTTCTCAATAATGCAAAAATGATGTCACATGATGACATCACAAGACTTTTAATAATACTTTCCGTTGGTGATATGTTCCTCTTATTGAAAGGGGGATAAATTCATTATATTTTATGTAATATATCAAGTATTTCTCATTAAGTTTAACTTCAAGGAAAAATACAGGGCCGTTTTAGGAGCTTCATGGCCCTACCCCTTTGTCAAATACTCTACATGAGCAATGCATTTTTAGTTCAACGTAATTTTTCTTTTTTTTTTGGTGTGTGTTTTCAAATTTCCTTAGTGCTTTGTGACAAAGATATAAAAACCTAGAGTTGGTGAGGCAAATGCCAGAGATGGGGATCCTGAATGATTTGCACCCGAGAGTCTAGATAGAAAATTTCAAAATCTTCAATATATATCCTAATTGCTCTATGCAGAGAGCAGAAATTTGAAATAGTAATATTATAAACATACTCTGTGTCTGCCCCCAGATCCTTTGATTTTAACTTTGTATTGTGGGTAATAACTCGGCTTCTTGTCCTGAAATGAGTATCCAAGTTAAACATGGTAGTCAAATACATAAAAAAAATTGATGGAAATTTGAATCAAAAACTAACTTGAAATAAGGAAACCTTTGATGAACTCTTCAACTAAATTTATACTTGTTCTTGTACAATAGTTACATGTATGATTGGAAACTAGGTAAGCAGTTTTTTAAGTGGCAAAATTTTCTTTACATCCTTAATTTTCCTGAAATTCCATAATTAAAATCTTTAACATTTCCAGATAATCGTAATTGATAATTAGTGACATTATCATAGATAAAGGCTAATACAATTATCTTAATATCAATACATTTCTTGAATTAATTGAGTAATACAATGCAATTCATTTTCAATATTTGACACACATGATCATGTTCTTTTCAAATTCATCAACAATTACACTTACTTTAATACATGATTTAAAGCATGTAAACAATATACAAGTCGGATCTCTTCGCCATTTCCTATAGTGCGTTCTGGGTAATACAGATCCTATAAAAGTTCAAGAAAACACTGATGATTCATAGATAAATTACAAATATAAAACTATGAGAGAATCCATACAAATATTATTTTACTACTGATGCCTTATATCAAACCAAACAGGAAATAACATCTAAAGGCCTGGTCACACTGTGCTTCATGGCTGTATCACAGCCAAACGCATCAAAAAGGGTCTGTTGTTGCTCGCGTTGAGGCCAAGCTTAAGACGAGTTACAGTCAAGTTATGGACGTGGTAAGATGCATGGAAAAGTTTGAATGCCGTTGGATGCAGAAACAATTTTTGAGCTTCCATTCCGCAAACAACAAACGGCAGCACACGTGGTAAAGACATGCAACGTACTTGAAAGTTGAAACATATTCGATGATCCATGTTCTGGCAGTGATTTAAACCTAGGGAAAACACAGTATGACACAAAAGTTTAGTAGTCTCTGACGGACACAGCACAGTCATTGGACGGGTGTTCTGCATTGGTATCAGGGGTGATATTGTTTGTTTAGCGTCTTATCACAAAAGAGCTTTTTGTCTTAGACGTGGTTGAATGTGGTTAGCGGTGCTTTAGCAGTGTTTCAGTGGTGGAACAGCCACTGACGGTTATACCCCAGTACAAGCCACAGCCAGGGAAGAAATTACCACTTACCACCGCGTCCAGTAGATTTTTTAATGTGATCTAGACGTGGGGTGCAGCGTGACTGGGCCTAAAGATGATATGACCAGATTTAAAAGCTGCATTATTTTTTCATGAAATAAAAACCTACGTAGGTCAAAATGTCTGTCATACAGTCAAAGTCACAAGGCAAGTGTCTGATCTCAAAGAATATACATGTAAAATATCAAAGTTATATCCCTTAAAGTTCAATGTAGTGTACATGTAATTCAAAATCATACATATCAGGTCATGGCCAATGCCTGAAATCAGTTATTCATGTCATGTTTTATATCTCCTTTAAGAGCATTTATGTGATATTTTGTGTAGCATCAATACAATTTAATCTGATTCAAAATTATGCTTTCAATACCAACGAAGGTCAATCCTGCAATAAACTATACTTTCGAAGTTCTATCTCTATAACATGTTTCAATATTTAAGTCTTACCTAAAAGTCAAGGCCAATACTTGATATCAATAAAACCCTCTTGTACACTCCATGACAATTTTAAACTAGAGCACTGACAAAGTCAGAAAGGGCCCCGCGGGCCACTTCTTTAAGAAGTTGAATGTGAAGGCAACAAGGTCAACATGGTTGGCAACAAAAGAATTGCTGCCAGAGGAATAGAGGCAAACATACAATGCAGTATTCCAATGTCATCTATTTATTTATCAAAGCCCCATCTCTTACGGTACAACAGTTATGGCCAATGTTAAAGTTTTTCAAATGTAGGTCAAAGGTCACGGTCAAGGTCACATGATCAAAAAATGTTGGTACCAACAGAAAGGTCTTGTCACAAGGAACACACATGTCAAATATCAAAGCCCCATCTCTTAAGGTACAATAGTTATGGCCAATGTTAAAGTTTTTCAAATGTAGGTCAAAGGTCACAGTCAAGGTCACATGATGAAAAATGTTGGTACCAACGGAAAGGTCTTGTCACAAGGCACACTCATGTAAAATAAAAAAGCTCTACCTCTTACAGTGCAGAAGTTATGGCCAATGTTAAAGTTTTTGCTGACGGACAGACGGACAGACAGACAGACGGACAGATGGACAGAGTGATTACTATAGGGCACCCGCCTAGTGGCGGGGCCCTAATAATGAATTATGTTGTATGGTATTAGTATGTTCAGATATATGGACAACAAAATTTCATAAGCCAGATTTACTTCATAATCTGGCCAATAATAGTTATCAATTGTGGCACCATATGGTATACTGTCAACGTGCCGGTAATTTGCACAAATCAATGGACTTCAAAATTTTCCCCAAACAAAAAAAATCCCTGCTGCATTCTCATTAAGACAGAGACATTTCTATTGCAAATATTTCCCCCACACCAAATATCTTAATGTTATGATCATGAATCAGCGAAAATAACATGTTTACTGTACATGTATTTACGTTTGATAAGTACACATTAAAACTTGTTCATTTTGGAGTATTTTCATGATTATTTTTGAATTCTTAGAAAGTCTGATATTCAAATTCTGATTTTAAAAAGACACATGAAACAAGAATTTCATACCTGATATTTGTTCAAAACATGAAAAATGTGGTGCTGGAAGTTAGTTAAGCCACCTGCTTAAAAATCAAAAAAAATATCATCATCATTCTTATACATGTACATGTAATTCATTATTTTGAGAGGAGTCTAACATTTTTTTCCAAATAAGAAAGATCACCTTATAAAAATATATCTATGTCACCTTATAAAAGTTGACATGATACTTGAAGAATATTGTAAATAAATATTTCAAAAAGAAATATTTCTTCAACCTTTAGTTTTCTTTCCATCGATTCCACAAAATTCCCGGTTAGTTTTTTCAACTGAATCGCACAGTTTATGCTTCACCTTCAAGAAAACAATAAAACCTCATATATATACATGTATCTGCAACTGAACGCATATTCACACAAAAAATTCATTACAATGGTATGTATACCTGAAAATGAGATTCTAGCAGTTGCTTTTATCACATTTTGGACATAGTTTATAATTTGAATGGTTAACAATAGAGATGACTCAAGGTTAGCGATAGAGATACAGTGTAATAGATATTACATGTATCAGCTAATGTACTTGTTTATTTTTAAACAATTTCAAGATTAACTTTTGAGAGAAACAAATACTTATTTAAGATTAAACATCAAGTGAATCTTTTTGTACATATAATAACTGATTTTTGCAATTAAAATTGTCTACTACAGACCCTTACATGATAAGGTTAGCTCAGATCACTTGTGTCTCTTTGCATGGTATTTTATCCACTCAAAACAACGAAATGACGTCATGGCGCAGCAGTGCATGCCACAGTTTAGAGTGTTATGACGTCATTTTATTTTAAAATGTCACACAAAAAGGCAAAAGTGATTTGAGTGAACCTTTTCACAATAGGGTCTATAGAATTAATCACAGCAATTTATATGTAAACCATGACTGATGATGTTTGAACACAGTTTTTGCCAATAACATCAGGTAAACATTATACAAATATGGATTGGGTATGACTTCAATATGCAAAAATATTGCACGGCTATGACATATATATTGACCGAGGCCGAGGTCAATATACTGTGTCGTAGCCGTGCAATATTTTTGCATATTGAAGTCATACCCAGTCCATCTTTGTTATATTATATAATCACAACTCTTCTATTAAAATCCAAATCTTACTAAAGGTCTTTTTTACTATCCAAACTCTTATCACTTGAAATATTTTACCACAAGATCTACCTATGTTTTTCTATGAAATGCAAAAAAAAAAGACAATCATGGAACCACCATCACATGGCATTTTTGGAGACTTCATATATTACAAAAGAAAACATGCATTAAATTCTTCTTGTAACATCGCTTCTCATTTGGCACCGTATTTGATGTCATTGATCAAATGACGTCAAGTACACATCAAAATCTACCTGTTGCACGGATTTGGTTCATCAAACATCTTTATTTCTCATGATTTATTGGAATCATTGCCCAATCGTGAGTAATTCATACATTTTTTCCCAATTCTATATGTAGAATTGAAAGCGAGGCACACAACTGTGCAATATCGTAAAATACGGAACGCTAACTAGCAATCTGATTGGTTGATACAAATCACTTATATAATATATAGGGATATTTTGGGGAGATTACTGATTTAATACTATATTACATAAGAAGGTGCTCATCATGTTCATTTATGTTCAACAAGTAAATCTGAGTTTAGTACCAATGCAGTAAAGTGAAAAAAAGTACATGTCTTACATGCATTGCTTTGAGGTCTTTTTCTTCTGTCACATTCTTGTTATCAGTTGCCATGGGTGAAACCAGCGTACATCTCCCAATATGTGGAATCTATTGAACAGAACATTACATAAAGAAGTTTTTGGAAAGTTGACATACAAGTACAGAGGACTCCTGTTAATCTGATAGTCAATTTGCCCCTATCAAATGCAATTTTAACATGATGCAAAACTTCTTCTATATTCAATAGGGCTGTCAAATCGGACGTTCTTCATTAACCGGTCAATCAGCACCTTTTCTGATCGAGTACCCGGTTACTTGTATCAATTTCATATGTGTTACATCACATAATTCATTTTAATTCAAAGGTGTAAGGTGTCTCGAATTCAATTCTGGGCTTTGGTTTCAGAAAATTGTTATATCCGCCTCAAAGTTGCTTTATGACTGAAATAACATTCAAGCAAGGATGTATAGTTTAATCATTAATAATACTTTCCTAGTTCAAGCGACGTAAAATTCTCAATTATTCAGCCACTTTAATTCAAACTAACAAACAGAAATCTTATCGTGAAAATGAAATTTAATTCAGAAAGTGTAATTCATTCGTGATATGAATCATAATTCAAACAAGCAATAATAAATTTAAAGTTAATCACAATTTTTTAGACGTATTGGAAACTTGTCGTTATTGTCAAAACGTTTACACACAAAGGAACAGTTTATAAACATTCTCATTCAGAGAGTTTATTTTTGTTTAGAAAAATAATAACTGTTTACACAACCCACGCCTCGTGTAGTACAAATAACAGTGGACAAGGGTAATCAAAATTGAACATCTATTCAGTAGTACAAACAATCTATTATAATATGACCTGTGGAGGTTCAAGATATACCTTCATATTGATTAATTGTCAAAACATTCAAAGAGGGAAGTGTTCTGTCGCACAACAAACAAACACAAAAATAAAGCGGGATGGCATTTTCATAAAAGTTTCATTTTATTTATACCATTTTTAACAAGTGCTTGATTACACAGTTTACTAACCGATACTTGATTCGTTTGACGGTAAACTGGTCAACTGGGTACTCGTTGACAACCCTAATATTCAATTTTAGTTATGGATCCTTCTGACATAAAGCTACATGAATAAACATAAATGACATTAAGTTGGTTTTGTTTGGTTTCCTTTTTTTATGGCAAAAATTAATCCCCAAGAAGTGGACAAAATTTTGTCTTACTCAAGTTATCCTAATTGAGTTTGTTTATCAGAATATACATGTAATCATTTTGCATGGTCCATGGCATTTATCTTAACTTCTGTAACGAGTCAATAAAACTTCAAAATTCATCAGAACTACCAGTCTTCACCAAACTCACTAGCCTAACACATGAGGCTCAATATACAATTATCTACTTGTGACTATACAGACCTGGTCAGGTATTGGTTGACCTAGGCCGAAGACAGAGGTTAATCATTGCCTGAACAGGTCTGTATAGTAACGAGTAGACTGAAATCAAAAATCAATACCTGCTTTGCTTTATTAAATTATCAGGATTTTGTTTCACATTTGCATTGTAATGTTATGCAAAGTCAAAGTCTAACACTACAAAAATCAATGCATGTGCTGATTATTATTACATCACTGAATCCCAAATAGACCACTTTCGAGCGTTAGCGGTTAACTCACTCTGAGATACACTCTATCAAATGGCATATCCACGAGTCAGAAATAAGCAAAATCGGCCATAATTCCTGATCATTTAATAAAATATTTTGCGGGGCTAGCAGAAATTTTCTAACAAACTATACAATGGGCAAGTAGAATTTGTCCATGGCTAGTGGATAAAAAAAGTTCTGTGAAGACTGCTTCATAACAAACTTTACACCTGTTTTAATTAAGGAGGGTTTTCAAGTACAAGGCTGATATCAAAACCAAGTAGAATTGAAATCATATCTGCTCTGTGCTATAAAAAGCTTCCAAAGAAATGCACCTGAATGTACCTTTAGTTTTGATCTTTTCCATGTTTCCTTTTGATTCAGACTCTCTGCAAAATCTTCCTCCAGATCTTTGTCAAAATGTATACTAAAGGGATCTAGAAAGAAGACAAAACACATAAGCAACTTTGTCAGTAAAGGCTTTTACTCTATCAGTAGGCCAAAAACAAAGATTAAAGTTATAAAGCCTTAACTCCTGGTACAAAGTACCGATGTACATGTTATTACACATGTGAAATGTAAAAGCCATGATCATTTCCATTTAAAGGTTACTGTAACTAGGTTAACATTTTTTCCGATTTAGGTCAAATACCAATTCAAATAACATAAACATAATTCCATCCAGAAACCAATGTATAAGTACAGGGTTTTTTCACCTTGGCCTTCTGCACATCTACCTTTTCGGCAAATTGAATTGACTTTATTTTAAAGCAATATTAGCGTTATCTTTCATCGTCATTTTTGCCCAGAAACTTCTGCAAAGTTCCAATAGATAAATCATATTAATGGTTATACAAAAAATTTTACTATATAAATCCCCATTTAAATTGCAATCAACAACATGTTTTCATACCACAGTTTAGGGTCACTTGCATACAGTGTTGATTATTTCATTACTTTTACAGGGATGAAATATTTCATGTAGAGAGAAGTATAGAGTTACGTGATTTTTTCCTACAAAACTTATTTATCATCATTCAAGTATGGTTTCAGTCAGAAACTAAATCTTGAATTTTTAATCCCAAGATATAGCTTATATTGATTATATACTTTTTGACTGTTAAATGGCCAATCCACAGTAGTTTAATTTATACATATTTTAGTCATGAGTACATATAAATGTCTTCTCAAAGCATTTTTATGCATATGTGTCAAATAATAACAAATATTACAAGTCAGTAGACCATTTTCCGACCTTGTTAGAAAGCACAAAATGTCCTAGTCAACAGTTTTTGGCGTTGTTTTACATTATGACTTCACTGTTGAAAGATGCAATTCCATAATAACATAACAATGAAAAAGTACGCTTAAATTGCCTACCTGGGACATTTTTTGTCATTTTGTCAGAAGTTATGAATTTCCGCAAGTGGCTGTTGATGTACATGTAAGACGACTTATAACTACAAGAATGGCAGACACTATGATTGAGGTAAGATGTGCTAACTTGCTTTGAAGATGAAAAAAAAATCCTCATCTGATACAACAATGTATTACCATTTTCCTTCACAAGAAATGCATCCTTTTCATCTGTATCTTCAATGACCTCTATGTCACTCGTCTGTTCATCGCCACTTGAATTCAAATCTTCAATGTCACTTAGCCCTTTATCTTCTTGATTACGTGATTTTTCACTGCTAGATTCTGTCTCTTGAGAATCTGAGTCTTGGTCATTTTCTGCTTCAGAATTGTCACTTTCATTTTCTTCTTCATCATCAAAATCTTCATCATTTTCCTCTTCATCACTTTTTCCATCATTATCATCATCATCTTCACTCTTGTCTGAATCTGAAATACGAAGTACTATTTTCAAAAAATCCTTTTTAACAAGAAATGAAGGGTGTTGAAGTCAGGCATACAGTATTGTTGTCTTTATTTTTGGTCTAGATCTGGGATATAAAGGCTAAAGCAATGTCAGAAGAGATAGTATTCTTTACCAAAAAAAGGACAAAGTAATCTGATCTTTCTGAAGATTTGAAGTTAAATAAAAGAGATTGAGGAGGTAAGTAGAAAATGTGTAAGACAATCAGCCAAATGATGTTTCGTAGAGGACCTTGAGCACTTGATTCCAATGAGACTTGGTCAAATTCCCATTCACTTGTTGTACCAATAAAGCAAAAGTTGAAAATGTGAAAACAGACGGACAGATCGATGACAACAGTGACAGATGGATGACAAATACATCACTATGACAATAGTAGAGCTAATACTAGTAGTAATTTTGGACTCCTGGGTATATAACAGTGAGCAGTCATATTTAACACTGAAGGATCTGCTCCAATTCCACACAAAAATAAAGCCTGTGTTTGTGAAACACGAATGCCCCCAGTGGCATCTGTTAGTATAAACTTCATTTTCTGTTGAGTATGTGAAAGGTCAAGGTCAACAATTTTGGTATCAATGGAAAGGTCTTGCCACAACAAATACACATGTGAAAAATGCAAGCCCTATCACTTACCATTCAAACGTTATTCCCAATGTTAAAGTTTTTGAAAAGTAGGTCAAAAGTCAAGGTCAAGGTCACGGGGTATAAAATTTGGTATCAATGGAAAGGTCTTGTCACAAGGAATACACCTAAGAAATATGAAAGCCCCATCACTTACCATTCAAAATTTATTCCCAGTATTAAAGTTTTTGAAAAGTTGGTCAAAGGTCAAGGTCACTGGGTAAAAATATTTGGTATCAATGAAAAGGTCTTGTCACAAGGAACACACATGTGAAATATGAAAACCCTATCACTTACCATTCAAAAGTTATGCCCAATGTTAAAGTTTTTGAAAAGAAGGTCAAAGATCAAGGTCAAGAGGTCAAAAATGTTGGTATAGATGGAAAAGTCTTGTCACAAGGAATACACATGTGAAATATGAAAGTTCTATCACCTTCCATTCAAAAGTTATACCCAATGATAAATTATTTGAAAAGTAGGTCAAGGTCAAGGTCATGAGGTCAAAAATGTTGATATCAATGGAAAGATCTTGTAACAAGGAATACACATGTGAAATATGAAAGCTTGATCACCTTCCATGTAAAAGTCATGCCCAATGTTAAAGTTTTTTCTGACAAACAGACAGACAGACAGACAGACAGACAGACAAACTGACAGGCCAAATACTTTATGCCCCCGAATCTGTGATTCCAGGGGCATAAAAATCCAAAATGACTTTGAAAAATTCACATATCGTTTTCACATCATACCTGCTTCTTCCCTGTTTCCAACTGAAGCCACCAATAATTGATAAGCAGACTCTTCCTCTGATGAACTCCCCGAATCTTCTACCTATATAAATACCAAAGGATGCATAATGTACATTCTCAATGCTGCCATAAAATGAATATCATATCACTTGGAGAAATAATCTGACTAAGAATGAAACAAAAATCTTGGCAAAGGCTTATCAATATGTCTAGGAATCTTATAATACTTTATATTTTTATCCTCACCAACTTTTATCTTAATTGAAAGGACAACGCACGAGAAATAATTGAGTAATTTCAGGGCTAAATCCGGCCCTTATCTTAACAGCTCCTTATGTCATCAAACTTGGCCAAACTTGCCAATCCTCTATACTTGTGGCAGAATTGGCAAGAGAACAAAATTATGACATCATCAAAATTGGTTGTAACCAACAGCCACCATTGGCAACCATAAGTCACTAATGGTGTACTTTATAAGCCAATCTAATGTTTCTCACATCTATATTAGAAAATCAGAATAATATTTTTCTTTTCTTAAAAAAAAATATCCTAATTCAAAACAAAAAAATGTTAACTTCTTTATCAAAACTACAATGAAGGATGTTTATACCGGTAATTTTTCTCTTCTATATCCAGTTATTCTACGATGGATATTTCCTGTATCTTTCAGGAAAATTGCGTCCAAAAAAATTTTAACACAAATGAGAGATATTCATCTGGAAATATTGAAAAGGGACACAGACAGGTAAATTTCTATGTATGAAATTACATAGGTACAAAATATTGCAAGGTTTAAATATTTTGGTCACAAACAGGCACCTTTGGCAACCATAAATCACAAGTGGTGTACTTTTGACCAATTTTCATCTACAGATTCACCAATGACATTTCTTGCCGTTGGTCAATGTTGATAACCAAAGGTACAAGTTTGCAGCCATCGGTAATGTTCGGTAAACTCTGTTAGCCAATGGTAGGTGCTTATTTGGCCAATGGTACCATTCTGAAAGCACCTGGTGTAAGTTATATTCCGTAAGACAAATAATATACTTGTAGTGAAAGAAAATAGTTTTAGAGTGGGAGTTTTCTTTTTTAATTTTAGTGTGACGTCGTTGACTTTCTCCATTGACTCATTGTTTAACAACGGTGACGTCACACTAAAATTAACATAGAAAACTTCCCATCTAAAACTATCAACAAATCAACAAATGAGACAAAACTTCAATTTTCCGATTTCTGAAGTGAGCTGAACTGACAGTAGTGCATGTATTTAATATAAGTTAAAGTGTATGTTGCAAAGACCTTGAAAAATCAAATGTGATTTTTGGTCAGGGTCATGAAAAATCTTTGTTCTCTTTATTCTTACAAGCACATGTACCTAAAATATCAAAGAAAAAGCCTGTGTTTGTGAAACATGAATGCCCCCGGTGGCATCTCTGTTAGTATAAACACCATTTTCTGTTAAGTACATGTATGTTAAAGGTCAATGTCAGGGTCACTGGGTTAAATTTTTTTGGGCATCGATGGAAAAATCTTGTGACAAGGAAAATACATGTGAAATATCAAAGCCCTATCACTTACCATTCAAAAGATATTCCAAATGTGAAAGTTTTTGTAAAGTAGGTCAAATGTCAATGTCAAGGTAAAAAATTTTGGTATCAATAGAAAGGTTTTAACATAAGAAAATACACATGAAAAATACATGTGAAATATCAAAGCCCTATCACTTACCATTCAAAAGAAATTCCAAATGTGAAAGTTTTTGTAAAGTTGGTCAAAGGTCAATGTCAAGGTAAAAAAAATTGGTATCAATAGAAAGGTTTTAACATCAGAAAATACACATGTAAAATACCAAAGCCCTATAACTTACAATTCAAAAGTTATGCCCAATGTTAAAGTTTTTGAAAAATAGGTCAAAGGTCAAGGTCATGGTCAAGGGGTCAAAAATTTTTGTATCAATGGAAAGGTCTTGTCACAAGGAATATACATGTGAAATATGAAAGCCCTATCACTTACCATTCAAAAGTTATGCCCAATGTTAAAGTTTTTGATTTGAAAAGTAGGTCAAAGTTCAAGGTCATGGTCACAAGGTAAAAAAATTTGGTATCAACGGAAAAGTCTTGTCACAAGGAATACACATCAGAAAAATGAAAGCCCTATCACTTCCCATTCAAAAATTATGCCCAATGTTAAAGTTTTTGAAAAGTAGGTCAAAGGTCAAGGTCACGAGGTCAAAAATTTTGGTATCAATGGAAAAGTCTTGTCACAAGGAATGCACATGTGAAATATAAAAGCCCTATCACTTCCCATTAAAAAGTTATGCCCAATGTTAAAGTTTTTGAAAAGTAGGTCAAAGGTCAAGGTCAAGGTCACGAGATCAAAAATGTTGGTATCAAACGAAAGGTCTTATCACAAGGAATACACATGTGAAATATTAAAGCCCCATCACTTCCCATTCAAAAGTTATGTCCAATGTTAAAGTTTTTCGGACAAACAGACAGACAGACAGACAGACAAACAGACAGGCCAAAACTATATGCTCCCGAATCTTTGATTCAGGGGGCATAAAAAACATGTACTGATATCTATATGTGTAATTGGATCATCAGTATGCTTTATCTACAGCTTTGTTACCATATAAGGAATCTACCAGTGAAATATCAAAGCCCTACCCCATATAATTCAAGAGATCATTTTAAGGTCAAAATCATGGTCTCAAATGAAGCGTTCAAACTTCAATGTCAAGGTCAGTCTCACTTGCAAGGTCTAAAAATAAAGTATTTTAATGTGAAATATGAAAACAATTCCACAGATGGTTCAAGAAATAAGTCGAGGTTAAATTTTGAAAAGTACACCAAAGTTTAAGGTCAAAATCACCACATCAAAATTGAGGGTTTCATTAAAAGGTCTTGTTTTAAGGAATCTATGAGTGTAATATGGAAGCTCTATCCATTACAGTTAAGAAGATATAACTAATGTTTGTTTTTTGAAAAAAAACGTCAAGCTTCAAGGTCAAGGTTACTAGGTAAAAAGTCAAGGTCTCAAAGAAAGGTCTTATACAGGTCAATCATTACGTAAAGTAATTTGTTAATTCTCTACGAAGTTTACTCCCTAATTGCTTAAGCACAAATTCAGAAATTTATATCTAAAGGTCAAAGGTCAAGGGCAGATTTTGTTGCTGCATTTGATTCATCTCATCATGGTCTATCACCATGTAAAGTTTTAAGTTGCTGCTCCAAAAAAGACAAATGCAACACTTTAACCAAAATGAAAGACTTACATTAAATGCAACACTTTAACCTGATGAACGGACGGACAGACTGACAGCTGGACTTCTCCATTTCATAGACTGGATTTTGCTTCGCAATCCAGCCAATTAATATTCCTGAAGCATTCTGTACTTTCAATATACATGCACTGGTATGATCGGAATTTATGTATGAAACCTACCTCCACCTCCTCTTCCCAGGTCTTTGCACCTTTCTGCACTTTGACCCTTGTTCCTACACTGCAAGTTCATAAAACAAAATGCTTTAAAATTTAGGGTATAAAAATGATTTGATTAGGCATAACAAATACACCTGAACTAGACCACATACCAAGTAGAATGCAAAAAGAATTAACTTTCTATCTCCTATGGTTTCAGAGGAGTTGAGAGCACAAGAATTGTTTACGGACGGACGGACAGACGGACGGATGTCGGACGAAGACATAAGCTCGACTGGTCAGAGACAAGTAGAGCTAAAAATGAAAATCATAAGGAATTTCGATGATATACAATATTGCAATATATCGCAATATTTTTTCAAAATATCGCAATACAAATTTGACCCGCAATAGAGTACTCAGCCCTAGTAGTATGGAACGCCATCGCTGTCTTATGATCAGATATTTCAATATATTGGATGGTTTAATCAATATATGCGGTGGTAAGTACATTATATGCGGTGCTAAGTACATTATATGGAGTGCTTAGTACATTATATGCGGTGTTAAGAACATTATATGGGGTGGTGCGTACATTATATGCGGTGCTAAGAACATTAAATGCGGTGGTTAGTACATTATATGCTGTGCTAAGAACATTATATGCGGTGGTAAGTACATTATATGGAGTGCTAAGTACAATATATGGAGTGCTTAGTACATTATATGCGGTGTTAAAAATATCATATGGGGTGGTAAGTACATTATATGGGGTGCTAAGTACATTATATGGGGTGGTATGTTCATTACATGGGGTGGTCAGTACATTATATGCGGTGCTAAGTACATTTTATGCAGTGCTTAGTACATTATATGCGGTGCTAAGAACATTATATGGGGTGGTGAGTACATTATATGCGGTGCTTAGTTCGTTATGTGGTGATTTCGTTATGATAAACATTCTGATGACCAAGATTAAACATTTTTGAGACTCGGTTTATCATTAATCCAAAAGGACACATAAACACAAAAGGATTCAAAATATTTTTCACAGCTCTATTAGGGGGGGGGGGGGGTTGGTAGGAAGAAAAGACCGGTATTTGGGTCAAAATAAGCATTTTTACACAGAAAACAATGGAAAACGGAAAAGCTTTTACACAACAGCGTCCCCTCCCCTCGCTTTACAATGCCACATTCACCAAAGATGTAAATCAATAAAACACATTTTCTGGACAAGTGGGGTTCTGAAGCGAGGGGGGAAACAATGTCCACAGACAAAAACGAAAAAAGGGGGATGGATGACTATTTTAAAATTTATCTCTAGAGCGATATTAAAAGTAGGTTATAATTGCCATCTTTTTCTTTATATATCATGGAACAATCTATTCATAGTGTGTTCCGATCAAATATTTAACCGTTTGGAAGGAAATAAATTTGTCTGTATCTACACCGTGTGTATTTCGCGCCAGAAAGCTACATAAGTGGCCGAGAAGAAAGAAATACAACCTTTTTTTTCAGTTTCTGGATTTCAGAGATTGCCGATTACATTGATATTCTTAAAACAGGGTGACGTGAAAATTCTATATCATTATTTTTTTTATTCTAATTATTAGAATAAAAAAAATAATAATATAGAATTTTCACGTCACCCTGTTTTTTTCTCTCTCTCTTAGACCACGTAAATTGAATATCACAAGCTAAAATAAAAATTATAATTTATATATTAGTAACGTAGTGTTACAGAATTAATCTACTCTTTACTAATATCACATAATTTATCTGTACTGTACGAAGCTCTTCTAATAAGTAAAAGCATATACAATATACGGAAACAATGCCTATTGATATCGTGGTGCCTCTCGCTTTAAAAGTTTTATTTTCAAAAACGGAGAAGGTATTTGCATAAAGATTTTGTGCGCCGCTATTATGAATGAATGAATGAATAAATAAATGAATGAATGAATGAATGAATGTAAAAAAAGCAAGAACTTTGTAAAATTTTTGAAAAATAAAATGTACCGGTGGCCAGGATCGAACTCGCGACCTTGTAAGTTGCAGTCCTGCGTCTTCCCCACTACGCCATCTCACCCTTGTGTAATCGTGATGAAATTGTAGAATATATTTCACTGATTGCCAAAGATTTAATTTTTTCACTTTTTTGAATAAGATACAATGAAATATACCTCAATTAAACAACATAGTATTTATTTTATCTTCTCAGATAAATATTTGTGTTTAAAGGCCACAAACACGTAAAACGAGGAGCACCTTAACGTAGTTTTCAGAAATGTTTAATCTTGGTCATCAGAATGTTTATCATAACGAAATCACCACATAACGAAATTAGCACCGCATATAATACACTAACCACCCCATATAATGTTCTTAGCACCGCATATAATGTACTTAGCACTGCATATAATGTACTTAGCACCGCATATAATGTACTAACCACCCCATGTAATGAACTACCACCCCATATAATGTACCTAGCACTACATATAATGTACTTAGCACCGCATATAATGTACTAACCACCCCATGTAATGAACATACCACCCCATAAAATGTACTTAGCACCGCATATAATGTACTAACCACCCCATGTAATGAACATACCACCCCATATAATGTACTAACCACCCCATATAATGTACTTAGCACCCCATATAATGTACTTAGCACCGCATATAATGTACTAACCACCCCATGTAATGAACATACCACCCAATATAATGTATCTAACACCGCATATAATGTACTTAGCACCGCATATAATGTAATAACCCCTCCATATAATGTACTTACCACCGCATATAATGTTCTTAGCACCTCATATAATGTACTTAGCACCGCATATAATGTACTAACCACCGCATATATTGTACTTACCACCGCATATAATGTACTTACCACGGCATATAATGTACTTACCACTGCATATGATGTACTTACCACCGCATATATTGATTAAACCATACCATATATTGAAATATCTCATCATAAGACAGCGATGGCGTTCCATATAGTAGCCTACAATCACTTTGAATAACCCCCCCCCCCCATGAGTCATATTCAACTTTGTTCAATACTTTAATTATTAAAGAATATTTTCATATTATGGCTACATATAGGATGTAGACGTCTGATTCCGTGGATTGCTCCATTCAAATAGTGATTTCATAACAGAAACCATTGTCTATGTGATTGCAGGCTCTATATTCTTTTTAACTCATATCACTTTTGAAAAAAATAAACCATAAACCGCTAAAGGCGGTAAGGCCCAATTGCGAAGTGTTTGTATTAGATGAAATACATTTTTGCGCAGACAGAAAGGTCAAAGGTCATTAATACTATTGCGCAATGAAAAAAAACCTATGGTCTTAAGGAATCTATATGTGAAATATCAAAGCCCTAGGCTAACCCTTATAGTTCAAAAGTAGGTCAAAGGTCAATGTCAAGGTCATTTGATCAAAAGTCATGATATCAAATGAAAAGTCTGGTCATGAGGATTCTACAACTGAAATATCAAAATCAGTCCTCTTATAATTTAAAAGTAGGTCAAAGGTCAATGTCTAGGTCACTAGGTCAAAAGTCATGATATCAAATGAAAGATCTCGTCATAAGGAATTTATTTGTGAAATATCAAAACCCTAACTATTATCAGTTTAAAAGTAGGTCAAAGTCAAGGTCATTTGATCAAAAGCCATGATATCAAATGAAAGGACTGGTCATGAGGAATCTACATATGCATTATCAAAACCCTACCTCTTATAGTTTAAAAGTAGGTCAAAGGTCAATGTCAAGGTCACTAGGTCAAAAGTCATGATATCAAATGAAAGGTCTGGTCATGAGGAATCTATATGTGAAATATCAAAACCCCTACCTCTTATAATTCAAAAGTAGGTCAAAGGTCAATGTCAAGGTCACTAGGTCAAAAGTCATGATATCATATGAAAGTTCTGGGCATGTGGAATCTATATGTGAAATGTCCAAAACCCTACTTCTTAAAGTTCAAAAGTAGGTCAATGTCAAGGTCACTAGGTCAAAAGTCATTATATCAAATGAAAGGTCTGGTCATAAAGATTTCAAAGCCATAGCCTCTATAATTCATGAGATATAGCCCAGATTTATTATTTTTAAAAGTAGGTCAATCACCAAGGTCAAGGTCACAAGGTCAAAACTTTTGGTATCCATGATGAGGTCTTGTGACAAGGAAAACATACATAATGTGAAACATAAAAGCCCTATCATTTACCATTCAAAAGTTATGGCCAAGGTTAAAGTTTTTCAAAAGTAGGTCAAACTCCAAGGTCAAGGTCACCAGGTAATAATTTATGGTATCCATGGAAAGGTCTTGTCACAAGAAATACACAAGTGAAATATGAAAGCCCTATCACTTACCATTCAAAAGCTATGGACAAGGTTGTCAAATTTTTTTCAAAAGTAGGTCAAACTCCAAGGTCAAGGTCACTAGGTCAAATTTTGTTGCTGTGTTTGATTCGTCTCATTATGGACTATCACCATGTCAAGTTTCAAGTTGCTCCTCCAAACAGTTTTCTCTCAACGGACTTAAACGCAACACTTTAACCAAAATGTTGACGCACTGACAGACGGACGGACAGACAGACTTCGCCATTTCATAGACCGGATTTTGCTTCGCAATCCGGCCAAAAATACACTGCTAAAGACGGTATGGCCGGATTGCAAAGAAAGTTTTGTCACTAACTGGGTCAAGGTCACTAGGTCAAATATTACAACATAAATTGAAAGGTCTTGTCACAGGCAACATACCTTTAACTATGTCAAAGTCCAAGGTGAAGGTCACTAGGTCAAATGTTATGACATAAATTGAAAGGTCTTGTCATGTGGGCAACCTACATGAATAATATAAAGTTTCTACTGCATACAATTCCTTAGAATTTCCTTTGACAAGAAACTTTAACCAAAATTTTTCACTAGGTCAAAGTTCAAGGTCAGGGTTACTAGGTCAAATGCTATGGCATAAATAGAAAGGTCTTGTCACAGGCAACCTACATGTATAATATAAAGTTTCTAATGCAAACAGTTCCTGAGATTTTGCTTCAACCAGAAACTTTAACCAAAATCTTTAACTTCCGTAGGTCAAAGTCCAAGGTGAAGGTCACTAGGTCATATGTTAAGGCATAAATTGAAAGGTCTTGTAATGGACAACCTTCGTGTATGATATAAAGTTTCTACTGCATAAAGTTCCTCAGATTTTGCTTCAACCAGAAACTTTAATCAAAATCTTTAACTAGGTCAAAGTCCAAGGTCAAGGTCACTAGGTCAATTGCTACGGCATAAATTGAAAGGTCTTGTCATGGGCAACCTTCATGTATAATATAAAGTTCCTACTGCATACAGTTCCTTAGATTTTGCTTCAACCAAAAACTTTAACCAAAATGTTGACGACAGACGGACAGACTGACAGACAGACGGACATCGTCAATCTATAGACCGGAATTGCTTTGCAATCCGGAAAACAATCTGGCCAAAAATCTTTCTATCTCTCTCAGTTTAGAAGTGAATACTAGTTTGACATAAAAATATAGTAATGTTTAGAGCAATATAAGTAAAGATTTCCGTTGAAAACAACACAAAACATTCTTAATATACACATCAATTGTTAGATAAAAATTTCCTTGCTCCAACTTTGCAAGAAAAAAATAATTTTGCCTCAGTCCAGGGTGAAAAAATAATCTTGCTCCGACAAAAAACCAAAGCCCCTCCCCCCCCAAAAGAATATCAAATGGACCGCACCTAACTCTTGTAAAAATGGGTCAATGGAGACCAAACTCAAACTTGGTCTGTATCACACTAACTTGACTAAGATGTATTCATATACCAAACATCAATACATTATCTGCAACAGAACCGAAGAAAAGTATGGAAAACTGACATTTTAATAAAATATGCTAAGTCCAAGGGCCATAACTCTTGTAAAAATAGGTCAATCAAAACCAAACTCAAACCTGATCTGTATCACATTGAGATATATCCACATACCAAAAATGAGTACAATATATGCAACAACAGGGAAAAATATTCCGGAAAACTGAAAATGTGACGGACAGACAGACTGAGAGGAAACTAAGAGTCCCCTTCGGCTAGTGATGAACCAATTGTCGCCGACAATCGATTGTCGATCGCTAAAACTCTTTCGATTTTGATTATCGATTTCATTTTCTTACAATCAATTGTCGCTGAAAGAAAAGTATTTTATGTAATGGTATTTATTTTCCTCTTTTCACATGCAACATAAACCGTTACTTATTGTCTTGTATGTAAACAGGCAGACACTTTGAAATTGAATGCTTTATATTTTGTTTTCAGCAAAGTTGTCTGAATTTTATGCAGAAAAATTCAATTTTTCTATCTTATATATTCCATTTTTCATGGAATTTCGTTTTCCGATTTCAATCGATAATCGATCTGTTTACTCTTTCCGATTATTTTCCGATAATCGATTCTTAAAAGTCATCCGATGTACAACACTACCCTCGGCGTTGCCGATAATTACTACTTCACTATCAAATATCATGTCTCCTTGCTGTTTCAAAAAATTGAGGGTTTTTGAGGTGTTTTTTGTAAATCACTCTTTAATGGCTAAAAATATTTTCACCATTATAATTTTTTGAGATAGTACATATATAAACCTACAAAATGATACATATTTGGCGTAAAAATAATTTATAGATAAGAACATGATGTTTGAAGATCATTGGGGCTTTTACTATAGGTTATATAGGGAAAACAAAAATGTCAAATATTGCATATTTTAGATACAAAATTTTTATCCGATGACTTTGTTTGATGTTTCTAAAAATAATTTTCCTTTAAAGTTCATTTAATTTCCTATAAATTAATACATAAACATGATGACAAAAATGTCAAATATTGCATATTTTAGATACAAAATTTTTATCTGATAACTTTGTTTGATGTTTCTAAAAATAATTTTCCTTTAAAGTTCATTTAATTTCCTATAAATTAATACATAAACATGAAAACCCATCAACATTTAGGTGGGGAACATGACCATGATGACATTTGAAATTTAGGCCTACGAGGAGACAGGTTATATAGAGTAAATTTGGTAGAGTACTTCTCCACCAGTACACAGTACGACAAATTTTTTTTTGCTCAGATCCAAGATAGTCCTGCTTACAAGACTCTGGTTTGCTGCTAATGCACCGGAGTCTTGTAGCCGCCCGCCATGTTGGTATGTAGTTCTTTACGCATCGCGATGTTAACGGAAACTAGAACAGGGAAATTACGATGATTATAGCATTGACAGCGAGTAAGATTACATTGAAAGGATGGATAATATATTAAACTATTATGGTCTAACCTTTAAAATGTTATATAAAGTCCAACACTTAGTGCAATCTTGTCATTATCTGACCACATTGGATTCACCAGTGGAATATAGCGATACGAAAAACTCGAGCCTGAGCTTTCAGTTGGATCATTAGATCTCGAACAAATAACATATTTGACACCCCATATTTGATCAACGAATTAATCACAATAATAAGAATTATAATTCAATTTGACAATACAAAGGCAAGAAAATGATGCTTGTTTGAAGTACAGGTGAAATAAATATATTTTATGCTAGGCGAAATCCCTCATTGCCATTTAAGAGCTGACAGATATAACCTCGCGTCTCGCTGCGAGGTTACATGTATAGAACTACTGTCCGCGCGGTTCACTTTGGAAATTGGATAAACGCGATTTTGATAACTTTGTCATGCAAAAAATAGGATAAAATCTACATCATTGAATAGATCTCGCTTAGTCGTAAATTATGGTATATGTTACATGGTCGAGTGTTTATTCAATCAAATTATACAGACAATATAAATTTTAGATGGGGTGTTTTCAATGTAAAACTTCAGCGTCACGTCGCTGAGTTTAACATTGAGCCTATGGAGAGCGTCACGACGTCACGGGAAAAATTAGCATGGGAAATGGCCCATCTAAAATTTGTTTTGTCTATTAATTTTGATTGCGTGCACTGACTATCATATGACTTATACCAAAATTTACGACTAAGCGAGATCTACTGAATGTAATCAATTCGCGTTTATCCAGTTTCTGAAATGAGCCGCGCGGACAGTAACAGTCAGGTTCGGGAAACTACTAAATATAGCTATTATAGCTATATATAGCAATTATAGCTATTTTTAGCTTTACATTTTGACCATTTTAATCAAGTTTCGGGGAAAACTTAAAAAATAATAATTTCCGCATGAAAATAAGATTATGTATGGACAAGGTAACACAAAATAACATGATTTCTGTTTGTTAAAACATGTTTTCTGACTGCAATTTTTGCCATTTTTTACATCGTTAGATGTGATTTTCATGTATGAAAGTCGTGTTTATTTATGCTTTACTATCCATAACAATGAATAACTATAATAGGAAATGCTTACTTGTAAAAATATTTTAAAATTTCAGTAAAAATGACAAAAATATATAGCTAAATATAGCTATATATAGCTATAATAGCTATATTTGGTAGTTTTCCGAACCTGACAGTAACTGAGTAAGATCCAAGAGTTTGCCCCCCCCCCCCCCCCCCCCCTTCCTCCATTGCTTGTTTGGTTGGAATTTTTACTTTGCTTTAAAATGATCTATCTCTCCATTCGTAGAAACATCTTTCTTGCGTCTTTTTGAGATGTGACCTCCAATTTGTGACTTATATACACGCTTTCTACTTCCTTTTGCGTTTCGTCCATGTGTTTTCGACGACATGTTACTTCGTTTCCCAAAATACATTTCTCTCGAAGCAAATGATTGGTTTGATTCCAAAAAAATCTACGAATGAGATATCTCCTTGCAAATTTTCCATTCGGCTATACTTTAGACTTTACATCTTGTCTTCACCCAAAAGACCCGAGCACTGTAATTTGCATATTCAATTACGTGACGTCACAGATTAGGAACAGACAAGGAGAGAGCACGCGTCCACTGCCAAAGAAAAAGCGAGCCTAGAATATTGTGCATCAGGTAGGAAACCTTACTTTATTTTGAATTATAATTGGAAACAAAAAATCGTTGATATAAATGGGCGAATTGTCTTTGATTTGCAGTCGCAATGTCGATTAGATTTTATTGATAAACCTGATCGGACTCGTTGCCGCGCCATGATTGTGTTCATGCATGATTGATTCTGATGAAAAATGTATTGAAAACGCAACTTAACAGTTCGATAATGAAAACATATCGATATTTATGATGTTTAGAATTAACGTTTATAATGTGCAATATTTCATGAATAAAGGCAATCAAATTTTCACGATGACTCACAAGGCACGCTATTTGGCCCTTGCGACGCCATGATGCTTGGGAAGGTTTGCGGTCGAGGCCATTCTAAAAATAGCCACCGCCTTTGTAGTGATATCTTTTTGCCAAAAAACATGTTAGATGATAATTTCCTTTGTCTGCACATGTATGATGAGAAAAAAATAGAATCGTAAGAAGTTATCTTAATATTCTTCCCAGAGATAAGTCTAGAGCGAAAAAAAAATTATCGAAACCGAAACTCTTGAGTAAATTTGAAGTTGCACATTGTGCAAATGGCTTAAATTGTCAAAAGTAAATTTCTTTGCCTGAAAAAGTAATAATATTGATTATATTTACATGCTCATTTTCTTTGTGAGTAAAACTCGACTCGTTTGCTTGACATGTTTCATATAACAAAAATTCATGATTTCCTAGTCAGAAGCGATTGAATGTCACAAGGAAGGAGAAGAGCATATTCTTCATTTTGAGGATTTCCGTGCGAAAGATGAGAAAGTTCAACCGAGGAGAGATCCAAGAAGCCTTTCAACCGCCAACAGAGATGGGACATTCGTCAGCTTCAGGCTATGTTTAATACGTAAAATCATCCTTGTTCCGTGAAACCTTGTTGTATTACCTATATGCCTTGCTATTTTTCAGATGACATAGACCGTAGACATGCCGACAAAAATATTTATCGGTAACCTGAGCGCAAGCACAAGATCCGAAGATCTCCGTCAGTTATTTGAAAAATATGGAAAAGTAACAGAAAGCGACGTCCTAAAAAATTTTGGTTTCGTGGTATGTGACCAGAAATACTGGGAATAAGAATAATATCGCTACTGCTTGAATCGCATCCGCCCGATTAGCCTGTATCCAAAGAAAACTTTACCTTTTCACCCGTATTATGATCTTCCTTGATAGCCCTGCTATCATAGTTCCGAAAGACTAAATTTTAAACCGGCCTCTGATGTCCCTGTCCTTGGCTTGTAACAACAAAATCCCATTGAGGCACAGGCAATCGGTAATGCGAACGAAAGCATCGTTCAAGAAAATAAGATTATTATTCTAACATTGTTTCCGTTTATGGTATTAATCATTATTTAGAGAGCCTCACCGACTCTAGAAGTAGCACTTTACCACAAAGGTTTCTTTAACCAGGGTTCTCATTATATCTGACGACTAAGAATGTTCATTTCCTTCTTTAAGCTGTTAATTATTTTCTATCTGTCTATTGCAAAAAGTTGAAAGGTAAATTGAATATTCATTTTAATTCATCTTCAGACTTGACTATTCTAAGAAATCGAGAACCCTGCTTAACTTCGTTTGTTTGGCAGTTAGTTGTATCCACTTTGAAGAAATGTTAAAATATTTTTTTCTACTTCCGATTGATACGATCATAACTTTTATCACACACTTTGATGAAGAAAAAAGAAATTTTTATTACAAAAAATAGAAATGCTAAAATATGAACGTCAGTTTATATCAAGATGAACAATATTTAAAGTCTTTTAGATATTTAAGAATAGTTCAAGAACTAAAGTCCTTTCATTTATTCACTATTCAGCACATGCAAAGTGAAGATGAGGCACAAGAAGCTATCAAAAATTTGGATGGATACAGTATCAAGGGCAGCAGAATGCGAGTGGAGGTAAGGCTGCAGTAATCAATTGCATAATTATATGCTGTAACATTTGAGGAGATGTTTGCCATTTTCGTAATTTGAAATACAAGATATTTTCTAGATTTTTTTGCTTTCATCACTTTTACTGGTAGTTTTATGATGATGAATAAAACTACACAGGAGATTAATTGATCAAAGGAAATTTTAGACTGGGTGGATTTCAGGCACAGATTTGCATCTCAAAAGAGCTGTATACACTATTTGAGTACATGTATTTTACTTAGTTTAGGTCAATAAAGAGAATAGTCAAATACAGATTACGTATAAATTTCAGATATCCACAGGGAAATCCCGAGGGGGAGGTAGAGGTGGTGGACGAGGTGGGGGCAGAGGAGGGTGAGTATTAGAACTTTATTATATCACCATGGTTTGACCTCAAATACTAGAGATGCTTTGTCTTTAAAATTTATAAACTGTACTCTTAGTAAGTTACAAAATTAAACATTGTGTTCTACCAAGGTTGAAGACACATTTTCAACATGCACTTGAGTGGTTTTACAATTTTCGACTGTAAATTCTTATTTTCTCAAAATTTAGTTTTCCTAGAAACTTAGGTTAAGACGGAGAAGCAAAGGCATATTTAAATGATGATATTAACTATTATAAAATTTTGTTTTGCAGTGGAGGAAGGATGAGAGGGGGTGGCCGCGGCGATGGTCGTGGTGGCGGTGACCGATATGGAAGGTCACAATATGACCCTTATCCTCGACCTCCACCATCATCATATGATTACTATGACAGAGGGTATCCCCCACGTAGGGAAGAGAGGCGCCCCCCTCCCCCTGGTGAAGACAGGTACTTTGATGAGCCCAGGTGAATTTATGTTGTATTTATTTTCTTGGCATGTCAAATAGGAATTCTTATAGAAAAGTTCATACTTTTAGGCACTCCATTTGAACCTAAAGATGAATACGAATGAGAAATGTATAGATAATGTTCTTTTGAATACCTTGAATTTGCTAACTCTTTATTAAGTCAATAACTCTGTACAATTTTCCAATTTTGTGAATTTCTTGTTATACATGTATTGAGTTGAAAAGAAATTGTGAAGAATTTCAAATAAGCTATTGGGAATTTGGGAACAAGATTTCTCGAACTTTTTATATTTTTCCAAACTGTTTTAGGAAAAATTTCTGAATTTGAATACTATGAGAAAAATAAGAAGTGCACTTATCTTCCTATTTGACATGCCTCTTTTTTGTAGCATGCTCTTTGCTTTCTTTTGACAATTTTGTTCATATTCCTACTAATTATTGAAAAGTTTACTAAACAAGTATTTAAGACTGTTGCATAACAAATCTCTGCTTTGCTGTTCAAAAGTTGCTCTTTAAAAGATTAATGAAGTTCATACAAATGAAAGGAAGAAATCTGCCAAAATGAAAAAGGAGAAAGCCATTGTAAATTTTAGAAGAATTAAATGGACAAAGAGAATAAAACGGGCATCCAGGCATGAAATGTAAAATCTAATCACAGATACCCACCCCCTAGGGACAGATATGCTGGTTATGGAGGCGGTTACGAGAGACGCCCACCTCCACCAGAGTACGACAGAGGTTATGACAGGCCCCCACGTACAGCAGCCTCAGACCCTTACTATAGAGAACGCAGTACACTATCCAGACCTCCACCTGACTACTACCAGAGTAGGAGGTAAGTACGTATCCGTGTCCTTTTTTTGTTGCAAGATGGCAATGATGTCTTCCCTTTTACTGAAGCCATCAGGAGCAGAGAAATGTCTTTTTAACCTTTGTACGCTCTTGTTAGCATGAACTCGGCTTGTAAAAGTAGCTGTGATAAACTAATGAAGGGTGGCATTTTATCTTTTATTTAACTTGTAATTTTGTTTTTAGTGTGTAAAATTTTCACTCTTTTCAGGCAAAAAAAAATAGCAGCTACAGATTACATTTAAGTGCATGTAACTGTACATGTACCTTGAAGATGTCCTGAGTTGATTCCATGCTATGATACAGGGGTTGTTGATAAGACTATACCTCGTACCTTCTGATGTTAGTGTATAGGATTATAATGAAAAAAGGGAAAAGTACAAGTATGTTTAGCTTGATTTGTCAGTCACTTATGTCAGTGTGGCTTACAAACTCAGCCAGACGCTTTAACTTTTCCTAAATTTTCATCATAAATTAGAAGTTATAAGTGTAAGGAAAGATTCAGTAAGTTTTAGTCATTTCCATCTTTCAAAATTAAAATTTTTGATTTTGGGAATAATCAAAGATTCTTTTTGAAATGTTTCAAATCTGAAACATGTAAAATTAGGGCATTGAGTCGGTGATTGACTTACAATTAAGATCAATAGGTAGTTCTGCTGAGATTTTTACTCAAGATGTAGGGCAGGGAAGGCATGAATGTTATCTTTTTCAGTCTAGCCATTTTGAGGACTTCAAGTTTTCAATGAAGCCTTCTTGGTGGCTAGAAGACTTGCATATCATCTTTTTGAATAGTATTTTTCTAGATCCGTACAAATGCTGCTTTCCGACATTCCGATTAAAGTTGGAGCTTTCTTGAGAAACAGCTTACTCAAAAATCTGAACATGGAACTGCAATATATGCAAGATCCGAAATCTTGCTCCGCTCTGATGCCAAAGTTTTGCGCCAGTACGATGTGAAATTGCCATTTTGCGTACCGATACAAGCAAACTACATTGCTTAATTGACTTCCGATATTAATAACTTATTGTTTCTATTGTATGATATCTTAACCTACAAAGCAGCAATTTTAGAAGCAGTACAAGAAAAAAGGACCTTGAGAGATCAACAGGATCTCCCTCTGCAAGATTGTAAAGAAAATGGACGTCATTTCCTATCGTCAAGATGTCATTTATCTTCCTAGCGACTTGGAGTACCTAAGAGGAGATGGAATTCAATAGTAAACCGTGTCGTAAATCTGTAGCCTGTTCTCAAATTTTTTTTGCTACCGATTCTTGCATTGGTTATGGGAGATCAACAGTTGTGACAAGCCGACACTTTCTTACAGTGTCACTTAGGAGACTGCTTAATTAGACTCAATTTGTTCTTTGAGGATATGTTTTCTTAAATTTTGAGAGAAGAACTATTAATCATTTTCAAAGAAAGTATGAAGTTAATTTGCAAAATGAAATTTAAATGATTTCTTCCAATCTAAAAATTTCATCTTTTATATTGCACAGAAATGTACATATAATTAATCTTTTATTGCTATAATTGATCCATTTCTGATATTTAAATGATTGAGATCAGGAATAGAACATCATACTTACTCCAGCTTTTTTTATTGCATCAGCAGTTATCCTCCTGACCCGGCTGGTGACGCAAGACCATACGATGGCGGCCCCCCTCCTCGCGCTCCACCCCCTTCCCATGCTCCTCCATATGACGAATTCAGAAATGGTTACCGTGGAAAAGAACCAGAACCTCCAGGCGAATCAGGAAATTACTATGATAGATTTTATAAGAAACCAGCCACCATGCCTCCTGGCTCAGCAGGCAGAGGCGCACCTCCTCAGTCACAAAGTATGCAGGCAGAACCTCTCTACTTTTAAAGTAAACTTCCAGGAATCGAAACTTATCAGCAGTGGCATTTAAAGTGTTCATGAATTCATGTTACTATGGAAATTTCCATGGCAACCATTTTCTCTTCACTTATCATGACAGCCATCCTTCACACTCATCATCAATTTGAAACAAAAAAAACTCTTCCACTTTGTTATGTATGGTGAAAAACGTCATTTTGGAGTTTTGTGGGAACATACATGTAAAACAATATTGAATTCACTCATCGTCATGGTTACCATTGATTGTTGTCACTCATGTTTGTGTTTTTTGTGTACTGCCAGTAGTGGTAGTTATATTTTACTTTTTACTGTTTTTACCATGTCAATAATGATTAAAAAAAATATTGTGCTATGCTACATGAGCTGTGAACAAACATAGTTTGTATAGAAAAGTAAAGAATATTTGAAGCTTTATATCAGAAAAATATATAGAATCTCTTTCGTAGTAAGAAATATCCAGTTCATTATTCATAAACTATTCATCACATTTAAGTAAATTAGTGAAGGGTTTCTATTTTTCATCTAAGAATACCAATTGTTTTGTTAACATGGCATCAATATTTGAAAAATTATGAAATAAAGAAATGTTTTATATTTATGTCTTACATGAATTTTATTAGAATCTTTGATGAAATCTTAAGTTTACTGATAAGTTGACTCTTGAGGCTCTCAATATGTTTTCTATTTATGGACATGAATGTCTTACTATTTTGTTTCATCCTGTAATCAAGGTCAAGGGTAGTTTGCTTGAAAACCAAATTATTCCATAATAATAGGTCAAGTTCACCTCGTTTTTGTGTCGCCTGCAAAGCATAGCGACACTTAGCGATCACTTTGTCCATCTGTCTGTCACACTTGGATGTCACAACCTATAAAAGTGATTCCTGAGTGTCGCTATGTTTCTCATTCATTGGAATGATTTTCTGGTTTAAAGATGTGATTGCTGTTTATCAACTATATCATAAGTGGACACTGTACAAGTGAAGTTCATTTTAATCATTTGGTGACATGGCTGAATTGTTTGAGTGAAATTGTATGCAACATGTACATTGTATATATCGGTAGCTTCTAAGATACATGTACATGTCTTATTTCATTGGCTTTCAAGCACTATGTGCAAGTCCCAAGTTCCTAGTCTGCCAAAGTTTAAATTTCAACATAACATTTCTGAGGGGATGTTTTATTGCTGGTGTGGGTATCAGTAAGAATATTCAAAATAAATCTTCTAATAAAAAGATCAAGGTCACAAATGAAAATTACATAGCCATGATTAAAAGATGCAATTATTGAGTAGAATGCGTCTGTTGTACATAATATTGTGAAAGAAAATTTCTTCAATGCAGGTTTTTATTAAGTCTTCCACTAATGTTGCTAGAGGATATGCAAATTTGATTTGGAAAAATGGAGAAATTGATGAATTATAGCCATCTTTGGCTCTACAGGTCAACATGTTTGGGTTAAGTCATGTTTGAGAGAAGTAACATGACAAAGGTGCCACATTAATGAATATTGTCATACCAAGATATTCTAAGCATTGGTTTCTGTCTCTGACCTACATTGTAGATATTAATTATTTGGCTGACTAGATTAGTCCACAAGAATTGTAAGATTGTGTATAGGCAAAATCATACATGAGTACACCATCAAACGTCATATTAATATAGCTTGACTGACCAGATAGTGAACTTTAAGGGTTTTACCTTTAAATGTGGTGTTCAGTCTCTATAGTTACCACATGAGTAATAGTTTGTGTGCATGTTCATCTTGCCATACTAAGATAGTGCATTTGCCAGTCTGCATTTTGCCTACAATTCAGTTAAGACGGATATATGTTCCATCAGTTGTAATAAAGCTGGGAAAGAGTAACAAACAAATGGTTACAAATCAACCTTGACCTACTTTTCTGTACCTTCAGTACTTGTATGATTATGCGTGATAAAAAGTAAGCCTTCTAAAAGAGTTGCATATGATAGTATGTTATATCGTCATGGAGTCAACGAGTTATGAAGGGTCAATTTCTATATCTGGTTGCAATATGTCCATGTATACATTTGTTCCTGAACCTTCGCTTGAATGTTGCACATATAATGAAACTACTGTCCAGAAACTGGATAAACACGATTTTGATTTCTTTGTCGAAATGCAGTAGATACGATTACGCGAGAACTTTTGAATGCTATAAATTTCATTTGAATCTTTGCCTTACAAAGTATTCAATCACGTTTATTCAGTTTCTGAGGTGAGCTGCGCGGACAGTACACGTGTAATCGAAACGAAAAAAGGAGGAACCCTGTTGACTTTTTGGTCGAACTTGGCATGTATGGAAACCAGCGTCCACAATAAGAGTTCATCGCTGAAGGACATGGTCAAAAGGTATATATACTGAAATTGTATTGTTACACCATAACGCGGAAGTATTTCTTGACATAGCAGCATAGGTTTATTATGGCCTAAGGGGGCAACCATTTGATTTTTAAAGGGGGGGGGGACAGGAAGGCCCGAAGTGCCGGTATCGTATAGAGAACCTTCCCCCATGGAGACTCGAGAACCTTCCCCCATGGAGACTCTTCCCCCCGGAAGGTTTTCTATATAGAGAATAATCCCCCACGGAAGGTTTTCTATATAGAAAATCATCCCCCAGGGGGAAGGTTCTCTATATAGATAACGTTCCCCCATCATAGAGAACCTTCCCCCCCATACGGATTTCTTATATCGTCTTTGGTTTTTGGCTTTAAATCATTGTCCTTTACTAATTTCCAACATATGGTTGAAAACCATTATTGTCATGTAATGGTTTTCAACCATATGTTGGAAATTAGTAAAGGACACCATGATAGATCCATGGAAATTTTAAGATAGTGCTATTTGAAATAGAATTTAAAGCGTTTTCGATTATTCTTTGAAATTTAAAGGATAATAACTAAACATGAAAACCAAACGAAAAATTTAATTCGACTTGAATTTTTTTTCAATTTTTTGATCCAGAAGTTGGAAGTCAGTGTAAAATAGAAACATCAAATGTTTCTAAAATTTTTTGTGATTGATATCTTTAGAGTATAAGATTTAAAAACCGTATTAGTTCAAACTGTTAAATTAATTATACAAAATAAATATATATATAAATTTATTCGACCTCATGCGTTTTTATATACGCGCGACAATGCTCCGAAGTGTTTCATCAAGTATGTGTCTTTTTTTTAAACATGCACATTGTAAATATGATAACGTGACAGGTGGCCGTCCTTCGTCGGCACCGGTTGCCCATTTGTTTAGTTCATTTTTGTGTGGTTGTTTGTGTTAAATATTCGATGTCGCATTTTGTGTAAAGGACCAGAGCCACGAACGGCGATATCGGCCTAAAGTTTTCGTATATTTTCAAACACAGACAATGTTTCTAAATTATCAACAAAAGGAAAGGAGAACATTTTGTCTTTCGAAAACGTGCGAAGTTGTGAGATTCCGGACATGTCTTAAGAAGATATAGAGCCCAAAACCAAGCCAGGATTGGCATTTCCGGTATTTTTGTGAGATATCATGAAATTTGATCGATAATTTCGCATAGGGCCGGACATTCTACCAAAAAAATAATTATATTTAAATATTCTTTGATTATACCTGTGATTATTTCGATGAAGATTTTTTTGGTAGAAGGTCCGGTCGTAGTCGAAAATTAAACTTTTATGAGTTCTCTGTTGGCACATTTCTTGACAAATTGTTCATCAAAGATGGTTAGAACGTCATGAAAAAGACTTCCCAGACGATGAAAATGAGAAGTTGTATTTCAAGATAGGTAGTAGATAATCTGAAAGCTTTTAAAATTATATAAACTTTTATAAATTTGGCGGTTGATTACTTTTAATTACACCTATTTCAAACTATTCCAATTCTTCAGAAAACTGCTCCATAGTAGATAATATTTGTGACGTCATTTATACCAATGACGTCATCAAAATTGACGTTTATGAATTTCCTGAAATGCCAAGTTGTGCACTCGAGTAGTTACGATACATATTTTCGTTATACTTAAATCTTTTGAACCACTCTATGTCTTCCCTGTATATATCGGCATGTATACACGTGATGCTACGAGGAAAAAATAAGAGAATAATTTAAAAATCTTTTAAAGAAGGCATATATAATGTATGTGGGATTTTGGGGGTTTCTGTTTATTTGTTTGTTATGTATATGTATGTTATTTCCTAAAATGTTCCTAATACGGGAATAAAATATGTAAACAAAAAATGCATCGGCTTTCTACAATTATCCTATACGATAGAGAAATTGGAAGATAAGGGGTAGAAAACGTGATTGAAATAATGAGAATTCGAAACATAAAAGAAAGACGTATTATGAATGCAGCATAAAGAAGCAAAATAGATCGACGCCCAAGAAGAAATATTTATGATCTAATTCTTTTAAAGAGGAGGTGGGGATTTTTGAAGACAAAAAAAAAAGATGGAAAACTTGAAATCAAATGATTAATTTGAAATAGATGATTGACGAACGATATCAAACCAGCGAATTTTGATTCAGGTTCAGACTATGCTGGATCAAATCTCTGTCTGTTTATTTTGATGTAATATAAAGTCCAGCGCCCAATATAATGGATAACAGGGGATAGGAGACCGTGGTATAATAATTTATTCAAAGATACTATTTCCCTGAAAATAAATTTTATTGAAAACGTAAAATTTATTCCGACGGGTCTGGGTTGAGAAAAAAAAAAGAGACATAAAAAGTTTTATTTGAAAATATGCAGTAACGACCATAATATTGTCGAATTTGTAAAATTAAATCTCCATATACCTCTATTATAAAAACACATTACATTGTAGGTGGCGCCAGCGAAACGAATTAGAGCTGCGCACCCCAAATTAAAAATGACGTTTTCAAACGGCTATAGCAGCGAATGTATGCGTTAGATTCGCATGAAAATTTGAATTTATACAAATGAGAATGTAAACTTTCATATGAAAGCTTTATCATCAAGTTACGAAAACAAAAATCACATCATTAAAAAATGTTGACCGCAAAAAGGGGAGAGTCTAGAACATGCTCCCCTTCTCGCCCTGGCCTCATCCCTCCCTTTAGATTCGCCAATCATCCGATATTGCAAAAATGTGGAAAAAAAAAGATTCTTAAAAAGTACGCGAACGCTGCAATTCATAACCTTCGAACATTAATCACCTTTGCTACAGTCCATCGATCCAGAAATTAATAATGTTGTGCATCTATGACATCGTTTTGTCACATTCATGGTACTGTTCTGGCAGATTTGTATCAGTGGTTTTCTTATTCGGGTAACGTACCTAAATTTTCATTCCTCTAAGCGCGAATCATAACGTACATGTATTCGTATTCCATATCTTGATCTCTATCTTGTTAACATTAATACACGCTGTATTATTGTAACGATAGCCGCAGCCATCGTCGCTATCGTCTCTAAAATATCCAACACGCCGACTATCGATTCTATCTCAGAGAATCGATTAGTCGGAGTAAATAGATCTACACTTCTTTGAAAAATGTTCTCTCTTCACACAAAATGACACTAAAAATGTATCATAATGGGAGTCATGGCAACGGATTCTAGTTTAGTTATGGAACAATTATCGCTGACGATCGATTGTCGGTCGTTGAATGGCTAGCGATGAACATTACTAATCGATGTTGAGAATCAAACGCGATTGTCGCCGACATCGCTGATAACTGGATTGTCCGATTTAGTATCTTGGTTTTGATAAATTCGTGTATTTCCCTTTTATACTATCATTTTTTTCCTTGTACTTCAAAGTACATACTAGTGTATGGCATTTTCTGTTACATGGTATTCAAGAAAAAGAAGCTTGAACGAATTGATAGGGTATTCATAGTAGTTGTGATCGAAAGTGCTTTACTCAGTAAAACAATTTTATTCAAAGAAATAATGATTTGGTGTTTATTTCAACTCATTGTTGGTTGCAAAATGAAAAAAAAGAAATGTTTTGAATTTTCCGATTATAATAATAATGGGTTATGCCCATCCGATTATTTCCGCTTATCGATTATGATTTAACTTCCGATTGCCCAACACTTATACTAGTACTAGCACATACATGTGAGAAGAGTCACATGTATTTCTCTAATCAATAATTATATATGTCATGATAAGAAAGGGAGCATGAAAAGTAATTTAAAATACGAAATATTCAAAATGCAACCATTGTTTTTTCTCTATGTTCAAAGTCCGCTACCATTGACCCGAATGGGACCCTTCGCTTTTATGTTAGAAATATCCCGTCCCCTAATTCCTGTATCCGCCACAACCTCTGCACATGGGTATTACACACTGATTTTAAAAGGAAAATCGTGCAATGAATTAAGACATTATTTTTCTCATTTTTCAACTCGAGTTTTAGCTGTACTTATTTATATTGAGTCATTGACTCATATGCTCCGAAGTGTACGGAAGCCGATGTATTAACTATCTCTGTCTAGTCCAGCAACTGACTGCGAAATTGGATTAAAAACTGATACGTGTGATTTGAGCCTACTAGTTTATAGGAACAAATTTGAAGTACTTATATATAGATGTCAAATTGAGTCACATCAACGTTTATCTTCATACATCGCCGACAGTGGTGTATCTATGGCAAAATTAAGTGGATGCTTTAATTATCTAGATCTGCAGCAGATATAGAACCGTGTTTTGATGTTGTACAGGGGTATTCATTTTTGATTGGAGATGTTCTGACAACTTTATTACGAGAAAATCTTTGAATTTAACGGTATTTCAGAAATTTTTGGAAAAATGAAGAAGCATACATGGTATTCCTTTGTCTGATCTGATACAGCCTAACACTCTTCTAGGACAGTTTGAACGTATCGGATCCGTGATTCATGAAGATGATAAACATGAAGTCTTTCTTTGATTTGTTTCATATAATCATAAATAATGACATCAATTTCTTGTGGATCGATGCAGCTTACATCTTACGCGATTTAAACGAATACAGAAAGTAAAAGTATTACATTGAAGACATGCATACTGTAGTTCCAGGACGAACATTTTCAGCCTATGATTTCGAGCAAAGGCAAAACAAACACGGATTGTACATGATAAATTGTACACATATTGTATTTATAGAAATTTTTAAAATATGTTTTCTTTAAATTAATATTTCACACATTTTCTCATTGTAGAAATATCTCTTATCATTTCTAATACTTAGTAATTCATGGTACTTGTCCTGACATTATGCGACGTCATATGTGAAAATGACGTCAAATGACGTCGCAAACAATATACAATACCCTCAATTCACATTAAAATATTTTGCTTCAACGAGGCCGTAAATCACAAAGTTGGCCAGTTCTAAATTGCTGAAATATGGTATTATCAAAATATAAAAGATGAACGTTGTGGCAAATTAGGCCGATTTTGCCGTTCGTGGCTCTGGTCCTTTGTCCCCTTTGCGTCTCTATTTGTGCTTGTCTACTCTATGTTTTCGCAAAGGGATAGGTGTTGCAACCGAGTCTTGTTGGAGATCCCGCCCTTTCTTTCAAACAGCATATCAAATACATATACATTTCGTTGAATTGATTGGTTCTGTGATATAACGGTATATTCTTTGGTTTTTGTCAGAATTCGTATAAAATTGATATCACCGCGATGATTAGCATATATCTGCAGTTCTAGCAAACGACATGGAGAACAGTTAGGGGGGGGGGGCGGACAGGGTGTACCTTTTCCTTCCTCCCACCCCTCCTCTTTCCCCCTCCTTTCTTCCCTTCCCTTCCCTAACCTCCCACTCCCTCTCTCCTCCCGCCCCCTACCTCCCCTCCCTTTCACCCTGTCCACCCCTCAGTTATCTATTTTTGTTTTATTATTTATTATCATTTCTCTTGAAGAAGGACTAAAAATTTCAATAACACGTGTTTGGCTAATTCAAAACTTAACTTCGAATTTCTAACGTTTTGAATCGGATATTTTCTAGATTTGGAGGGGTATTTTCTATAATAGAGAAAATCCCCCTTAATTCAGTCCCATGCAGTTTGTCTCTGGTTCTCTTGAAGAAGTGAAAGTCAAACCAAGAACGATATGGGGGGAAGGTTTTCTATGGTAGCAAAGGGGGAAGGTTCTCTATATAGAAAAAACTCCCCCCAGGGGGGAAGCTTCTCTATTATAGAAAACCTTCCGGGGGGGGAGGATCTCTATGGGGGAAGCTTTACTATATGACACTGGCAAAAAAAATTACGTATCATAAAATTCCCCCCCCCCCCCTCTCCCATCGTTGGAAACCCACGGCATCGTCTTCGTAAAACTACGTCAGATAATCCTATAGGCTGTGGGTTCCCGACGATCCCCCTCTTCTGACCTTTCTACATGCCGGTAAACAAAAGTCATCAACTGGTACCAGAGAGCCTATCTGGCAGTGTTGAGTATCATTTTTAAGTGAAATATATGCCATTCCAGAAATTAAAAAGAAGTGATCTGCTAGCAAGAGATGCCTTATGCTTTGATATGGCCGTTTTGTTATGTCTTTATAAGGCAAAGATTCAAGACAATATTTAGGGAAAAAATGGATTCTGCCTATTTTTGCGTCCGCCATATTGAAATTGTAGTAACTAAAGTTACTATCATCGGTTTAACGCCAGTGAAAGTGAGCTATTGTCATACCGGTTTGTCCGGCGTTCGTCATCCGTCCGTCCGTTAACTTTTCACATTTTCGACTTCTCCTGAACGGCTTGGAGGTTTTTGATGAAACTTATGCATGAAGTACTAAAGGTCCTCTACCAATTTCGGGTGGATCCAGGGCGGGGTCAAATAGGCCCCAGAGGGTACCCCTCTTAAAAAATCTTCATCTCCAGAACCGCTGCATGGATTGAAAATTTAATGGCATTTGAGTGATCAGGAAGGATGTAAATCTAAGTTTGTTCATTTCGTTAAAATCCGACAACCAATTTTTGACGTCTTTTTCAAGCTCAAGTGAGCATTTGTCATAGTGTGGCATCAGGGGTCCGTCTGTCGTAAACTTATCACATTTTTTACTTCTCCCTCCTTTGACAATCGTCTTCTTCAGTACGGAAGCACGAATTGACAAACCGAAAGCATCGGGATGATCTAGAGAGATGTCTTAAGAAGTGTTTTTATGTTTGGTTGACTTTGTCAGAAATGCTCATTTTTGAACTTTTTCTTTGAATAACTCTATTAATGTGTGATTTAAGCACTCATTTACTGCATCTTTGACACATTTAGGATTTTAAATTCTTTTTAATTGTTTTTTTCCTTCAATTTTTTTTTTCTTTTTAAGTACAAAAAAGTGATAGGGAATTTATTTTCCTAAATATGCAATAGTTGTCTTTCTTACATCAATTGCTACACATCCTGGATGTACCTATAGATACTTTCATTTGAACACGAAATTTTGGATCTGCTCTGGTAAAGTATCATGCATTGTCAGTGTGGTAAGAGTGTGCATGGTTATCAGGTGAGCGTTGTTCCCCATGGGGCTCTTGTTGTGCATGTGATTTTGTGCGCAACATAATTAAAAGAAAGGTAGCAGAGCGCTTCACATCCTATATCATGTGTTCTAGTTTATTTTATAAATAATTTATGTTCATTTGAGTAGGAACGAATTAGAACATAGAAGTTTCCTCATTCTTCCCGACATGCTTTATATATTTAAATGTATGCATGACAATGTAGGACAAGTCATATATAGGACATTGCCTCTGCTAAAGATTAATTAAAAAACTGAAGTACCGTTATTAACTTTACAATTAATTGTCTCTTTAATGCTGTGGAGGCACTGGCATTTTTTTTCTATTTTCTGACACGTTCTTTCATTTATTACCTTGTAATTTTGCAACAAAATTTTAATGATAAGAAGTTATATATTTATCCATAGTAGTCCGCTTTTTGCCCCCTTTTTATGCATGTTGGCTTGAAATTAAATGATATCAAAGTTACTTGATGTGTCCCCTTCATTAATTTTATGGAAGTATATTAATTGAGGTAAATTAACATGCCCAACAGAAAGAAAATATGTCAAGTGCATTCTTAATTTAGATAGATGTTATTTTTACGAGGATTAAATATTATATTTCGGTTCGTGGAAGTAATAAAGTTACAAAACCGCCCTTTCTCTTGTTGAGGGTCGTCTATTTTGATGGGTTGGGAGAAGTGCTCATTTATAAATAATATCAGATAAAATTTACCTTAACACTAGATTGAATTGAAAACCACTAAAGTTAATTAATGCTGGTTCCGCGCCTTGGTGATCTACCTTTTGTAGATATGTTCGTCCAAAATATGGCTCCATGTAATACGGCACAATTTGGCAATGTAAAAATTCCCTAATTAATTCAAAATTAAATTAGATGTATTAATCGAGATGCTGTGATGAGACTCGAAATCTTTTCATTTGAAATCGCGTAATCGACGGGACTTTTGATTGTAAATCTCGTCTGTCCGTAAGTCTTATAGTTTAAAATAATCTTTGTATATTGAGTGGTAGAGGCTTTCACATTTCATTTGTGCATTCCTTTTATAATGGTACCAATTTTACCTTTAAATTGGATTTTAAACGAAAGGAGGGGATCTCCAACAAGGCTCGGCTGTAGCACCCACAGCAAACACCCAATGCAAAAACACAGAGCAGACACGCACAGAAAGAGACGCAAAAGGGACAAGGAAACACCAACTCACACCATAGAAACATGAAACACAAAAGACCACACATAAACCAACGAGACCAATGGGCAACCAGTGCTGACTTAGGAAGGCCATGCATCTGCCTCGCAAGAAGCAGACGGTGTAGTTATCCGGATTAGGTGCGCACAACCCTCCCACTATTCCGGTTACCCAGAGGTCAGAAAACCTCCTCACTGTATGATGAACATACAAACAGACAGCATAACGCAGGGGCCTAAGAAATATGTAATGGATGTAAAAAACAGAAGGCAGAATACAGTACGTGCTCTGCCGGCTGTAGCGAGCTCATGCATGTGATCACTCGAGGAGTTCGACTGACATTCGGAGCTGAAGGACAGGTTGTCGGCGCCCTGTCTTCACTAAAGAGGTTTGGACAGGGCTCTAATGTCGGGCATATTTTAGAGCATTTCATGGTATTCCTTGCAAAACCTTCATTTCCAATGATACCAAAATGTGTTGACCTTGTGACCTTGACTTGGGATTATGACATACTTTGAAAACACTGACCTTGGACATAACTTTGAAGAGTGAGTGAAAAAAACATCCAGAAGCGGGAGACCACAATTATTCCTGTTCACCAAGCAAGTCAGCCACGGGGTGGTCATTAGCGGATTTAGGCGGGGCGTAACCCCCCCCCCCTAAAATCGTCAAAGTAAGTGGTTTCAAAAGTCTATATGTAGACTCGATTTCTAGCAGTTTTGAGTCGAATTCAAGAAAATTTTCGCTGGCTCGCTACCGGTCGCCACTCCACTTGATTAATAGTCTTAAGATTAATTGGCATATATCCAAAACAAGGTATGGTCATTTCATGCTAAATAGCCCATATTATTAAGTATTATAACCCCTTCCACACCTCAAACTTTACTTTAAAATAGTTGACCGGTCTGTTTCTGCGTGATATCTGTACTGAGAAAGTCAACATACCCTTACAGAAAAGAAGATGCAGTTGTGGTATTTAACCCCCCCCCCCCCCCCAAGAAAAATTAAAAATGTTCGCTGGCTTGCTTAAATTCGCTCGCCAGATCCATTCTTTGTCGTGTAGCTTCTGTGATAAAGGTTTTCCGTCGGGGTTGGAGGTGAGGTGGGGCAACAGAGGATTTCGCCTTTGATCCACTGGATGGGGGCTTTAGGCGGCCCAAAGACCCTTAACATTTTTAATATTCATCACGCCCCCACTAAGCTCATATCTTGTATCCACCCCTGCTGGTGACGGAGGTGAGAATGAAAACTCATGTAAAGCTTAATTCTTGATCGATGATATTACCCTGATGTTACCAAAGGAACATTGAGCCTGAGACCCACCCATGTGCAGTTTCTCCATATTTGCACATTTGCTAACCGTGACGAAGGGATTTCACGGTGGACTCCGTCCAAATCTAGTCATAGAAAGCTGATTCCTGATCTCTATCTGAAAGCTGGACAGTTCCCTTGGTTAATTGATCATGAGCTCACTTCAGTCAGCAGAGCACGGAATGTTAGTTGTTAAAGTAAATGCTATGGAATAGTATTATCTCATGTTATCTTTGTTATTTCGACATGCTGACTTAAAATAAAGCTTATCTAATCTTATCTTATGTATAAATGCGACAGAATTATATTTCCTCAAATATCCTGATATGTCCGTTCATCAGCTACAATTTATAACACGTCAAATTTAATGAGCTTGATATATTCCAAAACTATGAACACCTTAGATTAAGTTATTTTGCAAACTCATGAGTTGACAGATGGAATCTTGTCAACTTCTTGAAAACATGTCAACTTCTTGAAAATAAAAATTAATGTTAATTCTACATATTTCGCTGATACATCAACCTTCGTCTAAGAATTTAATTGTATGCTAATGAGCTTAGATATTAGTAGCTTTGGATATATTTACACTAGTACAGTATTTGTCAGTGACGTATGATAAACTATGAGGGGTTTTTCTCGCTATTGTAATTATATAAGCAGATGAAATACATAACACGAAGGATAAGATTAAGATTTTGGATTTAATAATGAAGATTGTATATTAGAGCGACTGATTTGATTCACTAAATGAAGGTAATGTATTGTCCTATATTTACGATATTCCTTAATTATGCTTTACTGTGACCATTGGTAAGTTTAAAATATTTAAAGAAATCGTTCGTACAATGTGAAAAAACCCACATTTGTAGTATTTAAATTTGTTTGCATAAGTTGAAAAAAAATCGTTCACGATTACGTTTAAGAAAAACGTTCATGAATGCGATTGTTAAAATCATACGTACAGATTTTTGGCCAGATTGCGAAACAAAATAATGAAAAGGCAAAGTCTGTTTGTCCGTCCGTCCGTCCGTCAGTGCGTCAACATTTTGGTTTATGTGTTATACGTTCTCAGTCCGTTGAGTGCATCAACTTGAAACTTTACATGGTGATAGACTATGAGATGAGCCAAACGCAGCAATAAGTTATGACCTTGACCTTTGACCTTGAGATAGGAAGAAAACAGAATTTGTTTATTGTGTTTTAGCAAATAGAGAGAAAACTATGTGGGGTATTGACAAGTAACTTTACAAGACAATTAACCATGGTGCAATGAACTCTGTGTGCTGGTTGATTTTGCCCTGACCCTTAAACTAGTGATCTTGACCTTGAAGTATCTGAATTACCTACTTTTTAAAAAACTTAATTAAAAATTCAATTTTCTTCAATCGTAAAGGGTAGAACTTTCATATTTCACACCTAAATTCTTTTTGACAAGACCTTTCATTTATGACCTTGACTCTTGACCTAATGATCGATCTTGACCTTGATGTATGAAGAATTTTCAAAAACAATAACCCTTGGCTATATGATCTTTAGAACCGTAATGTTTACGGCTTCCATATTTAATTCACATGGACCTAGCTTAGACTGAATAATCCAGTCTCTTGACTGCCGTTACAATATTGTAACGGCAGCCAAGAGACTAGATTATTCAGTCTAGATCGATGGACCTGTGCATATCTGATTGTTGACGTCCCTTTTCTTACATGTATGATTTGCACGTAATTTGCATATATTTGTGAAGGATCATTTGTGCATTACCAAAGCCGCCCGTTGACTGACTTTGAATTCAAATTTCGCAAAACTCGTATACAATGTGACAATAATATTATTATACAAATATGGACTTGGTCGAGGTTGTAACGAATAGTGAGCTTAGGAATATAAGCCACTTGAACTGCCTCCCCGGCAGGCCATCTTCTCGAGACAAGTGTACGTAATACCTTACCCCGAAGTAAGGTATACGTACACTTGTCTTGAGAAGATGCGGCAGGCTAGCTTTATCGGGAATGCGGTCAAGTGCGCTTGACTTCAGACCCCTTTCTTCGGGCTCCTCTGTCGCTTCTCGTTACAATTTGGTGACAGCGAAGTGGCTTCGTGGTCCGCGGGAGGCCCTCTTGGTGAGTCATTAGTGACTCGGTGGTCCTTGTAACCAGGTTTCGGACCAATGTGCCCGAATGTACTTCTGTTCAGTCAGTATGGACTGATGGACTGTCGTCCATGTTGGGGTTGAAAGGATACCGCCAGCAGAAGTAACAACTGAAACATGCTGTGACAGAGGAAAGCCATGGATATCCCAAAGAGAACTCACGCAAATGAGTAAGCTTCGGGGACGAAGCTTCCTCGAGAAGGGGGAAGTGTAACGAATAGTGCTAGTGAGCTTAGGAATATAAGCCACTTGAACTGCCTCCCCGGCAGGCTAGCTTTATCGGGAATGCGGTCAAGTGCGCTTGACTTCAGACCCCTTCTTCGGGCTCCCCCGTCACTTCACGTTACAAGGTCATTATGTCAGTATTGGCCTCGGTCAATATTACAAACCTCATTGGGTCATTATAATGACCTCGACCAAGTCCATATCTATATAAAAATATTAATTACATATATATAATGACCTCGACCAAGTCCTTTTAAAATTGTTATGTATGATACAACGAGTCGTAGGACTTATAATATCTTAAAAATCATTATTCAACGACATCAACATATTTGTAATAAAGAATTCACCAATTAATCACATTATTTTCTGTGAAAAGTGTATCTAAACTCAATTAACAATCTTAATTTTTATTGTAAATACCAAAATTAGGGAAAATACCGGACCCGTCAGCGGTAATTATCGGAAAATAATGACTCGCGCACCAGCCAATCAGATTCGACATTACATCCTGGTTATATAATATTACATTTTTTTTACTTTACTGTTATGATTATAAGAATTATTATGGTGCCGCAAGACGAGCGTTATCCTTGATTGGGGGTTTTTTTTTTTCTTGTCTGACGTGACGTCGACATGCTTCAAAATTACATTAGAGTTTATTAGGACTGAAGAGGAATTGTTTATAAGTGACCTTCTATGTTATAATGAGATTCAATGTGAACTACAAAATATACAAGGCGTAGGAAAAAGAATATCTTTGACAGATATTTCCTCCAAAGACCTTACGTTAGCAACCTGACATCTTCGCACTTTTTTTCTTTCATAACCAGAGAATTCACATTTGGATATTTTTTGTTTAAGTTCCACGAATGTATGGGTATTAATATAATTTTTGGATAGCGTCATATATGTTTGAATTATTTTCATGCCCGGTAAATTTTGAAAGGTAAGCATAATGATTATATCAATTTTGTATCGTGGTTTAATTCGGTACATATGACCTAACGTGTATTTATTAGGAAAACGAAACATCAAAGCGATGATTTTTTTTTTTTTGTTTCAAATGAATAAGTAATTACTATAGACACCAGGGGGAAGTTACGATTTTCTAAATCTCAAAAACGGAATTTTAATTGAATCACTTGTCTTTTTTAGCTCACCTGAGTGAAGCTCAAGTGAGCTATTGTCATAGCGCACCATCCGTCGTCCGTCCGTCCGTCGGCGTCCGTCGTCCGGCGTAAACTTTAACATTTTCGACATCTCCTCTGCAACCGCTGCACAGAATTTTACAAAACCTTACATGAAGCAAGAACTCAATGTCTTCTACCAAGTTTGTGTTTTTCGTGCAAATCGGTCAACAAATATGGCCACCGAGGGCATTATAATTGGCTGACGCATTTTTTACTTCTCCTCTGCAACCGCTGCACAGAATTCAGGTTTGTGTTTTTCGTGCTGATCGGTCAAGAAATATGGCCGCCGAGGGCCCTTATTGGCTGATTGACAGTTTTACTTCTCCTCTACAACCGCTGCACAGAATTTCGAGAAACCTTTATAGGAAGCAAGTATACTCAACGTCCTCTATACCAAGTTTGTGTTTTTCGTGCCGATCGGTCAACAAATATGACTGCCTAGTGCTCTGATTGGCTGACGCATTTTCGACTTCCCCTCTGCAACCGCTGCAAAGATTTTCACGAAAACTTACAGGAAGCAAGAACTCATGCAAGGTCCTCTACCAAGTTTGTGTTTTTCGTGCCATTCGGTCAACAAATATGGTCGCCGATGATCTGAATGCCTGACACATTTTTGACTTCTCCTCTGCAACCGCAGAATTTCACGAAACCTTACAGGAAGCATGCAAGTATATAAGGTCCTCTATCAAAATTGTGTTTTTCGTGCCGATGGCTCTGCATATATATCATATGATGTGAAAATAAAATGAATTTTTTATATCTATATTTTATATTTTTGGCCTGATTGCGAAACAAAATCCGGTCTATGAAATGCCGAAGTCCTTCGATCCGTCCGTTCGTCAATCCGTCAGTGCATCAACATTTTGGCTAAAGTGTTTTTGAGAGAACTGTTTGGAGCAGCATCTTGAAACTTTTCACGATGATGGACCATCATGAGACAACTCAATGCAGCAACAAAATTTGACCTTGACATTGACCTTTGACCTTTAAAGAGAAATTTCTGAATTTGTGTTTTAGCCATTAGGGATTAAACTATGAAGATAATTAACAAGTAACGTTACATAATGACTAACCACGATAAGACCTTTCACTAGAGACATTGACTTTTGGCCTAGTTACCTTGACATTTAATACTGACAGATAAATATTGTCAAAATGAAAGCTTTCAATACAAATTCATGTTATATTTTTCAAATATTATGACAACAAAAGGGGAATCGGGACTTTATCTTAAGAAATATGTATATTTATATTTCTTTTAAACTATGCTTCGAAAATTCCAGGGGGGGGGGGGGGGGGGGGTTCCGGAACCCCCCCCCCCCCCATCTCAGTGGATCCGCGCTTGTTGACCGTATCTTTTAAGCAAGGAAGATAGGGCTTTTATATGTGCAAGACACCTTGTAACCAGACCATTTATTTGTGACCTTGACTTTTGACCTAATGACCTTGACCTTAAAGTTTGACCTTTTTTTAAAAAACATAAACTTAAGCTATATTTTTTTTTAAACCGCAATTTATAAAGCTTCCATTGTTCACTTATAGGTTCAACACCTTTTTTTTAAAAATGAAACCCTGCCTATTGACCTAGTGACCTTGACCCAAAACTTAGGTAAGACTTCCAGTGTCGGATCTAGGATTTTAGAAAAAAGCTCAAAGAAAACTGTTCACGGAAAGCTGACAAGCTAAAAAAAAATGACCAAGACGGTAACGCGAATCTTAAAACTGATTATTTTATTAAGAGGGGATGGGGTTGTACATAATTCTAACTGCCTGCACACGAAATAGAGTAAGTTTCTTGTTACATTTACTCTAGTTTATATGAAAACTGGCGAGCGGTAGCGAGCCGGAAAATTTTAATGAAGTTCTCATCTTGGTAAAATTCAGTCATTCAAAAACATATACAATTCTATATTATCGGCGAGCAGAGCAAGCCGGAAAATTTTGGAAATAGGTGGTCACGTGCATTCTATCTTTAGAACACAACCCCTCTCTCTCATTTTCCTTGCCGCGCTCTATTCAAAGTTGTGTTTGACCAAAAGAAAGGGGCCGGGGAGGATGAGAAGGTTAGGGCACTGCAACCCCCACTATCCACCTGTCTGATCGGCACATGAAAATGAAGCATTTATTCAAAGTTTTAATTTTAATTTTTATATGCATGTTTATGATATATATGGATCAATTCAAACAGCATAAAATAGAGTAATATTCTGAATCAATTACTTTGGGTGAAAAAGAAGGGGTGCTCTAAATCCGCCACTGGCTTCATCAAACTTTAACTTGGACTGTATCTCTTGAACCATAAGCGGGATAACTATCATCATTTACATAAGAATTCTATATTACACTTTGAAGATATTTGAGACAGTACAAATTGGCCAAACTCGCCCCTCAACACCCCCCCCCCCCACCCGGCAAAGAGGCGCTGGATTCGCCACGAATAAATATCTACTTATTATTTCTTTTTTCATTCAAAAGCTTACAAATAAAACTTTTAAAGACCGATGACAATAGAAAAAACCCACCTTACCGAGGAGTAAATTATTGATTGGGCTCGTAATTTGTGGGAATTGCAAACCCTTTCCCGGGAAGCCCGGCGAGCACTTTCGCTGTTTCGATCGTTTTTTTCCCAGGGGGTAATATTCATATACTTTCTTGTTGTTAACATTACTAAGATCAATACAATATATAATGATTCCGTAATATCAAATTACAGCCTTTATATCGTTTAGCTCGAGATTCCTCTGCCATGTCACTTCGAAAACTGGACTATCCGTCCATTCTACCACAGGCATCAATTTTCCGATCTCTGAAGTGAGTTGCGCGGACTGCAATCTATTAAAAAAGCCCTTACAGTTACAGCTACGATTTTACTATGTCCTCTCTGTTGCAGCTGTACGGTAACTCCTGTTAGGTTACCAGTCATATCGGCCCTTTTCCAGTTCGGCCCCCCAGTCATATCGGCCTTTTTAACTTTCGGTCCTAGACCATTCGGCCTTAGTTTCGGCCCTCCATAATAACGCAAGAAAATAATTCCTACCTTTCGGCCCTAGGACCATTCGGCCTAATAATTTTTTTTCCAGTCCTCCCTTACAGTGAGTAACTGAGAATAAATACTTGATACAATCAAAAAACTTAATACAAGGGAAAAATTGAGGGGTGAATTCCAGCCTCTTACCTCCACCACCTTCTACTGAAAAATCTAAGCTTGAAGGTTGAAGAAATTGTGATTGAAAATTATTGCTAAATTTCTTAGGAACAAATAGTAGACATACAATTTTCTTATTTTCTAAAATAGAGGATCCGGTAACCGTCTGCTCTAGGTAAAGCCATTAATTTTCATATAGTTGCCGACCCATATTTTTGGTAACCCAGAAAAAAATACATTGTGAACAATGTGTTAAAGCCAATAAAGAATTTTAATTTGAATTTTGTAATAAAAATCTTAAAAAATCGATTTTCTATTTTTTTCTGCCGATTGTTTCATAGAAATAATAAATAACAATAAACACTCAATATTCACAAATTTTCTGCCACTCGGCCTCATAAAATTTTTTTTATCAAGTTTCATAGAAAATTTAAGCAGGCTTGTTTCACAGAAATTTTGTAATAAAAATAAACACTGATAAAAGTCATAGTAGTCAAGCAAGCTAGGTTTTCCCTGGCTATAAATGGGCCGAAACGGCAAAAGGCCGAAAAAAGGAGCCGATATGTTTCAGCATTATATTTTTTTTTCATTATAAATTGAGGGCCTAAATGGAAAAAGGCCGAAAGGTAAAAAGGCAACCCTCTGTTACGGACCCCGGTTGATGCAGCTGTTGTGAAAGTTATGATCCTCCGATAGTTCAATTATGTGAATGACTGAGCTACATGTATCAGGTTGACCCTTTAGTTCACTCGTTATTGCTCTGAATTCATATCAATGGTACATTTCACTATGCTGCAGGGGTTACATTACATTAACATCTATATTCAGTGGCGGATTTAGGGGGTGCAGAGGGGGCGTCAGCCCCCCCCCCCCCCCCCCCCCCCCCCCCCGCACTGACCCAAAATTTTTCAAAAACCCTATATTTTGTCCCATTTTCAGTAAAAATATGCAAAATTCGACCCTTGACCCCCCTCCCCCCCCCCCCCCCAGCAGAGGGGTGCTGGATCCGCCACTGATATAAGAGGCTGAAACAAATGTTCGAATATTCACAAATGAATAGTTTTCAGCAAATATACGAATTGAAAATCAGTATTTGAATATTCCAAGCGCGGATCCAAAGGGGGATAAGGACCCCCCCTGGAAGTTTCGAAGCATGGTTAAAACAAATTCTAAATATACATTTTTCATATGAATAAGTACCGATACCCCTTTTGATGTTAAAATAATTTGAAAATAATAACTTGAATTTGTATTGAAATCTTTCATTTTGATAATATTTGCTGTCAGCATTGCAAAAATTTTCTCCGGCTCGCTTCCGCTTGCCAAGAGTAATAAAACTGAAAAAAGACTTAAATCAGGGATTTTTCAAGTCCGTTTTTCGGTCCGATTATCGGACCCATTCCCAACGCCAAAGTGGCCTGTATTTTCCCAATTTATGGTTGAAATTTCCCAATTTGAACCTCCTAATTATTTTAAGTCTTCTACAATAAAGAGCAAAAATAATGACGACTGAATTACCTAGCAGATATACGAAATTAACGATCGATATCATATACATGTATCTTATATCCGGTATAGGTTTACGTTATAATCATCAAATCTTATGTTGTCTCACAACAGCAAAAAATTACAAAAGGAGTACATCTTCTTTGTAGAGGATAGATACGTTCTTCAAAATAAAACTTTGGATAGTGACTAAAAAGAAACAACAGAAAGTAGTCCATGTTCAGTAAACAGAATGCGGGCGTCTTGGACAGTGGGAATGTCCTCCGTCAAACACTGACTTTGAATCTGAATGCTGATTGATCATGATCATTAAAGTAGCTCCTCTGACTCTGAACAGATATCCTAGAAGATTATGTCCTTTGAAGTACAATCTAAAGTATAGATGGCTTTACTAGTGCTTTGTTTCTTTTATTAAAGACACTTAATTTGACTTACATGTAGAAGGAGTTATATCTCTGTGTAATGATTTATTCCATTAAGAATCAAATTAAACTGTTGAAAATTCCCAATTTCATTAAAAACACGCGATTTTTCCCAATTTTACCGGACCCTGGACCCAGATTAAAATCCCCTGAAAAATCCCTGTAAATAGAGGATTTTAATGGCATTATTGTCTAAACTTTTTAATACAATTCCTGAAAAAAAACCATTAAAATTTTTGCAGGCTCCCTATCGCACGCCATTTATTGTATTTAAATATTAGAACTGACAATCATTAACCAAGTACTATTGTGTGAAAATTCAAGATTTTATGCTACTTCCTAAGTGCTCTAAGTATAATCTGTTTCTATTTACTGACAAGGACTTAATATTCTGGGCGGGGGGGGGGGGGGGGGGGGGGGGGGGTTCTATTTTTTTTTTAGTCCCTACCGCAACGCCGACAGGGACTTTTAGTGTTCCTCTCAGGACTGTCTGTCCGTCCGTCTGTCAGTCTGTCCGTCTGTACAAATATCAGTTTTCCGGACTTTTTTCTGCAACGGATGGAGATATTGAGATGAAAATTTGATACACAGCTTGGTCTTTGGATAGTTACAGAGCAAGTTCGACTTTCGTCATGGTTGACCCTATTTTTCGAGGAGTTATGGCCCTTGATGACTTTGAAAATTCAGTTTTTGTCAGTTTTCTGGACTTTCTTCTGCAACAGATGGAGATATTTTGATGAAATTTGATACACAGCTTGGTCTTTGATAGTTACAGTGCAAGTTTGACTTCTGTCATGCTTGACCTATTTTCTCGAGGAGTTTTGCCTTGATGACTTGGAAAAATCTGTTTTGGTCAGTTTTCCGGACTTTTTCCTGCAATGGATAGAGATATTCAGATGAAATTTGATACACAGCTTGGTCTTGGATAGTTACAGATCATGTTTGATTTTCGTCAGGCTTGACTTATTTTTCGAGGAGTTTTGCCCCTTGATGTCTTGGAAAATTCAGTTTTTGTCAGTTTTCCGGACTTTTTTTCTGCAACAGATGGAGATATTCAGATGAAATTTCCTACACAGCTTGGTCTTGGATAGTTACAGAGCAAGTTTGACTTTCGTCATTCTTGACCTATTTTTCAAGGAGTTATGCCCCTTGATAACTTTGAAAATTCAATTTTTGTCAGTTTTCCGGACTTTTCCCTGCAACAAAGAGAGATATTCAGGTGAAATTTGATACTCGGCTTAGTCTTGAATAGTTACAGGGCAAGTTTGACTTTTGTCACGCTTGACCTATTTTTCGAGGAGTTATGCCCCTTGATGACTTGCACAATTCAGTTTTTGTCAGTTTTCCAGACTTTTCTCTGCATCAAATAGTGATATTCAGGTAAAATTTGATACTCAGCTTAGTCATGGATAGTTACAGAGCAAGTTCAACTTTCGTCACGCTTGACCTCTTCTTGGAATCGATAAAGCAGATAAAACCTCAGAACTGAGCTGCACAGACAGTAAGTTTAATTAAAACTCATGTTTAATTGAAGAGTAATTCATAGGCAGAGTTGCAGGACATAAATATATGCCGCCGGTAGGGGACTTATATCGCTCAGCGATCATAACATTTTTTTTTTTGCTGCTCTTCAAACAATTCAGACTTTAGGACCCCCCCCCCCCCCCCCCCCTGAAGAAAAATCCTGGATCCGCCCATGTATTCATTAGTATAATAGTGCACATAATTACATGGGTGCAACATAAAGAAAAGAAGGTACGAGACAGTGTTTTTTCTACATAAATGGAAACCGATATCAATCTTGAGCAATCATCCTAAAATCATTAACATTTTCGCAACTGGTCAGTATGAGGCATATTATTTTAAACACGCATGTGGCTGTCATTTGCCATTTGCATTAAATCAATAAATGATAAAGACGCTCCAATGAATTTCTATAACATACTTTTCATGTATTAATATTTTAAATCAAAAACTAAAAGTGCATAACATGTGCCCCGAAACTTTCCCCCACCCTTTCTTGCTGTCATATAACTTTCCGACTTCATTTTTTTTGGTCGCCTGGAAGTCGTAAGATAGGAATTCCGAAGTCAATTTTAATCAGGATTTGGGGAGGGGGGTTACGCTAGGGTCAAAGTCGTTGCTTAATGCATCATGCGAGCTTGTAATGTGCGTAAAACATACCGTGTCTGTTTCATTTCTATATTGTTATTTTCATGTAGATACCACATATTATACTGTCAAGTACGGGGAATTGGTGCCACCGCACAAGTGTCTTCTAATGAGGATTACAGGATTACCTTCACATAGACTAGAGATACTTTAGGGTTTTAGGGTAACAATAGGGTAGCTCTTTAACGTGATGTTTATTTTCCAGGTATGTTTTTTCAAGTAAATCCAGTGGTCAGACATATTATTTTGAGGACAATCAAGTAAAACAAATATCCCAATACAAATCGAATACTCGACACAAATATTGGAATACCAATTTCAGGTTTTCATTTCAGCTCTAATCTACATCACTGTATATGTCTGATGTTCAAATTACTGGCGACGATGTGAACAATTGTTAACAATGGCAGTGTGTGAATGTAATCACACAATTGCAGGTAGACTCAACCGCCTTCTTCAGTGATCAGAGAAAGTGTAATTTCATGGTAGACACCACTCCTCAAAGAATTAAGGAGGGATTATGATCCTCCAATAGTTCAGAGTGTTGCAAACAAGAAAATGAGCATGATGACTGAGCTCCAAAGTAAAAGTGCCTTAAAGTTCACCTACACAGTGATGTATTAGGTGTATAACATTTTCAGTCAGTTAATCCCTTCATCATGTTCATTTAACATCATTTGTGTTTATTTTTAGCTTAAAATGTCCAGCAGATTTTTCCTGGTTACAATCAACATACATGGGACCACAGCGCTATCAAATACTTGCCGTAAGGTGACCAACTTTCTACAAGATCATGGCACTGCTGCCAAAATCATTCACAGATTCAAGGTACTTTCGTAATGCTATCAACTATTTTAAGCTACAAGTATCTTTTTACATACAAGATTTTTTTTACTTTCCTTGTAAAAGTTAAGCTGTAATATCTCTGTAATTTTGAAAGTACAGTATGTGTATTGATATCCGCTCATTTTTCAGCATGACTTTTGCCGTATGATGTTTTTTTGAGGGCTCACTGTTTGAACTTTAAAGAAAATTTGTTACCATGAATATAGAGTTGAGAAAAAAATTGGTCTTTTTAAAAGAATAAATCCATTCAAATTTTCCTGTGTGAATCTTGATTTTGTCTTCAAGTTTTAGAAAGTGTGCATACCAAGTGTTCAGATTGTGCAAAGTTTGCCTTCCTTCTTTCTATTACTTTTAGAAGAGCCAAAATAACTAGAGCTGAAAGGAATACCTGAAATTGGTATTCATGACAAATATTTGATTTGTATTCGAATGTAAGGATTACAAGAGTGTCATGAACTTGCAATAACCAGATAAATAAATAGATGAATAGAAAATTGGGGGAAAATTTGGATCTATGAGTAGGATACGTATGTGGGGACAGGACAGTGTTTTTATGACAATGATGCCCCCCCCCCCCCCCCCCCCCCCCCCCAGTCAAGATTGATATCGGCTTCCATGTATTAGGAAGAACACTGCCTTGTTAACTTTAGCTATGCAGTACTTTAATTTTCCTTCTTTTCTTCTGCTGTGCGCATATAAAAACAGACAACACACTTGTACAAATATATAAATACACTAAGGAATATTTGAATACCAATTTTCCATTTGGATATTCGCTGAAAACTATTCTTTCATGAATATTTGAATATTCATTTCAGCTCTAAAAATAACCCAGAACTATTCATTCAGTTATTATGAAACAAGTGTAATGAAAGATAAAGTAGCACAATTTATTTTGTTAACATCTTGATTTATACTGTAACAATTCATTTTCTTTAAATTTTGATTACAGGTTACTGGAGAACCAAAGTTAATAGCAGGTATATAGCATTTGATACATTACATACTGTAACATTTTCAAAACCCTGCCATGAATATGCCTTCAGCATGTTCAGGGGAGTGGTTTTCTTTATAAACTGGCCTGTCTGAAAAGTACCGTAAAAAGGTAAAGTAATACAATTGCACGGAATAATTGATTTTAAAATATATCATTAACTTACCAAGGAGTCCACAAGTACAAAGTAGACTGTTTTGATAGTGATTACAGTCTTTGCGAAAAATTTATTAGCCCAACAACATGGGCTACCACAAATTCTGTCAGGCTAGTATAAATTGTCTATCAAACTATATAAACGGCTTTGGACTAGTGGTTCAAAAAAGTTTTCATGAAGAATGTGATTTCTATACATTAGCTCTAATCACCCATCGTAGACAAGAGTACAAGTGTATCATACATAAATTTGAAAGAAAATTGTTTCGTTGATGCAATTTTCAACATAAAATCATAATACTCCCCTTGCCTTGCAGCAAACTTGTCAATGCACTGTCTTTCAGCCTCTGAATCCTAGACTGTATAAACAATTATTAAAATAGATGAGAAAAGATCTAGAAGTGTACTACTTCAACCTTGTAAATGCACTCTGAATATTATATTCATACAATGGATAACTTAAATAAAAAGAAATTTGAGTCAAATTTTCAAAATCATGAAAAAAATGCTTTTATTATGCTTACCGGTACTCTTGCTTACACTGACAGTTAACTACAAGTATTAATATTAATTCTCCATTCTTCCATTTGAATTTTATTGCATTATTATTTACAATTAAATAGGTTTGTGCTTCTTATTATAATGTTGCAGTTTTCTTCTTTTTTGCAGTTTTTGAAGTGTTCAATATTACTGGCTTAGAGAGGAATTTGAATGCCATGTCGACCATAGGTGTAAATGACATTATGTGTGTTCCCATTTTATCGTTAGAGTTATTTGCATCATCAATAGGAATACAGAATCCTTCAGTCTCAGATCAATCATCACAGCAGATAACAGACAAGGAGTTATACTGGCTGGAATGTTACATGGACCATACAGGTGAGTAATTATTACAACTATTTCACAATACGTGTATTAGACTTTAACGACTAAACAGAGCAAGTAATTATTATAAGGTATTTGTTGGCGGAAATCAAAGTTCAGTTTCATACTATATCTGACAAGGACCATAAAGTTAGAGCTGAAACAAATACTCAAATATGCTATTCGTATTGGAATATTCATTATTACTTGTAAGGACATTAAGAGGGTCCTAAAAATTATGTTTCTGACCAATGGATTAACTTGAAAAAACCTGGTATAATAAAGATGCCGGTAAAGAGTTAGGTTTGGAGTAAACAATTGTTACCCTGAAACACTAAAGCATCTTTACTTAATCCTGTAATCCTCATCAAGCCGTAATCCCAAATGGCAATTCACCGCACTTGATACGTGGTAACACGTTAAAAGCTCGCATGATGCAGTGTTATATAGTGTCGGACAGTTATAGCAATGAACATCAATTTTTCTTTTATAAATTCTTTTATAATATAACAGCAGGAAAGGGGGGAGGGGGCATGGGGTACATGTCAATAATATGTAACGTACTGACCAGTTGTGTAAATGTTACCGTTAGTGGGTCATTTGATATCAGTTTCCGTGTCTGTAGGAATAACACCCCCTCGTAAACTTATGTTATACAATGCTATATATTTCCTTCTTTTCTGTATGATTACGGGACTATATATATACTAACAAATATTCGATTACCAATTTTCCATTTGAATATTAACTGATAATTATTCATTTGCGAATATTCGAATATTCATTGCAGCTCACAAACTTGGCATGCTGAATTACTCATGCTATTCTCCAGCTTCTAGGATTAATTTTCATAGAATGCCCTAATCTAAGGAGAAATTCTCAGAATCCTTATCGTTTCGAGGGCTGAAAGATAGAGGTCAAGGTCAGAAATAGTTACTGCGAAATCAGTATATTTCTTTGGGGCTCAATTTTTGTGGTTTTCGTGGATAGCCTCATTCACGAACTTACATCCTCAACGAATAATTGCACATAAAGCAAGAAATTGGAACAACTCATAATGACAAAACAAGCATGAATATTTTAGTATTTTTACAGGCGATTAATTTATAAACACCTTCCAATAACACATACGTTACCTGTGGACACATACGTTAATTGCTTTTGATTGCAATGTTTATCAACACTGTTTTCACAACTGTTTGTCACAAGCCAACGTTGCAAAATTAGGTCACGTTTAAGCTACATCTTGGTGTGAGTGACAATAAGCTAGTTTGCATGGAGTGGTTTTAAGGTGGATATTTTAATCTTTCTTTGAATTGGTGGCATCCATGAAATTATGTTGCCATGAAAATACTGAATCTCATGAATCCACAAAAATTGGGCCCCATGAAAATGAATGATTTCACACTATACTTATAGACCCTTTCACATTATCTGCGGTACTAAATTTGAATGCCAGTTCCAGGGGACAACGAATAGATTGCGCATGCACCAGTGACGTCATTTCATTGTTCTAGGATGTTTAGTGCGGAATCATGTTTCGTTTGTTCTGCGGAAAACATCTTGGAACAATCAAATTACGTCACTGGTGCATGCGCAATCTATTGTTGTTTGTCTCCCGGAACTGGCATTCAAATTTAGTACAACAGATAATGTGAAAGGGTCTATAACAAGGACCATAGGGTACAGTAATGACCAACATTACTTCCTTGGTAAACATCCCTTTTTATTTCGCCTTGGACTAGAATGTCGAAAACTGATTGGATAGAGCCCGTCACGTGGAAGCGGTCTATAACTCTATAGACTTTCTTATAGACCGTCAGTAGACAAAAATTCGAAGTGGGAAATCCAAGATGGCGGACGTTAATATGAAAACTGCATCGGCCGAGAATCGAACACGGGCCGCCCGCGTGGCAGCCGAGCATTCTACTACTGAACCACCGATGCTTATGGAAATAGGTAAAAAATATTGTTTATATAGCTCAGACTACACGTAATCTATTTTTAGCTGATGACTCGTTTATGTAGGTTGAATACCTGGGAAGTGACACACTTTTTAATTCACAAAGGTAAGGGGAATTTGTGATGAAGGGGTCCTCGGCAAAATAAAACACTTATTTGGTCAGTTACAGACCGTCTACGGAGATATGTCGGGTTGGTAAAATCTATGGAAGGCTCGGCTTCGCCTCGCCTTCCATAGATTTTACCAACCCGACATATCTCCGTAGACGGTCTGTAACTGACCAAATAAGTAATAATGAGAGTTCTAGTTATGTTTGAAATAGAAAATGGTTCACATGCTTCTTTCTGCATTTCAGGCATGTCTCAAGATGATCTTTACACAATCTGGCAGCATGAAGTGATGGGTATTATCAAGAAACGATCAGAAAATACCCAAGTAGATCTTTACAAAACTGCTGCAGAGAGAAAGGTATGATACTTCCATGGTTGCTGCACATTTGTTAAAATTGATTTAAGGCATTAGGGGTAGAATACTATACTTCCTGTTGTTTTGATAACAGAAAAATTAAATACATTGTACCACGAAGTTGGCCGAAGATGCACAAATTCGGATATGTTCGGATTTTCATTTTGAGTTGAACGAAACATTAAAAAAAAGTATCAAATATCTAAAAATATGTAAGATATGGAAGTATATAATTTCTAGCTTTTCGAAGAAATTGTTATTATACCCCTAATACATGTATCTTAAATGTACTTATGAAAAGAAGGGAGAGATATACATGTACTTATTTACTTTGGGGTCAAAAGTCAAGGTAACACTTCCTTCCACTGAGTTATGTTGCATGAGTCAAACTGCTATATTGGGGGCATATACTTTACAAATATTCTCTATGAAACACCGGTTTCAAATTGAAGAGAAAATTGATGCAGCCATGTATCTTTATACGGTAGTTTAGAATGACAAGTAATTGAAAATTATGCCCCCATAATCACAGGTGTGGGATTATAGTTTTTCACCTGTCTCTGTTTGACCTTGAGCATAATGTTGACCTGGTAACCTTGACATTGGAGTTTGAACCACTTTTGAAAGACTTCCTTTTTCATCATTCAGAGGGCTTTCATAATTTGTGTTCCTTGTGCAAGATCTATCTATTTCTACCAAATTATTTTGCCTTATTTTGGCCTAATTTCTAGATGATAGCCATTTGTGTTTCACAACCATATCCACGCTTTGACAGAAGTATAGTAAAACATATTCATGAAAAAAAGAAGAAAGAAATACCGATAAAAGATGCAGATTTACTCACAGATGAAGCGTTTTACTTTTTATACATGTATAATGTTTAAAAGACTCCGAGAAAATTACTGTTCCAAAATACATATACTTTAATTTTAGTAAATGAGATGTTCTTAATATGTTTTTATTGATCTTATTTTCAGATGCATTTGTTTGTTAGTGTTCCATCTATGGCGGACTTAGAAACTTTGACCAGCAGTTTGCAAATAATGCAGCAAAGTCTAGCAAATGTCACTGTCAAGGTTAAACACATACAGCAACTTGATGATTATAATTCACGAATAAATACTGAACAACTTAATTAGGGATTTTTAAGCTTTTAAATTTTTTCTTCAGTAATGAAACTTTTGTAGCTTCACAATTCCATTTTGTATTTCATTTTGCATAACTGTAAGTTTCAATGAAAAGATTTATAGAAAAGGCAACCATATGTTTCTTGTTGGTTATGTTTCTTTTTCTTTTTTTTTTTGTAAAAACTACATTTTTTTCATATGATCATTATTTGCACAGCAAATATTGGTATTCTGCGTAGTTGGTGTGTATTCTCTAAATGAATATACATTTTTTTATGGAATAGTTATACATATTTTGTCATGAATTATATTGTATATGTACATGTACTTTTTACATTAATTCGCCATATACAAATACATTGTAAATCAAATTAAAATGTATAATAACTAGGAAATGTTTGATATTCAAAGTGCATTTTCATAAAAGAATTTTAAATCCAGTTTTGTGTCACCTTCAAAGCAAAGCGGCACCTAGGATTAAAAAAAAAAATTTGTCTGGGTCCGTCTGTCTGGTAGTCTCGTTTTCATATATATGTTTATAGCTATGGTTTGCAGGTGACATACATGTATGCATTCCTTGTAATGCTGCCATATTTTATTACTAGGCAGATCAAGGTCAGACTGATAGTGCAAATTGTGATGGAAGTCATTGTCCAAGGTATTTTTTGTATGATCAACATAGGAGGGCAGTTTGTCATGATGTTGATTCAAGGTCAAATCTGCAAGGTCAAGGAGAACAAAGTACAATCAATGGAAAATTATTGATGGATTGACGTCAAACATTACAAATGATCAGCTTGGAAAAGCATACATTGTATAGTAATGAATTTGATCACAGGTCATGATGATGCATTTCATAGTTTGAACCTTGTTCGGACCATTATCTTTATACAGTGGATTTGTGACCCCAAAGGTAATTGTTTGTATTGTCCATCATTTTGTTGCTTGTAATATTGTCCATCGGACTTTGTCCAGCATTTTGTTGCTTGTAATGTATGACTTCGAATATCATGACCTTGCGACCTGTAAGGTAATACAGTGACTATAAAGGGGTAAACATGATACAAGTCATACTTTGTTATTGCTTTCATTTATTTGAATATTCCACCAAATTGTTGACCTGAACTGAAAGTTCATAACCTTGACCCAAGGTCATTTGATAGTGTCAAGGTCATAGTGCTTTGATTTATTAAATCTTATCCCGGCAAAACCTTTTCTCACCCTAAATGGATACAAATATTTTTGAAAAGAGTGTTACCAAGGACCCAACAATATTCGTGATCGTTTTTCCAAGATCACTGAATATGATGGATAATTTTAAAGAATAAACTGCTGATTATGAAGTACAAATGTATTGAACTTATCACAGTCTGTATCCAACCTTATAAAAAAGATTATATGTGAACATGAAACAACATGTTATACATAGAGATATACAAACATGGTCATCACACAACATGTTATACATAGAGATATACATACATGGTCATCAAACATGATTATTCAGTACCTTGTATCTGCTAGAAACACTTAGATTAGGGGTAAAAGTAATTTCATTTATTTGCAAGATGTCTCACTGAAGTATTTGAAAGCGGATTAATAGTTTGTGAAATATCTGACATTGCATGTACATGAAATTCACACTATTATAATGTTGTTCATCATGTCCTTAAAGCTTTTACTGCTTCTTGCATAAATGAAAATCCTATGAACTCGTCAGTCTATCTTTATACATGTAAATGAACAAGCTTAATGTGCATCACAGATACAAATGTGCTGAGTTGCAAAACTTGCATCTGAGAGTGAATAATACCTTGCTATACTATTTTTAGGCAGATTAAAGTCCCCTACCTGGTCAAAAACATACTCAATCTGTTATGATCTGAAAATCTTTTTCAATTATCAAAGTCCTATGGTGTTGATTTTTGACCCCAGGTCCTGGCACCATAAACTAAGAATTGACTTGAGCCTAAATTTCAATTTTCTTTAGTCTCATTATAATATTAGTGATGACATGAAAATTACTCAAAGAATTTTTCAAACTAGAATAGAATGGATGAATTTCAAGTTGTCACCGATTTGTTATACATGTATATCCTATTTTGAGAATTTAACTTAGTTTATGGTGCCGGTCCCAGAACTCAATAGGGTACATCCTTGACTCATAGGAAGCATTTCTGGTAAGTTTAATGATTGGTGCATTTCACATTTCCTAGTGATGGGGAAACCATTTTCTATCATCTCTGACTTTGAACTTTTGACCCCATAATCAACAGAGGTAATCCTTAACTAAAGAGGAAAATTCTCGAAAATATGTCAGTAGATTCAATACACACTTCATTATGACCTTGAAACAATTTTCAATAGTCCAATTGCCAAATGGAGTAAAATTTCAAGGATCAGAAAATGGTCTATTATCAAAATCCAGTGACCAAGACCATTGACTCCAAAATAAATACAGTACACCGACCATATCTGGCAAGTTTCATGTCAATTGTTGTAATGCATACTTGGTTATGAACTGTAAACCATTTTCAATCATCAAAGTCCTATGACCTTGACATTTTGACCACAAAATCAATAGAGCTAATCCTTGACACATGGGGAACACTCCTGGCAAGTTTCAACTTAATAGGTTCAATACACACTCAGTTATGAACAGGAAACCATTTTCAATAATAAAGTCCTATGACCTTGACCTTAAACCCCAAAATCAATAGAGCTAGTCCTTTACCCATGGGAAGCAATCCTGTCAAGTTTCATTTTGACAAGTGCAATGCACATTCATTTCGGATGTGGAAACCATTTTCAAAAATCAAAAACCTTTGACCTTGACCTTAAAATCAATAGGAGACATTCTTGACTCATAGTGAGTTATTGTATGAAGTTTCATTGCAATAAGATTACATATTGGAGTAATAGTCCAGAAACCAATTGTTGACATCTGTACGCCTACCTGCCTATCTTACATCAAATTAAAAGTCTAGCCGAGTTCTGCAACTTGGCTAAATAGTAATACTATATACATGTGGCTGAACAATACAATACGTATAAAAATTAATATTGAATTTGACGGAAACACTAATGCATAGTAACAATGCCGTTAGTTGACTTGGTCTCTGATAAGCCTTGTCCTCTCTGTAGGATTTGTATCGTCATCATAGTCTGACGTGTATTGTATGTTGCCTCGATTCTCCGGCACTTTTACCGTCACGTCTTCCAGTTCCTCCGCTGGTCGTCTGAGACATGGGATACATTCTACGTGAATAAGGCCGTTGTATAATGCCGTACCAATCATGAGGAAGAAAAAACCATCCACTGAAATACAACACAACAAACATTAAAGAAGAAACTCTCTGGGTTGTCTTATATAGCAATGTAAGTTCTATTCCTTTCTTTGCTCATAGGACACATTTGAAATGTTCAAAATCAAATACATGTACATGTACTAAGTAAACATGCTGTACTACAAATCTGAACAAGTTTCAGTAGTATTATTTTGCCCTTAATTCAATCAAAGATTACAAAGCTCACCTCATGGCAGCATTCTATCATTGCAGCAAACAAATAAAACACCGCTAAAGACGGTATGGCCGGATTGCAAAGTAAGTTTTTGTCACTAACTGGGTCAAGGTCAAATAATACAGCATAAATTGAAAGGTTTTGTCAGAGGCAACCTACATGTATGAAATAAAGTTTCTACTGCATACAGTTCCATAGATTTTGCTTAAACCAGGAACTTTAATCAAAATCCTTCACTAGGTTAAAGTCCAAGGTCAAGGTCACTAGGTCAAATGTTACGGCATAAATTGAAAGGTCTTGTCATGGGCAAGCTTCATGTATAATATAAAGTTTCTACTGCATACAGTTCCATAGATTTTGCTTAAACCAGGAACTTTAACCAAAATCTTTGAGTACCGTAGGTCAAAGTCCAAGGTCAAGGTCACTAGGTCAAATGTTACTGCATAAATTGAAAGGTCTTGTGATGGGCAAGCTTCATGTATAATATAAAATTTCTACTGCATATAGTTACTTAGAGTTTGCCTCAACCAGAAACTTTGACCAAAATCTTTAACTAGGTCAAAGTCCAAGGTCAAGGTCACTAGGTCAAATGTTATGGCATAAATTGAAAGGTCTTGTCATGGGCAAGCTTCATGTATAATATAAAGTTTCTACTACAAATAGTTCCTTAGATTTTGCCTCAACCAGAAACTTTAACCAAAATGTTGACGGCAGACGGACAGACGGACGAACGGACATCGTCAATCTATAGACCGGAATTGCTTTGCAATCCGGCCAAAAATAGTCAAAGATTACACAGTTTTGAATTTGAAAACCTGTCCTACTGAGAACCAACAAAAATGATACCACACAAAAACAAAATAGAAAAGGGAAGAAGAGTATTTCATTTATTGACCCAAATTTTGCATTAATGGGTGTACTCTATTGATACCCAAATCTCCCTAACATATGCACTCAAGCGGAAAATATATATCATGACCTACATTTGAACATAGATTTGTGATCTAGTCATAAAGACGCATGAACAGTGCAAGTTTGGCCTTCCAAGCACTTAAGATAAAGAAATAAAACTTCTTAACATTGATACCTAAATCTTCCTAACATGTGCACACACGCGGAAAATGTAGGTCATGACCTTCATTTGAACATAGATTTGTGATCTACTCTTAAAGACGTATCTTATGTTTAAGTTTGGCCTTCCTAGCGCTTATAATAGAGAAATAAAACTTCTTTACATTGATACCCAAATCTTCCTAACATGTGCACTCAAGCGGAAAATATAGGTCATGACCTACATTTGAATGTAGATTTGTGATGTACTCATAAAGACGCATCATCTGTGCAAGTTTGAACTTCCTAGCACTTATAATAGAGAAATAAAACTTCTTAACATACTAGTGAGGACGCCGACAACAGGGTGATAGCATAAGCTCCCTCTCACTTCGTGAGGTGAGCTAAAAATTCAGAGGCATATTGTTTTAGGTCTTTATACCCCCACCGGTATATAGTGATGCACATTTTTGTTATTCCTTTTGCCAAAGCCTTTCTGCTTGTAAAATAATTTGACCTTGTGATTATTACATAAATTCATAAGAAACATTAAGTAAATCCCTTACCTTGTAAAAGGCCATACTGTTTGTCAAATGGTTCACCGAAATTCTGAAATATACACATGTAGGTAGATAAATACCGTTAGTTCCAACTTGATAAATCTGTACTTAAAATCAGCAAATTTGTTTACTTTATACATGCAGTTATACTTGTAGCAAGAAAATTACGAACAGCATTTGGATCTTCTAACATTGAAATCAAATTGAAATTTCTTCCGTTGAAATAAACTCACATTTGAAATAAATGAAGATTCTAATGATATCATAATTATTTAGAATCTTCAAGAGTTTAATTTCGTTTGTAATGTGACTTTTTTTTTGTTGTTTGTTCACTCATTTTTAAACAAAAATCCAATTCTTATATAAAGTGACACTAACTTCAGCATTCATATACTTTATCACTAAGGACTTTTAGATACAATGTACATGTACAGTATATGTTGTTATAAATGAAAATACTTTAAATTTTGAATAATTCAAAACACAAATGAGTACATCAGTATGTGAAAGGTACATACATGTACAAATTGATCCACCATTACGATTGTTTACTAACAAGAAAGACAAGGTTGGGAGGAGGGCAATGAGAATTTAAAATGATATGAGAACGCTTGCTTACCTTGTCAAAAGCATAAAATATCAACAAGTCTACAGCCCACACCATAATGGTCCGACAGGCATCTATAAGAGTTCTATGAACAGCTGTGAAAAAATAAAGGTTATGTACATGTATAAAGATTACGTATATTTTCATTTTGCATTTCATCATTCATGCATATACATGTACATATGAATTTCTTTTTTTACATTTTCTAAAGAAATAACATACTGTAAAGGGCCTTTAACTTCTGCATGTTCTGTTAACTCAGATGTTTATGTACATGAATAGACAAATCCCTATGCATAGACTATAAACTATTTTCTATAATTTAATATATCTTTACAAGAAACCACTAAAGGTGGTATGATCAGAAAATTGCAAAGCTGCATCTTTTACAGTGATTGTAGGTCAAGGTCACAAGATCAGAAGTCATGGTGCCAATTGAAGTGAAGGGTCTGTTCAGATAGAATGTAAACTATCAAAGTATCAAAACTATATCATTTAAAGTTCAATAGATATAATACAAATGAAATATTTGGAAAAGTAGGCAAAAGTCATTGTACCAAATTAAAGCCTATATTAAAGAAGATTAACAAGTGAAATATCAAAGCCCTTTCCATTATGCTGAAAAAATATACATGTAAAGTCAAACTTTTTCTTATTTTGGTTAAAGTTTGTGGTTCAAGCAAAATCTCTGAGACTATTAGCAATATGCTATTCTATACTATAACTTTTGACCTAGTGGCCTTTACCTAGGACTTTGACCTACCTTTAAACAAATGATTTAGAATACATGTATAACAATTGTACCACGCAAAAGTGGGCTTTGATATTTCGAAAGTAGATTCCTTGACTATTTTGGCTTGAACCATGACTTCTGATATGGTGACCTTGAACTTTGACCTACTTTAAAAAAAATACCTGTGAGTGACTTGGTAACTGCCAAACCAAAGTAATTATAGAATGCAATAGAGGCTAGGTATAGAAGACAAAAAACAAGAAGTCTGGGCTGATTGGCTATTTGATACAGTGCATCCAGGCTGTTCTCATAGCTACCATTAATATCTGACCCGGGAATGTAATACATCGCTGGAAGTACTATCTGGAATGGAGTATATATTTTTATTTCATTTTTATTTATTTTGATTTTGGTTAAATTCTCATACAATGTGTGCATGTACAGTGTAATCCTGATAACCACACCATTTGCTATTATGTAAGAGATGGCTGTAAAAAACTGACACTACAGAAGTGTATGTGCATATGGGTCTCTCAGTGTTTTATTCGTAGTCCTAATTTTATGTTGTATTGATGTCTTTTATTGGTTTGTCTGATTTTTTGTTGCGTACTCATGGTGTTTGTTGTGAAGTTGTGAAACGGTTTTTTTGTGTTTTTTTTTATTTTTGCTTTTTACTGTTGTCATTGTAGTCTTGTTGATTTTTCTCCGCAGCATTCATGTAAAGATGAAGAAAACTGGATATAACATATTAATAAGGTACATGTTAATCAATATTTCTTTGAACAAATAACTACATGTACATGTATATAATTGAAACCCCTTTTACTCTTTTGGTAGGATCTATTTATACACATGTAGGCAAAAGATCTCTCTGTCAAAAGACTTTTAAAAAAATACATGTGTACTTACAGCAGACATGAAGAAAACACCATAACTCCCTTCCATACCTACTACCTGAAATCAAAGACATACATACAAAATGTTATACATTGTACATGTTGTACATGTAAATAGGATAAAAAGATTTACATGTATAATGAAATCGTGGCTAGTTAAATTAAGTGGTTTAATATAATGAAAATACAAGAAATATTTAAAATTGATGAATGATATCAATTGTCAAAGGATACCAAATACATTTTGTATAAGAAAAAAAAAATGACCAAAAATTATTGTTAAATATTTCAATTGCTGTCTTCATATTCAAAAGTTGAAAGTTCCATTTTATTGAACAAAGTGCTTTGAAGTTGATACCTACATGAAGTGGATGAAGACTTCTCTTTTTGAGAAATAGTTCTTCTATGACCATCTGAGTGGCACTCACCAACTGACTGCCCAATATCAACAATATACCTGAATGAATGTACATGTAGCTAGCAAAATAATTAATAAAAAAAAAACCCAAAAAAGGACATTCTTTAAAATGTTAATTATGGGTCATGTGAGATTCTTAGGAATCTCAAAGAGAAACTCATAAGACCATAATAATTGATAATTATCAGAATATATGATGAACACACAAAAGTCAGACTCTCAATTTCTCACTCACGTCTTTAGACTGAAGAAAAAATGTAGATGTGTCAGTTTGAGATTTTCTTGTCTCACACTCCACGACACACATATTATGATGTCATAGAATGATACGTCACATCATCGTTATATTTGTGCTCATTTTTGGTATTGATTCTCGTTAAAAATCATTTTGGTAATAATAAAATGAGCCGAGTGAGAAAAATAATCAATCATGACATTGTGATTGAGACAAGGGAATGTCATCCTTGTGCAAAAGAATTGCTACATGTACATCCATGACTCGGCAAGTCTCATCGTGGATTGCAAACTTTTACACTCGGATGAGATTCCCTTTCTCAGTCGCAACGTCATGATAGATTCTATTAATCTTTAATATTATATAACCAGGATGTAACGTCGATTCTGACTGGCTGAAGCGCGAGTCATTATTTTCCGATAATGACCGCTGACGGAAGATAATGACTCTGTGTGGTATTTGTCCTGATTTTAGTATTTACGATAAAAATTAAGATAGTTATTTTGTTAAAATTTAAAAAGTCTAGATACACTTTTCACAAAACTTCCAATTAATTATTAAGATCTTAATTAAAAAAATATGTGTTCATATTCATTACAATCATTATTTTAATCATATGTAGTTTTACAATTCGTTATGTAATATAACAAATAAGGACTTGGCCTCGGTCATTATGTCATTATAATGACCCGATGAGATTTGTAATATTGACCTCGGCCTTCGGCCTCGGTCAATATTACAAATCTCATCGGGTCATTATAATGACATAATGACCTCGACCAAGTCCATATTTGTATAATAATTCCTTAGACATAAAAGATAAATATCCCAAATATAACCAATCTACATGCATGAATGATCTGCTTACGTTACATAATAATTAAGAAAAATTGTTAATCCTTTCAAAAGATACATGTATAGCCCAGATTAATGTTCTTGTATTTGAAAAATGTCAAAGGTCAAAGTCAATGTATCAAAAGTAGTATTACAACATGAAGGTTCTGGTCCTAAGATTTATCTACATGTGATTATCCAGACTGAACTAATACCTTTTATATTCCTAACTTTACCTATTAAAGTCTTTGAGCTATGACTGGAGTGTTTGGCCTTGAAGACACTGGAGCATCCAACAAGTACTAGACCCATCATTGTCACCAACATGCCTGACCAATGCATCCATTTCAACTTACGCTTCAGAAAAATTTTCTGCAATGATTGGTATAATACAATTTTCATTCATGCATTTTACAGCATAAGGAATTTTTAATTGGCTGCAATATTAAGGTGACATTGTATGATTAAGCAATGAAGGAAACAATTCTTTTCGGCTGAAAATGTAAACAGAAAACTCAATTTATTAAGCATCATTTAAAGTGACTTCACAGCTCTGCTTATTAAACCAAAAGCCAAAGGCATATGTAAAATATTGAAAGTGCTACTGGTACAAAAAAAATCTTCTTACTGATAGAATTCCAGTGAAAATGATTATGGATCCCCTCAACATCTGCCACACGGAGGCATCCACGTATACCAAACCTATACCTGGAGAATAATTATAAACAGATGAATGGATACAAAGATAAATACATACATGAAGGTTAATAGGTAAAAGTTACTAAAAATAGTAGTCACAATATTGAAAAACAAATTACCGGTAACTCTGAGCATTTATCACTTGACCTTGAATATGGCCGTAACCTTGCTATGTTACATGTGTATTGGTGTTGTACATGTATGTGATTATGCAGAAGTGTGACTCTGAATTCTAAACAGAAGTTAAGCATTTGTCAGATGTGAGACAATTAGTACATCATTACATATGAGTTAAATCTTGCTTAATATACTACACAATAAGTAATACATCTATGGTATGAATTTTAATTCCAATTTTATTAGAACATCAATTGTCTGATTTCCACTTTGATAGCCAAAAAGTCCTTTTCTTTCATTATTCGTCGTACAATTTTTCAAAACACATTAAGGCATTAGTACAAACAACATGAACAAAATCCAATGAATTATTGAATAAATTCAGTTTTACAAAAAATAAGTTCAAAGATTCTCATTCACACCCAAGATATAATCTTCATAATGCCAAATTGTGGAGAGCAAACAATGTGCAATTCATTCTCTATTTTCGAAAACTACTTCCCATTTGAGATGGTATCTGACGTAGACTGATTATGATGTCATCAAATTCTATGTAAACAGTCCTAAATGTCTGGGAAATGACGGTATAAAATCGATGTTACCATACAATTTTCATGACGTCACAATAGTTTTACGTCAGATACTGTATGTAAGGGGGAGTATTCTGCAAAGACTCAATATTGTCCTGGTAAATTGAAGCTTGTGAAAATAAAGCCCTTGATTGTCTGGATTACACAATAATAAAACTGTATGACAATCAGTTTTATAGATGACATTGTACATTGAACAAAGATGAAGAAAAATCCTACCTGCAAGTGATGTCCCAATAAGATCACAAACAGTTGGTACAGCTACAACCCACTGAAACAACCTGTAATGTTACAATTATGATATCTCAATATAGACACTGAAATACATGTAGACTTATGTCTACTTTATTCAGATCAGAATTATCAATACATACCATTAGGCCTATTTGAAAAATGAAAATAGAGATTTACATGCACTTATTCATATGTCAATATAAACCAACCTCGGTTCCCCAGGCTATTTGCGTTTTGGCTGAATACCCTGGGTCACATCGTACTATTTCGGGGATTTCAATTTATATGTAAATGATGCCGATTGGTTGCCTCACAAACTTTTTTATCCAATGGCACAATAGTTTATAAACATTTTTGGATAGCCACGATAAATAGTGCATGTTCGACTAGGTAAGACACTTCTTGATGCCCTGAGACAATAATAATCGAATTGTTAATTAGATGTTTTCGATACAAATATTAGGGTAACCGACAAAACTTCCCTCTTGCGTATTATTCACATACTGTCCTCACTGGTCTGTGCGCAGCCATTACCGTCAGTTTTTTAACTTCATGAGGAAGAGCTATTTCTTTTAAAATCCCCGAAATAGAATCATGTGACCCAGGGTATTCAGCCAAAGTGCAAATAGCCTGGGGAACCGAGGATGATATAAACATGAAGTAAAAAATCATGGTATATGCCAAAAGATATTGTCTCAATCCAAAGAATAAGCCAAATGTCAACAACCTACCACAATTAATTTTTTTTTATCAATTTTAAAATTTCAGTTCTCATAAGCCAAAGTCACATGAGAATTATCAATAACCTACATGTATCACACTCAGTTTAATTGAAAATCATGGCCTGTGACAGGTGGACAGACAGACATTCAAGAAAAACTGTTCCATACTAACTTTTTAAGTGTCAATTATTCCAAGAGAACATAAAAATACACGTAGACAACAAAAGCTTTAGACACATGGGATTGAGTAAATATAAATTTCAAAAACCCCTACAGGTAGAAATGTTATCTTTATGAAAGAACTTGTGCATGTTTGCATATACAAATAACTGTCATGATAATCTTACCTGTTTTTGTTGTGCATGTACATATAACTGTCATGATAATCTTACCTGATTTTGTTGTGCATGTACATATAACTGTCACGCTAATCTTACCTGTTTTTGTTGTTTATGAACATATAACTGTCATGATAATCTTTCCTGTTTTTGTTGTGCATGTACATATAACTGTCATGATAATCTTACCTGTTTTTGTTGTGCATGTACATATAACTGTCATGATAATCTTACCTGTTTTTGTTGTGCATGTACATATAACTGCCATTATAATCTTACCTGATTTTGTTGTGCATGTACATATAACTGTCACGCTAATCTTACCTGTTTTTGTTGTGCATGTACATGATAATCTTACCTGATTTTGTTGTGCATGTGCATATAACTGTCATGATAATCTTACCTGTTTTTGTTGTGCATTTACATAATATTATGTCATGATAATCATACCTGTTTTTGTTGTTTGTGAACATATAACTGTCATGGTAATCTTACCTGTTTTTGTTGTTTATGAATATATAACTGTCATGGTAATCTTACCTGTTTTTGTTGTGCATGTACATATAACTGTCACGCTAATCTTACCTGTTTTTGTTGTGCATATACATATAACTGTCATGCAAATCTCACCTGTTTTTGTTAACTGTCATGGTAATCTTACCTGTTTTTGTTGTGCATGTTTATATAACTGTCATGGTAATCTCACCTGTTTTTGTTAACTGTCATGCTAATCTTACCTGTTTTTGATGTGCAAGTACATGTAACTGTCATGATAATCTTACCTGTTTTTTGTTGTTTATGAACATATAACTGTCATGGTAATCTAACCTGTTTTTGTTGTGCATGTACATATAACTTTCATGGTAATCTTACCTGTTTTTGTTGTGCATGTACATATAACTGTCATGCTAATCTTACCTGTTTTTGTTGTGCATGTACATATAACTATCATGGTAATCTTACCTGTTTTTTGATGTGCATGTACATAATAATAATAATGTTTATTCAGATAAAAGGCATATATTACACTTATTAAAACAAGTTTTAAGTTAACACATGATTTAAATCAACTTAATTAACAACTAATTAAAACAATCACATGGTTTGAATCAAAAAAAAAAAAAAAAAAAAAATGATCTGAGTCATACTCTAATCAAATTAAATTACACATAAGGAATATCACAGATATCAAAAATTAACAAAACTAATCACAGAAATTATCACAATTAATTCAACACCTAAAGTCAAAAGTGTTGTAATTATCAGATATATATGTCAAAAGTATAAAGTAAAAAAGTACAAAAAAGTAAATGCCCTCTATCTAGGATAACCCAATAAAGCCTAAAAAAGGCTTATTTCCATTGGGGTCCCATAGAAAATATTCATATATTAATTAAAGACAAAAAATAAACTTTATCGAACTTAAGTATTACTAATATTATGACTAGAATTATAGAGCACAGCTGTTATCTCTATATTGAATATAAACTTGAGAATATCAATGCAATACAATAATATATATTGATACATGTATTTGAGCACTAGGGTTATAGAGCACTAATGGTTAACTCTATGATATGAGCACTAAAACTGTAAGAGTATAACCTCAGATGTTCTTATCACTGACTAGAATCATTCAATTTTATGAATATATACGATATCACACCATGATATATATGATAAAATACACAGCACTTCGACATTTAATAAAAAATGAACTCACTCTCGTGTCCCCTTTTCATGTTATCTAACAAATGACATTTTACCTGTCTTTTAAAAATACATTTATTTTTTATACTTTTGATGTCCTCGGGGAGAGCATTCCAGTCCTTAATGGCTGTTGAATTAAAAGATGATGCTGCTGCCCCTTTTGAAAAGGGTACTATAAAGTTGGATTGACCAGATCGAGTGTTACGAGTGCTAACATTTCTCTCAAAGTTCTGATACATATACCATTGAATATGTTAAACATGTGGTTCAATCGAAGTTGCTTCACTCTATTCGATATATTTAGTAAATTTAATTTCTCAAATTCTAAATACGACACACTATGTCTCTGGTGTAAATTCAAAATAAACCGAACCATTTTGTTTTGTGCTACCTGTAATTTCTTTTTCAGACATTTTGTAAGACCTTCATACCAGCTAGCACAGGCATAATCTAAATGACACTGCATCAGTGCAGAACATAAAGTCTGTCTAGAAGACAAGGAAAGACAACTTCTATTTCTATACAAAAATTTCAGCCTTTGGTTAACCTTTTTAACAATGGAGTTAACAATATATTCACCACTTAGCATATTATCAATGTAAATTCCAAGGTATTTTATACATTTCTGAACACCAATTGTATGGTTATTACATTTGACACAAAACATTTCTTCTGCTTGTTGTAATTTTCTTTTCGGCCCAAATATTATGCTTTCTGTTTTTCCCAAATGTAAAGAGAGCTTGTTATCGATTAGCCAATCTTGACAAGATTCCATTACTGATGTCAATTTACTTGAAATAACCTGAGGATCTTTATGGGAGAATAGAATTGCTGAGTCATCTGCATATAATAAAACTTTACAATCTGGATTAATGCTAATTTGCATATCATTCACATACACTAAAAATAATAATGGTCCTAACAAACTACCTTGTGGTACACCGCAAGTCACATTGCAAAGCTCTGAGTCTACACCGTTTATATTTACAATTTGTTGTCGACATGTAAGATATGACTTAAACCAAGATACAGATTCTACTCCGACTGTAGAAAGCTTTTCACACAATATTTTGTGATCAACAGTATCAAATGCTTTTTGTAGGTCCAATAAGACCATACCCGTAAACAAACCCTTGGCAGTCTGAGCTTTTATGTGATCAATAAGATGTATTAAACAGGTATCTGTGGAAAATCTACTTCTAAAACCTGACTGCAGTTCATATAACAAATTGTTTTTCACTAAAAAAGATTCAAGTTGGGTATACACTGCCCTCTCAAGAATTTTAGAAACGATACTAAGGATGCTCACAGGTCTATAGTTCTCCGCTTTGAGCCTGTCGTTTTTCTTTAATATAAAGGCTTCACTTTAGCCACCTTTAGATCATCTGGAACAGAGCCTTCAGAAATGGACCTATTAATCAAGAAAGTAATTGGAAGCTTTAAAAATTGAGCACCATCTTTCAAAAATCTAGCAGGAATTCCATCCAAACCTGTACTTTTGGCTATATTAAGACCACAAAGTTCTTTAAAGACAAAATCCTCAGAAACATGAGTTAAATGAAATTTATTGCTACTTCTTGCCCGATAAAAATTCTTAAAGACTGGGCATGATGTTAAAAATGTCCCTTTGCCAATGGGCAGCTTATCAACAAGTTTAGCTGCAACATTTGTAAAAAATTCGTTAAAATGGTTTGCTATAGTTGTACCTTCATGACAATTTGAACCATCTATATTCAAAACAACACTTGATTCAGATTTGGTACTATTTTGATAACCAAGTTTCTTAAATTGTTTCCATAATTCTTTAGGATTGTTCCTATTTTCTTCTATCTGACTATCAAAATATTCAGATTTTGCTTTTTTGCATAACCTTTGGACCTTGTTTCGAAGTTTATTAAACAGAGTAAAATCTTCTTGTTTACCATATTTCCTAAAGCATAAACGTGCCTTGTCACGCAAATGAATACATTCTAAAATTTCACTGCTTAACCATGGTTCAGACCTCTGTTTGAGTCTTATTTCTTTCACAGGTGCTATTTTATCCAAAATATCCATAAAAATAGATCTAAAAGACATCCAGCACTCATTTACATCTTTGCCATTAAAACATGTTTCCCAGTTAGCATTTATAAGCATATTAATGAAACTGTCTTTGTCATAGTCTTTTGTAGACCTGATTTTAACATTTTTACATGTAACTGTCATGATAATCTTACCTGTTTTTTATGTATATGTACACCTGCATTTTATGGTGACATTATTAATAAGATAAGAAGGATCAAAGATAGACAACATCACTATCGAAAATGCGTCAGAATCATCAAACGCCTTTTATACCGTGGGTTTGATCCTAATGTCACCAGACGGACACTAGGCTTGGTACTTGACCAATCTACAGTCTTGTACAAGCGCATTCTTAAAACTTGCACTCTGACTGACTGTGACGACAGGACTCCATGACGGGCCCTTTCCAAACCTCTTTAGGGAAGACAGGGCCCGGACCACCTGTCCTCTCTGAATGTCAGTCGGACTCCTCGGGTGATAACATAAGCTCGCGGCGGCAGAGCACGGATTGTATTACGTATGCCCTCTTTTTATATCCATTTACATATTCATCTGTGTTGCTTGGGCCCCTGAGTTTTGCGGTCTTGTTTGTGTGTGGTCATCTGACAGTGAGGAGGTTGTTTTACACCACAATTGTACGTTCTTCGAGACCTCTGGGTAATCGGAAAAGTGGGAGGGTTGTGCGCACGTAATCCAGGATAACCATACCTTCTGCTATTTCCGTGGCAGATGGCCGTCCTAAGTCGGCACCGGTTGCCCATTGGTCTCGTTGGTTTATGTGTAGTCCTTTGTGTTTGATGTTTCTGTGTGGTGCGTTGACGTTCCTTGTCCCTTACGCGTCTCTTTGCGCTTGTCTGCTTTGTGTTTTTGCATTGGGTGTTTTGTGTTTTTGCATTGGGATTTTGCTGTGGGTGCTACAACCTGGTGTTGTTGGAGATCCCCTCCTTTGTTATGTAACTGTCATGATAATCTTAATCTTACCTGTGTTTGTTGTGCATGTACATATAACTGTCATGCTAATTTTACCTGTTTTTGAGGTATATGTACATGTAACTGTCATGATAATCTTACCTGTTTTTGTTGTGCATGTACACATAACTATCATGAAAATCTGACCTGTTTTGTTGTGCATGTACATACAGTATAACTATCATGATAATCTTACCAGTTTTTGTTGTGCATGTACATATAACTATCATGATAATCTTAACTGTTTTTGTTGTGCATGTACACATAACTATCATGATAATCTTATCTGCTTTTGTTGTGCATGTACGTATAACTGTCATGATAATCTTACCTGATTTTGTTGTGCATGTACACATAACTATCATGATAATTTTACCTGTTTTTGTTGTGCATGTACACATAACTATCATGATAATCTTACCTGTTTTTGTTGTGCATGTACACATAAGTATCATGATAATCTTACCTGTTTTTGTTGTGCATGTACATATAACTGTCATGCTAATCTTACCTGTTTTTGTTGTGCATGTACATATAACTGTCATGACAATCTTACCTGATTTTGTTGTGCATGTACATATAACTGTCATGCTAATCTTACCTGTTTTTTGTTGTGCATGTAAATAGAGCTGTCATGATAATCTTACCACTTTTTGTTGTGTATTTACATATAACTGTCATGATAATCCTACCTGTTGTTGTTGTTTATGAACATATAACTGTCATGGTAATCTTACATGTTTTTGTTGTACATGTACATGTACATATAACTGTCATGATAATCTTACCTGATTTTGTTGTGCATGTACATATAACTGTCATGCTAATCTTACCTACATAAACTGTCATAGTAATCTTACCTGTTTTTGTTGTGCATGTACATACATGTATAACTGTCATGCTAATCTTACCTGTTTTTGTTGTTTATGAACATATAACTGCCATGATAATCTTACCTGTTTTTGTTGTGCATGTAAATATAACTGTCATGATAATCCTACCTGTTTTTGTTGTGCATGTACATATAACTGTCATGATAATCTTACCTGTATTTGTTGTGCATTTACATAATATTATGTCATGATAATCTTACCTGTTTTTGTTGTGCATGTACATATCACTGTCATGATAATCTTACCTGTTTTTGTTGTTTATGAACATATAACTGTCATGGTAATCTTACCTGTTTTTGTTGTGCATGTACATATAACTGTCATTCTAATCTTACCTGTTTTTGTTGTGCATGTACATAAAACTATCATGATAATCTTACCTGTTTTTGTTGTGCATGTACATATAACTATCATGATAATCGTACATGTTTTGTTGTGCATGTACATTTATCTGTCATGATAATCTTACCTGTTTTGTTGTGTATGTACATATAACTGTCATGATAATATTACCTATTTTTGTTGTGCATGTACATATATCTGTAATGATAATCTTACCTGTTTTTGTTGTGCATGTACATATAACTGTCATGATAATCTTACCTGTTTTTGTTGTGCATGTATGTATAGCTGTCATGATAATCTTACCTGTTTTTGTTGTGCATGTACACATAACTTTCATGATAATCTTACCTGTTTTGTTGTGCATGTACATACAGTATAACTATCATGATAATCTTACCTGTTTTTGTTGTGCATGTACATATAACTGTCATGATAATCTTACCTGTTTTTGTTGTGCATGTACACATAACTATCATGATAATCTGACCTGTTTTGTTGTGCATGTACATACAGTATAACTATCATGATAATCTAACCAGTTTTTGTTGTGCATGTACATATAACTATCATGATAATCTTAACTGTTTTTGTTGTGCATGTACACATAACTATCATGATAATCTTACCTGTTTTTGTTGTGCATGTACGTATAACTGTCATGATAATCTTACCTGTTTTTGTTGTGCATGTACACATAATTATCATGATAATCTTACCTGTTTTTGTTGTGCATGTACATATAAATATCATGATAATCTTACCTGTTTTTGTTGTCGTGTACACATAACTATCATGATAATCTTACCTGTTTTGTTGTGCATGTACATACAGTATAACTATCATGATAATCTTACCAGTTTTTGTTGTGCATGTACATATAACTGTCATGATAATCTTACCTGTTTTTGTTGTGCATGTACATATAACTGTCATGCTAATCTTACCTGTTTTGTTGTGCATGTACATATAACTGTCATGATAATCTTACCTGTTTTTGTTGTGCATGTACATATAACTGTCATGATAATCTTATCTGTTTTTGTTGTGCATGTACATATCACTGTCATGATAATCTTACCTGATTTTGTTGTGCATGTACATACAATATCACTGTCATATAATCTTAATCTTACCTGTTTTGTTGTGCATGTACAGATAACTGTCATGATAATCTTACCTGTTTTTGTTGTGCATGTACATATAACTATCATGATAATCTTACCTGTTTTTGTTGTGCATGTACATATAACTGTCATGATAATTTTACATGTTTTTGTTGTGCATGTACATATCACTGTCATATAATCTTAATCTTACCTGTTTTTGTTGTGCATGTACATATAACTGTCATGATAATCTTACCTGTTTTTATTGTGCATGTACGTATCACTGTCATATAATCTTAATCTTACCTGTTTTTAATGTGCATGTACATGTAAGTGTCATGATAATCTTACCTGTTTTTGAACTGTTGGGGGATCTCCTCTTCATTCAATGGCAGCTGAAATTTCAGATAAAATGCTTTAGTACAGTGCATTTAAATACTTATTTCAACATAAACACATTTTTAAGGATAAGAGTAATAATCTTCACAGCTCAACCTTGTCATGCTTTAAACTAGTTTCAGCCTATTACATAACAGTTCTTAGTACGGTCATGTTATTTACTATGACACCATAGTTCGTCATTAAATCCTACAGCCTTGCCACCACAAACTTATATACATGTTTGGAGTATAAGAGTAAACCTTATAGCTTATTACCTTTGGCAGACATATCTTACTATTGTTTATATGCGTAATCATGGAAATGAAATTATACTCATTTAACTAACCATATTTTACCAAACTTTTAAAACCTTTCACTTCTGACCTTGAAAATCTACAGGCATCAATCATCCTCTCACCATGTGCAATGCATGTGTCATGCTGATTTGAATATAAATGAGACTTCACCCTTCGTTTCCATAAGGATTGTTGAAACTCACTCATACTATCATTAAATGGGGTAGCATTTCTATATTTCCCTTGACAGTAACAACATTGAATGAGAAGGTTTTATCCTTCCATGCGTTTAATAATCACATTGTGTCCTTGTGTTAAGTTTCAAATACATGTATAGCAATGTATACATGTATATATGCACAACCAATGTAATTCCCTGAGATGAAACTATTGAAAGGAATGTGCTTATATTTCGTATGAAAACGCTTGTGATGTCAAAATGCATTAGATCTAAAGAAACATGCCGCGACGGCTGTTCCAACCTGCAAACTGAACCCATGGTGACATGATTATTAACCGATACATACCTTTTTACCTAGGAAAATGCGATTTCAAAAAACAAGAATGAAACAGACAACTGTGGTGCATATATACAGAAAAAATGTCATAATTTGTGTTTTGTTACGGGTATGCAACACACAGCAAGTGCATTTATCCCATGAAATGCGCTAATGCGCAATACAGGTACAATAAATGCACTTGCTTTGTGTTGTATACCCCTAACAAAACACAAATTAAGACACTTATTCTCTATATAGTGCCAATTTCTTGGAATTCATTTTCTGCATTGGACATACAAATGCAAGACAATTGCACATGCTTAACCTGTACATACTTATATACAGGATTCTAAAAAGCATCTACAAAACACTGTATTACTATCGAGGAGAATTTTGAATTAGCCATATTCTGTTGCCTTACCTCGTTTTTATGTTTGTCTCGTTCCCTCTTTCTTGTGATGCAAAATCCAAAGAAACATAAAGTTTCCCCTGCAAAGAGATATACATGTACATTTTGTATCAATATACTTAGAAGCACTTAAATTATGAAATTTATCATTTCAAATCGCTAAAAGTAAAGTAATAATATAAACAAGATAAAATGTAGAAGTAGGGAACATATGCGGGAAGGAAAGATTGGAAGGAATTGCATGTACAAGTAAATCAACACAGATTTCATTTAATAGAACAGCATTACGGTATTCTCTCTTTCTTTGAGTGATATTCTTATTATAACACAGAATTTATGTAGAAAATGTCAATGAATACATGCATAATAATCTACCATTTATATCATATTTTTAATTAAACAAACACGTGTGACGACTTACCAATGAACATAATAAGTGTTTGGAACCAGGGGTGATCAAACTCATGTGGTGTACTGGTGTTATTAGCGGATTTGTCTGGGTATCCTTTTACTCTGTAAAGATTTCCATAAAGTTACATTCATAAAACAAAGATACAAATACATGTATACATTATCTTAGACTGATGATTATATTAGATACTAGTACTTGTATGCTGATGGGCCTAATCTTTTGGCTTACAGCTTTTGAAACCATTAAACACAATTTTCAAATTTTATAATTTTTTTCATAATAAAATTGTGATAAATGAATTTCTTAATTAACAAATTAACATCAATCTTCTTCAAATTTATTTCTTGTTAATTTTATAATAAACCAAGAAGTGTTTGAAGTTTTGAAAGCATACAAAATTTATAATCTAGGATGTTTTGTCTCAAGTCACTTGTGCTCCAATTTCTAGCTTATGTTATCAAATAAGTAGATATCATGAGAGGTTGGACAGGGTGAAAGGGAGGAGAGAGGAAGGGGTGGAAGGAGGGAGTGAAGGGGAGTGAGGGAGAGGAAGGGGGATGGGAGGAGGGAGGAAAGGGGATAGGAAGAGGGAGACAGGGGGAAGGGGGTGGGAGGGGGAGATTAGGAAAGGGTAAAAAGGAGGGAGAGAGAGGAGAGGGCAGGAGGGGGGAGGTAAGGGGGTGGGAGGAAGGAGAGAGGTACTCCCCTGCCCCCCCCCCCCCCCCCCCCATCCCCCTAACATGGACACGCTTTATCTATGAAGAAAGTGAACATGCTTTTTTCAATTATAAATTGTTCATTATCATATGATTTTGAGAGAAAAATTGAATTTGTTTACACATATAAGAATTTATCTTAATTCAGTTGATGCTAATCATTTTAACAAGTTATTACAATAAAGATACTAGTCAAATAGAACATATAGAAGTTAAAGATATAATCAGATATTATTTATATCACTACTACTAGTGCCATTAAAGGAATATAGTACGACTCGTCTTACCCAACGATATACTACACAACAGAGCCCATCAAAGTTTGTACTTTTTATAGAAATGGCCAAAGACATATATGCATATAGACAGTAGATCATGAAATTCCAATTCTACTAAGTAGCAGTTAGTAACAGATGAATGAAATTTCAAGAAAATAAGAACAATCCAAGGGCGGATTTAGGGGGGTTTGGGGGGGTTCAGGAAAACCCCCCCGGTTTCCCTTTTTTTTTTTGTAACATTAGCACTCGGAAAAAACCCTGCAAACTGAGTAATAAAAAAATTGCGTAATGTCCACCAGAATTCACTATTTTGAAACAAAATTTACAAAAATTTTCTGATACATTCCATCCAATCTTATTAAAACGCGACTTGAACTTCAGTTCCTCTACAATACTCTCCACGTACAGTACGTGGAGAGTATCGTAGAGGAACGGAAGTTCAAGTCGCGTTTTAATAAGATTGCATTCCATCGTATATCGATTCTATACCGTATCAATTGGCGTATTTGTGGATTCGTACAGACAATTGCGAAGTTTTTGTAATGTACGTCGCAGAGGGGGTTTTCTGTTTATTTTATTCCCGAAAATTAACATTAACAAACACTATAATTACCATTTGTTCATTTAATGCATATCATGTGTTATGTTGATATATGCCAATATGGTGAAAGTCAATAAAGAATTTGAATTTGATTTTGAATTTGAATTTGCATTTGAATAATATGAACATGTTCAAATAATTTGCAAAACATGTACGTGTCAAACAATCAATGTAAATGGTACGGGAATCAAAACCTACACGTTTCTGTCCTCAAATACTAGTACCCGGTTTGAGTATTTTTGTCATCTACGAATTTTGTTAAAACATATTTTGAAATAACCAAAAAAAAAAAAAAAAAATGGGCAAATATTTAACATTGTCATGATTGTATATAGCTCGAATATGCTCCGGGGGCATTCAATTTTTCAAAGCCAAAACTCAATGATACTCAACATTTTTTAATCGATATCGTACCAATATTCCAGGCTATGTACATATTACAGCAAGGACAAATCAACAAGCTAGGGGCGAAGCCAGGCGTGCATTTGTACGCAAAAACATCCACATCGATCGTCTCGAGAAAAAAAAAAAAAAAAAGGAGAGCGCCTCCCCCAGTTGCCAAAAAGAAGGGGGAGGGTCTTTTGAAATAGTATTTAAAGCAAACTACTGTTCAGAAATAGATCAAGACACTCCAGAAACCACCGATTTGAATGCATTTTTCGTAATTTTTTCGTGTTTCATTAGAACTCAATACAACCATGCGCAGATCCAGAGGGGGGACTGGGGGTCTGGCCCCCCCCCCCCCCCCCCCCCCCCCCCCCCCCCCCCCCCCCCGAGATTTTCGGAGTTGGGGTCGAGCTTTGGCCGATTTCTAATTGAAATAGGTCTAAAATGCATGAACGGGCTTTGAAACCTAAAATTTCAGCTCGCTTCGCTCGCCATTTACAAATACAAAACTATTTTTTGTGCAAAATTCCTTAATTATTCTCATGAAATTCGCTCCGCTCGCCGATATAAGGAGTGAGATATTCAATGTTATAAATAATCATCTCGATCGAATCAAGACAAATTAATATTTCATATCTAAAAAAAAATTTTGGCTCGCTACGCTCGCCGATTCTTCATACAAATAAACGTGAAAGGAAAACTAACAAAATTGCCCCCCTCCCCATCATGTGCACCGATATATATGTACCTACATGATAGGTAGACTTCCTTAAATTTTGGACCCCCTCTGACCAAACGTTCTGTATCCGCGCGTGACAACGATCGCTAACAAAGTGCGAGCGGTCGATTGGAAAGACTTTATGTGGACGTACATATAAGTATTAAGGGAATAGCATGTTCACATCTCAAATTTTCTTCATCTTAGATACGGTTCATCGTCTGCTGACATCGAATCATATGCGTTATCCCATCTAAATTCAGCTCAAATACGCTCCAAAGGTCAGCAATTTGCTTCATTTTTTTTTCAAAATTTTCACGGGGGACCCCCTTCAAGAGAATGGGTAACATATTTCCATACTGTCCCCACTTGACCCTTCGGACCTCGCAAGTCATCCCCCCAAAAAAGGTGTCTGTGCCCCCGGACAGCTGAAGTTCTTGGTCCAACCCTTCTTTATAGACGTCCACATCGAAAACACGCCCCTGCCAGCAGTAAAGGAGAAATTATTTTATTTAGAAATCTTTATTAACCACATAAATATAGTGGAAAAAATGGTCTGAATATTCAAGAAGGTAAGGAGAAAATGTGCTCCAAAATGCACCATTTTATTCCATTTTTTCAAAAATTTTTCCGGGGGAGGCCCCCCGGACCCCCACCTACAGGAGGGGGCAACCCCCTCCCGTACCCTCCCCCGCTCGGCACTTCGTGCCTCGAATCGACCCTTTGGGTCGATACAAAACCCCCCCGCTTGCCACTCTGGATCCGCCACTGCAATCATTAATTATAGCATCATTTACATGCAATCATTTTGTGCTTTCTTGCTCAGGGTGTTGATGCTACCCGTAATCAACATTCCCACCATCAAAACAATCTGCATGCAGGTAAACGCCATTTTAAAGATAATGTGATTGCGCTTTCCAAATAAAGAAATCACGTGATTTGTTTCATTGCTCGTGAGGCAAAATCAAGAAATGTTCCGACTAACAGACCCGGAAGCAAACGAGGAAATCCCACGGTGGTTGACACGGAGATCAGAGATTTAAATAGAGATGAGGGGCATTTAAATGGATTGTTTTGCCCGCATTTGCCCTCATTCGCAATCTGAACACATTAATAATGGTAGATCAAATATGAATGGGGTCAGAGAAATGCGGAGCTCGTTTTCTTACGAATGGACTGAACATTACCAGTTATGTGGGATACTTCACAAGAAACCTTTTCACACACCATCAAATAAATGGTACAAAAGGTAATAATTGTTCTTTATCTTGTGTGGAAATGGATTGTTAAATAAGGAAGCTGTTTCAGTTCAATTGACTCCATTTTGAAAGTTATATGCTATTAATAGTTTTGCAAATTTTTAACAGGTACATGTATATATTGTACATGTAGTGATGTACAAATGTACATGTTTAAAGAATACATATCATAAGATGTTAAATTATATCATGCCAACAATACATGTAGATAGTACATTAGGAACTTTGCTTTATATTGTACATGTAGTGATGTACAAATGTACATGTTTAAAGAATACATATCATAAGATGTTAAATTATATCATGCCAACAATACATGTAGATAGTACATTAGGAACTTTGCTTTGATTTCTTCTTCTTCTTCTTCTTTGGAAATTAAACACAATGATTTACAATTCATATTTCTACTTTTTCTTTCATTCAAGAACATGTTGAGATGGATTTACATAATCATAATACTTACTTTAATATGAATCAAGGCAAAGCCTTTTTGTGCGAGCGGAGAGAAAATAGATATGATTATATAAAATCAAAAAAGATCTTTCTTTTTTATTTTGACTATGATGGTTTATCTTATCTTACAAAACTTTCTGTTTGATGATTGCCAAAAAAAAGGTAGTATAAAGCGACTGGAAACACGGAGGCATTTGTAAAATTGATCTAGACCAGCACATGAACATTTTAATGGGGAGGGGGGGGGCTTAAAATATGGTTCTTTATAATTCATTTCTATTTTGTGAGAATAATGTTTAGGTTAGCTGAAAATAAATTACTTAAGAACAAAAGAAAAAACAAACATATTCCGACTTCTGACAGTACGAAACCACCCGAGACGAGAAAAGCAATCAGAGCGAAATGTCTCATTTAAAACCGGAAATGTCGGATTTCCCGTGGTTACGCCGCCTTGTTGATGCTTTATCGTTACCTGATTTACGAAAAATGTTTTCAATAAATTTAACTTATAAATAAAAATTGAGTATAACATATACGTCTACTTGGAGTGGGAAACAATTTTTAATTGGCAATATCCAGCATCTCCGCAGCAACTCTGTCTGCGAGGGGACGAAAGTTTTTGAAAGCATAGTAGTACATTATCATTCTTTGATTCAGCATATTTTCTCAATAAGATATGTGTATACGCGTTACCATAAGGGCGAGCTTTGCTCGCAAAGGCCCTTCAGGCTTTTGCAGCGAGCTCCGCTCGCTATCAGTCAGGGGTCCAACTTAAAAAAGTTATAACTTGCCCAAGTAACTGGATTTTAGTATTTATAACTTAAACAAGTTATAACAGCAAACTTTGAACCTCAATATCTCCTCTGAGCATTTTTCTTATGAACTTAGCATTTGTAACTTAATAGATATTAAATTGGACAACCTCCTGGTATATCTCACTATCCAGCGCATGCTTTGGAAGTCTGGCGCAAGGCTCTCCAGTGATTTTTTTCAGTAATTTGGGAATGGGGTCGGGGCCCGTGCAATTGGGAAAATTAACGACATTTGGGAATATTTTGGGAAGTACTAAATATACATGTAAAAGTAGAATGACAGTTTATACAGTCAAAAGTTCAGAATTGAATGTTTAATCATATAATTTTATTTTAAATATGATCTAATTTCTTATGCTTACAACAAAATGGCAAATAATAAGTTAATTTGCTACTTTTGAACCGGTAAATTTCACTATTTTCGCTGATAATTCCATCTGAATGAAATTGGGAAAATTTAGAGCCACATTTGGGAAAAAAAGATACTATTTTTCATTGGGAATGGGGCCGAATAACGGCCCCAAAAAGGGGCAAAAAAAATCCCTGCTCTCAAAAATAGGGTTCTCTGGGGAATATTTCTGTAATTAAATCCTATTTACCAGCAATAGACAATCTAATTCCCAAGAAAATTAGGTCAGAAACATAGTAAAGACCTAGATGCATCTTCTGAATGTGAATATTAACAGTGAATCACAATGCTTTAAATATAAAACATGTTTAAATCAGAAACACTGTTATAACTTGTTTAAGTTCTGAGGAAAATCTGCTTTTTTATTTGTAACTTTTTCAAGTTATAAACTCATGAGCATAACTTGTATAAGTTATTTCTGATGCAGTTAATTAACTTCAAGAAGTTATTACTCATATAAGTTAGACCCCTGACTGTTTATGTAGCTTGAAGATAATATATTATTATACCCCCCGCAAACGAAGTTTGGTGGGGGGGGGGGGTATATAGGAAACACCCTGTCTGTCTGTCCGTCTGTCCATCCGTCCACGGTCCAGTTAAGAAGTTATTAAAGCAGATATATAACTCTTTAAGTATAAGTGATAGGGCTTTCATATTTCATACATGCATTCACCATAATAAGTACATTGTTGGAAACCCACGGCATCTTCTGCGTTCTACTACGTCAGATACCGTGGGATATCTGATAGGCTATTGGGAAACCCTCGTATTCCGAAACGATTCAAGCAGGAAATTTAAGCCAATCAGAACAAGTGTTACAAAATCCCTCCAACACAAAACAGCTTATACTATTCAAACCGACTATTTCATTGGTTACTATATATAACCGTATGACACATTAAAACGAGAATTCCCTTACAATTGCGCCCACGGCCTATAATCGTAGGGCAATAGGCTGTGGGTTTCCGACGATGTAATAAGTACTACATTTTGATACAAAGACATTTGACCTAGTGACCTTGACCTTGAACTTTGACCTTACAGTTATATTTTGGTGAAGAAGTTCTTAAAGCATATATTTTTTCACATATAAGTGATAGGGCTTTCATATTTCATACATACATTCACCATAATAATTACTACATTTTGATACCAAGACATTTGACCTAGTGACCTTGACTTTGAACTTTGACCTTGTAGTAATATTTTGGTTAAGAAGTTCTTAAAGTGAATAGCTCTTCAAGTATAAGTGATAAGTGATGCATTCATCATAACAAGTATTACTCCATGACATTTGACCTTGTGGCCTTGACTATGACCTTTGACCTACTTTTAAACTATAAGTGATAGGGCTTTGGTATTTACATGTAACATATATATTCCTCATGACTAAAGATTTCATTTAATATCATGACTTTTGACCTAGCAGGGATGGGGTAATTAAAAATGTAATTGTAATTAATTACAATTAATTAGATTCAAATATTTCTTCCAGAGGGAAGGGATGATAACAAATTAAAACACAAACGTCCCTATCCATCGTCGTTTCAGGGGTGCCAGCAAAATAGCAGTAGATTCAAATATTTCTTCCAGAGGGAAGGGATGATAACAAATAAAAACACAAACAAAATAAAGTTTGTGTTTTTATTTGTGTACAATTAATTACATTTTTTCAAGTAATTGAAAGTAATGTGTAATTGAAGATTTTTTCAATTACATTTTTTTGTACTTGTAATTGTAATTTAATTAATTACAAGGGGAAAACTGCGTGTAATTCCAATTACATTTCAATTACTTTTCAATTACATTTGCAACTAAAATAATGAATACACAGATTGATCTGTGAAAAAATTAACTTGTTGGGTAATCAGTTATCATTGAGTTTAGGCACAAATAATGGTTAAATAATCAGTTTTACCTGAATGACCACAAGGCCTAATGTGACTTATAGTTATCAAAACACAGTCTGGTTATATTTTTCTGTTCTAATTGACTTGTTTGTCACTTCTGCAATGACCTAATGTATATAAGTCTTAGAGATAATAATATCAATCATTAATTATAATTTTACCCGGTTGTGCACAATAGAAAGAATGCATGAATAAAATTGTCAAATTTCACTGTTTACAAAATTTAATGTGTTTTGATCCTAATGTAACAAATTCAGTTGGGAAGACTAATTTATCAAAGACAAGGACAAAATGGCTAGTATTTTAAATGCCAAAAATTCTGGGAGAAATTTCAAGGTAAAATGTGTGCATTGCACATTATATGGTTTCTCAGGGAACCTAAAAAGATGTTGGACTGTAAAATAAGTATTGTCCTTCACTTTCTTGCATTTTGTCAGAGACTTGAAATGACGGCATATTTAGCTCACCTCGACAAAGTTGAGTGAGCTTATGCTATAACCCCCCGCGTCCGCGTCCGCGTCCGTGTCCGCGTCCGCGTCCGGTTAAGAAGTTTGGGGTAGCTCAGTATCTGACAAAGTACTAATGCTACAGTAACCAAACTTGCACAAGTGATTCATCTTTGGATGCTGAGGTGAACCCATGCATCGTATGCAGCATCTGACCTACATTTTCCGCTTGAGTGACTTGGTTAAGAAGTTTGGGGTAGCTCAGTATCTGACAAAGTACTAATGCTACAGTAACCAAACTGGCACAAGTGATTCATCTTTGGATGCTGAGGTGAACCCATGCATCGTATGCAGCATCTGACCTACATTTTCCGCTTGAGTGACTTGGTTAAGAAGTTTGGGGTAGCTCAGTATCTGACAAAGTACTGATGCTACAGTTACCAAACTTGCACAAGTGATTCATCTTTGGATGCTGAGGTGAACCCATGCATCAGATGCAGCATCTGACCTACATTTTCCGCTTGAGTGACTTGGTTAAGAAGTTTGGGGTAGCTCAGTATCTGACAAAGTACTGATGCTACAGTAACCAAACTTGCACAAGTGATTCATCTTTGGATGCTGAGGTGAACCCATGCATCGTATGCAGCATCTGACCTATATTTTCCGCTTGAGTGACTTGGTTAAGAAGTTTGGGGTAGCTCAGTATCTGACAAAGTACTGATGCTACAGTAACCAAACTTGCACAAGTGATTCATCTTTGGATGCCGAGATGGACCTATGCATCGGATGCAGAATCTGACCTACTTTTTCCACTTGAGTAATTTCGCTTTTAAAAGCCAATATTGAGCAAAGTATAAGTGCTACATGTACCAAACTTGCATATTGGATGTATCTTTGATCAATCTTTCAAAAAATGACCTTGACCTACTTTTTCCGCTTGAGTGATTTTGCCTTTAAAAGCCAATATTGAGCAAAGTATAAGTGCTAGATATTCCAAACTTGCATATTAGATGTATCTTTGATCAAACTTTCATAAAATGACCTCGACCTACTTTTTCCGCTTGAGTGATTTTGCCTTTAAAAGCCAATATTGAGCAAAGTATAAGTGATACATGTACCAAACTTGCATATTGGATGTATCTTTGATCAATCTTTCATAAAATGACCTTGACCTACTTTTTCCGCTTGAGTGATTTTGCTCTATAAAGCCAATATTGAGCAAAGTATAACTGCTACATGTACCAAACTTGCATATTGGATGTATCTTTGATCAAACTTTCATAAAATGACCTCAACCTACTTTTTCCGCTTGAGTGATTTTGCCTTTAAAAGCCAATATTGAGCAAAGTATAAGTGATACATGTACCAAACTTGCATATTGGATGTATCTTTGATCAATCTTTTATAAAATGACCTTGACCTACTTTTTCCGCTTGAGTGATTTTGCTCTATAATGCCAATATTGAGCAAAGTATAACTGCTACATGTACCAAACTTGCATATTAGATGTATCTTTGATCAAACTTTCATAAAATGACCTTGACCTACTTTTTCTGCTTGAGTGGTTTTGCCTTTAAAAGCCAATATACATGTACTAAGAAATATGTTTGAATTGAATTTTGCTGTCACGAGGTGAGCTTCGTAATCTGTGATTACCTATGTTTAAAAAATGATATGCTAAAAATAAATTCATGAAATGAAATGTAATGTGTAATTTAATTAATTACATTTGCAATGTAATTGTAATTCAATTAATTACATTGCAAAAAAAGTGGCAAAGTAATGTGTAATTTAATTAATTACATCGCCAAATATTGCAATGTAATGTGTAATTTAATTAATTACATTTCAATGTACTTGACCCCATCCCTGTGACCTAGTGACCTTGACCTTTGACCTACTTTTAAACTATAAGGGGTAGGGCTTTGATATTTCACATATAGATTCCTCTTGATGAGAGCTTTCATTTGATATCATCACTTTTGACCTAGTGACCTTGATCTTGACCTTTGACCTACTTTTTAACTAAAAGAGATAGGGCTTTGATATTTCAGATATAGATTCCTCATGATCAGAGCTTTCATTTGATACCATGACTTTTGACCTAGTAACCTTGACCTTTGACCTACTTTTAAACTATAAGTGATAGGGCTTTGATATTTAATATATATATTCCTCATGAGTAAAGCTTTCATTTGATACCATTGTTTTTGACCTAGTGACCTTGACCTTTGACCTAATTTTTAACTGTAAGGGATATGGCTATGATGTTTAATATATAGATTCCTATGTCATAAATGAATCCGTTTAGAGAAAATCGTCCCACGGGGGGGTATAATTCGTCACTTTAGGGTAGTTCTAGCTCAATCTAAAAGAAGTTCAATGATTAAGTTATAACATGAAACATTTTTGATTTTCATCAAAATGATAATATACATTTGTATTAAAAAAATCCTTGGGCTTCAACACATTTCTTTTTGTCATTATATTCATATATATTTTACTGGGATGTTTAAACTAGCTAATCTTAATTCAAACATCTTCACATTTTATTATTCACAGATTTTTCTTGGTGAAAGATGGATACTTATTCTATTATCCAGAGAGTGAAAGAAAAGAGATGGAGAAAAGAAAGTGTTTAAACATACATCCAAAGGTAAATAAATAACCTTAGATAATATATTGTTTAAGTTGAATTTAACATGTTTAATGAAATATAATACATGTATATGTAGAAATGTTTGACCAATCAAAACCTGATGTCCAATCACTCCATTATACATATATAGCTAGATATTGTTAAAAATTTTATAAATACGTACTCTATTGACCTTAAATTCTTTGAGTAATATTTAAAACATGATCAATATTTTCGAAGATCCGATACATGTATGCTTTGATTTTCAATCTCCTAACATTGTTCATGGGTGCCCTAATAGACCAAACATGTTTATTGTATGACTGGAAAATATGCCCATTGCTGATTGGCTGAAAGCATGTCTGGATCTTCTAAATATATCGCTATAACCACCTCCAGAGAGCTAAATTTAGAACAACTCTCATATTTTCCCCTGTATCTTTCTAAAATTAGTATTGTAGCTATGACGTTATAATAGTAGCGGCGTATGCGTATACTTCGCGCAACCAGGGAATACATGTACCTATTCATTACTTACAGCAATGGATGCTATCAAGGTGATCGTTGTATTTCATGATCATACAATAAAACAATTAATTACCTTGTGTTCAGTAGATATAGCAGTATAACAACCCTCAGCATATGTTATTCACCTCGGCCTGCGGCCTTGGTGAATAACATATCCTTTGGGTTGCTATTATACAATTATGGACTTTTTACGAGGTGAATATGGTGTGATATTTTCTGAAAAGTGAAAAGTCCACAATTGTTTTATTATATAGTGGACTTAATCAATATTTATAAAGGTACCTTTTCGAAATGGCTGACATCGATTTTTCTTTGAAAATATTTCAAGATGTGTTAATATCAGCATTTTCTGTCGCTGAATTATCTTGAACGTAATGGAATTCATTCAATGAGTCAAATGAAGAATATTTCAGAGTCGAAATCCGTAGATAGGCTCAAAAAATTCAAGAATTTGAGCTTAGCTGTCAGGGTCCTTGCTGCTTTTTACGAAATGATGTTAATGACGTCACAGATATAAATTTCGCGCGTTTTCGATATTTCATGGTAAACCGGAAGCAAGAGTTTTCGCGGTAGTGATATTTTATGAAATCGCCTCTCTTAGGTCAATATGATGAGACAATGACTCGTCACGTGACAGTTCTCAGCCAATGAGAGTGGGAATATAAACAGACTATATAATAAACTGCTATATTTACCTCATACAAGGTAATTAATTGTATAATGTTATAGTTGTGTCAGAATTATATTACCAAACAATGCTTAACATGGTTTAATATACAGACCTCTTTCTATTCCGTAGAGATATATATTACTCCTCATTACCCATGAATTAGGGTATCTTTTAAATTATGTTTCATGAAAGTGTGAAGGAGCTTTAGTTTACATGTAAGTTACTTGTACTAAATGTAAGTTGGCCTATCTGCATGGCTGCATTGTTTGTACAATTTGCAATAACCATTTACCTTAACCATGTTGGCCAATATACAAAGCGATTTTCATGAATTTGTATCATTTCAAGAAAAACACTATATTTGCCTATTGACTCTCAGAAGGATGAAATATGTAACCCCCCCCCCCCCCCCCAAAAAAAATAAATAAATGAATAAAAAAATGAAGCCTGTATTTGTGAAACATGAATGCCCCCTATGGCATCTTTGTTAGTATAAACACCATATTCTGTTAAGTTCTGTATGTGAAAGGTCAAGGTTAGGGTCACTGAGTTAAAAAATGTCAGTATCAATGAGAAATATCAAAGGCCTATCACTTACCATTCAAGAGTTATGCCCAATTTTAAAGTTTTTGTAAAGTAGGTCAAAGGTCAAACTTTAGTCAAAAGTAAGAAAAGTTTGGTATCAATGGAAAGGTCTTGTCACAAGGAATACCGTACACATGTGAAATATGAAATCCCTATCACTTACCATTCAAAAATTATGCCCAGTGTTAAAGGTTTTTGGACAAACAGACTGACTGGCCAAAAACTGTATTCTGAATCTTTGATTCCGGGGGCATAAAAAAGGTAAATAAACATGATAAATGAATAAAAAATATTCCACATGTATCTATTTTACCCTGTACTGTACAGCCTCAATATTTAAACTGCTGTACTTGGGTACAAGTTTGGTTCTTTTTTGATCCCATACATGTACATGTACAATATGTACTTTACTGATTAATATAAACTATAAATATGCTTACATGCATGTCAACATGGTCAATGAGATTGCTTTCTGCTTTGTTAAAAATAATTTAAAACAAGATGTTTCAGTTTTTCGGGAGGAAAGGAAACTCCCAACATAAAAGAAATTCATTTGTGTTATAATAATTTTTTTCAACTTCAGGGCATCATACCACTGGGCCAGTGTAATATTACAGAGTCTCAAGAATCTGGTCAGCAGTTTGCATTCACGATCCAAAGTAACGACATAGATGTATGTGAATATGCAGTGATTTTTTTATTAGCAAACTGGGACTGAATTTCGACCCTTTCCCAACGCCAAATTCCTACCATTTTTCAAAATAAAGGAGACCTAAAATTCCCCAAAATATAGAGTACAATTTGATTCAACAAAAAATGATTGTACATGAAATGTCTTCACTTCTAGATACGGCCATGATCAAGGGCCAGAAAAAAAAGGCCTTAAAAGAGACAAACATGCAGATGTATTTTGATAATGAACTGTTGCAAATACATGTACATGTATTCCCAATTTTCTTGATTATTTCGCTGATTTTTCCCAAATTGAAAGGCACAGGCACCTTTGAAAAATAGTAGAAAAATCACTGATATGATAAATATATCATATTGATTCATAGCATGACATCACTAATTCACTCTATTCTTAAGTACACATGATATAAACCAAAGGATTTTCAATTATAGATTTCATGTCCTCGCCATAAGTGATCAGGATATTTCAGATTATAGGGTTCCTGTTTTGTTGATCACAAGTGGTCATAATTTTTTCAGAAAAAAAGTATCTTTATTTTGGAAAATTTATGCATTTATATATGTATATCGATTATTATTGCAATGTATTTTAATAGGTATGTCACTCAATACCATTGCAGTACTAATAGTTGTTTCTTCAATAGCAGTATTATTGCAATAGTCATTTTCTTCTCCATTAGCCACCAATAACAATGTAGTCTTTAAAAGACCCATCCTTTCTCTTGTAGATTTTGCTTTAAAATTATTCATTATAAGCTGATGTTATTAGATTTCTCCAAAATAAATCCATCTTATTGTTTTTTATACATGCACATATTACAGGGAAAGATCCTATTAGCAGCAGAGAGTGGATATGAAAGAGAAAAATGGATTGGTGTACTTGAAAAATCAAAACGCATGTATGAATACTTTTTATGTACAACTTTAACATACTCGTTTATTCATTTTCATACCAATTTAAAGTTTTATACCAAATTTGGTCTGATATGAAAAAATTGCAACATACATTAGCAAGCAGTCAAATTACAGGAATAAGTGATAAATTAAGAATGAGTAAATGAAGTACATGTACACAGTACAGAGAGTCAGAGATGTCAAAATCTGTTTAACTCATATCAGACATCTCAGTATTTTGGTCTGTCCAGACAATGAAAAGTACTGCAAACTTGTCTCAGTCCAAAGTAATTTTTGTCAGACATTTTCTTCAAACTGACAATATTCCACATCTCTGCATGTAAGTATCCTTGATTTCTTTTTTTTTTCAGTAATTGGACAGCTGCACAACTGGCAGATGGTATGATTAAACAATTGGAGGAACAAGGTTTACAAATGGCCAAACAGAAACAAGATTACTTTGGTAGGATTACAAAGGCTTTAGTAGTAAATCTGCAGTGCATGTACATATATGATTTACTTTTACATGTATGATGTATTTTCAGTTTTGTACAAGACATTCATTTTGGTTTACGAAAAAAAACAGTTACACTCTCCTAATGTAAAACTAAAAAATGCTTATTTGTCTTGCCACCTACAAATATTTCTGTGTTATTTTCACTTTTGTTGTCTCTGTAGATGTGCTATAAATTGAAATCCAGAAATTTTATGTTTATGTGGTGTTATTATATCTTGAGGATTACAGGTCAAGGTAATGTGTATGTGACACAGGTTTTGTTTATGTTTGGTATCAAAACAATGTAATTTTCAGTTTTAGGTTGCAAAAATTAATCAAATTTTAACTAAATTAATTACAGATCAACTACAGACTGAAGTGATGGCCTTGTCAGAAGAAAAGGAAAAATCTCAGGTACATGTGATTTCTATTTACATATGAATTGCAGGTATTTTCTGTATATATGAATTTAAGTTACTGAATAAAATTATGATACAGTAAGCACATACTGTAAACATGGAAATTTTCACATGGGGGTAATTTTCACATGGGGTTAATTTTCACGTGGAGGTAATTTTCACATGGAGGTAATTTTCACATGGGTAATTTTCACATGGGGGTAATTTTCACATGGGGTTAATTTTCACATGGGGGTAATTTTCACATGGGGGTAATTTTCACATGGGGTTAATTTTCACATGGGGGTAATTTTCACATGGAGGTAATTTTCACTTGGAGGTAATTTTTTTGTGTATTTCATGAATCAACAGACTTTGCAAAAATTTCCCCCATGTGAAAGTAACCCTGCTGCATTCTGAAAGACAGAGATATTAATATTATGAATATTTCCCCCAAGGGCAATGATGTTAAAATCGCAAATTTTCCACTTGGGAAAAAAACACGTTTACAGTATATGTGCATGTACTTACATGTAGAATTAATTGTTATCGCTCTTCAACATAGATTTTCCATTTAATTTTGTAAATTTGCATGATTTATGCTTGATTATGTAGTCCATATTGATTTCCATCCCCTTTCTCTAATTGATAATCTTAATTTGCATTAGATATTATGTACATGTACATTTAGTTGGTTATGAAAGTGATACAGAGAACAAACATAATAATTGTAAATTTTCAAAATAACCAAGTTTGAATTGGCAATTGAATTATTTTGATGATAGGCAATATACATGTATGTGGAGGATTAGAATTTTGTTTGCCATGAAAATTGGACCTAGACTATACTGGTAAAATTTCTGTATTGAAGTAATCAAGTCTGAATGGTTTGGCATCAAATATGTATTTGTATTTTGTTTGCCTCATTATATATCGTAAAGTAAATTAGCTAAAAATCAGTTTCCAGAAATGATACTGATATGATGAATTAATTCACTGTTCTACAATGATTCAGTTATTTCCAGATCTTTCACTGCTTAGAATATTTCATTGCAAAAAAGCAGATTCCCTTTCAACAGACAGTAGAAATAGTTTAAGTATCCTTGATTGTGATCAATGAAAAAAAATGAGGAAAATGTTGAAACTAGATTTTTGTTTCGCCTGCAAAGCATAGCGACACTTAGGGATCACTTTGTCAGTTGTTTGTCTGTCCGTCTGTCTGTCACACTTGGATGTCTTACCCTACATGTATATAAAAGTGATTCCTAAGTGTCACTATGTTTCGCAGGCGATACATGCATTCCTTGGAATAATTTTTGTGTTGCCTGCGAAGCACAGCGACACTTAGGGATCACTTTGTCCGTTGTCCGTCCGTCCGTCTGTCTGTCACACTTGGGTGTCACACCCCATAACTTTTGATTGGTTAGTGATAGGGCTTTGATATTTCACATGTGTATTCCTTCTGACAAGACCTTTCTACACATATCATAATTTTTGACCTCGTGACCTTGACCTAGATATTTGACCTACTTTTTAAAAAATCTAAGATTGACTATATCTCTTGATTGGTAAGTGAAAGGGCTTTGATATTTCACATGTGTAATCTTTGTGACAAGACCTTTCTAAGCATACCATAATTTTTGACCTCGTGACCTTGACCTAGATCTTTGACCTACTTTTCAAAAAATCTAAGTTTGGCTATTTCTTTTGATTGGGAAGTGATGGGGCTTTGATATTTCACATGTGTATTCCTTCTGACAAGACCTTTCTACACATAGTATAATTTTTGACCTTGTGACCTTGACCTAGATATTTGACCTACTTTTCAAAAATCTAAGATTGGTTATATCTTTTGATTGGTAAGTGATAAGGCTTTGATATTTCTCTTGTGTATTCCTTGTGACAATACCTTTCTACACATACGATAATTTGACCTCGTGACCTTTACCTAGGTATTTAAAAAAAAAAAAGATTTGCTATATCTTTTGATTGGTAAGTGATAGGGCTTTGATATTTAATATGTGTATTTCTTCTGACAAGGCCTTTCTACACATATAACTTTTGACCTCATGACCTTGACCTTGATATTTGACCTACTATTAAAAAAATCTTAGATTCGCTATATCTTTTGATTGGTGAGTGATAGACTTTGATATTTCACATGTATATTCCATGTGACAAGACCTCTCTTCACATACCATCATTTTTTACCTCATGACCTTGCCCTAGATATTTTACCTACTTTTCAAAAAATCTAAGATTGGCTATATCTTTTGATTGGTAAGTGATAGGCCTTTGATATTTCATGTTTGCATTCCTTATGAAAAGACCTTTCTAAACATTCCATAATTTTTTACCTAGTTACCTTGCCCATGATATTTGATGTACTTTCAATTAAAAAAAATTCCTTTTCGCAGGCGACACAAGCATTCCTTGGATTGCTATTTTTAATGTACAAATAATGTTTGTAGGAACTAGAAAGAGTAAAACAAGAATTGGAATTGGAAAAGCAGAAACTGGAACAATATCAAGATGATTTAATGCGAGAGTTTGAACAAATTAAACAGTGAGTATTCTGCAAGAAAATCCAATTCCAAGTACTCTGCTTATTGATATCAGTAAATATTGTCCCTTCTCGATTATGTTTGATCCTTTTTCTCATGTTTTGCCTATATGTGATTGGCACATTATCTGAAATAGGGATTTCAATGAGGGGCAGCATCAAGGCGAAGTATAGCCGATGAAAAAAATTTTCAGTTAAAATTTCCTCTGATTATTTATATGCCGGTATAAAGTACTCAAAAGATTTGCCTCCTCAAATTTCTAAACCACTGCCTCAGATAAATCTTATTGAAAACCCTGCCGATAAAAATGTAACTTACATAGGAATGTCAAATATTCAGTTCTTTGACTTTCAATAGAGTGTGATCATATAAAATAAAGTAATCTGTTCCACATGAGATTTTGGGTTTTTCTGTCCCGAGATATTCTGTCTGTATGTCACACTTTAAGTTAGTGAAATACATACATTATACATTTACATTTATGTAGAAACTCCTCATGCTTAGACACTCCCACAATTACATGTACATTTGTATATATTTTGAAGATATCTGTTGGTAATATTATTGACAATTAAGCTTTCAAATCTGAATGCATTTGTTTGAAATCTAGTACATTTATTGAAAAAAAACCCTGTTTTCATTTTTAAGGGAATTGGAAGACACTGCAGAATATATGAAAAACTTAGAGGATACCCGAATGGAACTTACAGATACAATTAGTCAACAGCAAGAAAATCTAAAGGTACACGTGTATAGAGGATGATGTGGAACAGAATTATTAAATTATTTTGGTTTCTGAAAGTAAGATTATTTGATAGATAAATAATTGGAATATTATACAATTATTTACTTTTACTGGGGTATTTTTTGAGATGACAATATTCAGTAAGACTGAAGGGCTCCCTATTGAGGGGCTGAAACTTACTTTGAGATTTGAGGGTGAATAGCATAGAATTATACGTAGTGACATTTTCTATATACATGATAATGTAACATGTACATGTCTTTTATAGCAATATTGATGTTTTCAGGGTACTTTATTATCGGTACGTTACATATTCTTACTTTTTTCGTTTTCAAATTTCAGACACTTGCTGAGGAAAAACAAAAGATAATGACGAATTTAAAGGAGAGAGAATCACAAAATGTGACGCTTCATCAGAGTAAAGAGGAGACAGAAGCACAGCTACAGCAGATAGAGAGAAAAACACAGCTCCTCTTAGAGGAGAAGTCAGAGGCTGAGAGGAGGTGAGTATGGTTATCTAGAGAAGGGATGGGGGTGAAGTTACAGCAGATAGAGAGAAAATACAGCTCCTCTTAGAGAAGAAGTCAGAGGCTGAGAGGAGGTGAGTATGGATATGTAGAGAAGGGATGGGGGTGTAGTTACAGCGGATAGAGAGAAAAACACAGTTCCTCTTAGAGGAGAAGTCAGAGGCTGAGAGGAGGTGAGTATGGATATGTAGAGAAGGGATGAGGGATGTAGTTACAGCAGATAGAGAAGAAAATAAAGCTCCTCTTAGAGAAGTCGGAGGCTGAGAGGAGATGAATGATTCCTATTTCAACAGAATTAGCGCTATTTAGAGAGTGCCTATTCAAGACTGTGCTAAATGTTTTTAAATCTGCCGTGTATTATAATGGAAAAAAAGTCAAGTGCGCTAATTCATGATAACGCTTTTATGTCCATTTGCTCGATTTTGCTCTGTTTCTGCTAAAATTTAGTTGCACTAAAATAAGTACACAAATGGTATTACTGTGAGGGTTCCTAGAGGACCTTCTTAATAAAGATACAGATCTCTTTAAGAGGAGAACAAGGAGACCGTAAAAAAGTGACTAATTCTAAGTATCATATAGTTAACCTCCATGTCGTACATGTTCTTCTTTTAACGAAGTATCTTCATCTTCATTAGACATTATGAAAATTGCCAGTATTTTCAAGCAGAATTGGTATACATGTTTTATAAAGAGTTATAAAAAAATTCTATGACCTTGAACGATGACCTATTTTAGTGAATTTATATATAAAGGTAAAACAAAAGAGTGTTGGTGCAATATTATTTCATAGAACTTCAAACAATGTATACATACTGTACAAGTCATGATCATTCATAAATGTGTTCTAAGTGGAGATTTTTTTTATGCATGAAGGTTATTGGAGAATGAGAACAGAGCTTTGATGCTGGAGGAAGAAAAGAAACACTTCAGTGAGCATGCTCAAGAACTCAACGAAACTATCAAAGTGAGTCTACAGCATGTTTGATACTTTACCACAGGAAATATGTGCATTTTGAAATCTTGATTCTCAGACTTTATTTTTTCAGTCTGAGTGTTAAATATTTTACTTAGTACATCTTGTATGAAGCTTCCTCGAGTTGAGGTGAACATCAAATGATATTTAGAAATATTTGAGAAAAATTATTTTGAGGGAGGAAATTCTCAAGCCAGTTTCAAGTTGAAGAAGAACTCAATTTGTGAAGTCTGATAAAAAGTAGGCCCTGCCATTATATCTACATTATGTTGACCCTAAAAACTATTTTTTGCAAATTCAAAATAAAGTAAGGACATTCATGTTACTTAATGTTATAATGTTACTTGTCTGATTGGTTTCCTTGCCAATCTTCAATATAATTCAAAATTATAAAAGTAACACTGTGTATCATTACTACAACACTATATATTATTACTATGTAGGACTTAAAGGCTCAGAAAGAGATGACAGAAACAGAACTAAGGGTAAGTCCACTTTACTCAGTATAATAAACAGAGCTAAGGGTAAGCCCACTTTATTCAGTATAAACAGAACTAAGGGTAAGTCCACTTTATTCAATATAAACAGAACTACTGTTCGCACAGCTCACTTCAGAAATCGGAAAATTGAAGTTTTCTCTACTTTGTTGGCATATTAACATTTACATGTATATAGGGGGATAGATCTCGAACTCTCATAACTAACGGTGTATGATTTATGTCTGTGCGACCAATACTGTGCTCACAGTGAAATAAAATAGTTTTAAATGGGGAGATCTCAATGTTAATTTTAGCGTGACGTCGTCGATGTTCTCCATTGACTTAGAGTTAAATATCGGGGACGTCACGCTAAAATTAACAGAAAACTCCTTATCTAAAACTGTTTTCTTTCACTGTGAGCATATTATGGGTTGTACAGACATTTATCATACACCGTTAGTTATAAGAATTTGATATCTAACCCCCTATATAAATTTAAATCACAAGAATTGCCAACAAAGTAAAGAAAACTTCAATTTTCCGATTTCTGAAGTGAGCTGTGTGGACAGTAAGGGTAAGTCCACTTTACTCAGTATAAACAGTACTAAGGGTAAGTTAACTTTACTCAGTGTAAACAGTACTAAGGGTAAGTCCACTTTACTCAGTATAAACAGAACTAAGGGTAAGTCAACTTTATTCACTATAAACAGAACTAAGGATAAGTCCACTCTACTCAGTATAAACAGAACTAAGGGTAAGTCCACTTTACTCAGTGTAAACAGAGCTAAGGGTAAGTCCACTTTATTCAGTATAAACAGAACTAAGGGTAAGTCCACTTTACTCAGTATAAACAGAACTAAGGGTAAGTCAACTTTATTAACTATAAACAGAACTAAGGGTAAGTTCACTTTACTAAGTATAAACAGAACTAAGGGTTAGTCCACTTTACTCAGTATAAACAGAATTAAGGATAAGTCCACTCTACTCAGTATAAACAGAACTAAGGACAAGTCCACTTTACTCAATATAAACAGAACTAAGGGTAAGTCCACTTTTTCAGTATTAACAGAATAAAAAAAAGTTGATTTGTTGGGAAATATAGATTTGAGCCTACAGTAATCAACTTTCTAGCAGAGTGATTATACATGTACATGTACATATTTATTACCTTTTTGTTGTATAGTGTTTATATTTTGTTAAGTCTGCACTTTTTTGTGTAGAATCTACTAAACATACATGTACATGTACATGTACATACATGTATTTTAATGTTACATATATATACATGTATATAAATACAATAGTCTGTGTAATTGTCCACTAACACGAATAACTGTAAATATAATTTTATGTATGTAATTTGAAGTATTATAAGGAAGTGAAAAGAGAGATATGTATCTAGGAAATGATCAATACATGTACAATGTAGGAAGAGGTGATAGCCAGGATGGATGCCGAAAGGAAATTGAAAGAAGCGGAGGAATCCTTGATGAAACTTGGCGTAGCTGTAGAGTCACAAACGCCAAACATACATCAGGATGTGAAAGAGGAAATGGTTGTGAACGTAGGAAAACTCAGACGTGAGTATCAGGATAGGTCGTACTTTTACAGATATGTCTGAACCATGTCATTCATTTATGCATATTAAAAATAGTTTAAGAAAATGTTTTGTTTTGCTCAAGCAGCTACATGTATATCAGTATTATTAGATTTGTGAGTTAGGGATACTTTAAGTTCAAGAATGGCCAAGATTCCTTCTCTCTATATCTTCAATGTTGTAAATGTGAATTTTGTATCTGCTTATCAAAAGTGAATACTGGTGTGGATGGTTAAAATTTTGTCCAAGTCATAGTTTCTTAACCTCTGCATTGAATTTAATAAAAATACTAATGCACTCTGTTTGCAATGTGCATTTTGATTGGTTGAGCGATGAAAAAACTGCAGTTTTGCTATGATGTCATACGTTCCCATGGTGATATGTTAAAATCAGACATTTTCTAGGGCATTACTGACCAAAACATTAAAATAGGGTTACCATACTGATGTTTTACAAAATCTGATAGGGTATCGAGGAACCCCCTGTCAAAAATATTCATTTTACTCATTTCTGACGGGGATTCGCCGATACCCTGTAAGTTTTTGTAAAACACACCACGGTAACCCCTAGGTGTGTATATGCCATGGACACTATGTTATGTCATGACCTTGAAGTTAAACCAAGGTCAAGATCAAGTGAAAAGGAATCTAAAATCTTATTAAGGACATAACTTTTTAACTCTATCTTGGGTTTGTATAATTCATGTGTTTCATAGAGATGTTGCCTACTATCAATGTACAAAAAATGAATGTGTCATGTCCTTTGACCAAGATCATATCTACAATGCAAAGGTAATTTTGTAGAAGATCTAAGGTCAAATCCTGCCTTAATTAGTTTCTTTTCTTTTAAAATTCCTTCATGTAATTGAATTGGTATTTCACAGAACTTTTGCCAGGGACTGAAAGATATATCATGACCTTGAATTATGGTCATATCTCAAAGTCATGTACTTTTTCCAAGGGCATCATGATCAGCATCTGCTGGGTCTATGATTTATGCTTTATATGCAAGTACTATGTATGATAAAGTCTTTTTCCAGCCCTAGAAAATTATTAAAATATAGAATTTGTAGGAAAACTTGGAATTCTTAATTTTCTTCCAGTCGTATCATTTCTAAATCTCATCTCAGGGGTATATAAACGCATATGATTTTCTATAGGCCGTTCCCTCATTACATCAGATCTCCAACCTTTCCCATTGCAGGTTTCTTTGATGGATTAGCTGCAGAAGCCAAATTAGACTCAGATAAACCAATCATTATGAAAAATTCTCTCCATGCGAGGAAAACATTACAACGAAAAGCTAAAACCAAAGAATTCCAACGACGGAGATCCAGCAGTGAGTACTATGAATATGTTGACTCCATTCTGATGCATTGCTTTTTATTAGGGGGTTCATACATGAATGATCTTTTTCAACCTACACATAGATGCTTAGCTTTTGTGCCATTCAAATACGTTCAAATAAACTTCAGCTTTGCTAGCAAACCATTCTTTACAACATTTTGAAATATGGTTGTTTTTCATTTTTTCAACAGGTTTGAGTTTTGAATGTAAATTATCAGGTTTACGTTTTACTTATGTGTAACACTATCTGTCCGTATGTCTTTGGACTGGAAGCAGTGAATAAAGGTGAAGGGGCCATCTCAAAACTTCTATGGGTTAGCTTTAGATTTAGAACATAGCGTTGGGTTTTAGAAATGAATGTTACCGTAGTGAATATATTTACAGATTTTGTAGGTTTCAGTCTACAGCTCTGAGTAAGTTTTATAGGAAGATATAGTCAACTTTCCATATTATATCAATATTTTGATGTTATTATATTGATAGATCCCCATCTTCTCAAGCCAAGGAGCCAGTTTGTTTTTTTTAAAATTCTACCTTTGCAGATTTAGGGCACTTCACATTTTTGGCCGGATTGCAAAGCAATTCCGGTCTATAGATTGACGATGTCCATCTGTCCTTCTGTCCGTCCGTCTGTCCGTCTGCCGTCAACATTTTGGTTAAAGTTTCTGGTTGAGGCAAAATCTAAGGAACTATATACAGTAGAAACTTTATATTATACACGAAGGTTGCTCATGACAAGACCTTTCAATTTATGCCGTAACATTTGACCTAGTGACCTTAACCTTGGACTTTGACCTAGTTTGAGATTTCGGTTAAAGTTTCTGGTTTAAGCAAAATCTAAGGAACTGTATGCAGTACAAACCTTATATTATACATTTAGGTTGCCCATAATGATACCTTTCAATTTATGCCATAACATTTGACTTCGTGACCTTGACCTTTGACTTTGACCTAGTGAAAGATTTTGGTTAAAGTTTCTGGTTTAAGCAAAATCTAAGGAACTGTATGCAGTAGAAGCCTTATATTATACATTTAGGTTGCCCATGATGATACCTTTCAATTTATGCCATAACATTGGACCTAGTGACCTTGGACTTTGACCTAGTTAAAGATTTTGGTAAAAGTCTCTGGTTTAAGCAAAATCTAAGAAACTGTTTGCAGAAGAAACTTTATATTATACATGTAGGTTGCCTCTGACAATACCTCTCAATGTATACTGTAATATTTGACCTGGTGACCTTGACCTAGTTGGTGACAAAAACTTACTTTGCAATCCGGCCATACCATCTTTAGTGGTGTTTTATTATGTCAAATTTCAATTGAAAATGTACAACTTTGACACATGAAGATAATTTTATTTCCTCTTAAAAGTGTATTTATGCTTCAAAGGTTGCCAGAAACCTTTCACTTGTCCTCCAGAATTTAGTTCTGCTAGCAAAAATTAACATTATCATCTCCCTTCAGATTTTGTTGTTGATCAGTACAATCATTTCTGTATATACATGTACATGTATAATTAATACTGTCAGAATTTGCATAGTGTTATCATGTCTTTGACACCTGCAATCTTGATGTCAAAGATTGATCCAAACACTGAGCACAATTTTTCTTAAAAAAATCGTTATTCCATTGGATGCATTGGGATTTCAATGCAAGACTTTGTCTTGGGCATTGTAAAGTGTCCTAGATATGTCAAGGTGAAAATGAGGAGTTGGATAAGAGCAAATTGGATCCTTGGCTTGTAAAGATGTCATTCCTGGAAATGATAATATTCTTTTGTTTCATACACCTATTTATACAGAAATACAAAATATGAAAGGATATGTTACCTCTATAAATTTATTTATCTATTTTTTATTATTATGTTTACTGTACATGTATTTCCAAAAGTAAATGGCATGAAAGGTGATCAACATACATGTACATGTAGCTCTCTTAACTTACAGGTTTGATAAATGTGATATCCCTCCATGAATATTTCCATACATATTTTATAACACATATTGTAATACATATACATGTATCTATTTTTTTATTTAATTTTCATACACAATGTATATGTATCTTAAAATTGAAGACTTTTTACATTTCTTACATTGTTAAAAGTAGGATTTCCATTATAGATATTTATTTTCTTTCTCTCTTTATATTATATCTTCTATATCCCCCCTCCCACTCCCACTTCACTGAAAGAGGTTATTCCACCTTTTCCATCATCATAAAATCAGTGTTAATGTGTCTTGTGCAAGAATACTGTACTTCTTGTACTTTAATGATTAGGTTTTTTTCAGTTATACTAGTTTGTCTGCCATGATATCATACATACATGTACTCTGTCACATTGACATGACCTTGACTTTAACTTTTACATTGTTATCAGGAAAAGATAAAATTGAATAGAATGATAATAATTTGATGTTTATAACAATTAAAAAAAAATAGTATTCAAAAATACGAAGGAAGCCAAAAGGTATTATCAGGGATTTAAGAGTTCTGAAAATACTTGGATGAAAGCTATATATACATGTACAATGTATCTATAAATTGTTTCCTGCCACTTGGAATTAAGACCAAGAGGAATTCAAGATTTTTTTTTTTTGATAGCTTAACAAATTTGAATAAAAGTTTCAGAATTCTCAAGTAGATTTCAATTTTAGGCTCTGAAATAGAACACCAGAGAAAATTAAGGTATTCAGCATGTTTGATTACACATACACTGTTAACATGTGTTTTTGTTTCAAACACTTGAATTTGTGTTTCTACTCAGTTTGATCATTCAGTTACTTCACCAATATGTTTAATTATTATGGCACTCCATATACTGGCACACTGTATGCTGTTCAGATGATAAGATGCCCATCTGGTTTGTCTGACTTATATATTCTAATATGACTTGATTCTTTTTCCCTATTAAGACAACAGACGCGAGCCGGGCTCTATTCTCCAATATAGGCCCTATAGCGATAAGCCATGCCTACCCATTTTCTGAAAGCAGATAAACCGGCAGGAACTGGTTTTTACCAAGAATCGATTTTGTCGTCTGTGTTTCATTGATCTAAGTTTAGTCATCATTAGAATAGAAATAAAAAAAATGACAAGCCGGGCTATATTGTCTCATAATGCCCTCGCATCCTCAGCCAATCACATTTATCACCTCGCTGCTGACGCGGCTCGGTAATAAATGTGATCGGCTGAGGACGCTCGGGCATTATGAGACAATATAGCCCGGCTTGTCATTTTTTATTTCTTAATTATCACATCTTGTTTCTTTTTCGTAACCTTAACGCAAGGAAATTTTTATCGTGATGGTCAAAACTGCACAAATTTACTATGTAAAGATGATGCTCAATGTCAGTTGAAGCTTACTTTTTACAGGTGACATATTGAGTTATCTGTAATAAAGATGCATTAAAATCACAGAATTTTGATAATTTCAAGCATAAAAAAATTCAAAATTAATTCCATGCCTTTTAATATCAAGAGGAAATATTGCAAAATTATTTCCCATGCCTTTATCAAGCAGAAAAATTGTAAAATCATTTCCCATGCCTTTATCAAGCAGAAAATTTGCAAAATAATTTTCCATGCCTTTATCAAGCAGAAAAATTGCAAAATTATTTTCCATGCTTTTATCAAGTAGAAAATTGCAAATTTCCCATGCCTTTAACTAACTTATTTGTGTTTGATGAACACTTGCTTGTATTTTTCCAAATTCCTTATCTGATGTTTATCCTATTGATAAATTACACAGAAAAGAGTGTTTAACATGTTTTGCATGTTGATAAAAAGTTAAACCAGAGTCATATATTGATATTATGTTTATAAACAAAGACATAGAGTTCTCAGAATAAATAAAATCTCATTGCTACATTACCATCTGGAAACACTGTAAACATGGACATTTTTTGCATGGGATAATTTTCAAGCATTTCGCAATTGTTTTGTTATTGCTAAAATAACCCCCGTTTGAAAATTGAAACCAGAATAAAAGATTAAAGAGAATACTCCCAATTTCGCCAAAATTACCCTATGCGTACTGCTTCAATGGTCATTTCTCGAAAATTTCCCCCAGCAAAAATAACAATGTTTACATTATATTAATCAACAGCCATTATTTTAAATTCTGAACAAGGGTCTTAACTCTCTAATTTTAACAATAAAATAACTAATTTGAAAAAAGAATTCAATTTTTCTCATGGTTTTTACTTTAATTGTAGGTATGCGAGTAAAGTCATTAAGCTTTGATGCTTTAGGAGCAGATGGAGGTCCTATGTCTCCGATTCGGCGATGTTTAACGACAGCCAGAAAGGGAATGTCACTTAATATACCCATGAGTACTCAGCCGATATATGAGGAACAACTCTGATAGATGTCGGCAGAAAATAGTCATTGTTAACAACGTCACCAAATATCGTGATATAATCTTACGATGTGTTGTGCTTTACATCTGTCTGGGAGATAAACATGTGTCCATTTTGAATGTTGATACAATTTTTCACTGAAACGACAAAAAGCTGAAAGCTAGGAAGATTGTTACGATAAATGTTTCCACTGTGTTTTAATTATTTTGGATAAACATGTGGTAAGATGTTGCCGTACTGCCTTGTTTGACATATGATATGATTATTTTTATTTGTTTGAATCACAAAGTTATAAGAATCATACCTAAACCATAGACTAATGCCTCTCTACAATACATTTCTGTAGTGGGATACTGCCAAAGACCTCATATAATTAAACATTGATAAAATTAGCTTTTGTCATCTAAATTATGACATACATGTATGGTATTTCTAGTTTCTTTTTAAAAATCCATTGAGAATTTAAACATTTTGTTAAGATAGCTGATCCTTTTACAGCTGGAATAGCTCCCTTTGAGGCTCACTTAGATTAAATTAAAAGATACATGTAATAAAAGAGCAAGTAAAGATACATGTACATACAATAAATATCTTGTCATGAAAGGGAGATCACTTTGATTGTCCTGCTTCTTTAATTTCTCATAAATCAAAACTGAAGTGAGGGACTTTATCATACATCTATCTTTTTTCATACATCTTCCATCAACATTTGAGATGTATTAATGATGAGTGCTATAGATCAAATAGAACACCAAGACATAGCATGTCTAAGTTTATTGTTCTTGTTCAGATGCTTAAGTTAACATTTGGACTTCAAATATAAGTACCAATTTAAGATTGAGAATTGTGGGGGTTTGTTTACATTTTCTTGTTGTAATTTGGACTTTTTGTACTACATTTTTGCATATTTGCTATCTGTTTGGTAGGTATTTAATGTAAAATTGATTGTGACCGAGTTTGTTTTTAGATATTTTCTATAGAATCATTTAATTTGTTTCAGTAGAAAATGTATAAGTTAGTTAGACCCTATTTCCATATGATAGACAAAAAAGTCACTATGTACATGTCAACTTTATTTTTAGATTTAATGTAGTATACAACAGACCATACTCTAGCTGATAATGAGAGCAAGTTTGTAAATGTCTGAGCTTGATATAATTATGAGCGATGTTTTCATTGTTACTTTATGAGCAAATATTGCATCCGAAGTACATATAGTTACATTAATGTTGCAATGAAAAACATTGCTAAAAGATTTGCCAGCTTAGAAAGAGATTTTTAGCTCACCTCGACGAAGTTGAGATGAGCTTATGCTATAACCCCGGCGTCCGCGTCCACGTCCGCGTCCACGTCCGGTTAAAGTTTTTGGGCAACTCAGTATCTGACAAAGTACTGATGCTACAGTAACCAAACTTGCACAAGTGATTCATCTTGGGATGCTGAGGTGAATCCATGCATCGGATGCAGCATCTGACCTACATTTTCCGGTTGAATGACTTTGTCAATGTCTGGTTAAAGTTTTTGGGGTAGTTCAGTATCTGACAAAGAACTGATGCTACAGTAACCAAACTTGCACAAGTGATTCATCTTGAGATGCTGAGATGAACCCATGCATCGGATGCAGCATCTGACCTACTTTTTCCACTTGAGTGATTTTGCCTTATAAGGCCAATATTGAGCTAAGTATAAGTGCTACATGTACCAAACTTGCATATTGGATGTATCTTTGATCAAACTTTCATAAAATGACCTTGACCTACTTTTCCGCTTGAGCGATTTTGCATTTAAAGGCCAATATTGAGCAAAGTGTAAGTGCTACATGTACCAAACTTGCATATTGGATGTATCTTTGATCAAACTTCCATAAAATGACCTTGACCTACTTTTTCCACTCGAGTGATTTTGCATTTTAAGGCCAATATTGAGCAAAGTATAAGTGCTACATGTACCAAACTTGCATATTGGATGTATCTTTGATCAAACTTCCATAAAATGACCTTGACCTACTTTTTTCCACTTGAGTGATTTTCTTATTATACATGTACTTAGAGATATGTTTAAATTCAACTTTGCTGCCGCGAGGTGAGCTTCGTAATCTTTGATTACACTATGTTTTTTCCTATCAAAAGTGAGTCTGTTTCACCTTAGGTAGAATTTGACGATTTAAATACTTAAAAATACTTATACTCCATGTGCTTGCCACTTCATATCAAGATAGATCTGTGATATACATGTGTATGTAAATGTTAATTTACTCGTAAAACTGTAGTTACCAGTCTGTTTGTCATAGTTTTGCGTAAATGTTTCAGCAGAATTTTTTCTCTGAATTTATATTATGTCTCGTGTCTTTTGACTTGAGTACCAAAACCTTGAATTTTAACCCAGTGCATTTACTTCTTACCTTATGATTATTTCTTATGCATATTTACACGTACATGTACTACGTTTATGCAAAAAAATCTGTCTCACATAATTTTTTGTTTCTTCATAAAAACTGAAATTTGAAAAATACCATGTCACAACAAATGCATGATATGTATGATAAATGTCTATTAAAATATATTTTGTAGGTCAATATACAGAGTCTTGATATATGAACAAAAGCCTACCTTTCATATTCAATATTGATGATTCATTTTTCACCATGAAATATTATCAACACCATATCATTTTTGATAGTTTGTCAGGGGAGGGGGGGGGGCAAAGTATCATCAATTCACCATAAATTGTACTTGTCCAGCGTGCTGCCTCTGTTTGAACATTTATAAAAAGCCTAAGTTATCACATTTATATTACCAGTTGATTTAACAATATTTGTTGCAAACCAAAAACTGTCTTTTTATCAGTGTCATATATTTTAGATAAGGTCAAGATTTACTATATTTCACATCATAGTATATACAAGTATACTATGGCGCATAACATGTTTTCACCACTTTGATCTGAAAATCGCAAGCTTATATGTTGTAGTACATGTATATGTATCTTGTGATAGTGTTTTTAAGGGTATGAAATTACTAAGTGCTAAATCAAAATTATTGTAAATTTCTCATGCTTTATCCTAAAGATTTGTGTGCAATAGCTTGTATTAAATTAAAACTTACATAAAGATATATATAATGTCCTGTGAATATTTATGATTTGATGTTTTAAGTTTTGTTGCTCTCTTGTCTTTGTATTTTGTAATTGACCATTTCACAATCCAGTTATTTGGATCAGCTCTTTTGTCTCAATATATGAATTTTTTGCCTCAATATCCTTCACAATCCAGTGAAATCATTGGATAACAGCATGGATATGTAAGGATATTGAGTGGCATGATTTATTTTCAAATAAATTGTGATGGATGGAAAAAGCTTATTTGGCAATGATCCTTATTATTCTTCTTCATGTACATGTACTTGTGAAAAGGTCAATATTATTTTTTATTAGTTTATATGTGCTTATAATGTCGCCTTGTCATTGTCAACATACTTGTAATAGACTACTAGGTTATGTATATAATTTTCTTTGTAAAAAAAAATATAAAACAAACAAGGCAATGTTTCTGCTGCACCTTTTAGTCATAGCTTAGCACCATAGGAGTTTCAAACCATCTTTTTTTTTATTTCATAACTTTGTTATTACATGTACCAGTATGATGATAAGATGCATTTTGTTTTACTTTTCTTTTTCACCTCTAGTTTTGTACATCATTTGTGACATAACCCTTTGTGACATTAAAAGCGTTTCTATTAGCTATTTTATGTGATAGGGGTAGGATCGAGTTTTGACTGTACAAAATTGATTTTCAGTTTTTTAGTAGCAAGTCATTGAGCATAAATGACCTTGAATTTAGTGTTTAGGTGTTTGCCTCTATATAAATGGACATCAATTTGAAGACAGATATTTCTCCCCTTAGTGATATCTTTCAACTTCTTGAGGTCAAAAATGTAAAAAATCATGTCAAGGTGAGAGCTAAAAATAGTTCAGATTAGGTTGTTACTGTATGCTTAAGTTTATTTGGTTAGGTTGATTTTTGTGTCATTTAATCCCCTTGCACCGCTTTGCATTGGAAAAATTAATGAATTTTTAGAGAAATTGTACAACAAGTTGATTTTTGTGTCGCCTGAGAAGCATAGCAACACTTAGGGATCACTTTGTCCATCTGTCTGTCCCACTTGGATGTCACACCCAATATAAAAGTGATTCCTAAGTGTCACTATGTTTCACAGGTGACACATGCATTCCTTGGAATGATATTATTGGTCTATACATATAAGTTTGTCACCTAAAATTAACGTATTCCTTGGAAGCCACCAATATTTGCCTAAAATTCTTGTAATTCTAGCCCATGCTTTCACAGAGATGATGATGCATATGATTATTCCAGGTCAGAGGTCATGACCACCATATTAAGATAATTACAAGATAGAATTATGCATTTTCAATGTTGAATATGTGTTCTTTTTCTGAATTTTCATGCTGGTGCTACTACATGTAGTTTCATTCATCTAACATATTGTATGTTTGAGCTCTGCTTATGCTTCCCAGTTCTTGCGTAATATTATTTGTATATACATGTACATGTATTATGATTCTTTTTGTGTGTTTGGTCCATTATCTGTTTCCTGATAGATTATTTAAGATATGTACAATGTATTGATTATACTGACTTCACAAACCTTGATAGATTATTTAAGATATGTACAATGTATTGATTATACTGACTTCACAAACCTTTCTTTTTCTTGATTCCAATATTTGGAAGCAACCAAATTGATGAGATACATGTAATTTGATATGATTTGCATAATAACTTGATTCTAAAAAATAAGGAATATGAAATGTTCACAAAGATTTGTTATTTGGCAATTTGATAAATTTAGGGAACAGAAAAAAGAAATATGTGTGTTTACCCGTGATAGAAAAAGTGGCCAAAAAGCTTGTGCGTATAATTTAAAAGTGTTTCTTGGTATATGCATTTGTGTAATTTTCATACTTAAATTTGAGGATTCCTATCTTAGCTAGCAAGTTATGATGTGATTAATACATGTGTGATATACTGGACCGTAAAAACACCCAAAGTTAAAACTACGGAAAGAATGGAACTATTTACTGCTCTATGCATGCACATATACACGTAGAGTACCTGTAACTTAAGTAGATCCCATATTTCTTTATATGTAAACTTTCAGTTTTAGCTTCATTAATTATTGCATGAAATTTATTACTCCAATAAATATGTAATACACTTACAATTGATATAATAATTATGTACCAGATGGGAGAGTTACTTTTTCCGTGTTAATTATTTTGTAGAGAACTGTTGAACTCATGGACATTCATAATTCCAAATATTTACTTATCATACGCTGTTATTTTCTGATTGGCTGTAGGATGTTCTACTCCTCTATTTCTGTGAAATGGCTCTTGATGCGCGGTATATATTATTACTATATCGATTGAGTCTGATACAATACAGAATTCATAACTCTCCTTTCCAGACAGTATCCAATACAAAATCAATGTGACCTATTTTATTTATAGGAATTTTATTTCTATTGTATCATTTCTTAGAGATAATCACCAGTGGTAGTGGTTATCAATCTGGCACTATCGGCAAAAAATTCTGTTTAGTCACTTATCTGAGCCATTATTTTTTTTTTTTAAAGTTTTAAATTAGACGACAACTAAATCCGGGGCAATTTTTCAAAGTTGCATATTTTGATGAGTTTCTGAATGGCCGATTGTGATAGCAGACTATAAATACAGTTTAAACCAACGCATTATTTTGCATGAAGTGAGCTCAAATAAAATTGATGACAGTAAGAACTGTCTGTCAACTAAGGGAAGTCACAATGTCTGACAAGCAATCAATTAGCTTTAAACTCTGGCAGAATATTTGAATGATAAGACTTGGGTATAATAAATGTAAATTATACTGTATACGTAGAATCATTCGCGATGTATTAACCTTCACTAATTTTGCGGTCAGCTTCATCAACGAAAGTTTGTCTCGGTGAATTTGAATACCCGGTACTAAATGCAAAGCTCAATACTAGAAAGGATAGATCTGTGAATCATTGCACATTGGAAATCGTTTACTTTTTTAAAACAATGGAAGAAAGTACCTATGAATTATTCTACTTATACAAGAATTCTAAAAATATTATCTTTAAAAAGTTATAAATTAAAGCATTAATTTGTTGACAACACCATAATTTCATCAGAAATCATGAAATTGTACAGTTTATTGTAGCTTAATTATCCATACATTGATAAACTGGAAGTTCATTTTCATCTATAATGATATTTTTTGGGAATTAATATGCTTACCTACATGTATATACAAAATTGCTCATTAATCAAGAAATTGTAATAATCTAGACAAACAAAAGTGGTAGAGGCTTTAAATACTACATGTACTATCTCTTTGTTTTAATTAATTAAATGATGTTTTTTTTTTAAACTTAGGCAGTCCCATACCTAAATTTAGACAATTTTCAACAGGGGAGAGTAAAAGATCAAGGTTGGGAAAAGGGGGAGGAGGTGTTTGTATGTTTGATTACATAGAATTAAGTGAGGAAGAGAATCTGCGAATTCTAGTAATAATGTTGATTTAAAAAAAAAAAGAGTTTTAGTAAATCATATACAAACACCTGAAATTGAATATGCATTTTTGACATGTAGGTCCTTCTTACCAACCATTATTTTTTCATACTTTCCTTGATAGATGTTCATGAAATATGTATACCCTCTTTTTCTTGTTTCATCAGTAATGTAGATTAATACATGTATCTGTCAGCAGATTATATAAGGAACAGAAAGCTTTTTTGCTTGCATTTATACTGAAAAATGTACATGTATATTGTTAAAATGGCCAATTTCAATATACTCATATATATATCATACTTATGGCAGAGACAGTGCTTGTTTTATTGTGTACCATGTAAATCGCTTGTTGAATTTCCATATACACCCTCAGTATATTTGCATGTTATATATTTTTCTACGCAATATTGCATATGTTACGATTTTGATAGTGTCACAGTATGGTTGTGAATTGTATATAATTGTTGATAGATACCAGTCTCAAATTGTTGCATAAACAATAATTATAATTAAAATCCATAATTTGTTAAAAATTTGACTTATAGTTCTAAATTTAAAAGTTTTATAATTATTGTACATTTTTACCTTCTTGATTGAAAATTCAAATGTCCAAAGAGCCAAATTTAGTAAAATATCTCTATTGTAAAGTTGATATAGAGATGTACTTACAATGTATTGAAAATGCCATATTTGTTTAACAAAGATGTTAATTAAATGTTTGAGAGATGTTTTGCATAATGAGTTTTATCTTTTCGTTGTTTTGTTTTGAAATGAATCTTACAAGTGTACATACATAAGCTTTGTTGCCACAAATGACCTTGGTTTTGACAGAATGACCTTGGATGTCTTGAATTGATATCCATCTACGACACAATACATAAAATTCAGTGTCAAAATGACCTTTAACAGGATACCTAAACATATTAAATTGATAATGAAGGCAACGCAAGCATAGCATCCCCTCGCAATTGCATGTTCTGTGTAACTGAGCAAAACGATTATATGCCTAAATTCATAGCGACCTTGACCTTTGACTTTGGAAATCAGTAGGGTTCAATTTTATTGATGATTGCTTTGTCTTCTATGCTACTCACAAAAATTTTATGCCCAAGTCCACCGTGACCTTAACTTTTAACCTTGAAAATCGATAGGGTTCATCCTCTCCCCATGGGGAACATTTGTGGAAGGTTTGATGTTTCTATGATCATTACTTTGTCTCCTATACTGTTCACAAGAATCCGGACACACTAACACACACGCAGACGTGCGGCAGACATGCTATATTCCCTCCACAACAGTCTTGGTATCTGGCATTACTGTAGGTCAGAAATTTTAAAAGTAATGATGTTATTAAATGCCGTTTTCCACATATACAAGTTGGACCTTGTTTCTTATGAATCCCAAGTTTGGCTTGACCTTTTGATCCCAAAGTGAATAGGGATCCTCCTAAGGTCATGAACAATCTATGCTAGAAGTAGGTAAAGAATCACTTGATTTACAGTGCATCTTTACGAAAGCTTGACTTATGACCCCAAAATCAATAGGATTCCTCCTAGGTCATAGGCAATCTATTTGTAGTCTCATCACTTTGAGAATTCCCTTGATTTATGGTGCAGAAACACTGGTTTTCCAAACATACCAATTGTTTTGACCTTTTGAATCCAAATTCAATAGGGATCCTGCTCAGGCCATGGGCAATCTATGTGTGAATTCCATCACTACTGTCCTGTTCACTAAATCCAGAGCACCCTGTTTTCTCTAAAATATGATATTGTCTGATTGTTATCTTCCAAAAAGATATCAATTTTATAGTACTCCTTTAGTCGTAACAGAAAATACCATTGTTTTGGCTGTACGTCAGTTTAGTTAGAAATAGGACGGAAAATAAAAAGTCTACAGGGATTTTCTATAGTAAAATCACTGAAAATGTGTGACGTCAGAGCCTTTGACGTCACTGTTTACTATTGTTCACACGGAGAACAATATGGCGGCGGCTTGAAATTAACATGGAAATTTCCCGTAGACATTTTATTTTTGATATTGCTGTTTGAAGGCAGCTGTTAGGGCAAGTTGAAGTTAATTTCCAGTTACGACTAAAGGAGGTCAATTCTCGGAAATAACAATTAAAAGGACAATTCTTAAGACGACGGAATAAATCGCCAAAACAGGGTGCTCTGGATTTAGTGAACAGGACAGGTTATGAATCTCTTGAGTTATGGTGCATCAATACCAAGCTTTACTCAATAGAAAGTCTCATTTGGTAAAGAGTCATGGTGCATCATCAAGCTTGACCTTTGGACACCAAAATAAATAGGGTTTGTGACCTTAGGTCATAACTCATTGTTTCATCACTGTTGGTAGATAATTTCTTGATTTGTGGTACTGAAAGGCTTTGAAAGGCCTTTTTCAACTGCAACAGGTTTGACCTTGACCCTTTGATCCCAGTCAACAACAGATTATCCTCAGGTCATCAGCAGTCTTGGTGTCGAGTTTAATTACGACTCAAGTCATGGCAAAGAAATAAAATTTGTGTCTGTAGACAGACATGGTGAAACCAGTATACCCTCAAAGATTGACAAGGTCTAAAATGAAGACGCTGACTTTTTAAAGCGAAAGTTGTGAAGGTAATAGAACCTATCTAAAAGCATCCTTCCCTGGTGTTGTATATATCATATAATATAAGCTATCCTTGAATGGTGATCATTATAACTATTGTTCATTAAAACACAAAAGGTGATTGTGAGAATATACAGTATTATCCTTCTTCCCAAGGCAAGCAGTTGTGAAAAGTTTGATTAATTTATGCTGATCACTCTTTGTTAATCAGTTCTGAGGCTTCCAAACAAACATGTTTTAAAGTACATGTAGTAAATAGTTTGTTGCAGTAGGGCAAAAGCTTATACATGTACAAGAGTTTGATACATTCTTTACCCCCCCCCCCCCCCCTTTAAAGAAAACAATACCAAAACTCATGTTTGATCTGGCTTTAATATCTTAAATCATAGCATTTTCATCTATCTAATCACTAAGACACAATGAAACTACATGTATAAATAGTAATATTGATTAAACATGGAACTGCTACATACAAAACTATCAATCAATTAATTTATTTATAACCAATATGTCTTTGATGCTACAAGTGTTTTTAAGGTATCTAAACTGTTCTAATCTTCTCACTGCAACACATTGCAACTTGACACAACACATAATTCTTATTCTAACAAAAAAAAAAAAAAGAACAACAAAGTTCAAAACTACATATTGGTTTTCCGTGGGAACATATTTGTATCATAGGACAACATACATTTGTACATGTACATTAATTTCAGACTACAATGACCACATTTTTATGAAATGGAGAATACAAATGCTGGCAAACAAATCCAAATTACAATAAAACATTGAAATTCAAGATATGTCAAATCTTCTTTTAGCAAAACTATAGTTTTTTAAAGACTGTATACTAGTAATACAGAGGGTTTTGAATGTTTTCATATTCCCAAGGGAAAGGCACCTTAGACAAAATTCCAGGTTTGGCTTCAAAATTTTAAAATAAAGAAATTACTATCAGATACAGTACTGTATTTTTACCCACTCTTAAATGAAGACTTGTTTAATCAACACCAATTCACAACAGGTCTTATGGCTACTTTCAATGTTGCTTATGTCAAATACAGATTAAATCATAGAAAATCTTTGTTATTGTTAAAGATCAAACCACTATGAAATTTTGTCTTTTAACCATTATTCTACTAGGGTTTAAATTGAAAGGAATAACATAGCATTTTTCCAAAAAAAAATTGGCGATATTCAGCTCCATTCCTCCTCTCTGGAGTATATATATTTCCCCTCCTGTCACAGATAGTAGAATATGGTTCCTTAAATTAATGTAAAGGTTTGTATCGTAAGCCACTCAAATTATATTGATGCTATCTAACAGTTTTTGCAAGAATTTTAATCTATTCAAAAATTCCAGGTTTGAGTAGTTCTTGTGCATATTTTTTCCCCCACGTACATGACATATCGGCCCTGATCCCCTTCCCCCAAAAGTGAGAAAAAAAAAAACACTGTGACAAAAAAGTTCTTAAACAATGACTAATCTTGGCATATACCAAGTATTTTTCTGAGGGCAGATTGGTTGGTTTACTCAAGAATTACACAATTTAAATCAAATGGATAGTGGCAGTTTCAATACAGTATTTTTGGGCTATTATTTAGTAGCTTAAAAGATAATGACATTGAAGTATTACTGAAGATAAATAAGCAAACAAGACATCATCTTCATATTAAGTACTCGAAACTTTCCATTTTGTTTTTAAAATAAAAATAATTATTCATTTTGTATGAGACAATACTAATATACAGCCCATTTATGATTTTCCTGTTTCACACTCGAAATGACACAATCATTGATTTTAAAAACTAATATGATATTTATCATCTATCAGAATACTGCAAATTCTGCCTTTTGTCCATAAGAAGATATTTCATTGAAGCTTTCTTCAATGAGCTTCAATGAAAAGCTTTTACTATAAAATTTTGAGTACTAATCTACAAATATTCAACATCAAATGAAATTTTTCTTTCTAAAATTATTGATGATACGGTAGGTTACCAAACCTGCTCCTTAAAACATCTAAATTCCTATATACACATAATTACTATATTAGTTAGAAATCAATGATTTGACATCTGTTTTCCCTCAATCTGATTAAAATTCAGCTCTCATAATGCATTACCTAAATTGAGATCTGACCACCACCCATAGGAGGTATGTCTGGATGGAAGTCTTCTTGACCAATAAAATGATGCTATGCAAAATGGTATTACATAATGACTACATTTTATAGTACATTCCCTTTGGAATATTATTATGGACATAATGACTAGTCAAAAGAACTTCCGAATTTGACCTCAGACACGACCACTTACGAATGACGGTCAGCTCTCTATGAAGGTAATGTGTAATAAGAGCTGAATTTTCATTATATTGCTTTCTCCCTCCCTTTGAATGATGATCTTACTCTGGGAAAAAAAAAAGAGTTTTACATCTGGGCATGTGGAGAAGACTACTTTATCTCTATTACAAACGAATATTGCAAATGCAGTAATGATAATAATATTAATAATTCATGAGCTAATTTATTATCATAAAGTATTTCTAGGTAAAACTCTTCTCTGACTGTCATCTCATTTCCTCATTCTCTTTTCTTCTGATAAATTTCCATGATCTTATAAGAAACTATCACACCATTCTTTGAGGCAATTGAAGCAATCACCTTGTTGTTTGACATTAGCTCCTGTTGTTTCCTTTAGCCAATCTCTGAATAATTCTTCATCTTTTTTTAAAACCAAAAATTGTCCAAGAACTACATATGCCTGAAAAATGAAGAATCAATAAAAATTGAGGGATTAGAAGTATGCTTGCAATAATACAAACTTATAATTCAAAGATTCCTGCGCATTTATTATTACTGAGTATATGTAACTTTTACCTTATCAAAACCACTCTCACACAATCTTCCTCCGAGTGTTTCTCCAATTCCTGACAGTTCAGTCACAGGTTTGTCCCCCATGGGCTCTGCTACAAAGTTTCTATGTTTCTGTGATGTAGATGACATATTGAATGCTTGTCTGAAATAAAATTCAATTGAAGTAAATTATTTGAAAGTAATTTTTCTGATCAATATGGTATCACCTGTTGTTTGAGACTATGGCAATTATTACTGATATGAGCAGCCCTACAAAGAATTAAAAGATTGAGAACTTTGTATGCAATCATCATTACAAACCATCCAATGCCCTACTTTTTATGTATACAGTGTGCGAAATTAAAGGTGGCCCGGCCCAATGGCCAATGTCTACAGTAAATTGGATCGGTCTATAGAGATCAAAAATGCTGTAGACCAACTTGTCTATGGGAAACTTGAGCATTTTTAAAAATATTAGATTTGTAAACTGTAACATCTGAATTGTGCAGCATTCAACAAAATTGTATTACCGGTAGTACAAATGGAGGAAAATAATGAAATGATCAGAGAAATTGTTTGAGATTGAAAAAGAATATGAGTATTGTTTTATCAAAAAAAAAAATAAAGATTAGATTTTAGGGGTCTTTTTATTTTGGTCTACAGGAAATTGCTGCGGTCTATAGGAACTGAAATTACTGTAGACCGAATGTCTGTAAGACTTTAAAAGTCAATTTCACACACTGTGTATATTACTAGTAGAAGTAATATGATGCATGGACATAGCAAGTAAATCAGTTACTTTTAGAAGTAATTATTTAGAAGGCAGAATTAGAAAGTTACTTGAAAAGGTAATTTTTTTAATTACTTGTTGAAGTAGCACCCCTGACTGATTATATATGGTATATGATTTCAAATTCATTTGATTGATTCATAATGTCCTGCAAGGTTATCATATTGTTTTTGTCAGAAAAAGCCCAAGAAGGTGCAGTGGGAAGAGGGGCCAAAACATATTGTCCTGAAAATGACCTGAAGTGCAGTGATTGGGATAAGCATGCGCCCTGCGCCATATGGTAGTCACATTAAATATTAAAATGGCATATTTAAATTTCACTGAGTGTGCCAGTGTGGCACATTCAATTCTTAAACAAATTGTGGAAATCTTTCTTATACTCAATGGGGTGATGATTTCAATTCTGACTTTATTTGATGCTGTCCTTGAACATTGATGAACCCTTGACAGTTCTGACGAGGAGATAGACTTCTTTCAATATGTTTGCTTTTTAACGTCAAATACATGTACTTAAGATCATAGTCTGAAACTCCATCACAAGGCCAAATTCTTACTTGTTTTAACCTCGGCAGGTTGCCATATTGCTTTTATTTCCTGTTTCATAGCTAATTTCAATGAAGCACAATTAAAATTGGTTGCAACCTTAATATTACTTTTGCAGAATCAAAAACGTTTCCATAAAGGAAACGAAAAGAGATTGGACTTTTAATCTTGTCCTTCATATTCCATTTACCCAAGTAACATTTGAAACAATCGATTTGATTGTTCAATGAAATAACCTTCTACCAATTAGAGAGCGTTTTAAATGTGAAAGTGAAAAAAAATCTGAACCGAATTGAACTGCAAAATATGGATGCACCGCGATTCACGGAATAGAAAGGTTTTATTGCGATGCATGGTCCATCGTGGTGAATTGTTACACCCCTTAAAAATACGAAGAATTCTCAGTAAAAATGGCCAAAATATATAGCTAAATATAGCTACAATCGCTATATTTGGTAGTTTCCCAAACCTGCTGATTGCCTATCACCATCACTGCAAGTGACACCAGTACTGAATTATGATAGTATGGTAGATTGATTTTCTAGTTTATGAACGTACCTACTAAATTAATCGCCGAATTAACGTGAAAACTGAACTCAAATAGGTAATGGCAATTTGAGGCCAAACAGATTTGAAAACGAAAGTGAAACTTCTCATCTTGAGTCACGTATATTTTTAAATACTGGATGTCCGTGAAAAAAATTAACACCCCAACATGTATTTATGTATATGAGAAAGTAATTTGTAAAAAATGTAATAAATACACATTACCGCTGTTAGCAGAATATCTCGCAACAGGAACGAAATCTTCGAAACTGTTTACAATTTGCGGAAAAATGGCGCGTCTAATCACATTGGAATTACAAACAATTCGTCTTCAAGTTGTTTCGCCCCAAAGGTAGTGAAGTGATATTTTGCTGTCTTCATCAATAATTTCCACCCAATTTTTTGTTTTTGTTTTTTGTTTTGTTTGTTTGTTGTTGTTTGTTTTTTTTTTTTGTCTTTTTTTTTTAATTCTGTATGAATAATGGAATTTTTGCTATGAATTACTATTGTGTTCCCCGCTTTCGCGATTTCAAGATTGTCTGTCGGTCGGTAACAAAAACTTTAATCTTGGTTATAACTTTTGAATGGTATTTAAGTGACAGGGCTTCTGTATTCCTTGTGACAAGACGCGTTTCCGTGGATACCAATGTTATTTTACCTTGCGACATAGACCTTGGAATTTGACCTACTGTACTTTAAACAAAACTTTAACCCTGGGCATAACTTTTGAATGGTAAGTGTTAGGGATTACTTATGCGTATTCCTTGTGATAAGACCTTAGTCTGGTTCCCGGGACCTCTTTAATAGAAGATTAATTAAAGAGGTTCCGGGAACCAGTCTTATAAGACCTGTCCGTGGATACCAAAATGTTTGACCTTGTGACATTGAGTTTGACCTACCCTCGAGAAACCTCATGCAGTCTATTTTAAATTCTTGAAAGACTCAACGTACGTGTCCCAATAGAGACATCTGGACAAGTACGTATAAACTAGCTAGGTAGGCAAGAATAGACTGCATGGGTTTTGTTTTAGGGTAATGTCATTTATGAGTTTTATGGGGCCTTTTAGGGATACATCCACATTACTTCAAACCTCTGTGCCTAGATTAGAATGGTCAAAATCAGCATATAAACTAATTACACTTATGCCTTTTTCGTCGGCATAGCTGTAACTATTTGAAACGGTGTTTACATGCAGCTATTCTAGAAAACGAAGCCCCAGATAGTCAGGGACATATTAAGATGGTATCTAACTAGATTTCCAGAATTTATATGTACCAAAACTATTTATGGAAGGAAAGTTATCCGGAAAATCGTTGCTTTTCGGACAAGCCACTGCGACGGAGAAGACGACAAAATATCACTTCTCCGTGATTTGACGAGAATGTGTCTATATATGACGTATACAATTTTCATTTTTTTTTTCAAATGTTGATTAACCCCATTTCACCCTGGTACCAATAAGATACAAACATTAAGATGCAAAAGAACATCCCTCTCCCACCAAGCATTAATTAAAAATACTTCAGGGTTCCGCTAAATTGCTACCAAGTTTAGTTTATATGATCACCGCCCTTTTCAAGACGCAAAATTATGTGTTTTAAAATATGTGCAAGTTTGGAGATTCATTTTTTTAAAGGCCAGCCGTAAAGTATCTTCTTTCGTGCACAACAAAAAGGCAGAGACTGTTACATGAATAAAGGATTGAGGAGTGAGGGTGAGCCTGAGATGAACATTAGTTATATCCTTTCTTAAAGAAGTACAGACAAGAAAAGCTAGATTTATGAGTAGGCGAGACAGAACCTCTAAGCGGTTCTTGTATGTTTACATGTAGTCCGACTTGCAGACCTACGATGGTGTTATCTGTTTTTTTTTTTTTTCAAAAAGACGAAAAACAAATACATGTAACACCGTCGTAGGTCTGCAAGTCGGACTAGTCTTCATACACATTTTGTAACGTTTCTTACTCTTTTCGAAGTGCCCTTTTTGTAAAAGTAAAGACTGTACAAACCGTGACTTTTGTTTTAGTTAACCCTACAGGAAAATTGGACCAGCTCACTTTACATCATTCTGGCTTAAAAATTCACAAATGAGAATGCAATATGCATTCCGGAAACATGCACGTCCGAAAATGCATGTCCGCGTTGCATCGAATCAGAAACTGTCCAGGGGGCTGCTCAATCACTGGCGAGAGTTGGAAGCAGCTAGAATTTAAGCTGCCTTTTTTCTTTGCATTCTTTTTTGGGGGACGACAGGGCTCGAAGAGACTCGATCATTTACCAATATAGGATAAATTTCAAATTGTTTTAATTAATTTTTGCATAGGTAATTGTCAGGGAAATCACCATGTTGGTTCATGGAACAACTTCATAAGTCGGCTCCATTGGCTTAAGTTCTCTTTCATGTGTATGGGTTGTTTAGTGTTTTTGTTCTTTTTAGTGCTTTCGTAGTGCTTTGTTTAGTGTTTGCTTAGTATCATACAGGGTTTTCTTTTTGCTCATGAGGTTTTTTTTCAATATCTCTTTCCTAGCTTTTTTGAAAAAAATGAAGATTTATCTTAGTGATAAAAATCAGAGGTACAAATTGTCAAAAAGTTTTACTCGATGTATGTGTTCAGGCCAGAGATATGGAAGCATGGTCAATAAATACTTTTAAGTAAATCATGGACCAAGATATTTAAATTCTTGTGACGCTTTGCTTCAAAGACCATTCAACATATATCCATATGGACCAAGATCAATGGTCATGCTGACCAAGCGATTCCCTGTGTTGCTATTTAGTGAAGAACTGTCAACGTATGACCAATAGATTTCTTTTGTTGGTGTGCTCCAAAGATCGGTCTACACATTAACAACGGACCAAGTGATTTCTGGTTGATATGTTTTAAGAATGATTAACAGAAAGACAATGGACCGAGGGATTCTTTGCATGTTGCTATGCTTTGAAAAATAGTCACAAGATTTTTTTGTTGGTATGCATTGGAAAATTGTCAATGGACCAATTTATTCCTTGTATTGCTAAGCAGCAAAGAATGGTCTACAAATATAAGTAATGGACCAATGTATTCCTTGTGTTGTAATTGCTTTGAAGAATGTCAACAATTGTAAACCATGGACCAAGTGATTTATTGAGTTGGTATGCTTTGAAGAAAGGTCAACATATTTAGTGATTCCATTACTTTCTATACTTTTGAGAATGGTTGACACATATATAAACAATGGATCAATTAAAAAATTCTTTTGGTTGCTGTGCATTGTACAAATGTACTACAGAAATACTGTTTGCAAAGTGTGCTGTCCCCTTTAAAGGACTTGACAGGTGAATTTGGCTTCAAATACTAAACAATGCAGTAAGACAAGAAAGAAAATGTTATAAATAACAAATCTATTTAATGATACAACAGATTGATGTGTACATCACGTGAGGCCAAACCTTTGTATGTCGTTTATCGTACAATGTCTCATTATCAAAATACACACTGCTCTCTGGACTACTCTGCTTTCTGGACAAAGTAATAGGATGTAGTATTCTAAAGAGCAAGTTACATATAAAGATCATATTAAAGAATATAATTTCATTTCATATTAGTATGTGTCAATGTTACTCATATCACCTCAAAAGATGTGAAAAACAATGCAATGTTCAGTACTACCTACAAGTAAAACATACATAGGAGAAGAGTATTATATCTATTCAGTAACGAATATGCAGGACTATTTTTCTTGCTTTTAACCACCCTTATACATGTATAAATAAATGAAGTATTATTCCTTTGAAAATACAGTACATGTTTATTTACTAAGTCCCATACATGTGAAAAACAACTTTAGAAATTCAGTAAAGCATACAGAGAATTATATCATTCAAACTTGGAAATAAACTACTGTAAATTGGTTTTTATTTGTCAGGTACCAATTTTCGTCATTTTCGTCAGTGCCTCCCTTGACGAATTTACGTATCAACGAATATAAATACTCTTGACAAAATATAGTGTAGAAAGAAAAAATTGAATCTTATACATACATATAATGTACTTCTAATTACCAAATGATATGTTTTCACAACAAGCTAGGTGGTATACATGTCTCTAATTGTTTGTTTACCAATAATTGTTAAACAAACAATGAAAACAAACGCAGATGGCCTATACCTGAATTTGAACAGACGAATTTATATTTTAGGGACCCTTGGATGACAAATTTACGTACCGATGAAATGGTCATTTTGAACGAATTGACGAAAATTGGTATTGACGAAAATTAAGCAATTTACAGTATATCTCTATATCGTAAGTATGACCACTAAGTATTCATACATACTTATTCAACCTTTACTACTTACATGAATTCAAGGAATTTTTTAATAGTCACTGACACAACTACATGTATTCAGTAATCGTGAATTTTACTCATATTTAAAACTGAAAAAAAAAATCAGAAATTGTGAAATTTACATGTATATTGTATTTAAAACTGAAAAAAAAATTGGTTAATAGAACTTTTTATTGCCCTTTATTGGAAATCTTGCAGAATGCTTAAGCAAAATACTTTAGTGAGGGTTAAATGTAAACAAAGGACAAGATAACTTGTATGAAAGACCACTACATGTACATCATACATGTAACCTTTTCCACCTTTTTTTCAAAAAGAATACTATAATGAATATCACTAAATATTATGATTCATAATTGAATATGAAGACCTAATAAGATGTGCCATACTTTTCATAGGTTTTATGTATTAAAATTGTTTTGTTGAAATAAAAAAAATCTGTATTCGTTTCAAACATTTTCAAAATAATTTTGACCCTAAGAAATTTGCATTTTAAAAATAATTGACCTCTGTTAGAACAAAGTGATCACTATATGTCGCTCTTGCATTGCAGGCGACATAAAAATTAGCAAAAATATATCAGATTTTTTTCACCAAATTTGATTCAGTATCTTCTTTTTTTTAAGGTAACAAAAATCTTTTACAGTTTTAAGTAGTACATGTTTGCTATTGCACAAGGTTTTCATAGAAAACAAATTTTAAATGGGAAAAAAATTAGTTGGTTGTAAGGTTGACAGAGCTACTAAAATCTTGGTGCTCTGAATGACACATAACTTGGCAGAAATTTCAAAATCTTTATTTCATGTTTGATTTGTCTTTTACTTTAGAAACTATATGCATACAGTTACTGTATAAGTAGAATCATTCATCGTGTATTAACCTTCCCTTCTTCTGCGGTCAGCTTCCTACCGGACTCAGTGAATTTGAATACATAATGTTTAACTCAATACTAACAGGGGCAGAACCGAGAATCATTGTCCATGCGAAATGGATTACTTTTATTAAATCAGGAGAGAAAGTACTGGCGAATGATTCTACTTAGTATACCCAGTAAATACAATGATTTCAATTAAATTAAACTCTTCTAAACACATATCCCAAACACAAGTCTGCCAGAGACAGACAGACATGAACATTCTCAGAAAATAAGAAGGCTTCTGTGAAAACAATGTCTATATTTCTGTACATGTAATAATGCTTTGGGATGCAAAAGAATCCAATTAACTTGTCATCATTTTGGTTCACTGTATACATTTAGGTGAGGTACTATTTACCTCTTTTAAAAAGCCTGTTTGTGTGGGTACTATGCTCTTAATGTTGTTTATGGAAGGAATAGTGCCAAAGCATTGGCAGTAATAGATTTAGTGCATCAAATATATGATGTGATACTGTATCATGATGTCTGTTATCAAGGAAGTGGCGACACCTACATTAATTTTCTTTCCAAGTACTGTAACTCTGTAACGCAAAATGCAATAGTACCGGGGCCTATTCTCTGATAGTCCCAATGTACTAACCAATGAGATTCCAAGGATTTATCATGTGATGCACTAATACTGTATACATGTTTGTAGCCGAGATGGGGAGTTCTGGAAAGTAATCAGTAAAGTTTGAGTCATACTGAAGTAAAATTAGAAGTTCCAACCCTGTAGCCAGAGTACTCTCCATGATCATAGTAAGCCAAGAATATTTAAATTAACTGGAATTAAATCAAATTCATAAAATGCATGTATTTTAATTAGCAGTGCCTGACTATACGAGATCAACAAGACATGGTATGTGTAGAATGCAAGAAAATGAAATGTCTTCTTCATTATAAAATTCCATCTTCAAACTTCTATAGGATTTACATCAGTTTTGATCGATATGGCCTTCCACAATTTGGGAAAAGAGTTTTAGAAATCAAGTTTTCCATAAAATTTCACAATTCAATTCAATTTTCAAAAGGTAGATCAATTTTTAGTTTCTTCAGTGAAAATAAAAATCTCACCAGACTTGCGAATCAAATACATATGTAAATAGTAATCCTCAGAATCCTTACTCTTTATAAATGTATAAAACTACATGTGCAGTTGAGGTAAAACAATACATTAAAAGATATTTTTACGTGTAGTGCACCCTTTTTATTACACCTAGGGTTCAGATTTCATTGTCACATAGTTTTTCTACCATGGGAACATAATGATAATAAAAAATTTCATAATGATCAAATGAATTGCCTTTGAAAATCAAGATGATTTCTTAACAAGTTACAACCCCTATATTAATAAATACTTTCATATCAAATCATGTAAGTTAGTAGATGGGAAAAAAAGTTAGTATTTGAAGTACCTGTTTCATATACACTGTACATGTACCAGTTGTACATGTACATATTTTTTTTCTATCTTTATGACATTTGAAATGTATTATAATTTCAGTTCAAGAAATATAAATTGATCTGTTCAAAATTCATGGCCAACAAATAGATGACAAGGAAAAAAGATAAGTCAACAAACAGTGCAGCTATGTTTTGTAAGACATTGTGTATAACTAGTATTTTTATAGTAATGCCTTCGTTTGAAATGAGAATATTATCTCTTTGCTATGTGATTCCTTACAAACAATCTGTACATAAAGTTAACATGTATGAGCAAATCCAAAAGAAAAGATTATACATTTTTTTCAAATTACAGAAAATCATCTACTTTTGATGCACACTACAATAGTATAAATCCTAATACATAAAGAAAGTTTTGAAAGAGAAGGTTTTGGATTTTCACGCTATGGAGACAATATTCCATCAGAGTTTCTGACATGGTACAAACAAATGCTGCCATACAACTTTGGCCTGATCTGACGTACAAATCAGACTTAAAAAAAAGGTCAACACACTCTACACATACATTATACATCTACACATATGTAAAACATACTCACGTATGTAACACATTCACACATCCATACTACACTTATCTTGTGTTCCCTCTCACACACACACACTCTTGTATCTCTCAGTCTCCCTCCTCTAACTACATAAGTCCTTTCAGCTTTTTGTATTCTGCCAGATTGAGTGACCTCTTCGGTCCTTCCTTAATACCCTGCGATGATCGGTTATTAACTGTCACAGCAGGAGCTGGAAAGAAATTTGAGCATTCATATGACTAGTGAGATCTCTACATGAAAGAAAAACACCAATGAAGGCAAAGGAACTCATAGTACAGAGATGGTGAAAACTTTTAAGGAATGCCAGTCAGTTTGAAAATGTTGTCAGTCTGAATAAAGAATTTTGTCGCAAAACTTTAAACTTTTTGCCAGTCCAAATTAAAGTTTGCCTGTCAAATCCTTCGGACTAGCATTTTTCAGCATCACTGATAGTACAATGATTGTGGTTGCCCATTTATGACCTCATACTAAACTTTAATAGTAAGGGGTGAATTAATCAACAGTTAGGAGTGGTTTGATGTTATAACTTATATAAAATGCTAGTTATCTGTATCATTTAGGTGATTGATATTTACCTGTGGAACCAAAGAGAATTATTATCAAGAATGATTATATAGCCTAGGTCATATTCTTCTTGAACATGTGCAAGTTTTCCAGAAACATAGGGTAATCAAAGATTACAAAGCTCGTCGTGGCTGGCTTTTGTCAAAAATCAAATAAATGGTAAGATCCAAAAAGTAATGTTATAAGAAGTCTATGTACATGTATGTAATATTAGTCCTTTCCATTACAGCCAAAGTATTATTTTAGAGAGCTAAAGATACAGCCAAAGTATGAGTACATTTGTAATAGAAAAGTGGGTCAAGGGTAAAGTCAAGGTCACTAGGTTAAAAGTCATCTCAAATGAAAGGTCTTCGTAATGATAAAATCTATAATGAAATATCAAATTCCTTTCCTGTTTTGAAGAGATATAGACCACGCTTATTTCAAAAAGTAGGTCAAAGTTCAAGGTTACTAGGTCAAAGGTCAAGGAATCAAATGAAAAGTCTCCTCACAAGGTATCTACATATGAAATATCAAAGTCCTAATCCTTACAATTAAAAGAGACACAGCCAATTGAAGATTTTGAAAAGTAGGTCAAAGTCCAGTGTCAAGGTCAATAAGTCATGGTCTCAAATGAAAGGTTTTGTCACAAGATATCTACATGTGAAATATCAGTCCTACCCCCTTATACTTCAAGAGATACAGCCAAGGTTAAAGTTTTTGAAAAGTAGGTCAAAGTCCAAGGTCACTAGGTCAAAGTCCAAGGTCACTAGGTGAAAGGTCATGGTCTCAAATGAAAGGTCTCATCATAAGGTATCTACATGTGAAATATCAAAGCCTTATCCTTTTATAGTTCAAGGGATATAGCTCAGGCTAAAGTTTTTGAAAAGTAGGTCAAAGTCCAAGGTCATGGTCTCGAATGGAAGGTCTCGTCACAAGGTATCTAGTATATGTGTATTATCAAAGCCTACCCCTTGTAGTTAAAGAGATATTGACCAGGTTAAAGTTTTGTCTATGGACAACAATGCCGAGATTATGGCATTAGTTCTCCAGTTTTTCGTCCCAGCGAGCTAAAAATGGATTTGCTTGTGACAAACTATTCAAGAACAGATTATAAGTAGTCAATTGTCACACACTTGACCTTCAACGTGTGATCTTGACTCTCATTAAGTGTTTAGTCTCATCATGGCTGACGATATGTACCAAGTAAGTTAAAACCATTTATGTGAAAACGTCAGCTAAAATAGTCCCTACATTCACATCTTGCCAGCAACATAAAAATTATTCACATGCTTTATATGCATACAGGTAATATTGCTATAATGTATTCAGTTCTTACTTGTGGTGGGCATCTCTAGATCTATTTCGATGTTGAAATCATGTACAGCAAATAAATCTTCTGACGATCTACGCTTATCACCTTTCATGGGGGATTTATTGGATGGAAGCTGTAAAGGAAACAACCATCATATTTATTCAAAAGAAGATTAATTAATCAATACGCTCCCTTATGCTTTGTCAATCTAAACTGAAAATACATGTACAATATGAAGGCTCTGTTACGCATAGGGAGCCATGACATGCATTTATGACTCAACAAATATGTGATTGGTGAAGCCTATGTGTAATAAAAGAGGAAGCTACTCATACATGTAAAAGTATAAATGTATAAAATTTTATGTGATGTTTTGAATAGAGAATTCTAATAGAACTACACAGTGAATAAGAACCAATGTTTGGTTTACCTGGTTTTGATCACCTTGGTTTTGTTCCCTACCCTCATCTCTCCTAGCCTGAAATAAAACAAGTATTAACCTTGAAATACATGTACAAGTATTTGACAAAACAGTAACAGTTAAGAACTCCAAAAATTATTTCCTGAATTCAATTCCATACACACATATTTCTTGTTTGGTAATTTTTCAAAACTCATTGAATACCAATTTGAAATAAAATATTTTGATTGTGCCTGTACTTCAGATGTGGTTAATCAAGCCATAAAGCATAAAATTTGTAAAACAAGTATATACATGTACATGTACATGTATGTACTCGGTACAACAAATGGATTTTTGTTAGACTTTGACCTACTGACCCTAGCAGCAGCAGCCTCCGCCTGGAGACGATGCTTCTCCTCCAGTCTGGCTTGTGCCTGGGCCTCCATTACTGGATCACGTGCCTGCGGAAAAAATTAAAATATCTGAACTTATAATTTCATACTTTCACTTTGTTATGTTTTCTTTCAGCATTTGTACAAATACAATCCACAAAAAAAAAACTTAAAAGATATCTTTTCCTCCTAGATACATGTATGTTTGATGATGATGGGTACATGATAAAAACACCTCTAAAATTAAGTAATATCGTTAAAATTACGAGACATACATGTAGTGTGTCTGACAATTTATCAGCAAACCTTAGTGACAAGAGTTGGTCGACATGATCGCCTTGTAAATGGATCAGCTTTAGCATTTTTCATCTCTGCCACTTCCTTCTTAAAGGCTTCTTCAGCTTCTATTTGGTTTCTTAATCGATTTCTCTGATTGATGTAGCTAAGGGTAAAAATAATTTTGTGACTGTAATACATGTAAGCATCGTTTTAAATGAAAGCAGAGTTTATGAAAACTGTGAGTAAAACTGATAGATAGAAATTTTTAATATCATTTCCTTTTGATTTACATTGTATTTGAAAAGAGTTTCTTTTTTTTTAACTTTACTTTTTTTTTTTGGAAAATTTAAGTGTACCAATTTACAAGAAAATCTATATACATTATCATGCCACACATTGTTCTGCACAATGACACAAACATTTTTTGCATAAATCATGATCTGGACACTTCTTTTTTTTTTCAATAAAAGCTGAAAATGCCGTACATGTACCATTGCACACCAGAATATTCATGCTATCTGTCAAAGATATAGTGAATTTTTACCTTATGGATGATATGTTGTTGGTTCTTTTTCTATCGAGCTCTGTCGCCCTGGATTCTAATTCCTCCAACTCTTGTTGGATTTTATATTGAGATGCTGTGTCACCCTCCAAATCAGCCATTTCCTGTCAAAAAACATTGCAAAATCATTTTCAATATTGAACATTTTATTTCTGTTTTCTTTTCTAGGTTGTAAACATTTCTGTCTGTACAAACATTAGCTGATTCATCCCTTGACTGCACGTGGGCTATCCTCCATTCTTCCTCCCGTCAAATGATTGTTATGTATATACACATTGACCTACATGTAAAATTTCATGCTCTAACTAAGAATCATGTATTTACCTTTTGCTTGAGAAGAAGGGTTTTCTTCACTGCATAATTATGAGGATTCTTCTTAAACTTCTGCTTTTCTTGAATAATCTACAGAATTAAGGAGAAATGTTAAGATTTGAGACCAAGATATTTAAAATCAATGAATTTGATTCCTTAATATAGTGTTTAAGAGAAAAATGTCTGATATTCTCTTCATATTATATAATACATATGTATGTAAATACTTTTACACCTGAATAATGTACAAATATCATACTTAAAATACATGTACAAATGCATACTTATCAAATACCCAACATATGAAATTTATTGTTGATCTAAGGATCAATGATACCCCCGCCCGGCATATTTTACATATAAGCAATGTATAAAAAGTTTGAAGGGGCACAATTCAACACAAAATTGAGGAACATTACCCTTTATTTGAACTTGACCTGTATTTCTCAATGTAAAGCTATATCTAAGCAATGAATATACATGTATTTCCTGTTACAATTTTCATTTAAATGTCAGGCAAGCACAAAATATTGATTTTTTTCCAAGTTTGAAGGGGCACAACACTGCATAAAATTGAGCCATATTCAAACCTAACCTGTAAATTTTGGTATAATAGCTACATTCAACAAATGAATTTATTATCTGTAACAGTTGTCCTTCTAATGTCCAAAAACCACAAAATTTTGAATTTTTCTAAGTTTCAAGGGGCATAACTCTGCACGTAATTGAGGGACATGACCCATATTCGAACTTGACCTGTATTTCTTGGTATAATAGCTATATGCAAGAAATGAATTGATTATCTGTAACGGTTTTCCTTTAAATGTCCGGAAACCACACAATTTTAAACGTCCGGAAACCACAAAATTTTGAATTTTTCTAAGTTTCAAGGGGCATAACACTGCAAAAAATTGAGGGACATGACCCATATTCGAACTTGACCTGTATTTCTTGGTGTAAAAGCTATATCCAAGAAATGAATTGATTATCTGTAACGGTTTTCCTTTAAATGTCCGGAAACCACAAAATTTTTAATTTTTCTAAGTTTCAAGGGGCATTACTCTGCACAAAAATGAGGGACATGACCCATATTGACCTGTATTTCTTGGTGTAAGAGCTATATCCAAGAAATGAATTGATTATTTGTAACGGTTTTCCTTTAAATGTCTGGAAACCACAGGTGGGACGGACGCACGGACCGACAAGTGCATCACTATATACCCCAACCATTATATGGTGGGGGTATAAAAATATACAAACACTAGACACAAATTTAATACAGACCTCTTCTATGTCATCGTCCTTAAATTTGTAGTTGAGTGCTTCACCGATCAATTTAGCTTTCCTTTCGATTTCATTCACGGTGGGTAATGGTTGGTCAGCTAAAGTCATTGCCTCTTTCCACTTGAAAAATTCAGAGTCTGTGAAATCTTGATTTGAAACAAACTCCAACCTGTAGACTCTTTCTGATTGGCCATGCCTACATATAATGAGAGGAGAACATACTTTTAGCACAAATCAGATACACATGTAATATCACAGCCAAAATTCAGCCCAGACTCTTCTCTAAATAGGTAATTTGGCTCTCATCGCCAGAGAAATTCACAAATAGAATTTCAGCCCAGATTCTTCTCCAAAACAGGTATTTAGCACTCATCACACGAGAAATTTACGAAAAGAATTTCAGCCCAGATTCTTATCCAAAATAGGTAATTTAGCACTCATCACACGAGAAATTCACAAATAGAATTTCAGCACAGATTCTTATCCAAAATAGGTAATTTAGCACTCATCACACGAGAAATTCACAAATAGAATTTCAGCCCAGATTCTTATCAAAACTAGGTAATTTAGCACTCATCACACGAGAAATTCACAAATAGAATTTCAGCCAAGATTCTTCTCCAAAATAGGTATTTAGTACTCATCATACGAGACATTTTCAAATAGAATTTCTCCCAATCAGTATGGCTTTTCAGATGAATGAATAATTACATTTATCCCACCTCTGGCAAATTTCTTGCAATCTGATTGGTCGAGAAGAACCTAATATTATGTTGTATTATGTTACTGACAGGATATCATTTTAATATCCTGCTTCTACAAAGACGCTTTACGCTTTTGACGTCACTGAGATGCTTTAAAATATATTGACGTAACATACACAAACCAAAAGCCATCGGTGGGATAAATTCGTTATACAGTGTTTTACAGGGGGGATACAAAAATATATTGGGTCGATGAAAAAAGTTGTATTGGGCTCGGCTTCGCCTCGCCCAATACAACTTTTTTCATCGACCCAATATATTTCTGTATCCCCCCTGTAAAACACTGTATAACTAATAGTATCTCAAATCACATAAATGTATTTTGCCACAAAGGTAATAAAATTGAATTTCATGCAAAAATCTGCCTTGAACATTTTTTCTTTCACAATTAAAGTAATCAAGCCTAAAGTACAATATGTAACAATATGTACATGTATGTTCACATAACTCACCGTAACCTGAGCCCTTTATTTGTTCTAGTGGATCCTAGTTGATAAATTTTTGCTGTTTCAACAGTATCCACAATTTCTGCTATCTGTAATGCCATATACATGTAAATACAATATCATTGAGAATTTCTACTACATTCATGATACCAGCAAAAATGACAATTTTTTAGGAAGCATTAACTCTATATTGTCATTCAAAGAAACTGAAATACAATGTATACAATGAATAAATAACATACAATACACGCACATGTATGGTATTTGTATGCTACAGTGCAGTATTTTTAGTTAAGACGATTACTATTTCAAGTTCTACTAAATTAATGAAACATGAATAATGCAAAAAATTGGATAAATTGCATGTTTTCAGTTTTACAAATAAAATGGCAAATAATAAAAATCAGCAGTATTGTTTTCTATCGAGTAGAATAAGATACATGTACATGTACATGTATTTGAAATTCAATTTCTTTTTGTTTCTCTTTGTTTCATTTTTGTATGTTATAATATTTTGTCCAAAATATTTAAAAGACAGTCACTCTTACCCTATACACTGCCCTGCCCTCATGGTTGCCTATTCCAATCCTTACATAACAACCCATCACCGTCCTCTTGAAAAACGGCATATGACACCATCTGTACAAAACAATCAAAGATTCTATATTAAAGCAAAGGTACAAGTACAATACATAGGAGTCATAATGACGCACATACAAAGAGATGAAGATAGGAAGATTGTAGGATTTGGAAAGGATAGTGAAACACAGACAGAGATGGGCAGATAACAAGATACCATACTATCAAGACCATAGCTTTTTATCTACTTCATAACTACAGAGTGCATATCAAGTCATCAAATTCTATTTCACGCTGCAGGTATACAAAAGTCATTTGAAATTTCATACTTTTACACTTTTAGTTACAAAATAAATGAGAAATTACTACATTTTAATTTCAAGAAAACAATTTTCAAAATTGTAATACCCATACCCATTACTATTTCCATATTAAACAGAAATGTTATTACAGAAGTGTTACATAAAAGTAAATCTAAAATACAAATCATAAACGTGTACTTACTTTTCAAGTTTGTGTCGTGATAACCTTACTTTTCCTAATTCCTCTTTGGTCTGAATAAATCTGATTTTCCTGGAGGATTCAATCCTGAAGAAAAGTACATTGTACCCAATACATATAACTATAACCAACATTTTTTGTGAACCAGAATAACACCATCTTCAAACAATTTCTTATCGACAATTCCTAGAGGTGCACCTGGCAAATAATGTATGAAAATTTAAGAATCAAAACATGAATTGAGTCATTTTGGAGAACAGTGTTACATGTATTTCTTATTGGAGACATTATTTGACGTAAAACCATTATGACATCATTAAATTGGTATCTTTATGTCAATTTTGTACTGTCACACCCCAGACTTTAAGGACGTTTTCCATAGAATACATATCAGATATTGTTTGAAATGGGAAGAAGCTCTGGTCATAAAAAACATGGAATTACTAGTGGTACTAGCCAAAAAGTTCAAGAAATAATAGTTGTTCATATGACCAAAACAAAGGATTAACTCTGCTTACGTCTCGTCCTCTGAGTCGGAGCGTACAGCTGAGGAGTGTGAGCTGCTACTGTCTGACTCTGACCCAGATTCTGAGGCCTTGTCCTCCTTCACTGCCTCGGGCTTCCTCTCCTCCTCCTCTTCATCTTCCTCATCATCAGAATAGATGTCACTCGTCTTCAGTGGCTTCTTCTTCTGATCTTGTTTCTCTTCTTGTTTCTTTGCTTCCTCTTTAATATGATAAACAAAGAAACTTTCAAAGATCAGTATGTTATTTGCATTTAATTGACTTTGTACATGTATAGAACTTTGCAGCCTAAGACCACAATGGCAGATCTGTGTATAACATGTTATCATGTTTCCTAAACAAGAGAACCACACATTGATTGGTTCATTTGTAACTCCAAGATGTACATGTACACTTCTGTCAATAGTGGCTAGAGAGATGACAAATAATTTTGAGCAATAAATATACATGTAAATTTTGAAATGCACAGTGATATCAGTGAGGCTCAACCAATACACAAGTTCCTTCTACATGTTCTAAGTAAACCTCATTAGTACATGACATCCAGCCTTCTTATATACAATATATCTTTATAAAATCGAGACATGTGAATTACCCAGTTTCTTTTTCTCTTTTTCTTCCCTCCTTTTAACCAAGTCTGTAAGTGCTGAGAATTTCTTGTTATCTTTTTTTTCCTCCATTTGTTTCCTCCTTTCTTTGCTTCTATCACTGGCTGATATTAAGTCTATCTTGGATTGTGGTGTGGAGGAGGGGTATTTTTCTTTCTTCTTTTGTTCTTTCTTCTTCTGTTGTTTCAATTTCTTCTCAATTTCAAATCTGGAAACATCAGTTGCAGAATTTAAAGTCATATGCAGGAGTAGAAACTTGCAGAAAATTCATGTTGTCTTAAATTAGTCTTTTTAAAGGAAACTGAATAACCACCATCAAACTTTTTAATTTTGAGATTTTGGGCTGTCAGTGACGCCATATACATGTAATTTCAAACTCTATACATGTAGTAAAAACAATACAGGTATGTGTGGTAACATCACTGATACTTTTTTTTCCAGTTTAATACATTAATTTATAAAAATAATTTTGAAATAAATAAAAAGAGATGTTTCTATTTTTTTTCTCTCATAACTTTATTTTCTTTTCAAGAAGTAATGTGAATTCATTGTCACATTTTAAAAACATAGGTAATCATAGATTACGAAGCTCACCTCGTGACAGCAAAATTCAATTCAAACATATTTCTTAGTACATGTATATTGGCTTTTAAAGGCAAAACCACTCAAGCAGAAAAAGTAGGTCAAGGTCATTTTATGAAAGTTTGATCAAAGATACATCCAATATGCAAGTTTGGTACATGTAGCAGTTATACTTTGCTCAATATTGGCTTTATAGAGCAAAATCACTCAAGCGGAAAAAGTAGGTCAAGGTCATTTTATGAAAGATTGATCAAAGATACATCCAATATGCAAGTTTGGTACATGTATCACTTATACTTTGCTCAATATTGGCTTTTAAAGGCTAAATCAATCAAGCGGAAAAAGTAGGTCGAGGTCATTTTATGAAAGTTTGATCAAAGATACATCTAATATGCAAGTTTGGAACATCTAGCACTTATACTTTGCTCAATATTGGCTTTTAAAGGCAAAATCACTCAAGCGGAAAAAGTAGGTCAAGGTCATTTTATGAAAGTTTGATCAAAGATACATCCAATATGCAAGTTTGGCACATGTAGCACTTATACTTTGCTCAATATTGGCTTTTAAAAGCGAAATCACTCAAGTGGAAAAAGTAGGTCAGATGCTGCATCCGATGCATGGGTCCATCTCGGCATCCAAAGATGAATCACTTGTGCAAGTTTGGTTACTGTAGCATTAGTACTTTGTCAGATACTGAGCTACCCCAAACTTCTTAACCAAGTCATTCAAGCGGAAAATGTAGGTCAGATGCTGCATCCGATGCATGGGTTCACCTCAGCATCCAAAGATGAATCACTTGTGCAAGTTTGGTTACTGTATCATCAATACTTTGTCAGATACTGAGCTACCCCAAACTTCTTAACCAAGTCACTCAAGCGGAAAATGTAGGTCAGATGCTGCATACGATGCATGGTTTTACCTCAGCATCCAAAGATGAATCACTTGTGCCAGTTTGGTTACTGTAGCATTAGTACTTTGTCAGATACTGAGCTACCCAAAACTTCTTAACCAAGTCACTCAAGCGGAAAATGTAGGTCAAGGTCAGATGCTGCATCCGATGCAAGGGTTCACCTCAGCATCCAAAGATGAATCACTTGTGCAAGTTTGGTTACTGTAGCATTAGTACTTTGTCAGATACTGAGCTACCCCAAACTTCTTAACCGGACGCGGACACGGACGCGGACGCGTGGGGTTATAGCATAAGCTCACTCAACTTCGTCGAGGTGAGCTAAAAATATATTTTCAGTCTTCACAAACTTTTTTTAATGCATTGGAAATATGCCAATCTATATCAGCCACTTGATTATAATAGTTGAAGATCCAATCGGAGCTATTTTAAATTTACAGGACAGTTTGGATGGTCCAATGCCTTTCTCTTACACTTTTTTTAGGCAGGTTTCTTTTAAATGAATCTTTTGCTATTACATGTACATTCGTACAATGTAACTCTTCATATCTATTCTGCAGCCTCTCTAAAAGAGCAGAATGTAATTTTTCTCTACATATAATAAATCCTTAATCATCTACCTTGTTTTAAGAGCTTGACGTCTTTCTATCCTGTTGAACAGTTCTTGTTCTCTTTCCTTCTCTGTCATAGCTTCTAGCATCTTCCTGTCGTCTTCATCACCGATTAAATTCTCGTCATACCCATCGTAAAACTGTTCTTCTTGATCTGAGTCTGAGACTTCTCCATCAGAACTATCGGATACCTCACCTGTAAGATACATATACATCTACAAAGTCAGTTTTAATACATTCAAACACAAACACCTGTAAGATACACATACACAATGCAAATACATTTTGCATGTTTTGTACATGTACAAACATCTGTAAGATGCATGTACATACACATGTACAAAGTCAATACAAAAACATATAAATTATTCCAAGGAATGTATGTGTTGCGAAACATAGCGACACTCAGGAATCACTTTTATAGGGTGTGACATCCAAGTGTGACAGATAGACAACATGATCCCTAAGTGTCGCTATGCTTCGCAGGCGACACAAAAAGACAGACAAATGTACAAGGGTTGTTCGATAAATTCATAGACAAGTCTAATAAAACTTTTTTTGTTATTGTCAAACATTTTGTTCATATACCAATTTATTTCTTAAGATTGCATATTCTTATTGTGCAAAATTTTAAGCAATCAGTCAACTATGAAAGAAATATGGTGTTTTTCTTTCAGTACTTCGAAAAGTGGCGAATTAAATGACGTCCAAGACGACGCCATGCAAATTACCGAGTATTTATCAATTTTCTCCTTTTATTCTGTCTCTAAATTTGAAATCATATAGGGGCATATGTCGTTTATTGTATGTCAATCGGTTCAAACATAAACCATACAGATTAAATTAGGCAATCATGCGCTCAAATTATTCCTATTCTATCTGTTAACAGAATATGCATTAAGGATTTCATTTAAGAACGTATGAATCATTCAGTTTTGTTTTCTCAGGTCATCTAAACCATTCTCTTTGATTGATTTTTCATCAAATTATCACCTTCGTTGAAAATTATAGGCATATAAAAATTATTAGAAACAACAAACAAACAAACAAACAAACAAAATTATTTATTCTCTTAAATACAACATGTGTATTGGAGAGATACATTGCAACTATATATATATTACTAAACTTATGTTTGCATGCAGTTAACTTGGAGGACATGCCCTCTCTCTTATGACTGATAAAAATTTACATAATCTTTTTAATACAATAATATTTTTGCTATTAAATAGTTTGTGGAACTTAAAGTTGTCAGGTCTTAATCTATAATATTCATCTAAGTTTTCTATTCTAGATTTCTTAATAAATTCATCATTACAATTAAAAAGATAATGGAATTCATCAGCTAAAGCATTGCAGTTACATAATGTACAAATTCTTTCATTTCTTGGAACATTGTTCCAACGTCCAGTTTCTACAGGTAATTTAAAATTTGACGCACGAAATCTACAAAGTAATTCTCTTTTACATTTTGGCAATTCATCCAAATAAAACTCAAAACTTAGATCATTCTTAATAATACAGTAATTAATAGCTTTAGACGAGTTACTTAAAAGGTCATTCCATTTTTGTAGATTTTGATCTTTCAAAGATTGTGAAACTTTTGCTTTCAACCATTCTTTGTTCAAGAACGCATTATTCTCAAAAATATATGACAATCCACATTCATTTAAAATATTTTTGACACACTTTATCCATGGATTTCTATCATTTTTACAAAGTAATGAATACAGAATTTTAGTGAGTTTGCTGTTTTCTGATGTAACAATTCTCGACCAAAAATTTATCATTCTTATCTTAATGTTAATCAACAAAGGATATCTACCAAGTTCACCGTATATAAAATAGTTTGGTGTGTTTTGATTCAACTTAAGAATATATTTGCAAAATCGTAAATGCAGCTTTTCTATCAGATGGATATTTGAAAAACCCATATTTCACAGCCATGTAACAAGATTGGCTGCAAAATTCTGTCAAACAGGTCTAACTGACATTTTATTGATAAATTATTTCTTTTACACTTTTTCAATACATCGAACATTGATCTAGTTGCTTTGTCATACTGATACTTAATATTGTTTGAAAATGATCCATTACCTTTGAAAAAAATGCCAAGATACTTAAATTCATCAACAATTTCAATATCATTATTATCGTATACAAATTTGTAACAAGATGTATTTCTTTTACCAAAAACAATAATATTCGTTTTGTCTACATTAACATTTAAACGCCATTTTTTACAATAATCATGGAAAATATTCAATTTAGTTTGAAGATCTTTTTCTGACTGTGATAAAATAATTGTATCGTCAGCATAAAGTAAGAGTAATAATTTTACATAAATTTGAACTTCATTTTCAAGCCTCTCTTCCACAAACGGAAGTCCAGAGGCGCCCTCTATTAGCATAAATTGCTCCAAATCGTTTAAATTAGTGTTGTATAATCGGAAAAATTTCATAATCGATTATCGGTTTATAATCGGAGAGGATTTTAATTGATTATTTCGATTTAATCGGAAATAATTCTTTCTTGTTTTTACAGACAGAAATATGACAAGTAATGAATAAACTTAACTAAATTTTATGCTAATATACATAACAAAATGTCTAGAAAGAACTCCAACCAAAGAATGATAAAATCCCGTCTAGTAAATGAAATATTTTGTCAAGATCACAGCAGTAATGGAGTCAAAACAAATATGTAATTGTAATAGTCGACTTCAATTTTAAATAGCATATGCAGGGGTGGGGGGGGGGGGGGGGGGGGGGGGGGGGGGGGGGGGGGGTGTTCCATACGATCCAAGAGTTAACTTAAGATTTTGCTCATTCAACAAATCAAGCAATATCTTCGTGGTAACAGTACCGTGAAATTCACTGACCTTGTCCTTCTTACGAAGCTCAGGAGTTTGGCGTAAAAACTAAAAAGTTTTTTTAGTCGAGTAGATATTGACGTATCGCAAGGCCCGTATCGCATCTGACGTTGAAGTTTTCTATAAGAGTACTTGTCATTACTATTAAATTCAACGAGAATCCATTGTATGCCTTAGAGAGTGTATCCATTTCAAATTATTTACGCTACGCCCGGAACTTTATTATAACCCGTAGAAACGATCGTTAATCTACTTTCGTTTTATTCGTACTTGTCATACGCGATTATTCGTACTTGTCATACGCGAATTCGACCGAAAACTATGTCATTCTTTTCCATGTTGAATATTTCCAATTATAATCGATTCTTAAAAACATAATCGATTAATCGAAATCGAAGGGTATTAGCGATGATGTCGCCGATGTCGGCGATAATCGTTACAACACTAGTTTAAATAAATTGAAAATAAAAAGGGGGATAAATTTTCCCCCTGACGGACCCCTAGTTGACAAGGGAATTCATCAGATAAATTACCATTTAATCTTATTTTTGCTTTTATACCTTTATACATATCATTGATTATTCTAAAACACTTTCCATCAATGTTACTCATCAAAATTTTATTCCAAAGTCCAATCCGCCACACACTGTCAAAGGCTTTTTGGAAATCAATAAAAGCACAAAAAAGATTTCGTTTGGTACCTTTAAACAAATATTGTAGAGAATAAAGAGAAAAAATATGATCAAGGGTACAAAAATTCTTTCTAAATCCTGCCTGGTTACTCAAAATAAGTTCAACTTCATCAGCATAAGCATTTAATCTTTCAATGATAATAGAGGTAAACAATTTGCTAAGACATGATAAAAGTGTTATAGGTCTATAATTTGATGCTTCTGATTCGTTTCCTTTATTCTTGTATATAGGGATTATCTCCCCACACAACCAGCTACTAGGGAAATTTCCTATTACACTTGTTCCCTTACAAGTCGTTTGACCGATAAATCTATCACTTCCAACTCGGCCATTAAGTATGTTAAGATTCATATGTTTACAAAAATCAATCAATAATCGACCAAAGTGATTAATCTCTTTATCCAAAGAGACTCTATGTACATTTACATCACAAATATCAAGTAAAGATGGTTCATTGTCAGTTAATACTTCCAACATTTCATCAGTGACATTCAATATGTCTGAAGTATTAGCCGTTCGGCTATTAAAGTCGCCGATTAAGCAGGCGTAATCATGATCAGGTGTAAATTGATTTATATGAAATTCAATTTCATCAAACACCGTTGGTGTTACATATTTAGAGCTTTCTGGTGGGATGTAAGTTACACCAAGTAATAATTTCTCACTAGATCTATTGGATGGGTAGTGAAATAAAATGGATAACCAAAATACATAAGGTAAATCTGTGTTCAGAACTTTAATGCTTTCGACATTGCTCATACTCTTCTTGCAGTACACGACAATACCACCAGACTTAAAGCGAGATAACTCGTGCCTGTGTTTCGTAAAACAGTTAAACCCAGGAATTTCTAGAGAATCTGTACTATCAGTCTTTGATTCGACTAAACAAACAATTCCATAGTTACAAATGAAGTTTATAAATTCAGGACAATGCAATTTTCCTTTCAAACCACATACATTTATGCATACAATATTCAAATTACAAGAGTTTGTAGATGCATTACAAGTAGGAGAGGGTGGGTCAGTAGTATCTTCAGATGGTCCATGTGAGTGAAAACTAGGATCACTAGGAAGGGTGTCAGTTAATTCACATTCCGATCGTCCTCCGCGACATTCCTATCGGCGCGTGCTAGTTCTTCCGCTTCCGTTGGTGGTGCCGCGCGCACTTCCGGGGTTGGTACCAGCATCCATCGGATGATGGCTGCCTTGTTCGTGCGGATCAAAAAGTCTGTTATTAATGTATAAACGATCGCCACTCATCACAGCTTTCAGCCCCTGTTGTTTAGCTCGTTTGTAGTGAGGGTATAGTTCCTTGCGTCGATCGTTAATTTCACGGGGATATTGTTCACCAATACCATATGGCTTGCCTCTGAGTTTGGTAGCTGCCGCTTTTCGCACGAGCTCCTTCTCCTTGTAGAGAACAAATTTTGCCACTATTGGCCTCGTTTTACCATTACCGCCTCGACCCATTCTGTGTACGCGATGAAACTTGGTAGGATCCAGCTCTATATCCATTTCCTGTTTCAGGAAGTCAACCAACACATTTTCGGTGTTCTCCTCAGGAGCCTCGGTGATACCATTAAATATAAGATTGTCTCTCATGCTCCTAGACTGGAGGTCTAAGTGGCGTTCCTTCAGGTCACTATAATCACAAACGAGGCTATCAAATTGATCACGGATATCACGCTGCTCACTGCTGAGAGACTTGGCCAGAACATCGATCTGCTTCACAGACTCCTTTAACTCCTTCAATTCAGTTTTATTTTCTTCAAATTTGTTGTTAAAAAAAGTCAGACTTTCTTCAACACCGGAAATCTTTGTTTTCATCTGCTGTATTTCGTCCTTAGACGTTCTCACACTGTCCTCAACTGTTTTTAATCTCTGATCAATCAAATCAAGTTTACCCAGCTTCTCACAGATACTATCCAGCTTAAGCGTAAGATTGTCAATTTTACTATTTATTTCCGGGTAGGGTGGGTATGACCTTATAGGCGACAGATTCACTTGATCAGTATAGTATGGTTGATTGCTCATGGACATACATGTAGGCGTCATTGGAGCAGTGTTCATCACATGTGCCTGTGTTGGTCCTTGAATAGGCGTTGATTGCTGGACAATAGCCATTCCAGGGCTCTGAAGGTTATATGTAGAGTTAACATTCCCGTTCATTATTGCACTAATGTTCCTCGACAGGTTATTTTCCGACTGAGAACTTGTTACCCGTTTTTTGTTTACTCTTTCACTGCTTATATTTTGACTGTTATTCTTCCTTTTTTTTATTTTTCTTTCCTTTTTTTGGACTCATTCGGAAAGTAAAAGCACACTCCAATCATACTAAAGCTAAATCCCATAAAATTTCGATTCCGTTCAGTTTAAATCAGAGGATAAAATCTCTGCCAAAAATCTGTGGCCGCTCCAGGTTAACGCATGCGCTTACTTTCAAACATCCAATGGTTAAATTTGCCGAATTATGTAATAAAATTGATAGTTTAATTAGTTGCTTTATTCACACAAGCAATCCTTTGTACATGTGTATTTTTTGTGTATATTAAAACACTATCCAAACAAACCAATTATAAACGGTATACGAAGACGGTACTTAGGTGAGAATAAAACGATTTCAATTAATTGATTCATAATGTCCTGCAGTGTTTATCGTCATGATCATGGAAGAATTCTTTATAAATATGTTGTATATATACATTTGAATCCGAATGATAAGAAGTTAGACTCACATCGGGACTGCATTTAAGTAACATGTTTCCACAATGATTTCTTGTACAATCAACCTATTGTTAGGTTTAAAAGAGTGGTCAAAATATGTCAGATCGATTATAAACACACGAGACATTTACAGCTAATACACTTTCTGGACTTTGAAAGTTTTATGTAAACTTGATCTAAAAACAGACGCATTATACAAAAGTGAATAATGCGTATGGTGGGACGCAACGATCGGAAATCAATGGGTCTTGGGAAATTTTTATGTGTCAGAGACGCAGGACGCAGAGGTAGATTAATCCCTGATGTATGACAAATTGTAGTCATTTAATTTTGAAAGTGTGACTATCATACAGTCAGACATATACATATATCTGGAAATCCATTTGTTTTCACCCATCTATCTAATCAAAGTTTGGAACACATTCCGTTCAAAGTGCATATTGTTAGCTTATGATAAGAAAATTCATGAAACAGTAACCAATCAGAACATTCCTAACATTGAGCTTTCAACATCAACCCTTTCAGACATGTTATGTATACATGTAATACAACTAAAGCCTCACCCTCCTCAGGTTCTGATTTCTGTTTTTCACTTTCACCATCACTCTCTGAGGAGGACACTGCTGCCTTTCTGTTTGGTTTCTTTGCTGGTTTTGTTTTCTTTTTCTGTTTATTCTTCTTTCCCATTGTCCACTTTAAGATGAAAAAAAAAATTATTATCTTTTCAATACCATACCTTATTGAGCATTTTCATCTGGAATACAACTCAAGAGTTGCTGTTCCTGGTGTCAAATTCCTCCCTTGCTTAGAGTGGACTAATCACATTTTCTGTTACAGATTGGCCTAAATATTGAAGCCTGTGCCATATGACATAAAGCAAACTCTTGCTTCTTGGGAGACCGCATTGAGCTCAACCAAAATCAAATCAGTGTATAGACTTGTGTTCCAGATTAAAAACACTCATTTTAAACTGCAATTGGCCATCAAATAAACAACTGATAGCACTGAAAAGGTCTGAGACATAATTATTTCTACTCCAGTTTAATTGGTAAATAGCCACTGCTACATGTAGTAGAAATTGCATAATTTGTCTATACATGTACATGCATATTGAATTTCCATTGAGATTACACAATGATATGTTAAAAAAGCTTGATCATATATAGATATTTCCTCAAATCAAAGAGAACACCAATATTTGTAAGAAATACATGTAGTGTAATATATACCATGTATATACATGTAGATTTTTCAAATTTTTTTTAAATGATACTAACTTCATCATCATCATCGGAGGTTTCAGATTCTGAATCATTTTTCGTAGGTTTTGAAGACTGAGATTCTGTATTGGGTTTCTTCCTTTTAGTTGCTAGTGCTTTTAAATCCTGCAATAAAGATATGATAGATATTGTACTCAATAAGTAGTATTTTGACATTCTTGTTCATATATATGAGAATATTAGGATTATAGCATATATCAATTTGTGTGATGGAAAAATCAATTTGTATTTACTTTGTGAAGATTCATAAATACCGGTATTGGAAATTATGAACTGAATATTTTTATAAGTGATAATGCAAAAATGATGATGCAATTAACTGATTTGCATAAACCGCCTAAATTTTATGAAAAGTGAAGTGCTTATATCAAGAATGAAACCTCAAGTTATAAAAAATTATTCCAGATTCAAACTTCAATGTGCCAGACAGATACATGCATTTACTTAGTGGTTCAATGTGTTAGACTGAGACATGCATATACTTAGTGGTTCAATCAGACTGAGACATGCATGTACTTAGTGGTTCAATGTGCGAGACTGAGACATAAATGTACTTAGTGTTTTAATGTGCCAGTATATGCATGTATTTAGTGGTTCAATGTGCCAGACTCAGACATGCATGTACTTAGTGGTTTAGCCTTTGACATTAGATGTTCCTATTCCATATTTTGACAGCAATCACAGTTTACCAAATCAAAAAAAATCTGAGAGTTTAAATGATCTGCAAGTTATCTGTAGTTGAAATGGACTCTGATACATGTATGCCATAGCATGACATTTATATACATGTATTTGTAGTGACTTTCATGATTAAATTTTGTGTTTGCACAGGAAAAAATGTCAAACAACCTTTCACAAGCATGACAAAGTCTCTGCACACATACAAATATAAATCATTGTATGTTTATTAGGCAGCACAATGTAATATCACTTGGAAAGTGTGCAATTGGAAATTTTTATTATCAGGCCAGTTATTCTATATATCCACATAATGTCATAAATCAGCCAAAAGAACATTATTAAACAACAAATAAGTTAGCTTTTACCATTTTCATCAGTTACTAGTAACTATTTATATGACACTTTTCTTGTAGCAATACTAATAATGGATCTCAAAAGAAAAGAAATATCTCAAATTATAAATCATAATACTTTCCTTTTTCTTATTTTGATAAGGTTTTGGGAAGGTACAGTACTTCTGACAAAATGGAAAGTATTCAATACAAATTAAATCTAAAAAGGTTATTTTTTGCTCAGATATAAAGATAGGACAACAAAAATGTCCATGTTGTAAGATACTACACCAAGGACAAACATGTTGAAGTTAACAGAGTATATGTGTTAAGTATCTTTCGGGCTGTCCCTCTTTTGAGTTATGAGAGGTTGAGACCTTGTGGTGAGAGATCTTATAAATTGTAGTCTTTAGATTTTAGCAGGTTTCTTTATAGCCACATGTATATAATCAGACCAAGGGGAAATTTCACAAGTAGAGATTGTTATGGGTTTATGTGTTATCGTGATTAAAATGTGGTATCTTGTTTCATTAGCATTGGTAATTGGGTATAAATGCTTGATATCATGAATGCAGCATGTGATTATTGTCTTGTTTCAATATTTAGTGTAGATGTGTTGACTGGTTTTGTTTCTATTTTTAGAAATAAATGAGCTCCAATATATGATAATTGATATGCACGTAAACAATCCAAAAACAAGCATGTTTGAAAGGTCCAATACAACATACTTCATCTAAATTTGAACCACTATCACTATCCTCGCTGTCTGAATCTATCAAGACAGTGCTCTTCTTTCTTTTGGACATTGTTTCTGAGCTGTAGATGCTCAATCTCAAGAAAATGGTGTTCTAATATCAATCTCCCACAATGCACCAGCAAGAAACTGGTACCCGTCTCAGTCTCAACTGCGTTTGTTTCTATTGTATTGATCTACTTTATCTTAACAAGCGTATAATTGACATTGACAAAAATACGGAAATGGGGAAATGTTCTTATGACTTGACGAAATGACAGCAAGTAAACAAGTATTAGCTTTTACAAAAAGCTTGCCGTCAGTTAGCTGACTGTAAATGTTGTAAAATTCTAGTTAGAAAATACATTTACCAATCGCACATTTCCGGGCTTTTCCGCGTTTTTCCGATTCAAGTGACGGAAATTTCCGAAATTCTGCGATTGTTATCGGACGTATCGGATCAAAGACTTTTCGATGCAAATTTCGGAAGAAAATACACTGATGCGATATGACTTTCATTTGTCCGGTCATCTAGACTCTTAATCCGACCTGGTGAGAGAATCTTATACACAGGTTCTGAATAACCTAGACGGAAATTTGCATTTTATGCAATTGTCAACCAATCATATTGCCAAGAGGTATTCTATCCGTGCAAGTAGGTTACGAATGATTACAGTATACCGTCAGTCATGACTGACGGTAACAAGAAATTGGGACAATGCATTTTGAGTATGGCATCGCCTACAAAAAGAGTATTCAGGACTAAAAGCTCCAAACGATTTTGTAAAGAGAAATTCTGTTGTAGATCAGAGAATACAGAGGCGAGATACCATTGTTTTGAATGTGGAACAGATCAATGCTCAGACTGCGATGATTCAATACATAGCACAAACATAAAATACGAGTTTCATGATCGTAGACTTATAGAACCTGTTCCTGAAGAACAACTTTGTCAAATTCATTTGACTGTTCTAGGTGTTAAATGTTTTGAACAGAACTATGCAGACCAGAGATGCATAGATTGTAATCTCAATTTCTGTTATTTATGCTTTGATAGGTTTCACAAGAGCACAGAGAAAGTGCATAAAAAGGTATCCTTTAAAGAGTTCAAGCAAAAAGAATTACAAAAAGCTTTGAATGATCCAATAACACCTTACAGTCCTATAGGCATTGATGATACTTCGCTGACATACGTAACATTACCACAAATTGGAGAAGAGGTAAAAAGGGACACAATAGAATCTGCCGGAACCGACAGCATGACATCATTTTCAAGTGCTAAATCTGACCATAGCCATCCAAGCAGTATCCCTGATATTTGCCTATCAGTAGAGAAAGAGATTGGCGAACAGACAAGTCTAGAAGCTAGGCTTGCTGAAAGCTTCATAGAAGACAATGAAACTAATGATCTGTATTCAGATGTGAACAGTTTTATGTTATTGGATGATCAAGAAACTTTGAAAGTTAGTATTCTAACTCTAAAAGACCTTTGATGTTCATGTAAATTTTAATAAATGTCTGCCAATATGTTCCCTCATGGTGAATGAATGAGTTTTTTCAGTTGACTTAAAAATTTTGCTTTTGCATATACATGTATCAGTAATTCTATCATAAATAGTAAAATACATGTACTGTACATTTACTGTACGTGCGGCTCACTTTGGAAAGTGGATAAGCGCGATTTTGATAACTTTGTCATGCAAAAATTAAGATAAAATCTATATTTTTGAATAGATCTCGCTGAGTCGTAAATTTTGGTATATGTTACATGGCCGAGTGTTTATGCAATCAAATTATACAGACAATATAAAGTTTAGATGGGGAGTTTTCAATGTTAAATTTCAGCATGACGTCACCGAGTTTAACATTGAGCCTATGGAGAGCGCCACGACGTCACGGGAAAAATTAGCATGGGAAATGGCCCATCTAAACTTTGTTTTGTCGATTAATTTTCATTGCTTGCACTGATTGTCATATAACTTATACCAAAATTTACGACTAGGCGAGATCTATTGGAGGGTATCAATTTTATTTAAAGTTTTACATGATGAAATAGTTAAAATCGCGTTTATCCAGTTTCCGAAGTGAGCCGCGCTGACAGTAGGTGAATTTGGATGCAATATTTATATTTTAAAATGGTAGAAAGAGAGACACTTGTAAAGACATTTTTGTGCTCATAGACATGTAACATGGACAATTTGGAATTGTTTACAGCATAGTATCTTTGGTCTGAAAATCCCAGTCATAAAAAGGATGATGAAAAGAAATTACATGTAGTAAAAAATGTAATGTCATTGTAAATATATGTAATGACATGCTCTTGTAATGGTAGGATAAAAGGAAAAGAAATTGCTTTAATATTTTATTAATAAAGCAGACTTAAGCTGTAAAAAAATATGTAGTAAAGTAGCTGCATGTACATGCACATTTATATTATGATATTCTTTGAATATAGTAAAGTTACATTTGACTGAATATTTGAATTTTTAGAAGTTTATGTACTTTAACGTATCCAATGTACAAATAAAGATCTCGCGGACGTCTCGTCCATTTAAACAGTGTTAAAATTATCTCGGTAATCTTAGGCAGTGTCTCGATAGTTTCCGTGGCTTGAGCGACGGTCGGCATGCTGACCTTTGATGATAGAAACCATTATTATACCCCCGCCATATAATTTATGTTGTATTGGGTATATTTAGGTAAAAGTATGCCATGATTCTAACTATATAATACACTTGATATTTATTTGTACAACGGATACCTTAAATTCAAACATGTGATAAGATTTTTTCAAAAGTTCAAAATTTTGCTGTTGCTAAAATTTCATAGTTTTAAGCAAAATATAAAAAAAAATCCCAAATTTAAATGTCATGAACCCTCCCTCCCCCCCCCCCCCCTAAAAAAAATCAAAGCAAAAATAAAAAAGCCCTGTATTAAATAAAGAGTTCTAATTAAATAATATGCATTGTCGGAAACCCATGCTCAATTGCACATGATCTATAATGTCATGACCTTTCTTATTTGTTTTAAAGTACAACATATGAATGAAAATGACTACATGTATGATATTCAGATGAAATATTATACTTGTATGCCTAATCATACATTTACATTTCATGTCTGAAGTTGAGTATTTCACAGTAATTACTGCTCATACCAGTATGAAATACATTGTATACAATTTTTTTTTCAAAATCTTGATTGGAATTTGTGTATATGAATTATTAATGTTTTGCATATTTATGAATTCAGATTCTTGATGAAGATGACTTTATTTCCAAACTTGGATGTGGCGAGGATGATTTGGTCAAAGTTGTATCAATATTTGGCAATACTGGAGATGGGAAATCATATACCTTAAACTACACCTTTTTTGGACAGAAGGAAGTATTCAAAACTTCTTCTTGTCAGTCTTCATGCACTATAGGAGTGTGGGCTGCATTTGATCCAAAGGAAAAAGTTATCACAATCGATACAGAGGGACTTCTTGGTATAACAACAAATCAGAATCAACGAATGCGGCTTCTACTTAAAGTTTTGGCAATTTCTGATGTGATTATTTATCGTACACGTGCAGAGAGACTACACACAGACATGTTCCAGTTTCTCTGTGATGCATCGGCTGCATACACTAAGCACTTCTCAGAAGAACTGGAGGCCACAGCAAAACGATGCGGGAAAACTATAACGGATCTCACGCCTTCGCTTCTCATCTTCCATGAAACTGTCAATACCCAAGTTTTAGGTGGCACTCAAAATGGTATGTTTAAGAAGGCAAATATAATACACCAGTCTTTTAACAGATTACAGTAATTGTTCCACATACATCAGGTATACAGAACTTCAATAAGAGTCTTATACATGTACATCAAAAACTATTGTAAAATAAATAAGAAATAATCTCAAATGAACAATGGATATATTTAATTGTTGCTTTGTAATATCACTTTTAAGGTATAATCTTAAATTTCTTAATCATTAATTTTTTTTGATACATTTTTGTAATACATTTTTTAATCATTAATTTTAGGAGGAAAGTCAGCAGAACAGCATATATGGGACGCCTTTGGCAAGATGCAGTGTACAATGCATTTTAAAGATCTTACTTACATTGGTACGCAGACCACCCGACCACCCACAGATTTCAACCAGTTCAAGGTGGCAGTCAGTAAACAGCTGGCAGATAGATCAAGACGAGCTGCTAGAAGACCAGGGGTGGTCTATCAAACTCTAAGGGTAATATATTTTGTGGTATTAATACATGTACTGATATTTCTATAAAAATTTCAAATTTAGCTGTATGACAGAAGACTGACAATTAGGACTACATCATACATGTACCTGCACATGTATTTGCTATTTACTTAAGGAAATAGCAACAAGATGAAAGCTTAGCTCTCATAATTATATGATACCTGCATAAACACACATGTTTGACATGTTTGAGGTCAAGTTTGGATGTTTTAATCTTTATTTGTGTTTTGTAATGAATTTTCAAGTTATGAGTCAGCAGCGTTTCATTGATCAAATCCATTTTTACTCTGACATGACTTCCTGTATTGGCAAATATCAGATTTGTGTGCAGGTAACACATACTGAGTGCAGAATTTTAATCAGATTGCAAGCATAAACAACACAAGATGGAAACCCCATTCTTATTATGTTCATGTACTGTAGGTGGTCAAAAGTCATGTACTATGATGTAGTCAGGAAATACATTAAAAATCTTCATTGCACTTAAAAAATTATTAAATGCACTGGAAAAAGTTATCAAATAGAATTTCTGTAAGACTTTACATGTCAATTTTTTTGTGATGAGATGACAAAACACCTGATTTTGAAGATTCAAATGTATGAGTTCCATACATAATATTTTTTTCTGTTTTACTCAGAATTTAAATGACAAGTTTAATGGTGAAGTGGAGAAGACAGTATATGGAACATTCCCTGATCAGATATTTTCCTGTTCAAAGAAATGTCTTTCATGTGGGTAAGTATAAACATTGTCTTTGATGTATTTCCTGTAGAATGAATAAAAAAAATGTTTAATATCAGTACAATTCTTTTTAAGAACAAAGCAATGGAGATGATAAATGTGTTAAGGTTCATGGATATTTAAATAAAAACCTTATATGTGGTATCACAAATACAAAATGTCAGAAAATGCAAGATTTTCCTTTTTTTCTGTTTTTATAGATACTTTTGATTTTAGAATGCACTTGAAATATTTTACTAAGGTAGTTAGTCACTCCTCAAATGCAAATGAAATTTCTTTAACATTTCATGAATACCTTGATAATAGTTGAGAGGAGTCTGTGGATTCATTTTAAGCACTGCCTTCTTTTAATTTGTCCACCCTAGTTACATGTATGTCATTACACATTATTAAATGATCAGAAATTATTGCCCAGGTTGCTTTTTTCTGATTGGCGGAGACGCTGCTTGATAGAGTGTACCTCAGAGTGAGCTGACCGCTAACGCTCCAAAGCAGTCTATTTGGGATAAGGGCGTGCGGTACCAGCATGTGCATTGATTTTTGTAGTGTTAGATCATTGACTTCACGTACATGTATCATTACATTGCAAATGTTAATCAAATTCTGATAGTTTAATAAAGAAGTTATTGACTTTTGATTTCGGTCTACTTGTGACTATACAGACCTGGTCAGGCATAGGTTAACGGTAACCTCGGCCTTCGGCCTTGGTCAACCAATACCTGACCAGGTCTGTATAGTCACGAGTAGACCTCATCAAAAGTCAATAATTGTATAATATATACCGTAATGGCACATGTACTGTCAGCAAATCATTTACATATGCTTCATACCCCATCTAATCTATTCAACAATATTGATTCCATGGCTTAAACTTCTTGAAGCAACTTTATTTTGTATTTTATGTTCCTTTCCACAGTGAGGGATGTACAAGGAGTATGAATCATTGCCTTGACTCTGTTCCACATGAAACAGAGAAAAGATGTAAATATCAACATCAGTTTGAAAATAAAGTGTACTTATGTAAGGTTGGTACTCTTAATATCTACCTGTAAAAAGAAAGTCTGATAGAAAGAATGGTTTTGGGGAATTAAACTTGAAGGCTTAATATGAAAAAAGAAATGAAATATAATATTGAAAGGTCAGTGTTCAGGCCTGTAAATTTATCAGGTTAACCATTCTCATCCTAATTTACCTTTGAGAAAATAAATGGAAGTCAATTTAAGATGTAAATGATATTGAGGCAAATTAATTTCTACATGTATATACTTGTGCAACATTTCATGAAATTCTACGTTTTTCAGTGTTGTTTACTGGGAGGGAAAGTCAATATTGTGATACCTAAAACATCAGAATCCAAAGATAATGCTTGGACAGGACTTATCAAATATGTATGGGCAGGGTAGGTCAAGTGATTTCTTTATGAATTAGTTGTTTATCTCTCTACTGATATAATACATGTATAGTGCTGTTTTAAACATGCTGTGTTTTGATAAACCTTTTCCGTAATTTCAAAAAATGAGCAGCTTAAAAAAAAAACAAAAACAAAAATTCCTCTGAGATATATGTAATTCTAATAAACATGATATGCTTTTCATGAAATGATAATGTCCACACAACTGGCCACTTAGAATTGGAAAATGGTAATTTTATCTTTAAATGAAAAATTTTCTTTGTAGATTTTGTCATGACAATTTATAACGAGTGTATGGGTAACTCCGCTTACGTTCAACCTGTAGAAAAATTGATAATAGTATACATGTATGTATAAATAATTTCATCAACAATCTGATTTTAGAGAGGTGTTGGAGTGTCCAAACTGTGGAGTTATTTATAGAAGTCGTCAGAATTGGTATGGGAATAAGGAAATAGAGGACGTGGTCAGTGTGGAAATACGGCATGTATGGCCTGATGTAAGTTTATAATACATAATACAAAGTTTTACAAGTAATCTTGTTTTTCAAGATATGAGAGCACTAGGTGACTTTCAGAGTAAGCTTTATAAACACTGAAACTTAAATATTATTCATGCTTGGCTACCTTTGCAGACAGTTTACAATGACACAATGTTGTATTTAAATATGACAAGGTTTTGGTTGATAGCTTTCCAGAAATTCAATCTCTTTTTGAATAAATCATCAGAGATGGAAAGTATAGTCGACTTGTGATACATATAGTGATATACCGTATATTGTATGTGTATCAGTGAACGGATTCAGTGTCATGATTTACATGTCGATAAAGCTTGAACATTTATGTTTCATACACTTGCTCTTCAGAAAGTACATGCAATCATGGAGGTCAAGTCTGATTTTCTTTCTACAAATTGTATCATTTGGAATGTCATTAATGGTAACAGACAAGGTTGTCAGTGGACAAATTCATCCAGATCAAAACTTCAGTAGATGTTAAGAAATTTTACCATAGTTATGAATGTTCAAAACTTTTCTGTTATTAGATTATGATCTATGTTTTCTGTGTAAATGTTACATATCAGACCATAGAATGTAGATATGGAAGACTTATTTGTATTTCATATCATATGAGAAATTTATGATGTTAAGATAAAAAAATATTGATATGAAATGTCTTTTTTCTACTGAAACATAACCTTGCCCTTGTTGATTCTGATTTAATTCATATGAGTATTACAAAATATTTATATTTTTTTCTAATATTTTTTTTTCTGATTTTTGTAAACTTTGATCTAATTTTCTAAAGACTAATAGTCTTATCTAAAAGTTGCATCTTTTCCAAATTCAGTGTCTGAAAATTTTGATTTTGATTACAATTTTGAACCATATGAATGTATCTTTAAAATTACAGAGTATAAAAAAGTCTTATATATTTGGTGATGTACATTGTCCCAATTTAGCATTATGTACATGTGTGATGTAATTAAATTTTTTATCCATACAGGGCTACCAGATGTTACAGGGGACCAGTAATGCAGCTAGGAAGGTGATAGATGGTATACATTACATTACAGATTCAATCACCAGTGTTGGATCAAAGCCAACTAAAATGATTTCTGATTGGATGACAGACAGAATCGCACCAGAGTATTGGGTCCCAAATTCTCAAATCACGGTTAGTTTTATCATAACACTTTTTTCATTTTTTGAAGACTTTTTTTTGTTCATATTGAAAAAGATTGTAACCTGTTCAGTCACGCTTCATAATATGATTTTTAGCTCACCTCGACGAAGTTGAGATGAGCTTATGCTATAACCCCAGCGTCCGCGTCCCCGTCCCCATCCGCGTCCCCGTCCGCGTCCGGTTAAAGTTTTTGGGCAACTCAGTATCTGACAAATTACTGATGCTACAGTAACCAAACTTGCACAAGTGATTCATCTTGGGATGCTGAGTTGAACCCAGGCATCGGATGCAGCATCTGACCTACATTTTCCGGTTGAATGACTTTGTCAATGTCTGGTTAAAGTTTTTGGGGTAGTTCAGTATCTGACAAAGTACTGATGCTACAGTAACCAAACTTGCACAAGTGATTCATCTTGAGATGCTGAGATGAACCCATGCATCGGATGCAGCATCTGACCTACTTTTTCCGCTTGAGTGATTTTGCCTTATAAGGCCAATATTGAGCAAAGTATAAGTGCTACATGTACCAAACTTGCATATTGGATGTATCTTTGATCAAACTTTCATAAAATGACCTTGACCTACTTTTTCCACTCGAGTGATTTTGCCTTGAAAGGCCAATATTGAGCAAAGTATAAGTGCTACATGTACCAAACTTGCATATTGGATGTATCTTTGATCAAACTTTCATAAAATGACCTTGACCTACTTTTTCCACTCGAGTGATTTTGCCTTGAAAGGCCAATATTGAGCAAAGTATAAGTGCTACATGTACCAAACTTGCATATTGGATGTATCTTTGATCAAACTTTCATAAAATGACCTTGACCTACTTTTTCCGCTTGAACGAGTCTGCCTTTAAAGGGTTATATTGAGCAAAGTATAAGTGCTACATGTACCAAACTTGCATATTGGATGTATCTTTGATCAAACTTTCATAAAATGACCTTGACCTACTTTTTCCACTTGAGTGATTTTGCCTATAAAAGCCAATATTGAGCAAAGTATAAGTGCTACATGTACCAAACTTGCATATTGGATGTATCTTTGATCAAACTTTCATAAAATGACCTTGACCTACTTTTTCCGCTTGAGTGATTTTGCCTTATAAGGCCAATATTGAGCAAAGTATAAGTGCTACATGTACCAAACTTGCATATTGGATGTATCTTTGATCAAACTTTCATAAAATGACCTTGACCTACTTTTTCCACTCGAGTGATTTTGCCTTGAAAGGCCAATATTGAGCAAAGTATAAGTGCTACATGTACCAAACTTGCATATTGGATGTATCTTTGATCAAACTTTCATAAAATGACCATGACCTACTTTTTCCGCTTGAACGTGTCTGCCTTTAAAGGGTTATATTGAGCAAAGTATAAGTGCTACATGTACCAAACTTGCATATTGGATGTATCTTTGATCAAACTTTCATAAAATGACCTTGACCTACTTTTTCCACTTGAGTGATTTTGCCTTTAAAAGCCAATATTGAGCAAAGTATAAGTGCTACATGTACCAAACTTGCATATTGGATGTATCTTTGATCAAACTTTCATAAAATGACCATGACCTACTTTTTCCGCTTGAACGAGTCTGCCTTTAAAGGGTTATATTGAGCAAAGTATAAGTGCTACATGTACCAAACTTGCATATTGGATGTATCTTTGATCAAACTTTCATAAAATGACCTTGACCTACTTTTTCCACTCGAGTGATTTTGCCTTGAAAGGCCAATATTGAGCAAAGTATAAGTGCTACATGTACCAAACTTGCATATTGGATGTATCTTTGATCAAACTTTCATAAAATGACCATGACCTACTTTTTCCGCTTGAACGTGTCTGCCTTTAAAGGGTTATATTGAGCAAAGTATAAGTGCTACATGTACCAAACTTGCATATTGGATGTATCTTTGATCAAACTTTCATAAAATGACCTTGACCTACTTTTTCCACTTGAGTGATTTTGCCTTTAAAAGCCAATATTGAGCAAAGTATAAGTGCTACATGTACCAAACTTGCATATTAGATGTATCTTTGATCAAACTTTCATAAAATGACCATGACCTACTTTTTCCGCTTGAACGAGTCTGCCTTTAAAGGGTTATATTGAGCAAAGTATAAGTGCTACATGTACCAAACTTGCATATTGGATGTATCTTTGATCAAACTTTCATAAAATGACCTTGACCTACTTTTTCCACTCGAGTGATTTTGCCTTGAAAGGCCAATATTGAGCAAAGTATAAGTGCTACATGTACCAAACTTGCATATTGGATGTATCTTTGATCAAACTTTCATAAAATGACCATGACCTACTTTTTCCGCTTGAACAAGTCTGCCTTTAAAGGGTTATATTGAGCAAAGTATAAGTGCTACATGTACCAAACTTGCATATTGGATGTATCTTTGATCAAACTTTCATAAAATGACCTTGACCTACTTTTTCCCACTTGAGTGATTTTCTTATTATACATGTACTTAGAGATATGTTTTAATTGAACTTTGCTGCCGAGAGGTGAGCTTCGTAATCTTTGATTACACTATGTTTTAGTTGTAAGTGAACAAGATATTTTCATGAAACATAATAGTTAAAATGTAGGATTTTTGTTCTTCCATTTCATGATTTTGCTGTAATGTCAATTTTTCAAATTTTGACATTCAATTGCTCTTGAATAAGTACACATATAGTTATTTCTCTCCTTACAGAAATTTCCAGCTTAAAATTATGTTATTTTTGTTTTAGCCTATCTTCATCCTCCTACTTTGTGCATTTCAGCACTGTGAGAATTGTAAGGTAGAGCTTGAAACAGAGCAGAAACACCATTGTCGTGCATGTGGGAAAGGTTTCTGTGATGAGTGCTCCTCAAAGAAGAGGAGAGTACCAGAGAGAGGATGGGGTGATATGGTGGTCAGAGTCTGTGATAGATGCTTCAATGGAAAATCCATGACTGGTGTGTTATTTACATGCAATATAAAATTTGGCTTTTTCGTATCTTAATATTGAATACAGCTTTGAAAAAAGGATAATCCAAAATTACTAAATGCATTACCTTTTCTGGTAAAGAGTGTACTGAAGGTTCCATCAGGTGAAAAAGTTCGTTTTCTTTGATTTTATACTTCATAATTTCATATATTTATAATGTTTGAAAAATTTTGAAATGGTAAGGTAATTTTAACCATGCATGTATTTTTGCAGTGGCGGATTCAGGGGGGTGCAGAGGGGGCGCCCGCCCCCCCGGCACTGACCCAAAATTTTCCAAAAACAGGTATCAGTCAAAATCGGCAAAATTCGCCCCTTGACCCCTCGGCAAAGGGGGCACTGGATCCGCCACTGTTTTGGGTTTTTGTTTGTCAATCAATCTGTCAAACTGTTTGTCCAAGAGTCTGTCAGTTTGTATGACCAAATAGTAAGGTCTGTTTTGTTTATAATAATGTATAATTAAAAAGATTGAACCATTGAATGGTATAAGACTTGCATGTAAACCATTGAATGGTATAAGACTTGCATGTAGTTATTTTATTGGTAGTTAAAGATATTTTACTTACATGTACTTGATTTTCCTTAACCTACTTTAATATACAATTATGGACTTTTTACTCGGTAAATATGATGTGATATTTTCTTAATTTGAAAATATTGACCAAGGCGATAGCCGAGGTCAATGTTTTAAAATTTGATTAAGAAAATATCACACCATATTCACTGAGTAAAAAAAGTCCACAATTGTTTTATTATATAGTGGAATTACTCAGTTTTTATAAAGGTACTGTTTTTAATGGCTGGCATTGACTTTTCTTTCGAAAAATATTTCAAGACTTGATTTAAGTGTAATTCGGTCTTTTCGAAATACAGAGTTGCTTCCCATTTGTGCAGGTATCTGACGTCAACGCATTGTGACGTCATCAAATTCTTTGGAAACCAGCATGAAATTCAGGGAGACAGGGTTACATATATGGCGTTTTCAAAGGAATTTAATGACGTCACAATGCTCATACGTCAGATACCTGCACAAATCGAACGTACGCCAGTAAAATCGAAAAGACGGAATTTGTTGCTGAATTATTCTGAATGTAATTAAGCAAACATTCAATTAGTCAATTGAAGATTAATGTCAAAATCTGTTGTATTTCTTAGATTGGATCAAAATTCAAGGATTTTATAGCTCAGCTTCAGCCTCCTTGATGCTATTTACGAGAGGACGTTTATGACGTCACAGATATCAATTCCGCACGTTTTTGATATTCAACGGTAAACTGGAATCAATAATTTTTGCGATAGTGTTATTTAATGAAATTGCCCCTTGCAGGTCAATATAATGTGACAATGACTCGTCACTCGACAGTTCTCAGCCAATGAGAGTGGGAATATGAATAGACTATATAATAATTGAAGTTATTTCCTCTTATTGGTTTTTGTTTTATTACAACTGATCTACATGCACCAGTGTATTTACAAATTACTATGGAGTTCCCTGTATAAATTTTCAGATTCCAACAAAAGTGATGGTGGGTCACAGGTAACGGCCAGATGTGTAGGGGAAGTTGTGTCGTCTGCTATAAGTGTTGCTGCTTCTACATTCAATTATCCTATTGGTAAGCTAATTTTCATGGACGTAATATTGAAATATGTATGCTCATTTATGCATATTTTTGTGTATGAAATTGGTATTAAAACAGACACAAAGTTTATTACAGACTGGTATTAAAACAGACACAAAGTTTATTACAGACTTTGGACAGGAATATTTTTGGGGCCTGCAGTCAGTTTGAATTATTATTGATCTTCAGCAATAGGGTATTTCCCTCTCTGTGTTTAGATGTCAAATATTATAGCTCTTTATCCTAGACAAATACAGTCATGTACATTTAACTTTAAAGCTGTAAGTGAACATTTTATCATGTACATATACAATTTTTATGTTACCTGCAATGCAACGGTAACATATATGACATTGTCTTTTCTCCATACAGAGTTACCTCCCATTTAGGATGGTATCTGATGTAAATACATCATGATGTAATAAAATTCCTATAGAAATATGTTAAAGCAAGGTTTTCCTGAATTTAATTCTGGTTTCCATAGGTGTGATGATGTCAGAATTAGTGTATGTCATATACCTTTCCAAATGGGAAGTAACTCGGTATTTAGAAATACCAAGCAGTGATAGCTTTGTATGGCATACATGTATGTCTGTCTGATGGTCACACTTTTACATTTTACCTTCATCAAACTTGCAGCGAGGGTCGTGATAAGACACAACCTCCATTGATTGTCAAGGTCACTCTCAAGGTCACACATCTAAGGCTAAACATGTGACAGATAACAAACGTTTTGAACAGTCTTGTTAGATTCTTCCCTCAGGTTTTAATAGTGTATTAATGTGACATGTCACAAGATAGGAAAATCCAAAGAAGAAAGATAAATCCCTTCGTATCTTTACGGTAGATCTATATACATGTATATATATTTTAGGGATGATCAAGGACACAGCTCGACCTGCGTATTGGATTCCAGATGAGCAGATAAGAGACTGTTATGTATGTGATCAAGTGTTTGGACCAAAATTACGAATACATCACTGCCGAGCTTGTGGTAATGGGGTGTGTGAGGTATGCTCCCCAAGGAAGAGACCAGTACCCCTCAGGGGCTGGGATTACCCTGTTAGGGTGTGTACTAAATGTGAACACAAGAGGGACAGATTATAATGTATTTCAGATATTTGTGTTGTGAAGGGATGAACTTCATGCAGTACTGAAATTTAAAAGGTTGATTTTGTTATAAGAAGCTCTTGGTTGATTCCAGTTAATTTTCATGCCCCAATCATAACAGCAAGGGGCATTAAGAGTTTGCTTTGTCTGTTTTTCTGTAGCACTTTCAGTTTCCAGACGATAACTCAGCAACCCTTTCACCTATCCAAACCAAATTTGAATAATAAGCTTACTAATCAAGAGAAGAAGTCACTGTTACGAAAATAAACTTCAAATAATGGTTAGTACCTATCCACATCAATCTTGGATGTATGCTTACTTTTCAGGAAGGAATTAGCCAATTGAATTTTGGGTCCAAAGGCCAAGGTCACTGTCAGGAAAAATACACTTAAAATTATGGTTTCCAGGTGGTTTCACCTACTCAAACCAAATTTGGATATATGTTGACTTATCAGGAGGAGAAGAAGCCTTTTGATTCTGGGGTCAGTAGGTCAGAGATCAAGGTTGCTTTTTAGGAAAAATGCACTTAAGATATTGGATTCCAGATGATAACTGAAGAACTATTTCACCTATCCAAACCAAATTTGTTTATATGGTTACCTTTAAAGGCATGGGGAAGTTTATTGATCTTGTGTCAAAAGTCAAGGTCATTGCTTGGAGAAATAGATTTTAGATGATAACTCAACAGTTCTGCAACTTAATCAAACCAAATTATAATATATGAACTGGAGGGACAGACACTTATTGATTTTAGGGTAAATAGGTCAAGGTCACATTTTCCTTTCACTGCTTGTTGTCGTGAGAGTCAAACTGTTACAGTGGGGGCATATGTTTTACAACATTTTGTCTAGTTTTTTCACAGTATAGTCTGATTACGTTAACTGATATACAAGGTGATTCATGTTCAATATTTTTAAAGATATGTGTGAATTTGTACTGTGTAATTACTTTGAGAGTAGAAAATCAAGACTTTTATATGAGTTTTCTGTCTGACATACATTGTAATGTTATAAAGATGCCTCCATTCAGCACTAAGTTTATCCAATGTGGATTTTGTTTACTTTTTCCCATTAGTATTCTTGTGCTGTGATTTTGTTGACAATTTTGTTTGCCATGTCATCATCATTAGAAATGACTGTAAAAAGTTTGACCACAATCTGACAAAATCTATTCCTTCAAACAATCATTCTGTTTGTATTGCAAGCAATACAAAGCCCCCACCTTGCTGTGGATTTTAGGGATCAAGGGGTGTAACTTAGCTGAAAGATTAGGGAAACTGTGAGCATAAATATTCTTAAACTTGATAAGTTGCTATCCTAAAAAAGACGGGCATCAGATTTCAGCTCAGTACCTCCAACCAATTTGCAGAGAGAAGACTAGAAAAGTAATAAATGGAATGACAGATGAACAGACAGACAGATTAACAGACAGACCTAGAAGAGACTAATAATGCCCATTGGCTTTAGTAGTAGGTGACTGAATATGTGTGATACGTCCTAACACACACTTAACCATCGTCTGAAACCCACGACATCTTCTCTGTGATACTATGTAAGATACAGTGGGACAGACTTTTGGGAAACCCTTGTATTCCAAACAATTTTATCAGGGAATTTAAGTCAATCAGAACGAGCTTTATTCAAACTGACTAATATTTCATTGGTTACGATAATTAATAGTGTGATGCATAATAGGAAAATTCCTGGACAATTGTGCCCACAGCCTATAATCTTAGGGCAACAGGCTTTGGGTTTCCGACGATGACACTTAAACAACATAGGAATATATTTACATATGCCCATTCATTTGTATTGAATTTACACTGTGATTATAGGAGTATAACCGCGGTGGCGTGGTTTGAACTATGATGTCATAGTAACTTGGCTTGATTTGAACTTTGACGGTACGTAGTAACAGAGCCTTAGCAACAGAGTTTTATTCATATTTCAACATCATTTAAGCGTGAAAAACTGGGATGTAAATATATATAATAACTGTCTTTTGGAATGTGATTATACTGTGATAACCTACAATGGATCCAGGAATTATGTTTCTCATAATTCCTGGATCCATTGTAGGTTATCACAGTATAATCACATTCCAAAAGACAGTTATTCTATAAATAACTACAATTACTTTCTTGCTCTGCAATGTCGAAATATTACTTTACAGTTAAAAAACAATACAAATTAAGCCTTTGATTTGACTTTATTTGTGCCTTCTGTTTAAGATGCAGTAAAATGTCTTCCTTGGTACAGTTATTTTATGCTCCCACTTTACATTGCCTTAGTTTATAACATCACATCTAGTCATCCTTCTGTTATGTGTCCTCTTTTGAATTTTGCTCATTTTTTCTCTGATTTTGGAAGAATTATTTTGATATTTGGTATTAGGGTGTATCATTGCATTTATATCATGTATGATGAAATATTTAGCAGTGCTCTGATTCTAAAGCATGAATTTTTTTTTTTAATTTGAGTTTAAGATAATTGAATCATTTTCCCACTAGATGTTGATGAAGATTCGATCCAGTACTTTACATACATGTACATTGATCATCAAAGTTATGACTCTTGCTCTTTTCAAATCTTATTCAGTGAAAAAGTCAAGAAGTATGAATTAAAATAATCGAAATAGTAATAATTTCATCATCTGTTTGTTTTGAAACTTTGCTTTCAGAAATCTTTGCTTTACTAGGCATTAAAACACTTTGAAATTCATGAAATAACATACATGTATATTTGCCGATGACAGTCACTGTGAATTTATAATTATTTTTTTTTATCAACTTTAAAAAGAGTAGCTTTCTATGAATGTTACATTTTACAGTTTCACTTGTACATTTAGTGTCATGATATGGCATTGGTGTCAAGCTAAGTACCTGTAATATAAAATTTACAAATTGATCAGTCTACAAACAATGTCAAAATTACATTCCAGCCTAATTCTACAAATTCATGTCGTGAATTGTCCTAGAAATTTAAAGATTATTGATTTCGTCATGCTCATGTTGATACGCACTTTATTTTTTGTATTTGTTTTTGTAACATAAATGGTCAGAATTGTATAGTATGAGATGACTGATACTTTGGATGTACATGTACCTTGGTTTATGATCATTGTAGATTTATTTTATTCATTCGGCTGTAGTTATTCGATCTAATTTTTGTTATGAAAATAAAATTTGCAATTTTACAACTTCATACAAACTGATATTCTGGTACAGTACAGTCTATCAATTTAAATTAGTAGCCATCTTGTCTTTTACGAGAGGTATATATACAAGATGTAGATCTATTAAAGATTTTTAGCACTTATGTTTTTTTTTTTTTCAGACTAACTTATCTACAGCACATTTTTCATCAACTTAGATAAGAAATGAACCATTTATATTTGTTTTCTATTTGTGACATTGAGCTCAAAAGTATGTCAAATTATTTGTACAGTTTCAAGAAAACATAAAATGATACTGTAGTACTTTAATTGAATTTTTGAAACTTTAATTTCATCAAAGTGTACACATAAAAGAAAGGAGGGGATAAGTTTCATGTGGAATGATTAACTGAGCATGTGTCTTCCTTGATTCGTTCTACTCTTTTATCGTTAGTAGTATTGTGCAATATATTTATGAGAGTGAAGGAATAAAAAAAACATGATTTTTATGCCCCCGGAATCAAAGATTCGGGGGCATATAGTTTTTGGCCTGTCCGTCTGTTTGTCTGTTTGTCTGTCTGTTTGTCCGAAAAACTTTAACATTGGACATAACTTTTGAATGGGAAGTGATAGGGCTTTCATATTTCGCATGTGTATTCCTTGTGACAAGACCTTTCCATTGATACCAAAATTTTTGACCTCGTGACCTTGACCTTGACCTTTGACCTATTTTTCAAAAACTTTAACATTGGGCATAACTTTTGAATGGGAAGTGATAGGGCTTTCATATTTCACATGTGTATTCCTTGTGACAAGACCTTTCCATTGATACCAAAATTTTTGACCTTGTGACCTTGACCTTTGACCTACTTTTAAAAAACTTTAACATTGGGCATAACTTTTGAATGGGAAGTGATAGGGCTTTCATATTTCACACGTGTATTCCTTGTGACAAGACCTTTCCAATGATACCAAAATTTTTGACCTCGTGACCTTGACCTTGACCTTTGACCTACTTTTCAAAAACTTTAACATTGGACATAACTTTTGAATGGGAAATGATAGGGCTTTCATATTTCACATGTGTATTCCTTGTGACAAGACCTTTCCATTGATACCAAAATTTTTGACCTCGTGACCTTGACCTTGACCTTTGACCTTCTTTTCAAAAACTTTAACATTGGGCATAACTTTTGAATGGTAAGTGATAGGGCTTTCATATTTCACATGTGTATTCCTTGTGACAAGACCTTTCCATTGATACCAAAACTTTTGACCTCATGACCTTGACCTTGACCTTTGACCTACTTTTCAAAAACTTTAACATTTGGCATAACTTTTGAATGGTAAGTGATAGGGCTTTCATATTTCATATGTGTATTCCTTGTGACAAGACCTTTCCATTGATACCAAATTTTTTTACCTCGTGACCTTGACCTTTGACCCTTTAACCCAGTGACCTCACATACATGTTCTTAACAGAAAATAGTGTTCATACTAACAAAGATGCCACCGGGGGCATTCATGTTTCACAAATACAGGCTTTATTGTTATTGGTTTTGGATTATTCCTCAAGTCTTATTGTCTGTTTACATGTTCCATGAATTACATTTATAATAAATGCATTTCCATCCAGAATGATAAGTCATTTTAGTTATTATTTATAGTTTACATTGTATTTGGTAACAGTAAAAGCTTACCCTCTCTTTCAATGACTTAAGGAATTGTTGTAATATTTTTTCGGTTGATCGAGGTATCAACACCAAAAATTGAGGGAAAACTGCATTGATTACTTATCATTTCCTATCGTTAAATATTCGAACATTCAGCTGCAGGAAAATAAATCATCTGACCTGATCTCTATTTGAAATGAATAATCTAACTGGGAAAAAAATTGCCAATCCCCCCACGCCAATCTCCTTCGCATGCGTCCGATTTCAGTTCCGCTTTTTTTCACTTTGAAATCTTTATTGCAAGCCTGTGCCACCGATGACCTTGTTGCAAGTTGCCCTCCCTCCCCCCTGGTATGTCTTGTTTGGTGATGATGACAGCCATTCAATGCAGAATATCACTGAACTATTCTTGAAAGGGGGATCTGATATGCTTTTATTATATCCCCGTAGCGACCAAAGAACTTCCTGAGTTATGATTTCAGCCGTTGTGTAATATAACCTTGAACAAGTAGCTTACTTGAAAGCCGTCTGGCTCTAATGATGAAATCTTCATCAGCTGAGAAACAAAAATACCTTAAGCAGGAGAAGACGGACTGTTGCTACTCATGAAAGAGAAGTTAGTTATGTGGAAGCTGAAATCGTCACGCTTGTCATACAGTGAGGTGTTCAAATGGTCGTTTGCGTCGAAAGATAGAAGTATATCCAAGTACGAAGCGGATCTGTCGCTCTCTTTTTGTTTCTTTGATCTCTAGTTCATGAGGATATATTTCATGTAGATGATCCTTAAAGTTCGGATTATTGATGGACAACAAGTCATTTATGTATCTGAAGGTAAAATTGAAATGAGATGCGAGGTGCTTTCGCCCAGTCGATAGCAAGGTCTGGATGAAGTCAGCTTCGTATGAATATAAAAATAAGTCCGCAAGCATTAACAATTTTGATATTTAGGTCCAAAAATGGTGTTTCTGTGTTTGTAATGTAAGCAGTGCTACCCAGGATAAATTCGATGAAGGAATTATATGTACAACATCCAAAAGCCTTCCAAACATGATAATTTCTTGTACTATTACAAAATATTTCAACAACAAATAATGCAATAAACATGAATATTTTATTTGTTCAATATTTTTATTTCATACCAATCAGAAGGGACTTAAATATATAGCAGTTAACATGGGTGCAGCGCCGCACAAATTAATTTTAACAGTGTCTCCTACAATGAATTCCATTTTACAAAAATAAATTTATGGAGATAAACTGAATCATTCTACAAAGAAGCAAAAGTGAATCCCCAATGGAGATGAGATCAGGTACCATAACCATAGAGGAGGGGATCTCAACAACACTCGGTTGAGAGTTTCAACTGTCTCGTCAGGTACGTCTGGTTTATGTTCTACCATCTTCATCTAAATGCATAGTGATATTTAGACCAAAACTTTGATTTCCACATTTTTCGCTGTTCAAAGAGGCAAATATGTCATACGTATGAGGACACCATCGGAAATCAATGCTGTAATGAACCAACCACTGTAAACTCAAGTCATTGTACTTATAACATCTGTATTATCTGTCTGCATCAATATAACTAGTTCATTTTGACTTAGCCGGAATAGTCGTCAAATGTCATCACTGTAGGCCACTCTGAAGTTTTCGGTTTGTCAATGCATGCTTCGGTTCTTAATAAGAAGTTTGTTTCAGGTGGCACCACCTTATGAAAACAACACGACTAGGGGCCATTTTCAAAAACTTTATTCCAACCAGGATTTACGGAACCCCTTCAGCAGTCAAGTTTATGACGGACGGAAAACGATAGAAACTTTGCTCTAGTCGCAAAAACGGACAAAAAATACTTTGCTATTTGGATGGATATTTAATAATCATCAAAGAGGTACCCATCAGTTATTCAGTCTCAAAGTCGAGAGGATGAGGCAAAATCATGATAATTCAAAACAGAGTAGTTGTTGTCCATTTAGAAGAAAGGAGGGGATCTCCAACAGCACTCAGTAGCAGGGAGGGGATCTCCAACAATACTCGGTTACAGGGAGGGGATATCCAACAATACTCGGTTACAGGGAGGATATCTCCAACAACACTCGGTTACAGGGAGGGGATCTCCAACAATACTCGGTTACAGGGAGGATATCTCCAACAATACTCGGTTACAGGGAGGGGATCTCCAACAATACTCGGTTACAGGGAGGATATCTCCAACAACACTCGGTTACAGGGAGGGGATCTCCAACAATACTCGGTTACAGGGAGGGGATCTCCAACAACACTCGGTTACAGGGAGGGGATCTCCAACAATACTCGGTTACAGGGAGGGGATCTCCAACAATACTCGGTTACAGGGAGGGGATCTCCAACAATACTCAGTTACAGGGAGGGGATCTCCAACAATACTCGGTAACAGGGAGGGGATCTCCAACAATACTCGGTTACAGGGAGGGGATCTCCAACAATACTCAGTTACAGGGAGGGGATCTCCAACAATACTCGGTTACAGGGAGGGGATCTCCAACAACACTACCGCAGCACCCACAGCAAAACCCCAATGCAAAAACACAGCAGACACGAACAGAAAGAAACGCAAAAGGGACAAGGAACAACAAATCACGTACATCATATAAAAATCAAACACAAAAGTCTACACATAAACCAACGAGACCTTTTGGCAATCGGTGCCGACTTAGGACGGTCATCTGCCAAGCCAGTAGCAGATGGCGTGGTAATCTGGATTTCGTGCACACAATCCTCCAACTTTTCCGATTACCCAGAGATCTCGAAGAACGCACAATACAGTCAACACAACGCAGGGACCCAAAGCAACACACGGATGGATACAAGTATGTAAATAGATATAAAACAGGGCGTACGAAATAGTGTTGTGCCAATTATCTCTGACGTCGGCGACATCGTCGCCATACCCTTCCGATTACGATTTTGAAAATCTATTATATTCGGGAAATTTAGACCATTATAAGAATGAAATATTTGCATCATCAAACCGAATTTTTGCCAGAGAAACAGTTTACACGTTGTACTCATAATTTAAATCAATGGAAAATCAACCATTATAAGAATTAAATATTTGCATCATTAAACCGAATTTTTCCTAGAGAAACAGTTCACACGTTGTACTTATAATTCAAATCAACTGATATACCTTTGACTTAGGTCAGTATGCATAGTTGTATAAAACATTTTGCCGAGTTTCCATAAAATTTGCATTCAATAAAAAGTAAGTTATGGACAAATCATGAAATATTTTACAGTTTCGCAGTGTATTATAAGAATCCGATTATAATCGATAATCAGTCGAAAGGCTTATCCGATTAATCGATTTTGATTGCTCCATCCGATTCCCAACACTACTACGAAATGCAGTCCGTGCTCTGCGGGCTGCAGCGGGCTCATGCATGTTATCACCCTAGGACTGTAGATTGGTCACGTACCAAATCAAGTGTCCGTCTGGTGACAGAAGGATCATATCCATGGTATAAATGGCGTTTGATGATACTAACACATTTTCCATGGTTATCCTATCTACTTTTGATCCTGTTCATTTTATTTAGTATGTCACCATAAAAGGCAGGTTGTGAAATACCTATCGTAATATACTCTGTTGCTTGAATGGGTCCAAATTTCAAAAGAAGCTGGCAATTATTTTTGTATAATTTCCAGGAAGTCTTAACTAGTTTGTGAAAGCGAAAACCTTGACCTAAACGTTTCTTGGTAATTTATAAATTTCTACTTTGAAAATCCCAAGCGTGCCGGATGAGCTATGAAATGCAAATACTGTATGACGGTAATAAAGGAACTACTGTGTTGAATCCAAAATCATCTCTTTTGTCATACACACTTGTATGAATCTATCTAATAACAATCTTGATATTATGCCAAAAAATTGTGTTTTTGTGTTTGTAACATTTGCCTTGTTCAAAAACAGTATTGTCAATATAAAAGTACATTCTAGGAACATATCAAATTATCATATTTTCATAACTTTTGAAGATTTTGGATAAATTCTTTTTCATAAGTGTATTAAAATAAATCCACAACAAGAGGTGCACAGTTAGTACCATTAAGAATCCATACAACGTGCAAGTAGAGATTCTCACCAAATCTAACATATATGTTGTCCAAGACGAATGACAAGGCATTACACTGGTCACTAAAGGTCCATGATTTCTATTCTGTAGCGAAAAAGAAACCCGTTGATTCCGATGTACAAATATAAGTTTTCCCCTCTCGATCAAAATACCGTTTAATTTTGTCGTGAGGAAGCGTAGTGTATAAAAAGTAGTATGAAGAAATCGTACTGGTTTGAAAATTTCTAGATTTCATTTTTTCATTCACATCCCCTGAATTTTTAATGGGCCAAAAGAAGTTTATATATTCCTGTTTAGAACAGTTTCACAAGTTGCCATGTATTGTAATGAGATCCAATTTGGAAATAGGAATGTTGAATGAAGAAATTTCACTGTTATGTTTGCTCAAAATGTTAGGGACACTTTCATTGCTTTTGATATAAGTATTTGCAAACGAAAGTTCCGAAACTAACGTTAATATGTAGTAACGTTTTCAAATGATTATGGCGTTGTTGGCTGCTTTATCTGCAGGAGCGAAGGCATTCTTCAGAAATACTGATTGATCCAGACTTAATATCATTGTCGCATTCGCACAGAATAAACTTATTCAGTTGTTAAAAACATTCCCCTTTAAAGACGATTCATAAAAATTTCATTTATCAACAAAGGTTTCGATCTTCTAATCATCTCTAATATTTATGTAAGTACTATTCCTCAATATTTTGAGAATTTAGAACCTCCTCTTATTTGTTACAAGTATAAGAAACCTTTTAGAAAATTCATATTTAACTACAATAAAGTAACATCAGATCCTAAAATACTTGAATCAAACAAAGGAGGGAATCTCCAACAACACCAGGTTGCAGCACCCACAGCAAAACCCCAAAACATCAAATGCAAAAACACAGAGCAGACACGCACAGAACGAGACACAAAAGGGACAAGGAACATCAACGCACAACACAGAAACATCAAACACAAATGACCACACATAAACCAACGAGACCAATGGGCAAGTCCTGCTTCTTGAGAATGTGCAACGTCTGAATACCTATATAAACCAGCTATTGTTACAGGTGATTTTTCACTTGGTACCTGTTTTTGAAAAGTAGAAATATGTTATTTATCAACGAGAATTGACTCTAAACAAGGCAAACGTTACAAACACAGAAACACCATTTTTGAACCTGAAGATCAAAATATTCAAGATCAAGAGATTCATTCAAGTGTGTATGAAAAACGAGATGAGTTTGGCTTCAACATAGTAAATTTTCCCTGGCTTGACGGTGATGTTCCTAGATTACCGTCATGCGGTATCTACATTTTACAGCTCATCCGGTATGCTATCTAGAGCATGTACTGATGTTTTGGATTTTCAGAGTAGAATTTTACAAATTACGAAGAAACTTTTAGGGCAAGGTTTTCGCTTTCACAAACTAGTACAGACTCTCTGGAAATTTTACAAAAATTATGGTCAACTTCTTTTGAAAATCGGACCATACAAGCAACAGAGTATATTACTTTGGGTATTTCACAACCCGCATTTTATGGTGACACAATCAACAAAATAAGAAGGATCAAAGGTAGAAAGCATAACCATCGAAAATGCGTCAGAATCATCAAACGCGTTTTATACCGTGGATATGATCCTTATGTCACCAGACGGACACTAGGCTTGGTACTTGACCAATCTAGTCTTGTTCGAGCGCATTCTTTAGACTCGCACTCTGACTGACTCTGACGACGGGACTCCATGACGAGCCCTGTTCAATCCTCTTTAGAGAAGACAGGGCCGCGACCATCTGACCTCTCTGAATGTCATTCGGTCTTCTCGCGTGATAACATATATGAACTCTCTACAGCCGGCAGAGCACGGACTGTTTTACGCATGTTCTCTTTATTATATCCATTTACATATTCATGTGTTACTGGGGCCCCTGCGTTTTACGGTCTTATTTGTGTGTAGTCATCTAATAGTGAGGAGGTTGTTTTACACCATAATTGGGAGGGTTGAGCGCATGTAATCCAGGATTATTACACTGTCTGCTACTTACATGGCAGATGGCCGTCCTAAGTCAGAACCGGTTGCCTATTGGTCTCGTTGGTATATGTGTGGTCTTTTATGTTACATGTGTCTATGGTATGAGTTGGTGTTCCTTGTCCCTTTTGCGTCTCTTTCTGTGTATATCTGCTCTGTGTTTTTGCATTGGGTGTTTTGAAGTTTTGCTGTGGGTGCTACAACCGAGTGTTGTTGGAGATCCCCTCCTTTCTTTTACGTAACTTGGATTTGAAATATCTTTCAGATGTAGAACCAGGATTTTAAAAAGATGAAAATGTTTGTGGAAATTATCTATTCGAATATGAGTAATATCCAAAGTGAGGTGTACCATGTGATTCGACTCCTTCCGATTTACACCATCGTTTTGTATAGTTATCTAAGGCTTCCTTTAGCACCTCGCGACATTTCGTAAAAATAAGCCTGTCTTGAACAATTGAAAAGTCACATGTAACAATATGACCAGTTGGTTGATAAAGATATTCAGATATTGCACCATCAGATGACTGACGGCACGCTACAACAATGACTCGCTAAAGCTTTGATCTAGTCGAAGCTTTACTATCTTTTAAAAACGCAATCTCTCAGGCGTATCTATGTTTCAGAAAATAACTCCCCGGGAAAACCCTCTAAAAGAAAACGGAAACTTAAAAAGTTGAATAGAATATAATTGTATCCGAACGAAAATCTCAGACACCACAATCGATGAACTCTGCAAATATAATTATGCAATAGATATTGAAAATCAATACTGTACTGTTTCTAACAAAAACTTATATTTCCCAAATCTATCTTCCATAAACTCGATTCCAATACGGCTGAAAAGTTAAATTTGAATGAAAGAAATATGCTGAATATTAAAGATAATAAATAAATTGGATTTGAAGTTTATCTCTCCAAAGAACCTTACAGAAATGAAATGAATATAGGAAATGGTTAAAAGTGAAGAGGAAGACTTTTATTAACTCGGTTGCATCACAAGTGTTTTACATGTAATTACTTCTTTCCAGCTCTGTCGACTAAAAGAGGCTTTGTTTTGGCACTTTTTCAATTTGACGTCATAGATATTATTTTGCTATTTCGGAAACCTGTTATTTCATTCAAAATATCATCGAAATTAATTAAAGGAGGTTAGCATCTTAGCACCAACCCTCCAATTTTTAACATAAATTTTGTTTGACCCTAATTTTGTTTGACCCAACAGGAAATTTGGAGCCGCGCACCCTCTGCAAAGTAAATACACACATTTAATTAAAAAATATACAACCATGACTTGGCTGTGTCCAAAATTACTTTGGATGGAGGCATAACTTATGAGGATTTAATATCCGTAATAACGTGTCTGGTTCACGATAAATTTGTTTGAAACTATAGTATCATGATTACAAAAATGTTATCATGATAATAGAGTTGGAACATTTCTGTATCATCACATCAAAGAAACTCATCTATAAGCGCCGATTGTTCATTTCTTTTTCATGTGAATTTTGTATCATATTCACGAATTGAATATCTGAGAAAAAACATAGTTTCTCTTTCTAACGATCGAGATATCAAAATTTGTATTGATAAACATATACCACTTCTGAACTTGTTAATATTGATCGAGATACACGTCATTCTAGTCATGTATTGTCTCGATTTATCCTTTAGATATCGCCTTTATATCCAGTGATGCTTTAAGTCACAAGATATACAGGCTAAATATAGAAGGAATTTCCAAAACAGAAGAAAATCTGATTTTCCGAAATTTTAATTTCGGGAATTTCCAAAATATCAGTATAAATATATATGAAAACATTTGTTTTCATTTCCCTCCTTCTTTATCCAGACCAAGTATTCGATGCTTAGAGACGATGTTGAAAGTTCCAAAAGTGCAGTAAGTCTCTCATTCAGATATATTTCTTATCAATATGAAAATGATTATTGATTAATAAATGAATTTACTAATATATTGATAGGTTATTATTTTCCGTCCTTAGAATTATGCTATCATTGTGCATATAGTATTTCATAAGTAAACTATAAAAGATTACTAGTATTTCTTAACTTCCTTATTGCGAATGACTGTTTCGTCAATAGACAATTTTCGAGATAGGAAACTTTTCAGTGGATGATATAGAATAATTTTTTTCCAGACGGATTTAGCTCAGCCGGGGGTCACTAGTCTATGATTTGAGGGTTTTAGTCTATGTTTTAGAACAAATGTAAAACGTCTTCAAATTCAATAGCATCATTTAAGACCGGATAAATTAACAGCATGGACCAGACACGCACGTTTCGGGTACTAAACCCTCGTCAAAACTATGCATTAAAAATGGGAAAAAATAGATTTAAGTCAAATTTCATGTGAAAATGACATCAACCACTTCTAGATCCGCCATTTTTTATGAACATATTTTACACAAAAAGGTCAACCTCAACCTCAAGAGCTATTCTGTGTAATTCCATTGAAAACTTAATACAAGATGTTCTCGTACATAGAATTATATTGTGAACGAAGTACAATTTGATAATGTATTTTTCTTAAGATTCCTTTTCGTTAAGGCAGTATTGAAAGGTTATATGTTTCTAGGTACCTCTAATGATATCTTAAGTCAACATTTTCTAAAGCAGGCGATGCAGGTACATACACTAGGCAGTCGTTTTCATGTTGTTTTTTTTTTTTGCAAACAGTAAGGACAATTCAGTAGATATCATGTCCATTGGTTTCCCCCTTTAAATCCGCACTTGGTTTTCAACCTACGAGGTATTTAAATTTTTTCATCTCTATATTTAAAAGTATACGGTAATAGACAATTAACGGGGAAACCCCAAAAAAGAAACCAGAAACTCTATTTCAAGTAAATGGAAATCCAACTGTTAGCAACCTACCCCCAAGAAATCAAAGGCGAAAATAAAAGCGCATGAGTTCATGAGTATCGGTTTATTGGATTAAGTAATAACAAAAACAATGGATGATTGATCATAAAGATTTCATGACATGACATGAGTTGTACTTCAAGTTAAAATGATTCAGAGGCCCTTGTATCAGTAGAATAGAGTTTGGAAGAGCGGAAAGTTGATCATTTTAGTGTCAAAAATAGAATTGTGATCATCTGCACTGTCTTATCTGTCCAATTAATAGCCAGCGGAGCTCGCTGCAAAGGCCCAAAGGGCCTTTGCGAGCCAAGCTCGCCCTTATGGTAACGCGTATACGCATATCTTATTGAGAAAATATGCTGAATCAAAGAATGAGAATGTACTACTATGCTTTCAAAAACTTTCGTCCCCTCGCAGACAGAGTTGCTGCGGAGATGCTGGATATTGCCATTTAATTTTTTTTTTTCGACTCCAAGTAGACGTATATGTTATACTCAATTTTTGTTTATGAGTTAAATTTATTGAACATATTTTTCGTAAATCAGGTAACGATAAAGCATCAACAAGGCGGCGTAACCGACATTTCCGGTTTTAATCGAGACGTTTCGCTCTGATTTCTTTTCTCGTCTCGGGTGGTTTCGTACTGTCAGAAGTCGGAATATGTTTGTTTTTTCTTTTGTTCTTAAGTAATTTATTTTCAGCTAGCCTAAACATTATTCTTACAAAATAAAATGAATTATAAAGAACCATATTTTTAAAGAACCATATTTTAAGCCCCCCTTAAAATGTTCATCTGCTGGTCTAGATCAATTTTACAAATGCTTCCGTGTTTCCACTCGCCTTATTCTACCTTTTTTGACAATCAATAAACAGAAAGTTTTGTAAGATAAGATAACCATCATAGTCAAAATAAAAAAGAAAGATCTTTTTTTATTTTATATAATCATATCTATTTTCTCTCCGCTCGCACAAACGGCTTTGCCTTGATTCATATTATAGCAGATTGGAAGATCTACAACTTTTTGCAAAAATGTCATAAATGCACTGAAATACTCAATTGAACCAATTTTAGAAGTATTCATGTAATCGTCGTTCGAGCTTATGAGACAGCATGTTGTCAGGCGTCCGTCCGTCTGTCTGATTGTTAACAAATTTAATGTGCATGCAACTCCTCTGAAACCATAAATGATAGAAACATAATTCTTTTTGCGTATAGTTTGGTCCATGGTATAGTTGTGCACCCGATATTTGGTTTATTCCTCTGACCACCAGGGTCTCGGAAAATGGGTGTGGTCATTTTCTCCTATATATCTCTATGTAATCTTGTGAACATCAGTTCTCAGAAAGTATAATTGATATAGAGTTAATTCTTTTTGCATTATAATCAGTCTCTAGTCTTATAGTGTATCTGATATTTTGTTTGAGCATCTGACCACCATGTTGTCAGGCGTCTGTCCGTCTGTCTGATTGTTAACATTTTTTGTGCATACAACTCCTCTGAAACCATAATTGATAGAAACATAGTTCTTTTTGCGTAAAGCTTGGTCCATGGTATAGTTTTGCACCTGATATTTGGTTTATTCCTCTGACCACAAAGATCCTCGAAAATGGGTGTGGTCATTTTCTCATATATGATTATGCCAATTCTCAGAGATACGATAGAGATAGAGAGTTAATTCTTTTTTAATTATAATCAGATAATTTCATATTAGAGAAAGGAGGAGATCTCCAACAACACTCGGTTGCAGCACCCACAGCAAAATTCCAAAACACCCAGTGCAAAAACAAGGGGGAAAACATCCACAGAAAGAGACACAAAAGGGACAAGGAACACCAACTCACACCATAGAAACATAAAAAACAAATTTTCACACATTAACCAACGATACAAACTGACACCATAGAATCATGAAACACAAAATACCACACATAAACCAACGAGACAAACGAGCAACCGTTGCCGACTTAGGACGGCCATCAGTCACGCAAGAAGTAGACGGTGTGGTTATTCAGATTACGTGCGCACAAAACTCCCACTTTTCCGATTACCCAGAGGTCTCGAAGAACGCACAATTGTGGTGTGAAATAACCTCCTTATTGTAAGATGAACATAGAAACAGACAGCATGACGCAGGGGCCCAAGAAACACACAGATGGATTTTTATTCAATTTGAAGACGTTTCAATTTATACCACTTGGTGAGTGTCACTGCTGGTGGACCAGGAGTCCCCGAAGGCACATGAAGCCAAGTTCGACCAATTTCGGTTAATCGATTCTTCAACGCATTCTAAAATTTCTGTTATCAAAATTTCTTGAAATTTCTAAAACGTGGATCCTGTAGCATCATATCCCACCCATCCTGCTACGTCTTTCGGTGCGCTTTTTCGACATAGTAACTTTCATATTTTTTGGCATATTACATTGTTTATATTTGAGGATCACTGACGAGGGTTAAGTACCTGAAACATGCATGTCTGGTCCATGTTGCGAATTTATTTGTTCTGAAATGATGCTATTCAATTTGAAGACGTTTAGATTTATACCACTTGGTGAGTGTCACTGCTGGTGGACCAGGAGTTCCCGAGGGCATGTGTATCCAAGTTCGATCAATTTCGGTTGATCGTTTCTTCAACGCATTCTAAAATTTCTGTTATCAAAATTTCTTGAAATTTCTAAAACGTGGTTCCTGTAGCATCATATCCCACCCATCCTGCTACGTCTTTCGGTACACTTTTTCGACATAGTAACTTTCATTTTTTTTTGGCATATTACATTGTTTAGATTTGAGGATTACTGACGAGGGTTAAGTACCCGAAACGTGCATGTTGCCAATTAATCTGTTCTTAAAAGATGCTATTCAATTTGAAGACGTTTAAAATTGTAAATGGATACAAAAACAGAAGGCATACGAAATTTGTTTCCTTCATTTTTGTTTGTTTGTTTTTTTTTACATAATTTCCAAGTTCAATGTTTAATAAATGTACATTTCTATGTTTTAAACAAAATTTGAAGACTAAAAAATCCTTCTGTAAACATAAAAGCGTGAAGGTTCCTATCCCCGTACCATTTATATGTTTTGTAAATCATTTGACATGTTTATATGATTGTTAATTTTCCGATAAAATGTAGAAATTGAATTGAAAGATATGATAACTAGTTGGAATAAGGACCAATTTTCGGGTATAATATGAACAGAAACCCCCTGCGCAATGTACACTACAAAACTTTGCAATAAATATTGTTTGTACGAACAAATTTAGAACCTAAAAAAATTGGATTTTCAACCTCAATAAATTCTCAAATAAGGTATCGATATATGATTGAATACATATAAAAAGTTTTTTTTTTTTCTAATTGGTGAATTCTGCTGAACATTAAGCAATTTTTACTGATGCGTTTGCAGTTTTTTTTTTTCGATTGCTGATGTTACCGAAATAAAAAGAAAACCTAGGGGGGTCCCATAGGGGGGATGGTGCCCATGGGGGGGGTTCCATGGGAATTTGCAACCCCCCCCCCCCCCACCACCACCACCACCACCACCCATCCCCTAAATCCGTCCATGTACTGTTGAAACTTAAGTGGATGGATAGATGTTGATTTCTAGCATCTATAGATAGTAGATATCAAATTTTCATTCCGATATTTTGATAACTTCATGGGAAAATAAATGATAAAGTTCTCTATCTTCTTACGACTGCTGAACAGCGCATGCCTCCTATGTCACATGTATTTCAAACATTAATATTGTTTTCATAGTACAATAATGTAATTATCACCTCTACATGGTATCCACATGATAGATTTACTGTAGTAGTGACATTGTATATTTTAGTTTCGTAACAAGTACTATAAGGGACGTACATATACCATGATATACGTGCCTGGAACTATATTGTATTTGGTTTCTTATATAAATTTATTCTATACATGTATACATGTATTTTAATCAGTACTAATCAAATATTCTGGCACATGTTGCAGATCAAAATATATGGTAAAAAAAAAGGGGGGGGGGGGGGGGTTGAGGACTTTGCCGGATTTTCACTAAAATATTAGTTTACCGTCTATTATACTGATTGATCAGTGTCGGAGCGTAGCTTCGATGTGGACGATTAGCAGGGGCCGGCGGGCCTAAATCCTCAAATAGGGGGGGGGGGTTGCATAATTATACACTTTTTGTGAAATGACTCGCAAGGCCCGAGGGGTCTATGTGGGGAGGGTATATAGATGGAAGATGGTGGAAAGGAGTTCGGGGGCCTCCCCGAGAGAATTTTGAAAAAAAGTCAAGCAAATCTATATACCCTCTGTCCCATGAATGCGTCGTGTCATGGTTTGGCAAACCTACAAACGGATAACTTTGGCGAAAAAAAATTGCAAGTAACATTCTTCAGGGAAAAATATTTAAACCACAAAAAAACTTTGAAGTCCGATTAAATTTAAAAATCAAAATATGGGGAATGTAAAAAGATTTTTTAAAATGCCTCGGATTACACCATTTTGTCATAAAAAGCCGAACATTTGGCGTACGATTTTAGATTATTTTGGGGGTCTATTTGTTCATTTTTTTCCAAGATTTACAATGATTATTGAATCGATTTATTTTGATTTTGACCATGCATAGCACCATTACCTTTAAAATGGGCTCGAGAATCGATCATGCTCGCTTGATGTCAGTAACGCTGCGCGTGCAAACAACGTCTACCCCTGCGTTAATCCAATTATCTAATTAGCAGTGACTATGTGTATTATTAATTTAACTTTTGACTGTCAGACGGAAATATTCAATGTCTTTTAAAACGCCATTATCAAGAGCATGTTCACGTTGCAGACCCGTTGGACTTCACAATAAAATCAACAGAAAGTCTGAAATATGGGCTAGTTTTATGTTACTTTCACGGTGTCTTCACTAACATATTTTATAAAGAAGATATATTTTGTTCTACAGTACTATGGAGTAGACGTGATAACGGGTCGCTCCGCTGATTTTGAGATTTTTAAAAGTTTTAAAATGGTTTCGTAGAGTCTCAACACAATACTTTACAATATGTTTGTAAATAAATTGTATGGTGGACTAAGTTGGATGACTATAAGGGGAGGTTGGAGGCAATTAAAACACACACCCATATTTCATAATTTTTATTTTAAAAACATATAAAATGTTATTTCCACAACTACAACTGTTTATTTGCGAAGCGAGAGAAAGGGCAAGCTGCCGATAGAGACTTTTGTTTACGTTTGAAACGAGCGCTCTGATTGGCTAATCGCTGGACCTCTGGATTATAGAAATAGGGGTGTGCAGGTCGTGTGTCGTTAAAACAAAAATGAAAAATGAAAAATTGAAAATGGATTCAATTTTTCATTTTTCATTTTTGCATTAGCGCGCGGAGTGTAAAAATGGAAAATTGACTCAATTTTTCATTTTCAATTACGGATTTTGAAAAGGAAAATTGAATTGTGGTTTAGTACATCCTATTACAGTCCATTTTCTATTTTTCATTAGGAAAATAAATTTTTTAAAAGGAAAATTGAAAATTGAACCCATTCTAAATTTTCAATTTTCATTTTAAAAATGAAAAATGAAAAATTGAATCAATTTTTCATTTTTCATTTTCAAAATGAAAATTGAAAATTGAAAATGGGTTCAATTTTCCATTTTCGTTTTTTACTTTTGCAATGGAAAATTGAACTGTGGTTTAATACAGCGTATTTGAGTCCATTTTCCATTTTCCTTTTTCAATTTGAAATTTTAAAATGAAAAATGGAAAATTGATCCAATTTTCCATTTTTCATTTACTAAATTGAAAATGAAAAATGAAAAATTGATTCAATTTTCCATTTTTCATTAACATTTCTGAAATGGAAAATTGAATTGTGGTTTAGTACACGGACCGTTTTACACCATAATTGGGAGGGTTGTGCGCATGTAATCCAGGATTACCACACCGTCTGCTACTTACATGGCAGATGGCCGTCCTAAGTCAGAACCTATTGGTCTCGTTGGTATATGTGTGGTCTTTTATGTTACAGGTGTCTATGGTATGAGTTGGTGTTCCTTGTCCCTTTTGCGTCTCTTTCTGTGTATATCTGCTCTGTGTTTTTGTATTGAGTGTTTTGAAGTTTTGCTGTGGATGCTACAACCGAGTGTTGTTGGAGATCCCCTCCTTTCTTTTACGTAACTTGGATTTGAAATATCTTTCAGATGTAGAACCAGGATTTTCAAAAAGATGAAAATGTTTGTGGAAGTTATCTATTCGAATATGAGTAATATCCAAAGTGAGGTGTACCATGTGATTCGAATCCTTCCAATTTACACCATCGTTTTCTATAGTTATCCAAGGCTTCCTTTAGCACTTCGCGACATTTCATAAAAAGAAGCCTGTCTTGAACAATTGAAAAGTCACATGTAACAATATGACCAGTTTGTTTATAAAGATATTCAGATATTGCACCATCAGATGACTGACGGCACGCTACAACAATGACTCGCTAAAGCTTTGATCTAGTCGAAGCTTTACATCTTTTAAAAACGCAATCTCTCAGGCGTATCTATGTTTCAGAAAATAACTCCCCGGGAAAACCCTCTAAAAGAAAACCGAAACTTAAAAAGTTGAATAGAATATAATTGTATCCGAACGAAAATCTCAGACACCACAATCGATGAACTCTGCAAATATAATTATGCAATAGATATTGAAAATCAATACTGTACTGTTTCTAACAAAAACTTATATTTCCCAAATCTATCTTCCATAAACTCGATTCCAATATGGCTGAAAAGTTAAATTTGAATGAAAGAAATATGCTGAATATTAAAGATAATAAATAAATTGGATTTGAAGTTTATCTCTCCAAAGAACCTTACAGAAATGAAATGAATATAGGAAATGGTTAATAGTGAAGAGGAAGACTTTTATTAACTCGGTTGCATCACTCACTAAGTGTTTTACATGTAATTACTTCTTTCCAGCTCTGTCGACTAAAAGAGGCTTTGTTTTGGCACTTTTTCAATTTGACGTCATAGATATTATTTTGCTATTTCGGAAACCTGTTATTTCATTCAAAATATCATCGAAATTAATTAAAGGAGGTTAGCATCTTAGCACCAACCCTCCAATTTTTAACATAAATTTTGTTAGACCCTAATTTTGTTTGACCGTACAGGAAATTTGGAGACGCGCACTCTCTGCAAAGTAAATACACACATTTAATTAAAAAATATATAACCATGACTTGGCTGTGTCCAAAATTACTTTGGATGGAGGCATAACTTATGAGGATTTAATATCCGTAATAACGTGTCTGGTTCACGATAAATTTGTTTGAAACTATAGTATCATGATTACAAAAATGTTATCATGATAATAGAGTTGGAACATTTCTGTATCATCACATCAAAGAAACTCATCTATAAGCGCCGATTAATCATTTCTTTTTCATGTGAATTTTGTATCATATTCACGAATTGAATATCTGAGAAAAAATATAGTTTCTCTTTCTAACGATCGAGATATCAAAATTTGTATTGATAAACATATACCACTTCTGAACTTGTTAATATTGATCGAGATACACGTCATTCTAGTCATGTATTGTCTCGATTTATCCTTTAGATATCGCCTTTATATCCAGTGATGCTTTAAGTCACAAGATATACAGGCTAAATATAGAAGGAATTTCCAAAACAGAAGAAAATCTGATTTTCCGAAATTTTAATTTCGGGAATTTCCAAAATATCAGTATAAATATATATGAAAACATTTGTTTTCATTTCCCTCCTTCTTTATCCAGACCAAGTATTCGATGCTTAGAGACGATGTTGAAAGTTCCAAAAGTGCAGTAAGTCTCTCATTCAGATATATTTCTTATCAATATGAAAATGATTATTGATTAATAAATGAATTTACTAATATATTGATAGGTTATTATTTTCCGTCCTTAGAATTATGCTATCATTGTGCATATAGTATTTCATAAGTTAACTATAAAAGATTACTAGTATTTCTTAACTTCCTTATTGCGAATGACTGTTTCGTCAATAGACAATTTTCGAGATAGGAAACTTTTCAGTGGATGATATAGAATAATTTTTTTCCAGACGGATTTAGCTCAGCCGGGGGTCACTAGTCTATGATTTGAGGGTTTTAGTCTATGTTTTGGAACAAATGTAAAACGTCTTCAAATTCAATAGCATCATTTAAGACCGGATAAATTAACAGCATGGACCAGACACGCACGTTTCGGGTACTAAACCCTCGTCAAAACTATGCATTAAAAATGGAAAAAAAAATAGATTTAAGTCAAATTTCATGTGAAAATGACATCAACCACTTCTAGATCCGCCATTTTTTATGAACATATTTTACACAAAAAGGTCAACCTCAATCAAGAGCTATTCTGTGTAATTCCATTGAAAACTTAATACAAGATGTTCTCGTACATAGAATTATATTGTGATCGAAGTACAATTTGATAATAACGTATTTTTCTTAAGATTCCTTTTCGTTAAGGCAGTATTGAAAGATTATATGTTTCTAGGTACCTCTAATGATATCCAAAGTCAACATTTTCTAAAGCAGGCGATGCAGGTACATACACTAGGCAGTCGTTTTCATGTTGTTTTTTTTTTTGCAAACAGTAAGGACAATTCAGTAGATATTATGTCCATTGGTTTCCCCCTTTAAATCCGCACTTGGTTTTCAACCTACGAGGTATTTAATTTTTTTCATCTCTATATTTAAAAGTATACGGTAATAGACAATTAACGGGGAAACCCCCAAAAAGAAACCAGAAACTCTATTTCAAGTAAATGGAAATCCAACTGTTAGCAACCTACCCCCAAGAAATCAAAGGCGAAAATAAAAGCGCATGAGTTCATGAGTATCGGTTTATTGGATTAAGTAATAACAAAAACAATGGATGATTGATCATAAAGATTTCATGACATGACATATGAGTTGTACTTCAAGTTAAAATGATTCAGAGGCCCTTGTATCAGTAGAATAGAGTTTGGGAGAGCGGAAAGTTGATCATTTCAGTGTCAAAAATAGAATTGTGATCATCTGCACTGTCTTATCTGTCCAATTAATATAGCAGATAGGAAGATCTACAACTTTTTGCAAAAATGTCATAAATGCACTGAAATACTCAATTGAACCAATTTTAGAAGTATTCATGTAATCGTCGTTCGAGCTTTATGAGACACCATGTTGTCAGGCGTCCGTCCGTCTGTCTGATTGTTAACAAATTTATTGTGCATGCAACTCCTCTGAAACCATAAATGATAGAAACATAATTCTTTTTGCGTATAGTTTGGTCCATGGTATAGTTGTGCATCCGATATTTGGTTTATTCCTCTGACCAACAGGGTCTCGGAAAATGGGTGTGGTCATTTTCTCCTATATATCTCTATGTAATCTTGTGAACATCAGTTCTCAGAAAGAATAATTGATAGAGAGTTAATTCTTTTTGCATTATAATCAGTCTCTAGTCTAATAGTGTACCTGATATTTTGTTTGAGCCTCTGACCACCATGTTGTCAGGCGTCTGTCCGTCTGTCTGATTGTTAACATTTTTTTGTGCATGCAACTGCTCTGAAACCATAATTGATAGAAACATAATTCTTTTTGCGTATAGTTTGGTCCATGGTATAGTTTTGCACCTGATATTTGGTTTATTCCTCTGACCACAAAGGTCTTCGAAAATGGGCGTGGTCATTTTCTCATATATAACTATGCCAATTCTCAGAGATACGATAGAGATAGAGAGTTAATTCTTTTTTAATTATAATCAGATAATTTCAGAGAAAGGAGGAGATCTCCAACAACACTCGGTTGCAGCACCCACAGCAAAATTCCAAAACACCAAGTGAAAAAACAAGGGGGAAAACATCTACAGAAAGAGACACAAAAGGGACAAGGAACACCAACTCACACCATAGAAACATAAAAAACAAATATTCACACATTAACCAACGATACAAACTGACACCATAGAATCATGAAACACAAAATAACACACATAAACCAACGAGACAAACGAGCAACCGTTGCCGACTTAGGACGGCCATCAGCCACGCAAGAAGCAGATGGTGTGGTTATTCAGATTACGTGCGCACAAAACTCCCACTTTTCCGATTACCCAGAGGTCTCGAAGAACGCACAATTGTGGTGTAAAATAACCTCCTTATTGTAAGATGAACATACAAACAGACAGCATAACGCAGGGGCCCATAAAACACACAGATGGATTTTTATTCAATTTGAAGACGTTTAAATTTATACCACTTGGTGAGTGTCACTGCTGGTGGACCAGGAGTCCCCGAAGGCACATGAAGCCAAGTTCGACCAATTTCGGTTAATCGATTCTTCAACGCATTCTAAAATTTCTGTTATCAAAATTTCTTGAAATTTCTAAAACGTGGGTCCTGTAGCATCATATCCCACCCATCCTGCTACGTCTTTCGGTGCGCTTTTTCGACGTAGTAACTTTCATATTTTTTGGCATATTACATTGTTTAGATTTGAGGATGACTGACGAGGGTTAAGTACCTAAAACATGCATGTCTGGTCCATGTTGCAAATTTATTTGTTCTGAAATTATGCTATTCAATTTGAAGACGTTTAAATTTATACCACTTGGTGAGTGTCACTGCTGGTGGATCAGTTTCTTCAACGCATTCTAAAATTTCTGTTATCAAAATTTCTTGAAATTTCTTAAACGTGGTTCCTGTAGCATCATATCCCACCCATCCTGCCACATCTTTCGGTACGCTTTTTCGACATAGTAACTTTCATTTTTTTTTTGGCATATTACATTGTTTAGATTTGAGGATTACTGACGAGGGTTAAGTACCCGAAACGTGCATGTTGCCAATTTATCTGTTCTTAAATGATGCTATTCAATTTGAAGACGTTTAAAATTGTAAATGGATACAAAAACAGAAGGCATACGAAATGCAGTCCGTGCTCTCCCGGCTGTATTTCGTATGCTCATGCATTTGAATACCCGAGGAGTCCGACTGAGATTCAGAGAGGACAGCTGGTCGGGCCTGTTTCTCTAAGGAGGTTTGGTCAGGGCTCGTCATGTAGCCCTATCGACACAGTCAAATAAAGTGCAGTTCTTAAGAATGCACTGATACAAGATTGTAGATTGGTCCACTACCAAGTGTCCGTCTGATGACAGAGGGATCATATCAACAATATAAAAGGTGTTTCTGACACAATTTCAATGGTAATTAAGGATTCCGACTATTCCGTCGGAATCCTTTCTGTTATAATATTGCAATGTCTTTTCTTTATTAAGGATTCCGACTATTCCGTCGGAATCCTTTCTGTTATTGCAATGTCTTTTCTTTATTCTTATTATTATTCTTATTATTATTATTATTATTTTTATTCTTACCCCCTCATCATTTCCAGACACTTTATTCAAAGGTCTTTTAACACAGAGCAAAAGGGATGGTACCATCAGAAAGAGCATACCAAAATCTTTTTTAACTATTTTTTGTTTGTCAATAAGCTCACCAATACCCCCGCTGGAGGTCATCAAAGGTCAAATCTTTAAACACTTATAACTCCTAAATTAACCGTACGATTTGAACGAAATTTGTTTTAAAATGTTCTTTGGGAAAATAGTAAACTTTTATACGCTTACATGCTCGATAAAATATTAACGGTTTTCGAGCTATTCCGAGTTGAAAATAGAACTTTAAATTGGCACGATGCCAATTTCTACAGTTTCTGAGATTTTGAGTTGAAACTTTGATAGTAGGTTACTTATAGGTGGTCGTTTAATGTTGACCTACTTTCAAGGTCAAATTTTCATTCTCAAGGTCACAACAAACTTTTGCCTATAGAACAAAAAGTATTTGACCTTCAGAGTTCAAACTTCGTACATATTATCATTAAACCAAGCTCTTTCACCTTGACCTTCACCCAAGGTCAAATTTTCATTCTCAAGGTCACAAGAAACTTTTGCCTATAAAACAAAGATTATTTGACCTTGTGAGTTCAAACATTACACAAATATTCCTTGCATCAATCCCTTTCACCATGACCTTGACCCAAGGTCATTTGTTCGATTTCAAGGTCACAACCGACTTTGGTTGATTAGATATTGAGCTTTGCTTAGATTAAGATCAATCTTGATGAGAATGATCATAATACTTATCTTCTATTTATGACATTGGTTCAAGGTCAAATAATCATTCTCAAAATCATAACAATCATTTACTCTTATAGAATTCACACTTTTTGTCCTATACTATTTATTCTTCACACAAGTAGTCCTTCTTGTTTGAACTTAACATAGTATAAGAAAGATAACTCTTTTATTCTTGTTCTCTGTTTCTTTTTCTTTCTTAGTAGCATTACATATCTGTATTTTCATGTTGTTGTCATTTTCTATTAACAGAAATTATCTCATTGCAAAATCATTGTGCAATTCTGTTTTGAGAAAGTTATTGTAAAGGATATTGATATTGATAGAGCATGGAGTTTAAAGCTTTCGTTAACATGAAAGGTATTTATTTATTTTTTTTTCCTTTTTTGTTGAAAATGAATAAGAGTCCCAAATAAGACATAAGCTCTTTTGACTCATTTGCTGAAGTGAATAAGGTAATGAAGCAACTATTCATTTTTCCATCTTCTTTATTCGGATTTGAACACTTCTGTTCCGAGGAAGGTCTAATAAAGGAGGAATCCGTCTGTTGCTTGCAACAGTAGCCATCTAGTTCTTATTATTATTCTTATTATTATTATTATTATTATTTTTATTCTTACCCCCTCATCATTTCCAGAGACTTTATTCAAAGGTCTTTTAACACAGAGCAAAAGGGATGGTGCCATCAGAAAGAGCATAACAAGATCTTCTTTAACTATTTTTTGTTTGTCGATAAGCTCCCCAATGCCCCCGCTAGAGGTCATCAAAGGTCAAATCTTTAAACACTTATAACTCCTAAACTAACCGTACGATTTGAACGAAATTTGTTTTAAAACGTTCTTTGGGAAAATTGTAAACTTTTATACTCTTACATGCTCGATAAAATATTTATGGTTTTCGCGCTATTCCGAGTTGAAAATGGAACTTTAAATTGGCACAGTGCCAATTTCTACAGTTTTTGAGATTTTGAGCTGAAACTTTGATAGTAGGTTACTTATAGGTAGTCATTTAATGTTGACCTACTTTCAAGGTCAAATTTTCATTCTCAAGGTCACAACAAACTTTTGCCTATAGAACAAAAACTATTTGACCTCCAGAGTTCAAACGTCATTCATATTATCGTTAAACAAAGCTCTTGCACCTTGACCTTGACCCAAGGTCAAATTCTAATTCTCAAGGTCAGAGCAAACTTTTGCCTATAGAACAAAGACTATAAGACGTTCATAGTTCAGACTTTACACATATAATGCTTGGGCCCAGCTCTTTCACCTTGACCTTGACCCAAGGTCAAATTCTCATTCTCAAGGTCACTACAAACTTAAGTCTATAAAACAAAGACTGTTTGACCTGGGGAGTTCAAACTTTACACAAATGTTCCTTGCATCAAACCCTTTCACCATGACCTTGACCCAAGGTCATTTGTTTCATTTCAAGGTCATAACAGACTTTGTTTGATTAGATATTGAGCTTTGCTCAGATTAAAATCAATCGTGATGAGAATAATCACAATACTTATTTTTCATCCAAGACATCGGTTCAAGGTCAAATAATCATTCTCAATGTCATAACAATCATTTACTCTTGTAGAATTAACACTTTTTGTCCTATACTATTTATTCTTTACACAAGTAGTCCTTCTTATTTGAACTTAACATAGTGTAAGAAAGATAACTCTTTTCTTCTTGTTCTCTGTTTCTTTTTTTTCCTAAGTAGCATTACATATCTGTACTTTCATGTTGTTGTCATTTTCTATTAATAGAAATTATCTCATTGCAAAATCATTGTGCAATTCTGTTTTGAGAAAGTAATTGTAAAGGATCTAATATTGATAGAGCATGGAATTTAAAGCTTTCGTAAAAATAAAAGGTATTTATTATTGTTTTCTTCTATTTTGTTGATAAATATAATAAGAGTCCCAAAGTAGACATAAGCTCATTCGACTCATTTGCTGAAGTGAATAAGGTACTAAAGCAACTATTTTTTTCCTTCTTCTTTTTTTCGGATTTTAACATTTCAGTTCCGAGGAAGGTCTTATAAAGGAGGAATCCGTCTGTTGCTTGCAACAGTAGCCATCTAGTTAAGGATTCCGACTTTTCCGTCGGAATCCTTTCTGTTATTGTATTGTCTTTTCTTTCTTCTTATTATTATTAAGGATTCCGACTATTCCGTCGGAATCCTTTCTGTTATTGTATTGTCTTTTCTTTATTCTTATTATTATTATTATTCTTACCCCGAACCTTTCCGGTCCCTTTACAAGAAAAGAACCGCGTCGTATGATTAAACGGAAAGTACCAGGTGAAAGAGCATATTAAGATCTCAATTTAAATTTTTTTTCTTGTCGAAAAGTTAACATATGCCCCCGCTAGAGGTCATCAAATGTCAAATCTTTAAATACTTAACTCCTAAACTAACCGTACGATTTGAACGAAATTTGTTTTATATTGTTCTTTGGGAAATTTGCAAACTTTCATACGCTTACATATTCCATAAAATATTTACGGTTTTCGCGCTCTATCGAGTTGAATGTGGAATTTTAAATTGGCACAGTGCCAATTTCTACAGCTTTCGAGATTTTGAGTTGAAACTTGGATGGTAGGTTACTTATAGGTAGTCATTTAATGTTGACCTACTTCCAAGGTCAAATTTTGATTCTCAAGGTCACAACAAACTTTTGCCTATAGAACAAAGACTATTTGACCTTCAGAGTTCAATCATCATACATATAATCGTTAAGCCAAGCTCTTTCACCTTGACCTTGACCCAAGGTCAAATTTTGATTCTCAAGGTCACAACATTATTTTGCCTATAGGAAAAAGACAATTTGACCTTGAGAATTCAAACTTGGCGCAAATATTCCTTACATCAAGTCCTTTCACATTGACCTTGACCCAAGGTCATTTGTTCGATTTCAAGGTCACAACAATCTTTTGTTGATAAAAAAAATTGAGCTTTGATTAGACGAAGAGGAATCTTGATGAAAATAAACACAAATGCTTATCTCTTATCCATGACCTTGGTTCAAGGTCAAATAAATGTTTTCAAGGTCATAACAAATATTTACTCTTGTAGAATGCACAGGATTGTCCTGAACTATTTATTCTTCACACAAGTAGTACTTCTTATTTGAACTTTACATAGTAAGATAGACAACTCTTTTATTCTTGTTCTCTATTTCCTTTTTTTTTGTCTTAGTAGCATTACTTGTCTGTGCTGTTGTCATTTTCTAATTATAGAAATTTTCTCATTGCTAACTCATTGTGCAATTCTTTTTGGGATAGTAATTTAATGGATTCAAAATGGATATAATTGATCAAGGAGTTTAAAGCTTTCCTAAACTTGAAAGGTATTTATCATCTTTTACTTCTATTTTACCGATAGATAAATAAGAGTCCCAAGTTAGACATAAGCTCTTTTGACTCATTTGCTGAAGTGAATAAGGTACTAAAGCAACTATTTTTTTTCCCATCTTCGTTATTCGGATTTATACACTTCAGTTCTGAGGAAGGTCTAATATAGGAGGAATCCGTCTGTTGCTTGCAACAGTAGCCATCTAGTTCTTATTATTATTCTTACCTCCTCATCGTTCCAGTCACTTTACAAACAAGTTCCGCATCATGTGATAAAATGAATAGTACCATGTGAAAGAACATACAAAGATCTCAATTGAAATTTTTTTTGTTGTCGAAAAGTTCACATATGCCCCCGCTAGAGGTCACCAAAGGTCAAATCTTTAAACTCTTGTAACTCCTAAACAAACCGTACGATTTGAACGAAATTTGTTTTAAAATGTTCTTTGGGAAATTTGCAAACTTTTTTACACTTACATGCTCGATAAAATATTTACGGTTTTCGCGCTATATCGAGTTAAAAATGGAACTTTAAATTGGCACAGTGCCAATTTCTACATTTTTCGAGATATTGAGTTGAAACTTGGATGGTAGGTTACTTATAGGTAGACATTAAATGCTGACCTACTTTCAAGGTCAAATTTGTATTCTCAAGGTCACAACAAATTTTGGCCTATAGAACAAAGACTACTTGACCTTCAGAGTTCAAACTTCATACATACTATTGTTTAGCCAAGCTCTTTCGCCTTGACCTTGACTCAAGGTCAAATGTTGATTCGCAAGGTCACAACAAACTTTTGCCTATAGAATAAAGACTATTTGACCTTCAGAGTTCAAACTTCATACATATTATTGTTAAGCCACGCTCTTTCACATTGACTTTGACCTAAGGTCAAATTTTGATTCTCAAGGTCATAACAAACTTTTGCCTATAGAACAAAGACTATTTGACCTTAAGAGTTCAAACTTAACACAAATATTCCTTGCATCAAGCCCTTTTACCTTGACCTTGACCCAAGGTCATTTGTTCGATTTCAATGTCACAACATACTTTGGTTGATAAAATATTGAACTTTGATCAGATTAAGATCAATCTTGAAAAGAATTACCTCAGATACTTTTCTTTTTTCCGTGACCTTTATTCACGGTCAAATGATCATTCTCAGGGTCATAACAAACTTACTCTTGTAAAATTAGCTGTTTTTGTCCTACGCTATTTATTCTTCACGCAAGTAGTCTTTCTTATTTGAACATAACATAGTATAAGAAACATAACTCTTTTACTCTTGGTCTCTGTTTTTTTTTTTTTTTCTTAGTAGCATTACTTGGCTGTGTTTTGATTCTATTGTCATTTTCTATTTATAGAAATGCTCTCATTGCAAAATCATTGTGCAATTCTGTTTTGAGATAGTAATATTAAAGGATTTAGAATTGATAGATCATGGAGTATAAAGCTTTCGTAAACATGAAAGGTATTTATTATCTTTTTGTTCTGTTTTGTTGATAAATAAATGAGAGTCCCAAATTAGACTAAAGCTCTTGAGACTCATTTGCTGAAGAGAATAAGGTACAAAAGCAACTATTCATTTTTCCATCTTCTTTATTCGGATTTTAACACTTCAGTTCCAAGGAAGGTCTAATAAAGGAGGAATCCGTCTGTTGCTTGCAACAGTAGCCATCTAGTTCTCTCTACCTTTGATCTTTCTTATTTTTTTCATTATGTCACCATAAAATGCAGGTTGTGAAATGCCCAAAGTAATTTACTCTGTTGCTTGTATGGATCCGAATTTCAAAAGAAGTTGACTATTATATAAAAGTTTCTTCGTAATTTGTATTGCTACTATGAAAATCCAAAACATCAGCACATGCTCTTACATACTGGATGAGTTGCGAAAGGTAGATTTATGCATCGAATTATGATTAAACAACTATGAGCTTATAGTTTATTTCACTTTCATTAACGTATGTATTTGGACATTTACAGATATTCAACAAATATGCTTTCCCACCACAATGATCTAGAATACCAGAAAGCCTCTGACATGGATTATTCAATGAGAGAAACACCAACAAGGGAGGAAATTCAGAATACTATGGAGGAAGACAACAAGGATGTCAATAAAATGATCCTGGCAGCAAAGAACGGTAGATGGCACGAGGTCTACCAAGTTATAGGTACACCCGAGAACCCCCAAAAGGACTTCCTTATTAACAGCATACCAGAGAATCGTAGATGGAGCATTCTTATGCAAGCTGTATGGTGGAAAAACCAGAGGGCATTAGCCACGATTTTGCGATTTCCAGCCTGCGATATTAGCACAAAAGCAAAAGAAGGATTTTCCGAGATTGGACCCGATGGTGGAAAAACTGCTCTGGAAATAGCACAATGTTTTGGCCACAAAAACTTGGGCAATGTTTTGCTAACGAGAAAAGAAAGCGACAGTGATAAGGAACTAGACACCTTCCAACCTCATATTTCAGGCCATTACAATGAATTTCTTGGATTGATTCGCATAACATTGGGATCGTACAAGAGGGCATTCTATCCAAGTAGGGCGGATCCTTCCAAATCCCTCATAACCATACTGAATGAGATTTTCAGAGATATGGAGTCATCTGAAACTCGATGGAAAGCGGTAAGGGATAAGATATGCGAATCTGTTTATACAGTTTGTGATATGACCCACGGGAGACTTAAGGCCTGTACTACACGCGAACAATTTTACGAGGCAATCATCAATGCTTACACCATCGAAGAAAATTTCCTGTACGACATTCTGAATACCGCTCTTCGGAGACAACGTCGGGAAGGATACAGACCAACTGCTGTAGACCTTGCTATAGGCCCCTACGTAGTTGTTTATCAGACTTTGCTACTCTTCTGGTCTAAGATTACAAAAGAAAGTGCCACTACATACCGGAAGATGTTAGTCAGTCAGAAAGATATCGACAAGTATGTTGTGGGCACAAAGTTCGTATGGTTGTCGTTTGTCTCTTCGTCCGTAGAATACAGGAAGGCTATCCCGTTTCCAACATGTGCCCCATCTGGAGATAAGACTATCATTTTTACTATCAACAACACCACCAACTCACCATGGCAACCGAAAAACATTGAGAAGTACGCCCAGTATATGGAGAGGGAAAGGGTGTATCCAGCTGGTGCCAAATTCCTGATTACGAAGAGGAGAACGGCAAGTAATGGTGACATTCACGTAACCATGAACTTGCTCTCCGAATAAGGAATACAGTACTTCAAAACTCTCAGATCAGTGCATGGAATACATGTACATAAGACATCGATTTTTTAAAAGATACATTTATATCTACCAAACAGGAGTTTGTAAAATCTTATAGTATGATTCAAATAGTTAAATTTGTTATATGAATAGATGTCTAGAGCAGAACTTAAGAACACATATATATTCCATATTTGATAACCATAAGAGGCATATGATTGTTGAAATTATTATCTGTTGAACCAATACATTGTTTATCTATATCCATAGGTACATGCCAGATATTTTCAAAAAGTATATTGTAAAATTTGGGATTTAGGGACTAAACCATTGGTTATCTCATATTATATTTACGGATTTAACGGGAGCCCAGATGAGATAAAGAAAATCATGACGACAATCTCAACAGAGCTCACAACAGAGCACCAAATTGAGCATTGACGGACCCCTAGCAAGCTAGAGGTGGGAGGAAGTGTCCGGGAGGGGTAAGCATCCCCTGTTTGGCTTGCCGCATCCGTCAAAATGAAAACAATATCTACAAAACATGCACTGTCTGAGATGCTTCACTTTGGCTTTCGCTAAAAGGAAGGACATCATTATTAAAATATATCAAATATTCTATAAGAAGAGGGAAATCTTAACATGACCAAAGACCTAATATCTATACAAAAGAGCCAGCTAATGACACAGTTAAGCATTGAGGAGGATGCTATTGCGGTTTTGATTATTTTGATATTAAAAGCAATGAATGTTCTGAGCTGTGTATTGAAGATTTCTCCATCTTTATCATCAATATTTTCTCTGAAGGAAATTCGGAAGAAATGTCCAGATTATGTATCAATGATATTATGTCTTTGAACTTCGTTGTTCTATAATTAATATACAGGTAGCAATATTATTCTGTGAAATTTATTCTGTTTATCTTTATTGTATGTTTCGTGTTATCGATGTCATTATATATATTTATTAGAATATTTAATATTCAAACTTGACTTGAGTTAAAAATTACTCGGTTGATCGTTTCTTCAACACATTCGGAAATTTCTGTTGTCAAAATTTCAAATTTTCATAAACGTGGGTCCTGTGGCATCATATCCCACCCATCCGTCTACGTCTTTCGGTACATTCTTGGACATAACTTTCATACTCTTTGGCCATATAACATTGTTTGGATTGAGGATCACCGACGAAAACTGCAAATGTATTTGTTCTTAAATGATGCTATTAGATTTGAAGACGTTAAACATTTGTATCACTTGTGAGTGTCACTGCTGGTGGACCAGGAGTCCCGAGGGCACGTGACACCTAGTCCCACCTCAAGCTTGCTATGGGTCCGTCGATGCTCAGTTTGGTGCTCTATTGTGAGTGCTGTTGAGATTATCGTCAGGATCTTCATTAACTCATTTGTGTCACACTTATGCCCTTTGTCGTGTGGACCTCGTAAAAAAGTTCCCCGTAAGGGGTTTGACAGTAAGTGTTTTGAATATTTTCCCTGACATGGTCGCCATAGCACTTTCTATATAGAAATGCTTTTTATATTTTTTCATTTTCGTGCATGATTGTCGACAGCGGGTGCGGCTAGCCAATAGAGAAATGCTTACCCCTCCCTGGCACCTGGTCCCACCTCTAGCTTGCTAGGGATCCGTCGATGCTCAATTTGGTACGCTATTGTGAGTACTGTTGAGATTGTCGTTAGGATCTTCTTTAACTCGTGTAGCCAAGTTCGATCAACTTCGGTTGATCTTTTCTTCAATGTATTCGAAAATTTCTGGTACTAGTATCACAATTTCTAGAAATTTCTAAAACGTGGGTCCTGTAGCAACATAACCCAACCCTTCTGATACTTCTTTCGGCACATTTTTGGACAAAATAATTTTCACACTCTTTGGTCTTATTACATTGTAATTTATTATATTATAAATTTCCTGAAATATATTATGAATTTCCTGTCATCAAATTAGTTCTAAATTTCTAAAACGAAGGGTTTCTCCCTCATTGCATAGCTCTGTCCTTAGCTGGGTTTGGGCATAATTTTTTTCGGTCATGCTTAGAATGAAGCTCTTTGTGCCTACCCTCCAACGACTTTTGGCCATATTTTTCACTTAAATACGCTTCTGAATAAACCCTACACAAAATTTTGAGCCGCTCATTTTGGCAAGAGGAAATTAAAGCTCTGTATTGTAGATTGCGCCAGGAAAATTCACTTTGGCTTTATTTAAACTGTTTGGCATGAAGTACAACTGACGAGGATTAAAATACCCGAAACACGTGTCTAGTACAACAAAATTTGTACTATAGAACATGTATTTCAATATTGACAATTGTTTAGATTGAAGATCACCGACGAGGGTTATGTACCAAAAAAAAATCAACAAAAAACGCGCATGTCTATGAATTTGAAGACGTTTAACATTTTTACCACTTGGTGAGTGTCACTTCTGGTGGACCAGGAGTCCCCGAGGGCACATGTAGCCAATGAGTTAAAGAAGATCCTGACGATAATCTCAACAGCACTCACAATAGAGCACAACATTAAACATCTACGGACCCCTAGCAAGCTAGAGGTGAGACCAGGCGGCCGTTTTACGAAGGCTCGACTTTGGTCGTAAGTCGTAAGTTTGGTCGTAAGTCACATTTTACGACTTACGAGCGTTTTACAAAAAGTTACGACTTACGACCAAAATCGGTCGAAAACTTACGACCGCCGAGGGGCGACCCTAAGTCGTAAGTCGCAAGTCGTAAGCCTCAAATTATCATTGTTGCCATAGAAAATAAGGAAGGGAATCCAATGTGACCGTCTTTGTACTATTGCGATGTGACGTTTTAATGAGATTCTTTCAAATTAATGTTATAATATTGTTTTTTAGGTATGTCGTCTTCAAAATCTTATCTGACCGCTGATGTTATTATTTTCATTTACGACTTATTGTTTAGAGTTTTGTTTTGTTTTTTTTTGTTGTTGTTTTTTTTAGACAGACTCGCGCGCTATAATTTGGCGCGCGCTATAATTTGGCGCCCATGACAATTTATGAAATTCTAGTACATGTATCCCCGTGTCTCTATTTTGCTCGTCATTGGTTAAATATGAGATATCTTTTTATTTTATAATCTTTTATCGTAAATATTTGAAAAAAAGTTACTGTCCTATAAAACGACCATAAACTTGTCCGTACATTGCGTTTTTAGCGCAAGTGTGACGTTTTTTGTACTACGACGAGTAAATTTTACGGCACTTGCTTATATCTGGGGGAACAGTATTGGTGACAGAATACTTGTATCATGATTGTATTCATTTCTCCTAAATAAACTCAGAAGATTTTTATGGCTATGGACGATTTTAAAACGGCCCATTAATGTTATTACAAACAAACATAATCTGTACGAAAGAAGTTAAAATACATTTCTTCGTCGTATTTTTGTTTCCTAAAGAAGAATACACCCCCGAATGAAGTTTCGTTTGACGGGCTCCGCCTAAAAACCACCACATTCAGGATTTTCTTTTAGGAACTTAAAAATTATTAAGGGGGGGGGCAGGGGTCTGAAACACACCCCCTTGAGATTTTTGGAGAGGGGGTCCAACATAGGCCTACTTCCAACCGAAAGGGGTCTAATAAATGCATAAAATTACATTTAAAACATAAAATTTCGCTTCGCTCTCCCTTAACAAATACACAATTATTTTTTTTTCTGCATAATGCCTTAAAGATAGTGTCCCTGAAAATATTTTTTTATTGAAAACGTAAAATTTATTCCAAAGGGTTTAGATGAAGGAAAAAAGGAGCCATTAAAAGTTTTATTTGAAAATATGCAGTAACGACCTTAATTTGGTCGATTTTTTATTAATCAAATCTCCATATACCTCTACTGCAAAAAAGCAATATATTGTAGGTGGCGCTAGTGGAATGAATTAGAGCTGCGCACCTCAAATCCAAAATTACGTTACTGCGAATATATGCGTTAGATTCGCCTGAAAATGAGAATTTGTACAAATGAGAATGTGTACTCTCATATGGAAATAAAGATTTTGCATTCCAAAATTTTGTAAAACTAATTAATTTTCAGGGACACCGTCCCTTTAAGTATTTTCAATTTTTTTATACTAAATATATCTTAATGTCATGGGTCTCAGGATCTCATATTTTCAATAGCCCCTTCATATGATGTCATCTGTTCCATCTTTTGCAAGATTTTATCATTATATTTATATTACATACGAGATATGCAACCCCTCTCAAATCAATCCTTAGTGCACAAATTGCCCAAACCCCTCCCCGTGATTTGCGCTGAAAAATATCTACATGGCGAGTGGACATCCTAAAATTTTGGACCCCCTCTGAACAAAAAATATTAATAAAGCGAAATGCGTTACATGTACATGTATGAAAGACGCAATGCCACTGTATAAAATGTTTGAATACCAATTTTCTTACGAAATTCGTTGACAAATACTCAAATTTTCGTTTCAGCTCTAAAATCATTATATGATTATCCGTTTAAATACCTTCTTATATAGTTTCAGAATTTTTTAAACAAAACGGAAGGAAATCTGTGAGTTTCATTTCCCGCGGACTTTGTGGTCAATTACGTCCTTCATTAACGGGAGAGTTACTTTACGACTTACGACCAAATCTGCGACTTGCGACTTACGACTTACGCTTACGACCTCTTTTGTAAAACGGTCCTAAGAAAAGTCGTAAGTTATTAAAGTTACGACTTAGGACTTACGACTTACGATTTCACCCGCCGTCGATGTTTATGAAGCATGGAAATGAAAATATAAAAACTTCATGCACTGTCTGACGTTATGTCTATATAGAAAGTGCTATGGCGACAATGTCAGGAAAGTATAATCAAAACACTTACTGTCAAACCCCTCGCGGGGAACTTTTTTACGAGCTCCACACGGCAAAGGGCATAAGTGTGACACAAATAAGTTAAAGAAGATCCTGACGATAATCTCAACAGCATCCACAATAGAGCACTATGTTGAGCATCGACGGACCCCTAGCAAGCTAGAGGTGGGATCAGGTGCCCGGGAGGAGTGAGCATCCCCTGTTGGCTAGCCGCACCCGCCGTCGATGTTTATGAAGCATGGAAATGAAAATATATAAAATTTATGCACTGTCTGACGTTATGTCTGTATAGAAAGTGCTATGGCGACAATGTCAGGAAAGTATAATCAAAACACTTACTGTCAAACCCCTCGCGGGGAACTTTTTTACGAGCTCCACACGGCAAAGGACATAAGTGTGACACAAATGAGTTAAAGAAGATCCTGACGATAATCTCAACAGCACTCACAATAGAACACAACATTAATTATTGACGGACCCCTAGCAAGCTAGAGGTGGGACCAGGTGCCCGGGAGGAGTGAGCATCCCCTGTTGGCTAGCCGCACCCGCCGTCGATGTTTATGAAGCATTGAAATGAAAATATATAAAATTAATGCACTGTCTGACGTTATGTCTGTATAGAAAGTGCTATGGCGACAATGTCAGGGAAGTATATACCAAAACACTTACTGTCAAACCCCTCGCGGGGAACTTTTTTACGAGCTCCACACGGCAAAGGGCATAAGTGTGACACAAATGAGGTAAAGAAGATCCTGACGATAATCTCAACAGCACTCACAAGTTCGATCAATTTCGGTTAGTCGTTTCTTCAAACGCATTCGAAAATTTCTCTTAACAAATTTTTCTTAAATTTCTGAAACCTGGGTCCTGTAGCATCATATCCCAGCCATCTTAATTGCTATGTCTTTCGGAATATTTTGAACATAATTTTCACAGATTTTGGCCATATTTCATTGTTAAGATTGAGGATCACTGACGAGGGTTAAATACTCGAAACGTGCATGTCTGGTTCATGCTGTAAATTAATCTGCTTTTAAATGATGCTTATGAATTTTTAAACTTCGGTTGATCGTCTGTTTCTTCATCGCATTCAAAATTTTCTGGTACATAAATTCTTGAAATTTCTAAAACGTGGGTCCTGTAGCATCATATCCCATCCATCCTGCTACATCTTCGGTACATTTTTTGACATAATAATTTTCACCCTCTTTGGCCATATTACATTGATTAGATTGAGGATCACTGACAAGGGTTGAGTACCCGAAACGTGCATGTCTGATCCATGCTGCAAATTTATCCGTTTATAAATGATGCTATTGAATTTGAAGACGTTTAACATTTGAAGACGTTTAACATTTGAAGACGTTTCACAATTGAAGTCGTCTTGCTTCTCATAGAGTGAGATGTCCATGTGACCGTCAGTTTCGTAGAACAACATTATGTTCAAATAGGATGCTGAATTATTTGTCTCTGTAGTTTCTTTGATTTCAAGCTCCGAAGAATAGATTCTGCTGAGGTAATCCGCGAATTTTGGATTATTGATGGACAACACATCGTTTATGTATCTGTAAGTGAAGTTGAAGTCAGAAGCAGTCAGAAGCTAAGTATCTTTTCCCTTCAGAGACCAAAAATTGAATAAATTCTGCTTCGTACGAGTAAAGAAAATGTCGGGAAGGAATGGGGCACAATTCAGAATCGGACTTTTCTTTTACAAAGTAGGTTTTGTCATAGTAAACGGCAATAAATTTGTAAGCTAGCTCTAGGTGGGACCAGATGCCCGGGAGGAGTAAGCATCTCCTGTTGGCTAGCCACACCCGCCGTCGATGTTCATGCACGAAAAATGAAAACAATGTTTGCATTACACGCACTGTCTGAGGTCATGTCTATATAGAAAGTGCAATGGCGACTATTGTCAGGAGAAATTTTCAAAACACTGTTAAATTATGCAATTGAATTTGAGGACGTTTGACATTTGTTTAAATCGCCAGAATATGAAGCATTGGGATTAGTATTATTTGAAGTTTCATAGCCTTCATTTTGTTACCCAATACATAAAAAGAAAGGAATATCGGTATTTTATACTGCATAAGACCCCTTACAAATTTTGATACATTGCTTTGTTTTTAAAAAGTATAAAAATGTTATTTAACCACAAGAATTGACTCTAAACAAGGCAATGAGACCAATGGGCAAGTCCTGCTTCTTGAGAATTTGCAACGTCTGAATACCTATATAAACCAGCTGGTCATATTGTTACAGGTGATTTTTCACTTGGTACCTGTTTTTGAAAAGTAGAAAGATGTTATTTATCAACGAAAATTGACTCTAAACAAGGCAAACGTAACAAACACAGAAACACCATTTTTGGACCTAAATATCAAAATTGTTAATAGAAAGATTCATACAAGTGTGTATGACAAAAGAGATGATTTTTGATTGAACGTACTAAATTTTCCCTGGCTTGACGGTGATGTTCCTAGATTACCGTCATACGGTATCTACATTTCACAGTTCATCCGGTATACCAGCGCATACATGTACTGATGGAGTTTTTTGTCTTTCGTGGTAGAAATTTACTAATACGAAGAAACTTTATGTTCAAAGTTTCACAAACTAAGAAAGACTTTCTGGAAATTTTACAAAAGTTATTGTCAACTTCTTTTGAAATTCGGACCCATACAAATAACATAGTATATTACTTTGGGTGTTTCACAACCTGCATTTTATGGTGACATAATTAACAAAATAAGAAGGATCAAAGGCAGACAAAATTGCCATCGAAATTGTATTAGAATCATCAAACGCATTTTATACCGTGGATGTCCTTTTGTCACCGGACGAACATTTGGCTTTGTACTGGATCGATCTACAGCCATGTACCGGCGCATTCTTAAGAATTGCACTCTGACTGACTGTGGCGAAAGGATTCCATGACGGGTCCTGTTCAATCTCTCTAGAGAGGACAGGGCCTCGACCACCTGACCTCTCTGAATGTTAGTCGGACTCCTGGGGTGATCACAAGCATGAGCACCGACTGTATTTCGTATGCCTTCTATTTTTTATATCTATTTATATATCCATCTGTGTGTTTCATTGGCCCCTGCGTCATGCTGTCATCTAACAGTGAGGAGGTTATTTAACCCCACAATTGTGCGTTCATCGAGATCTCCGGGTAATCGGAAGAGTGGGAGGGTTTCGTAATCCGATAACCAGACTGTCTGTTACTGGCGTGGCAAAGTCGGCACCGATTGTTCATTGGTCTCGTTCGTTTATGTGTAGTCATTTATCCATGCCAAGAAATTCTGTCCAAATCTGCCGGTCGTCCCGATACGGTAGATTATTACAGCAGCTGGTATCATAATAGATAATAATTTATAACGGTTTACTCTGTAGAAACTAAACCGCTAAGGATTTCTTGGCATGTCGGGAACAAGATTTCAATAGCGACTATGTTAATTTTGCCGTGTACCCGAAGGTATACTACAGGTAGTAATTATTTCGAACGAGTCGCTTCCCTTCTGAGGCCACCCAAGTTTGACAAGGAGTAAAAGATAGCGCTTCTGTGATTGGATAATATTCATTAATACAGATATGAAAGAAAAGTACTGATTGTAGACTTACATTGCATGTATAGCATATATGTCGAAATGCTGGAACCAGCGCACCCCCCCCCCCCCCTTTCCCGAGTCCTGGCTAATTTTTTTTATGTATTCATTTTGATGAAAATGATTTTTTTTAATATGATTGTCATTTTTAAGCTTCATGCTGAGCTTATACCGTAAACGCAGAGAAAAACGCGGGATTGTAAAATTAGGGGGGGGGGCGTTTTTGATTTACTGCGAATCGTTATATCGATATATCCTTGCTTTTTTCATCTGATAAAGTCTGTTAATGATCACTGACAAAGAGCAAGGAAAAGAATTTCAATACAAAACCAGAAATTTCTTTTTCTGATTGATTTTACGCAATTTTTACAGATTGTTTTATCCCTCTATGACCTCACGGAAAAAATCATATAAATTCTAAAAATACAGCATGAAGTTTTTACTTGTAAAATATCACTAGATCAAAGTTGAAAGAAGACAACACAATTTATTTTATGTAAATATCTTTATTTGGACGAGAACAGGAAAGTTTTGAAAATGCAATGAATTTTGCTAGTTATTGCGTGCTTAGAAATAGCCGATGTTTCTATGTAATTTGGTGTCTTTGTACCTATTGCGTTTCTTTCTATGCGTGTCTGCTCTGTGTTTTTGCATTGGTGTACACTGTATAGGGGTTTTGCTGTGGATGCTGCAAACGAGTGTTGTTGGAGATCCCCTCCTTTCTTTTAAAAATGTCTTCAAATTCTATAGCATTACTTAAGAACAGATGACATACACGTTTCGGGTACTTAACCCTCGTCAGTGATCCTCATTCTTAACCATGTAATATGGCCAAAGAGTACTTAACCCTCGTCAGTGATCCTCATTCTTAACCATGTAATATGGCCAAAGAGTGTGAAAGTTATTACGTCAAAAATGTACAGAAATACGCAGCAGGATTGGTGGGATATGATGCTACACAATCCACCTTTTAGAATTTCTATGAAATTTTGATAACAGAAATTTTCGAATACGTTGAAGAAACGGCCAACCGAAGTTGATCGATCTTGGCTACGTGTACCCTCGGGGACTCCTGGTCCACCAGCAGTGACACTCACAAAGTGGTACAAATGTTAAACGTCTTCAAATTCAATAATCATTGAAAACAACATAAGCTCACACCACTCTCTAAGCAGGATACGTTTGTCACAAGCCCCATACTTTTTGTATCCATTTACTCGATGTGTTCAACTGTTGCAGGTGTCGGGGATCTCCCTATTTTATATGGCATTGTGAGTTCTGATTACCGGCAGTCATGACTGCCGGTATACTGTAATCAATCGTGACATACTTGCAAGGATAAAATAACTCTTGGCAATATGATTGGTGGACAACTACAAAATATGCAAATATTCGTCAAGGTTATTCAGAACCTGTGCATAAGATACATTCATCAGGTCGGCTGAAGAGTCTAGATGACTTGACAAATGAAAGTCATATCGTATCAGTGCATTTACTTCCGAAAGATGCGTCGAAAAGTCTTTGTACCGATACGTCTTACAACAATCACAGATCCTCGGAAATTTCCGTAAAGCCCGGAAATGTACGATTGGTCTAACAAGAATGAAAATAGTTAATTCCATTTTTTTCTTACTAGAATTTTACAACATTCAATGTCAGCTAAATGCCGGTAAGCTTTTTGTAAAAGCTAATACTTGTTTTGACTTTGTGCTTAGCTTTTACTCACTGTCACAGGGCACATGCGTCTTATGCACTGGTAGATTATCCACACCCTGTCATGACCACAGGCGATACCGATTCGCATGTATCATTAATTTACACAGTTCATGTTGAATTTGTACATTTTATGTGAAGACAACGTTCAATTCAAGAAACTGTTTTACCCATTATGACCATGAGACGAAAATTAATTGATAATAGTTAGAAACGCGTCTTTTACAAATCTAACTTAAAAAATTTAAGAGGGCGCTACTGAAATTATTTTTGGTGGCTCCGCTGGAAGCATCACTGATGAGAATTTAATATTCGAAACACGTGTCTGGTGCATGGAAATCGGTTTGGAATTTTCTTCAAGAAGGTATAGAGTTGGAACCCTTCGAGATTATCTTATTGCTGTAAGCGGTGATGTTCATTCCAGGAGTGAACTGGAGTAAATGTATTCATTATTGCTTCCATATTATCATTTTTGCCCAGTCAGCAATGTATCGAATTTAACATGGAGACTTATGAAGCTTGTTAAGACAAATGTTAAACGTCTTTAAATTCAATAGCACCAATTAGGAACAGATAAATTTGCAGCATGGACCAGTCATGCATTTTTCGGGTTAACATAGCATGGGAATCTGATTTAGAGTCGATGCTGTATTAAAATATGAGACATGGTTTCATCATGTTCATTGCTTTTGATATATTTTTTTCGTAAGTCGTAAGTAACATTTCAATATTTGCACATAATGATATAATTATGTAAACAAAATATTGCCTGAACGAACAAAACGTATTGAGTATAACACAATGTGTCATTCCGTGAGAAAAAAAGGGGATACTAGTTCAGGAAAAAGACATCAATTAATAAAATCATTGAATCAATTACATTTAAATTCTCATTTCCAATTAGATATTATCCTGAGAATATGAACCCCATTAATTATATCTTGAATAGTTTCGATAGTAAATGTCACTTTGTATATCACATAAAAAAGTTCACATTTGATATATCATATGACAAACTAAATTTAGATGGGCGTGGAAAAAATCAGGTCACATTTCAATATGATTGAAATACCCGATATCATTACATTGTGTAGATAAACATTTTCTCAAACCGGATGTAGTTGCATACTTGATATCGATAACACACTCCTATCTGCTAATCATGTGGTAATGATAACAAGAAAACAAAACTGACTTCCGAGAAGATTGATTTTACATTTTGAAAAAATGAATGTTAAACTCTGCTGTCTAAGGCATGGTCCATTTGATATTCAGGGGGGGGGGGGGCTTGGGTTTTTTGTCGGAGCAAGATTATTTTTTTCGCCCCGGACCGGAGCAAAAATTTTTTTCTCTGGCAAAGTTGGAGCAAGGAAATTTTTTTAAGTGATGCGCATACATGTATTAATAATGTTTGTGTTTTATCAATAGAAATTATTCATATCTTTACTGAAAACTCTAAATATTAATATATTAGTTTATTTTTATGCAAGTATTCAATTCACTTTTAAACAGAGAGATAAAAGATTTTTACAATACAATTCTCAATATTTGATATAAGGTACATGTATATAACATGTATAAGAGGGTCTGAGGGGAAGGTCTCCTAGACAATTTTTTAAATGTTACTATGAATTGTAAATTGGTGAATAACTGAAGTTCTCCTTCCAAGCTTACAAGAACATGACTCTATTGGATATATGCAACATGTATTAACAGCAATACATAAATATTGATAATATATTCAAGCTTTTAAGGAAGCCCTTTTTCATTCACAACATGTATAACTTTTGATATCTTCAAATATTTGAACTTAAAATGCTATTAGTGAATAATGTTTTGATAGAAAACTATGGCGAGCGAAGCGAGCCAAAAAGTTTTGATACAATTTTGAAAACTGCGGCGAGCGAAGCGAGCCGGAAATTTTCAAGAATTTTAGCGAAATTTTATGGTAATTCTTCATATTCAGATTATTTGTAAGAGCAAGATTATTTTTTTCTTTCACACCATAAGCACATTAATTTTTTTCATCAAAATTGAGAGCAAAATTATTTTTTTCGAAAAAAACCCAAGCCCCCCCCAGAATATCAAATGGACCGTGCCTAACAGACCCAATGATAATTAATTTATCTGTTCGTGTTTAGATAGATATCAAGATGTAGTACTTCATGTAAAGCCTGTACGAATAATAAGCAGAAGATATCAAAGATGACCGGATTGAGGAGATTACAACATGACAATCACACACACACCCCAAAAATATTATGATAAAAATGAAATAGTGGTCCATGACAAATATGAAAAAAAATACATATCCCTATCAAGAAGTACAAAATCGTTAATCGAAAAATCATCTAACCAAGGGCATACAAAACCAGGATAAATCAAAACTGAGGCTAAGGTACAGAAATAAAAAAAAATCTACCATAAGAAGAGAAGTGAACAACCTGCGAAGGAGTTAAGTGAGATCAGGTGCCCAGGAAGAGTGAGCATCTCCTGCTTGCATGCAACGTCCGCCATTTCAATTGGGTAGAAAGGTCACAATCGGTAAATCCCACAATTCAGTAGAAATTAAGGTCACAATCGGTAACTCCCACAAAGGAAGAACAAAGTATAAATTGGTATGTCATGACATAAAAGGTCTACGTCAGAATATCATTTATGACTCTGGACAAGGGGACGTCATAGTGTGCTACCATTATCCCATAACGACCATAGAACTGCCTAAATGACGATGTTAGTCAGTCACAAATGTATCCTTGACTGAGAAGCTTAACTGAAAGCCGTCTAGCTCTTAGAACACAATCTGAGTAATTCGAGCTTGCCCGAGCATAACGTATTAATTGAGAAATGAAAACGCCATATGTGGTGAGGACGGGATGTTGCTACTCAGATAGGGAAAATTTGTGATATTGATATTGAAGTTTGTCATAGAGTGAGGTGTTCATATTACCATGAGCGTCAAAAGACAACATGATATCAAAATAGGACGCTGATTTATTGGTCTCTGTCACTTCAGTTCAACGGGATAAATTGCGAAAAGGTAATTTGCAAATTGGATTATTGATGGACAGTAGATCTTCAATATATCTGTACGTGAAGTTGAAGATAAGAGCTAACTGTTTTTTGCCCTCAAAGATCATTTATTGATCCATTTCTATTTTTCATGGTCTTTAAAGAAGACTAATCTCTTCTTGTCTGCAAAGTATTTCCTTCTATACCGAGTTGTAATAACGAAAGATACGAATTGGAAGAAACCTTGGACAATATGCAATAGCGAGTGCAATAATTAAGGCAACTATGAAAATGCTTTCAATCAAAAACAATGACATTTCTAATAATAAATGAACATCGAGGAAATACTTATCATTTAAGTAAACAAATATTATACCTGCTGTATACAAAAACATTTTCGAAGCCAAATTAAAATACTGATTTTCCAGAAGTTTAAAAAAATACGATTTTGGTATGACAAGTGACCTGCAGTTGACAAAACAATAGGTATATTTACTTTTATCTAATGCTTCTGTGCCATGTGGTAATAAATGCTCTTTCGATAAGCTTTGAAACCAATCACTACATTTAGAGGTCAATGGTCAATACAGTTCCATCCATTAAAAAAATATTCATTCCTTTCAAGGGGGAGGGAAGCGGATATGAGAAATATACAATTTAGATTTAAAATGATTTGCTTTATGTTATCTCTGATACATGTTACCTTTTACCTTTTTAAGCGGTATTGACATTTTCAAACTATTTAAAGTTCACTCCAGTCTTACCTAGTTTATTTAATGATTACGTGGAAATTTCATTGGTTGCTATCACTTCCCACGAAATCGGGTGCATATAAAGGTACCTGTATCTAAATTTAAATCAATTATGATGCAGCACTTGTATTGACGGGTGTGCATGTGGATTTAGTTATATCAAAGGAAATTCGGAATACATGCAATTTGAAAAATGAAAAAGGCTATAAAGTGTGCTGTTGTTGGAAACGGAATGGTTGGCAAAACGAGCCTAGCCAAATTGATAACCATGGGAAAACATCCTGAAAAGTATGAAGCCACGGTTTTTGATCAGTACGAAGGGTGTGTGTCACATGCTGGGAAACAATACAAGTTGAACGTCTTCGACACAACTGGAGAGGTTAGTGTGAATACATTCATGTTTTACTTCAATATATTTTAAATTTGTTTTCAAACAATCTGCATTATTCAAGCCTGATTAGAATTGAAACAAATAATAAATTAATTACATTCAATATATTGATTGATAATATTTTATTAATCGTTATGAGATTAAGACATTTTAAACGACAAAGAGATGACTTTATTTTTAAAATAATATTTTTTTTATAATTAAGATTGCATAGTTAAGCACTTTTAGCCTGTTGTCTACATGAATGTCGTTTTATTTTTTCAGCATGATCACAAAGACCTGAGGTGTTTTTGCTACAGAGGTAGTGATGTATTTATCGTCTGCTACTCGGCTATTGATAGAGACTCGTATGAAAGCATCAAAGACTTTTGGATTCCGGAAATCCGCTTTCTTTGTCGACCGAAAACACCTATCATTTTAGTTGCAACACAAACTGACGCAAACTGTGAATATGACTCTAAAATTTCAACGAAAGAAGGAGTTGCGTTGGCTGAGGAAATCGGGGCTGACCATTTTGCTGAATGCTCCAGTAGCTCATGCTTAGGAATCCATTTAGTGATTGAAAAAACAATATCATCTGTTTTGAAAAAAAGACAACAGACTGGATATCTGTTAAAGCGCGTTCTCGGGATATGAAACGAACAACGCTTGATTGAACCTTCTTAAAGGTATCTGAATGATTCCGACCAGTATCGCTTCGAATGACGATCTATAGTTTATGAACAGGAACGTCAAATGAAAGTATGTCGGCACAAATGTATATTGCATGCGGATTTCATGAATGATGCAATTAAATACGATGCTGATATTATTGAATATGGAAGATTTGCACAATCCGTTTATAGTGATAATCCGGAAGACTCGTGATTAACCTATCAGTCTCGTGGTTTACACTTGAGATAACCCTTCACATCTCGTGATAACATACAAGGCTGAATAACATATTTTGCTGAAAGAGATATCATATATTTCATTCATTCAGCATAAGCGAGAATTTATGTATGCATTTATCAGAATAAAAATGAATAATACTGCGTACTTGTCTTTATTTTGTGCATACTGAACATTATGAATTATTCTAAAACTAGAAAGTACAACAAAATTAGTACTATAAAACAAATATTTCAATATTGACAATGTATGAATTTCTTTCCCCAGTTTGTCATCAGATGATTATGAAGTCGTTAATGTAAAATTGTAAAAGGAGAGATTCATACAAGTGTATATGACAAAAGGGACGATTTTGGATTCAACATAGCAAATTTCCCCTGGCTTGACGGTGATGTTCAAAACATTACCGTCATACGGCATTTACATATTACAGCTCATTCGGTACGCTAGAGCATGTACTGATATTTTGGATTTTCACAGTAGAATTTTACAAATTACCAAAAAACTTTTAGGTCAAGGTTTCCGCTTTCATAAAGTAGTTAAGACTTTCTGGAAATTTTACAAAAATTACAGTCAACTTCTTTAAAAATTCGGATCTATACACGCAACAGAGTACATTACTTTGGGTATTACACAACCTGTCTTTTATGGTGATATGAAAAACAAAATTAAAAGGATCAAAGGTAGGCAGCATATAACCATCGAAAATACGTCAGAATCATTAAAAGCCTTTTATACCGTGGATATGATCCTAATGTCACCAGACGGACACTAGGCTTGGTACTTGACCAATCTACAGTCTTGTACCAGCGCATCCATGAGACTTGCACTCTGACTGACTGTGACAACGGGACTCCATGACGGGCCCTGTCCAAACCTCTTTAGAGACGACAGGGCCCCGACCACCTGTCCTCTCCGAATGTCAGTCGAACTCCTCGGGTGATTACATACATGAGCTCGCTACAGCTGGCAGAGCACGGACTGTATTACGCACGCCCTCTTTTTATATTCATTTACATATCCCTCTGTGTTGATGGGGCCTCTACGTTTGGCGGTCTTGTTTGTGTGAGGTCATCTTATAGCGAGGAGGTTGTTTTACACCACAATTGTACGTTCTTCGAGACCGTTTGGGTAATTGGAGAAGTGAGAGGGTTGTGCGCACGTAATACAGGATAACCACACCATTTGCGTGGCAAATGGACGTCCAAAGTCGGCACCGGTTGCCCATTGGTCTTGTCGGTTTATGTGAAGCCTTTTGTGTTTGATGTTTACATGTCGTATGTCTCTTTTTCGTCTCATACTATGCTCGTCTTTTGTGTTTTTGCATCGGGTGTATTGGTATTTTGATGTTGATGCTGCAACAGGGTCTTGTTGGAGATCCCCTCCCTTCGTTATTGTTCTTCATAATTCATACTTTATAATGATGATAATAGACTCATTTCTTCTGTTCTTAAAATTGAGTACATAACTAGTTGATGAAATGATCAATACTAAAATGTATGTTTAATCGTAGTAAAGTTTCATTGCACAATATTACTGTACATTTTTTAAAACATATTTCTTGTTACAGTGTGGAGCAGTTAAAATCGTTCCCCATGACTTCATGATTAGAAGTGTATTAATTAATTCTTTTCAGCTCTATCGCCTGAAAGAAGCTTCGTTTTGGCCCTTTATCGATTTGACATCAAATGCATTATTTCGGAAGCTTGTCATTCCATTCAAAACAGTTACTGTCATCGAAATAATCGAAATTAAAGGAGGCTGACATCTTTAAAACACCATCCCTCAAATGTTATTTTGAACATATATTTTATTTGAATATGCTACTGAATCGACCTTACAGGAAATTCGGAGCCGCACACTCTCTGTAAAGTAAATGTACAAATCTAAATTCAAACAAAAATAATAAGGCGCTGCAGAAATGAATTTTGGTGTTCCGCTGTAAGCATCACTGATGAAAATTAATATCCGAAGCACGTGTCTGGTGCAGAATAATTGGTTTGAAATTTTCTTCATGAAGGACACATCCATATTGTTATTTAAATATTGAGATAAAGAATATCCTGACAATAATCTCAACAGCACTCACAACAGACACCATATTGAGCATCGACGGACCCCTAGCAAGCTAGAGGTGGGACCAGGTGCCCCGTAGGAGAAAGCATCCCCTGTTGGCTAGCCGCATCCGCCGTCAATGTTCACACACGAAAGTAATGTCTCATCAGTGGTGCTCGATGTCGAAATGGCGGAAGTCTAAATAATGATTTGATGAAGAGCAGCATTCTGAACATAAAACAAAATTCTGAACATAAAACAAAATTTATACCAAAGAAAGGACACGGAATCAGCATTCTATTGAAGCGAAGGAAAGTCAAACCCAAAAATAGAATTAAAAAATTAAACATCATTATGCATAAAAATTCTTGAAAATACAGGAAACAAAACAAAGATTGGAAGGAAAGTCCAAACTGTGCAAACATACAGAGAGAACAACGCATCACCATTGAATCACGAAGGACAATGCTATCTCCAGAGCTAAGTACGGGAACGGAACTAATTGTAGATCGCTAATTCAAACGCGCTGTCTTCTCTAATTAAATTGAAGATATTTAATATTCATAGTTATTTTGGAGCTGTACGTAGTCAAGTTCTTTCTACATGACCCCTCTTCAAGTAACCCCGGCACGAACCAACCTAGAGGTCAATCACTTTGTTAACGCCGTTTTACCGGCTAGACGTATTTTTTAGAGTGTCCATTAAAGTGCCATAACAGCTCAGAATGTTTTTGGCTAATCAGATAGTAAATTTGGTCCTACATGAAATTGCGCAATCTGTTTGCAAAAATTCTTCCGCCTAGCCTCTGAAATAAATTATTTTAGTGTCCATTTACACCTGCTGCGGGAAATCGCCGAGCGTCTTATCGCTACATCTTGCTGCTGACCACATGTGTGAAAGATTCGTCAGAAGCAGGACACCGTAGTAAGAAGCATACGATGACTATATAGAAGATAATGCATTTGTTATGAGAGTTGTAATCTTAAAAAAGACAGTGACGGTATTTATATAAACAAAATGACAATGGCGAGTAAAAGATTGCAGGGTATGTGTTTTGTAATATTAGGACTTGGATCCACCTTCTTCCCCACTCAGAAAATAATAGGAACTTGAAGAAAAGAAAGACTTAGGGTTTTAGAAATTAGTAATACATATATATATCATAAACGGATAGATGATCTTTATAGGTGGGAGAGGATGCAAATTAATCCAACCTTTCCTTTGCTCTGACAAAAAAAGGAAAAAATGAATACGGAAAAGTAAAGAGATAGTGAAAGAGAAGAGAGAGAGATTAAATTAAGATCAAAGAAAATGTACCTCTGTCTGTCTCTATGACATCATAAATAAATACTTTAATTATGCAAGTATTTCTTCTCTGGTATATTTTATAAAGAAAAGAGGGAAGGGTAACATGATTACTTGCGTTTTAGAAATAATAAACACAGAAGTAGTACTCATCAGTACACAGTCTCAAAGATTACAGAAATTTCTGCTGCATTTTTTTTTTTTTTTTTGCATATTACCGATGCGGCTTTGGCTCGTTCAGTTTGCCAAAGTTATATATGATAGATAATTCATCTCTTAGAGTGATATTAGCAGTTCAAACATAATCCAGTTAGGCATGGTCCATTTGATATTCTGAGGGGGGGGGGGGGGGGCGGCTAGGGATTTTTTGTCGGAGCAAGATTATTTTTTTCGCCCCGGACCGGAGAAAAATTATTTTTTTCTTGCAAAGTTGGCGCAAGAAATTTTTTTCTAACAATTAATGTGCAATCTATTAAAGAATGTTTGTGTTTTATCAATAGAAATTCTTTATTTTCATTCAAACCTCTAAAATATTACTTCATTTTTATGAAGAATTTAATTCACTTCAAGTATTTTACGATATATAATCCTCAGTAAACAAAATCTATATCTTACCTAAGCCCCCCCCCCCCCCCCTCCCCCGAATATCAAATAGACCGTGCCTTATTCTAGGAGATGATCAATCATAAACTTGCGAATGCCAGTCCCCTCCGTCCTTCCTCCTATTCAGGTCGTGCGTACCATCATTAATTCTCTTTCGAACTGGTTTTTTTTTTCAACCCGAACACGGTCCCCCATTTCACTAAAAAAGATATAGCTCATATGGTTTTCCTTTCATATCGCATGAATTGAATTAATGTGGTTATTTCAAGGGATACTCACTTTGACCGGCATATATTTTTTGCCTCCAGAAGAGTTGGGTGAGTTTGGAAAAATACACAGCCGATTGTGCCTCACACGAAATTAATGTAAAATTAACATGAATTTTACATTTTTTTTTACGTGAAATTCATTTGAAGCGTCTGACATGAATTCTATGTGAATTCAATCTCTCATGAAGGTCATAAAGAAAAATTCATGTGAATTTCATGTGAAATAGATTTATGTGAAGTTCCTGTGAAACATTTTTATAAATCTCAAGTGAAATTTATATGACTTTCGCATTAACATTTTTATTTGAAATTTACATGATTCTCATTTCATATGAATTTAGTGAGGCACATTGGCTGTGTATTCAGAACTGCTTCCTTGTGTAGTTTGGAATATTTTGGTCTTTCCCGATTTCACGAGATATTTTTTTTTTCAAATGATAATGGATTGAATTAATGTATGGTTTGTTCTCAAAATAAGTACAACAAAATACAGAATTTTAATAGTCTCCTTCTTTCATATCAATTTCTGTTTTACTCTATATTTCATATCCACACGACTCACAAGTCTTTCTGGACGAAAAATGGAATATTCATACACCCCATCTACGCGTATATCACGATCCATTTTTGCCACTCATATACCATGAGTTATATGTCCTTCCCATATCACTTCATGTCTGCACATAATTTAATTATTTTATATTAAAATTGTCTCTGAAAGTACAGAAACCCATGGCTGAAGTACGTGTTTACATATATAGATGACCACTGCTTCTGGGCTAGCGTGTCCTGCTTCTTACGTCCAGCTACCGAGAGCGCCGGAAACCGCCGATCACAGGTGGTCAAAAGTTAATCAAGATAAGATGTAACATATAACTCCTTACATCTTAAGAGTAGAGATATCGCGTTTTCGGGGAAAGAGTAGTGTGATTAAATGCTGTAAGTTTATAATGAAAAATTCTAGACTGTTATGGCACTTTAAAATTTTAAGTTGTGTTATTGGTATTTAAGTGAACTTCTTATATGCTGGATATTATATCTTGGGAATTTTATTTTTTGGTTTGTATTTGTGCCTTTGTTGGATGTAACCTAGCTAGACTGAGCTGAGCGGTTGAAGAGGACAATTAATGTGCAATCTATTAAAGAATGTTTGTGTTTTATCAATAGAAATTCTTTATTTTCATTCAAACCTCTAAAATATTACTTCATTTTTATGAAGAATTTAATTCACTTCAAGTATTTTACGATATATAATCCTCAGTAAACAAAATCTATATCTTACCTAAGCCCCCCCCCCCCCCCCCCTCCCCCGAATATCAAATAGACCGTGCCTTATTCTAGGAGATGATCAATCATAAACTTGCGAATGCCAGTCCCCTCCGTCCTTCCTCCTATTCAGGTCGTGCGTACCATCATTAATTCTCTTTCGAACTGGTTTTTTTTTCAACCCGAACACGGTCCCCCATTTCACTAAAAAAGATATAGCTCATATGGTTTTCCTTTCATATCGCATGAATTGAATTAATGTGGTTATTTCAAGGGATACTCACTTTGACCGGCATATATTTTTTGCCTCCAGAAGAGTTGGGTGAGTTTGGAAAAATACACAGCCGATTGTGCCTCACACGAAATTAATGTAAAATTAACATGAATTTTACATTTTTTTTTTTACGTGAAATTCATTTGAAGCGTCTGACATGAATTCTATGTGAATTCAATCTCTCATGAAGGTCATAAAGAAAAATTCATGTGAATTTCATGTGAAATAGATTTATGTGAAGTTCCTGTGAAACATTTTTATAAATCTCAAGTGAAATTTATATGACTTTCGCATTAACATTTTTATTTGAAATTTACATGATTCTCATTTCATATGAATTTAGTGAGGCACATTGGCTGTGTATTCAGAACTGCTTCCTTGTGTAGTTTGGAATATTTTGGTCTTTCCCGATTTCACGAGATATTTTTTTTTCAAATGATAATGGATTGAATTAATGTATGGTTTGTTCTCAAAATAAGTACAACAAAATACAGAATTTTAATAGTCTCCTTCTTTCATATCAATTTCTGTTTTACTCTATATTTCATATCCACACGACTCACAAGTCTTTCTGGACGAAAAATGGAATATTCATACACCCCATCTACGCGTATATCACGATCCATTTTTGCCACTCATATACCATGAGTTATATGTCCTTCCCATATCACTTCATGTCTGCACATAATTTAATTATTTTATATTAAAATTGTCTCTGAAAGTACAGAAACCCATGGCTGAAGTACGTGTTTACATATATAGATGACCACTGCTTCTGGGCTAGCGTGTCCTGCTTCTTACGTCCAGCTACCGAGAGCGCCGGAAACCGCCGATCACAGGTGGTCAAAAGTTAATCAAGATAAGATGTAACATATAACTCCTTACATCTTAAGAGTAGAGATATCGCGTTTTCGGGGAAAGAGTAGTGTGATTAAATGCTGTAAGTTTATAATGAAAAATTCTAGACTGTTATGGCACTTTAAAATTTTAAGTTGTGTTATTGGTATTTAAGTGAACTTCTTATATGCTGGATATTATATCTTGGGAATTTTATTTTTTGGTTTGTATTTGTGCCTTTGTTGGATGTAACCTAGCTAGACTGAGCTGAGCGGTTGAAGAGGACCAGTTCTAATACTGTGGTATCGTTCCAATAGTTTCTTTCATTTGTATGACTTTGAGGCACCAAAATATGTACGTGCATTGTTGTTATTTTTAAAAACCCGTATAAAAAAAAAAAAAAAAAAAAAAAAAAAGAGTTAAAGCAAACGCATATTCGTTTAATAGTTGTCGTCACTTTTGCTAAAATACGCGCCTTTCCATCCCCCCAAAATATGAATTACTCAGGACAGAAATGATTTTTTGAAATCTTTGTCACGTCCTTGCAGTAAATTTATCTTGTTTTTTAATGATGCCAATGAATTTGAAGTATAAATTACATAGCAGGATGTATTAGCTTCGTCAGTATATATACATGATTGCTGATTAACTAACGATTTGATATGTAAGTAAGTAAGTAAGTAAGTAATTTATTTATTATAGTGACATGTGCATGAAACGTGAGACAAACAATAAACAGCAGAATGTTCAAAAATTTGCACCCGGCCCATTGGACCTATATGTCACTTTAAATTCAATACATATAATACATAAGAGTCGCATGGTGAGAATACTTGAATTTCAGAAATTTATATTAATTAGATTTTGTCTAATTTTGTAAGCTTTGTTTATGAAAAATGCAGTGTTTTTATGACAATTATTGAGTAAGTAAATGAAAAGGTTATCAGTATCAGAAGGAATATTTGAATTATTTGAAAATATTTCGTTTAAGTAGGTTGATCTTAATTCCTGGTATTTAACACATGATAAAAGAAAATGTTTTTCGTCCTCTATTTCACCACTGTTACAAACTGTGCACAATCTCTCATCGGGAGACTCGCCCCGGAAACGACCAGTCTCTATGCGTAAAGGCAGGATTCCACATCTGAACATCGAAAATGTGGACCTGACGGATTTCGGAATGTTCATGTATAGGTAGTCCTCGGTCTTGAATACTGTTTTGAACAGTCTATAAGTTCTGAGCTTCGACACGGTAGCAAGGTCGGAGTTCCACTTATCTTTATAAATGTCTATCAATTTGCCCTCCGAAGCCGAGATATCGCAAGGTTGACGATTCCTAAACATTGAGTCCAAACCGAGGGAGGCGAAAAGATCATTTGTTTGTGACGACCATGAGCCCGGTTTAAACTCGGTTAAATCCCACTCGAAAATTTTCCTAGTTACCCGGTCCGCATCCATCTGTGTCAATCTGTTCCAGAGACGCAATACGTTGACTCTGTGACGCACGACTGTTGGAGGCCAACCACTTTCACCCTGGATAGCAAGAATCGGTGTAAAACGATGAACCCCTAAGAAATATCGCATTGCCTTTAATTGAACACTATGTAGGTTATGAAATTCCTTATGACCCCACACACCGCTGCAGTAATCAATTATCGGAGCTACGCCGCATAGAAAAAGTTTCTCGAACGTTCGGAACCCAACAGACTTTATCCCATGAATCTTCGAAATAACTGATCCAAGAGCTCTTCCCGCAGATTTTGCTAGATTTTCGGCGTTATCTTTGAAACTAGCGAATTCATCGAATATTACGCCAAGGTATTTATACGACGATTCGTAAGATAGGTCTCTTCCGTTGAGCTTAAGCGTAAGTTGGCTTCGGTTCCGTTGTCTTTTCCGGAAGTGTACAACTTTTGTTTTGTCGGTGTTAATTTTGAGACGCCACTGTTTGCACCATGATTCTACTGTGTTTAGCAGGTCCTGCATGTCTTTTTCGTTTTGTGTTATAAGGGCGATGTCGTCCGCATAAAGCAAGATGCTTATATTCAGATCGCCTACCGGTACTCCTTTATTGAGTGCCTTAATTTGTATGGCAAGATCGTTTATGAACAAAGAAAAAATTGTGGGTGATAGATTGTCACCTTGTTTCACTCCGGATCTGCAACTGAACCAATCCGTTAATCTGTTTCCGAGTCGTACACATGACTCTGTATCCGTGTACAGAGATTTTATTGCGTTGTAAAATTGACCGTCTATTCCGTTTTTCAATAAGCAAAACTCCATAATTTCTCTATCAACCATATCGAAGGCCTTGCGCAGATCGATAAAAGTAACGAATGTTGAATTTCGGTTTTTCACTATACTGCTGAGTGTAAACACGTGCTCAAGACACGACCTATCTCCCCGGAAACCGTTTTGTTCGTCCACCAGTAAATCATTCTCTTCCAGGTGTGACGTCAATCTGTTATTGAGCACTGAGCTGTATATTTTTGCAACGACGGAGAGGAGACTTATCCCTCTGTAATTAGACGGTACTCGTGGGTCCGTATTAATATCCTTTAGAATAGGACATATAATTGCCTTTCTCCACACTGAGGGAATAAGCCCACAACTAAAAGTCAACGATTACATCTTTTGAATAGTACTGATGATTTTGTCAGATTTAAGAACTTCGTACGGTAAATCATCGATCCCGGCTGATTTGCCGGCCTTGGCCTTTAGAATCACTTTCCGAACTTCGGCCTCGTTTATCTGTGAGTTTAACAGGCTGTTCGATTCATATAGAGGGTCTAACATATTACGTTCCATGTGCTGTTTGTAAGAGATCGCGTCGTTTTTAAAATCAACGTCAAATGTGGAGTCGATCCCTGGGTTGTATAAATCCCGGAAATCGTGTTCCCATGTTTTACATACTATATCGGGATCTGTCGATACGTCACCATTTAACGTATAGCACTCACTCGGCAGCGCACTTTTTCGTTTTGGGCCCAGTCTATTAATGTGGTTCCAAAAGTCCCGAGGGTGCGTTGTACAAACGAATTCGATGTTAAGCGCAAGATCCCTTTTGTATTTTCGCTCGTAGAAACGAATTCGTTTGTCAAGAACGTTTTGAGCGTCTTTGAATGCTAATCTTAGCTGCTTTCGAACGATTTTGTTAGCAGCATTACATTTAGTGTACTGTTTTTCAAGATCACGCATCTTTTTCCAGAGATCCGTAAGTTCGTCATTCCAGAAGGGTTTATGCGGGCGAAGTCTTTTCCGGGACCGTTTGGTCCAATCATATTTCGGCAGCTTACCGGCCATTTCCGTCGAAACGATATCACAAAACTCCTCATATAGAGAGTCTATAGTAGTTTGTTGCTCTCGACATTGCTCGATGTTGATAATGAGGTTATTAAGGGCGTTGATCACATTCTCGGATTGCATAAAGTCCGTTGGAATTCTGCGTAGATTATATCTGGGTTTCGAGTTCGTGATAGAATTTTCAGCTGGTGCATGCAGTGTGCTAATTCGGAGTTCGAATAGTAACAGATTGTGATCTGGGATTTTACATCTTTCTCCTAGGAGACTCACGAGATTGCACCTGTCCACTATGTCCCGACAATTTACGATTTTAAAATCGTTTATGTAGTTTAAATTATCATGCGGCACACATATATAATCCACGACGGATTGTCCTCTAGTAGAATGAAATGTAGGTCGACCCGAATCGTTTCCGAAACGTCCGTTGAGGACACAGCAACAGCTATCGTTTAAAAATTCCAAGAACGATTGTCCGTGATTATTTGATACTAGGTCTGACGATGAACGGGGAGGAATACTGTCAGTACACATATTGACGTCTTGTTTTTTCCCGATGCGCGCATTCAGGTCTCCGCATATCAGAATGACGTCATCTTCACAGTGATGATAAATTTGCGTAAGTAGATGTGCAAAGAATGAGGACGCATATAGCTTAAGTAATTAAAGGAATGATACATATTTCGTGCCTCATATCAGTCATACATACTGTTATTGTTTATTCAGTTTAAACTATTTATTCATCGCAATTGTAATTCCCCATTTGACGTGATCACTAACAATTACTATCATGTATCAACAAATGTGTACTTTTATAATTAATTCGTTTAATTATATTGAAATTTACTTGGGACATTTTAGTTCTTCCATTTCTATACCTCCAGAAATATAGATTTGACAATAAGGGAATTATAAAGTTACACTTTGACGATATATCGATAAGGCATTTAATAATCAGGTATGTATACGTTATTGAAGATTTCACGTCACCTGTCCCATGATTAGTCCAGGAACAATGAGAAAGACGAGTGAAATCCGCTGGAGTACAGACCCCCTTTTAGAACCCCTACTTCCACTCCCGCTATTAGACAATTAGATGCCCTCTGTTGATTTGACCCAGACTCGACCCTTCTTGGTACCAACTTTCCGGACGAGGTTATCAATACAACATTAACCAACCCCTCCTATATAACGATAAAATACACACAAATATTGAGATGCAGAAATCACTATCAAATTAATCATATTGATCTGGGCATATAAAAAGTGACTTAATAGTAAGATATTGAATTTAAAAAAAAGGATAAAAAGAAATAAATAAAAAAAATTAAAATACGCAAATAACTAAAATTGATGAATATTAATAAATCGCGGCCATACATTGCTACATGTATATACAAATATAAATGGTTCAAATATTATAAGATAGAATTTAAATGAATGTACGAGTAAAAAGTTAAATAAGCATATACATAGATCAATCAATCAATCAATCAATCAATCAACCAATAATCAATCAATCAATCAATCAGTTATTAATAAAAACTTGATAAGGCCATACCAAATTAATTTAATGTTCTTTGGATTTCCCGCACCGTATTTTTCAAAATTCAAAAAATAATATTATAAAAATAAAATGCTCGCCCGCACCATTAAATTTCTGGCTCAAGAATTTTTTAGGGTCGGTTCTGATTTCTGCAAATCTTAAAGCTTCTAGAAGTCTCAAATTGTTCAAAATTCGAAGAAAATGATACTTCTTGTGTTTAAAAAATTTAGTTGGGAGCAATTTTTTTGTCCCGTATACATAGCACTGAAAGTCAAGGAGGGGGGAATGTTCGAAAATCTTTTCCGTACTGCTATTTGCCAGGCTTTCTTCTCAACAGATTCCTATGGAGATTCCTTTTTGAGTACGGAAAACATCAAAAATGTATAACTCGGGTAACCTATATCAAAAATAAAATTATTTCATTCGCTCGCACCTTAAGAACTGCAAAACCTAAAAAAAATAAAATAATTATATTTTCGCCCGCTCGCACCCTTTTTTTCACAAGAAAATCCAAAGAACATTTAATTAATTTGGTATGGCCTAATACTAGATAAAGCAATTACAAATAATAGAATTAATATATAAATTAAAAGACTTCATAAATAGATAAATAAATAAATAAATAAATAAATAAATAAATAAATAAATAAATAAATAAATAAATAAATAAATAATAGATAGATGCCATGGAGGAAAATACAGGAAAAATCTATTAATAGTGTGGATTATTAATGAAAAAAAAAAAAAGAACAGAAGTTCTGCCAAATACTGCAATAAGGCAATATGAACGATAATGCGACAGAAGATAAAAATAGTACAGGCAAATACGCTTCCCTTACATATATGTACATATAGACATATCTGATATTCCAGGGTCCGAACCGAATTAATTTGAACAGTATTCAACAAGCAATCAGAATCGAATCGAAAGTCATATAATAACAGTAAGAATAATTAAGATAATACTAAAACACACGAATAAAAGCACTTTACAGTGAATACACAAGTGGTAAGAATTCCTTCAGTGATATGTATTACAAGACTCAGGACGCAAGAGATTTTGAATGAAAATTACATAGCTGAGATAGATGCACATTTCCTTTATAAGATAGATAAGATAAGATATGCTTTATATAACCAAACGACGAAGAAAGGCATGAGGAACAGACAATGAGAAAGACTCTTTACATAAAAGATAATCCTGTAAATAACACACCAAAACATCAATGTAGAAGACAAATAATAAAATAAATTCCTACTTTAAATAACAATAATGAGCGACATACATTGAAGCTCCCAGTCATGTTCGAGATCATTATGACCGTGAAGCAGAGAATGTTGATAATGATAGCGATGATGATGATGATGATGATGATGATGATGATGATGATGATGATGATGATGATGATGATTTTCAATGTTTATCAAGTTATGAAAATAATCATTGATTATGATAATGCATAAGATGATGATTAAGATGTAATGACACTCACGGTTAGCTAGATTATCTAATGTTATCATATAATTTGGAAAGTATTATTTGTATAAATCAAGGTGTACACAGTGATTAAATGTGAATAAACTTTGTCATAAAAAAATATAATAATTACAGTGTGCTATCCTTGATGTCGATGTTAATAATTGACGTACTAAACGACAAAATAGCAATTTAACAGTGAATTGGAAATAATGAAAAACCAAACAAACAAACAAACAAACAAAAACAAAAACAAAACATGTATTTATATCAATATACAATGTATGTGTGTCTTACTATGGTATCACTTGGTTTGTCCATACTGTTGAAATATTTGACAGTGGCATTCTAATCTGTGATATTTGTATATGTTTTGTCATCGTTATATCAACGTTTGTGGGATTCATTATGATATCACAAGGTTTGTCCATACTGTTCAACATTTGGCAGTGGCATTCTCACATTTGTGATATTTGTACTTGTTTCGTCCTAGTATATTAAAATCTACGTATAATAAAATGCACATACAGTGCATTGATAAGATGATAATGTTAGCACCGGAATGGTTTGTCCAAAAAAGAGGCATTCCATAATCGTATAATGATTATTGATGTAAAGCACGATACATATTGCAGAATTGTTGCAATACTGGCACACTTATAATGTATGTTTGTGAATGTGCTGCAATGTGCCAGCAGTATATATTTGATCATCATAAATCTTTGAGTTATAGCAATTTATTTGCTTTTGTTACATTTTTGTTTGTGTTACAATTTGTAACTCTACAAAGAGTTTGAGATTGCAATACGTTTGACAGAAAATGTGTATTTGTTATTTGATGTTGAATTATGAATGTGAAGTTTGCAATCAATTCATTACTTTGATAATCCGCAATTAATTTGACGAATTTCGTTTGACAGAAAACGTATATTTGTTTATATTGAATTATGTTTGAAAAATTTGCAATGAATTCAATGTTTTGATAATCTGCAATTAATTTGATGAATTACGTTTGACAGAAAACGTATATTTGTGTATGTTGAATTGTGTTTGAAAAGTCTCGATGAATTCAATGTTTTGATAATCTGCAATTGATTTGATGATTGACGTATATATTTGTGTATGTTGAATTATGTTTGAAAAGATTGCAATAATTCAAGCTTTTGAGAATCTCAATTGGATAAGTACGTTTGACAGAAAATGTATATTTGTGAACATGTAATTTGATGTTTGTATCTGTTTGTGACGTTGAAAAGAAATTTGTCATTTGCGTCTGTCTTTTGTTTATTTTGTCAGCCTTTTGTCAATGCATACGTGCGTAACGTATATTTGTGAACATGTGATTTGATGTTTTTATATCTTTGTGAACTTGAAAAGAAATTTGTCATTTGTGTCTGTCTTTTGTTTAGTTTGTCAGATTTTTGTCAATTAGTGAACGTGTGATTTGATGTTCTCTGTGGAGTTGAAAGAAATTTGTGTCTGTCTTTTGTTTAGTTTGTCAGATTTTTGTTAAAGCACACGTGCGTAACATAAAATAGTAATTGCGCTGTTTGGCAATACTTTATTAATAACAGAACTGGGAAGAGAAAATCTCTTATTACATGCAACGCGAATGTTCCACAATCACGGGCAGGAACACGTTACGTCGCCTTACAGTACCGTTGTCAGAAGTATTTAAAGTTCTGCACTTAAAACCGTCCGTTGACATTATGCCACAGGTGAGGATATGTTGGAAACCATCCGTTGTCATGAAAATTATCGACAAAATTTCAGTAAAATCACAAATAAATCATTAGGTAACCGGCTATTTCTTTTAAAAAGCCAACGGGGGGTAGCCACACGCTTCAGTAATACATTATTACCATGAAATGAATAAAACTCCTTTTATGTTATGAGGAGATCTAACTGGCGATGACCTACTGTCAGCAACGAAAACGGAAATTTGAACAGGAAAACTATCCTGTCTCTTAATTATTTGATTTTATATACCAATTTTATGTAGAAAATTATCGACAACATTATACAAACAATATTTGTGAATGACCGTCTTTTACATTGTATATTTATTGTATACTTTGATTATTTGATAAAGAATGTCCGTTGTTATGACAAGACAAGAAGATATGGTCCGTTGTCATGACTCTTAACGGTATTTGGGCATGAATGGGGAATCGAATTGAACAGGAAAACTATCCTGTATATTGCACCCGTTTATATTGCAATCTTTATTTCGAATCTAACGCCGAGCAATTAAATTAGCTTAGTTAATTCTTAAAGTATTCAGCTCTCTTTTTTTTGTAAAGCTTTAAAGGAGGATATCATATAATTTTCAGGTTACGTGAACATAGATCGTATAGAATAGATTTAAAATTGAAAATATGATTCATGAATTTGAAGAGGTGTGGGATGAGTTCATGAATTTATACATTGATCAATTAAACAACAATTGTTAAAGGGATTTTGAAGTCATATATATAGCGTTAAAAACAAAGACATCAAATATCGGTCATTGAAGACATTTTGATAGCCTCAGCCTTTATCACGTTATTGTTCCGAACGTTCTTCTACAGATAGGCTATTAGGCACCGTTTTATCGAAGGGACAAAATAATATCAAATACACAAAAATGAATATAAACGTACAAAGTAATAAAATACTTGTAATAAATGGCCATTATAATTTTGCCCATAGTAGCTCCCTATAACTGCTATACAATTACTGGAGACCCCCCCCCCCCCCCGCGAAAAAAAAACAACAACTTTATTGTAGTCTTTGAAGTCCCCTAAAGCAGATTTCCCTCGCCTACCATTAATGGTTTGGATTTTCTCTTTGAAATATTAAATTTATAATTTTGCATTCAATAGAGATCTTCGATGGGGGTATGATATAGATCTTACATGTATATCTCAGGTGATGATGAAAATTGTAGTTGATATGTTATTTACATTTGTGTGTGTCTGTGTGTAAGTTCGTGTGGTTTTTTTATGTCAGCGTCGATATCGGTGTCTCCGTTTGCCTGCGAGTGAATTCTTTTGTCCGCGTTTGTTAGCATGTGTGTCTGTATGTGAGTGAGACAGTGCATCTGTCTGTGTCTTTTGTGTGTATGTCTGACTATATACATGCCTGTCTGTCCGTTTGTTTTTGCGTATGTCTGTGTATACCCTGTGTCTGTCAGTCTGTCGTTTTGCGCATGTCTGTGTATGTCTTTCAGGATGTTCCTTTCAGGATGTTCATGTCTGTGTTTTGATCAGTGTCTGTCTTTGAGTCTGTCTGTGTGAATCTCTTTTTGTTTCTCCCTGTGTCTGTTTTTCTGTGAGTGCTTGACTATGTGTGTCTATCTGCTTGACTTTATGAAAGGCATTTTGTCAAGAAAGAGATATTGGCCTAGTCTGATTTTTCGTCTGTCTTGCATGCTGTGATAAACTGTGGATTTACTGAAATCAAAGTCAATATATGTTTTTGTTTGTGTGTGAGGGTGAGTACATCTGTGTATGTCTGTCTAACTGTCTATCCGTCTGCCTATGCATATCTTTCTGTATGAGTGTGTCTGTTGATGAATGTGTTTGTCTGTATATATGTATTTGTCTGAATATATATGAATTTGTCTAAAACCCCATATATGTGCGAGTGTCTAACCCTCCCCCTCCCAGAAACCTCTTACGTATTCTACAAAAGAAAAAATAGGAATAGGGTCAAGTGTCCGGGAAGAGTAATGATATCCTGCTCTGTTGAAGTTTTGTGATTTTTTTAATTACAGTACACCATCTGTCTTCCGCCTGTCTGTAAACTTTTAAATATGTTGCGTTCGTTCTGCAGAACCGATGATGAAAATCAAATTATAAAGTCAACTTTTCAAGAGTGATAGAGACTATTGGTGGGTAATGGTCGAGTCACACCTTACCGGATAGCGCAAACGGACGTCTAACGGATGAAAAATATGCCAAAATCCTTAGTCCGTTGGTCGTCCGTTTGTAAAAAGTCAACACTTTCACTGCTCGCGGCTCTTGCGACTAGTTTTGAACGGACGCGTACCGTACGAATACCGGATATCTACCTGAAAAGTAACGGACGTGTAACGGACTTGACCGTACGAGTAACGGAAAAGCAACAGATAAAACGGATATGCAACGCATAAGAACCGGACAAAACGGACATACGTTACTCGTCCGTTGGCCTCCGGTAGCTGTCCGTTACATCTCCGTTTTATCCGTTTCACGTCCGGTAGATGTCTGTTCGTGACTCGATTCTACCGGACATTAACGGACACCTAACGGATATCAACGGACACTTAACGAATATCAACGGACACCTAACGGAGGTGTAACGGACGAGTAACGGACAAAACGGATACCAACGGACACTTAACGTATAAGTAACGGATGCCTTAGTCCGTTCTGTCCGTTGGCAAGTTTTGAGCATGCTCAAAACTTGCCAACGGACAGAACGGACACCAACGGTCATCGCCGGAAGAGCATGCTCAAAACTTGCCAACGGACAGAACGGACACCAACGGTCATCGCCGGAAGAGTAACGGATAAAACGGAGATAAAACGGACGAATAACGGATGAGTAACGGATGCGAACGGATACCAACGGATTGAAGATTTTGCTATCCGTTACTCGACCGGTCGCCTTATCCGGCAAGGTGTGACTCAGGTATAAAGAGGAGACATGGGTGCGATAAATATATATGTAAGACCTTGTCCCTTTTGAGTCTCTTTCTGTGGGTGTCTGTTCTGTGTTTTTTTGCATGGGTGTTTTGGGATTTTGCTGTGAGTGCTGCAACCTAGTGTTGTTGGAGATCCCCCTCCTTTCTTCTTCTCTATGGGGAAAATCCATGCTAATATGAGGAAAGTCTAATATATAGCGGAATATCTCCAAGGAGAAGAAACCTCTTATATAGCAAATTTTCCTATGAGAAAACTACTGCATTACACCAGTTTATAATACACTTATAAAGTAAAATACTGTATACATTCAAATTTTCGCCTCCATTTATATTTTACCCTTTTCACCCATAGCCCAGAAGATGAATTTAAGATGGGACGAATAAATTTAATGTTAAGGATATCTTAACAAAACGGATGATTCGGCGAATTCATTCTGGGCAAATCAGTCTCCATTCTAAATTGGTTGAAAATTAAATTGTGCGTATTGATTGATGAATTTTAATGATTAGTACAGGTATCATAGTTTCATTCCATCCACTGAAATATAAAAGCAGACAACGGACATCTGACAACGGACAGAACTTTCGCAACATGGATTGACAACGGACTAATTTTAGAAAAGTCCCCAAAAAGTGGTCCAAAATTGAATTCGTCATCATGACACTACAAGAGGAGCATTATGTAGACTTGATATCTATTATTAGTATATTTCTGGAATAACATAACCTGAATATTCAAAGATTTCAAGAAAGAGGAAGAATAACACATGTGCAGGACGTGGTTATCAAAGGACGCCAACTCGATCTCCTCTTTTCAAACTGTATATCAGTACCAGAAAAGCATATAAACCAATAGCTTAGTGTTATGACTACCCCCCAATGAAATTTCGAGTGTATTACTTCTAAAATTTCAACGTTTATTAGAAAATCATACTTTCCACACATGCTCATTGTCGCGACAACGGATGGATTCCTTCATATCCTTACCTGTGGCATAATGTCAACGGACGGTTTTAAATGCAGAACTTTAAATACTTCTGACAACGGTACTGTAAGGCGACGTAACGTGTTCCTGCCCGTGACAATTCTTTAATTATCGTGAAACTGACCCCATGGACAATAAATACAATTTCGAACATATTAAATTCTTTAACGTGTGTTTATACAGATGACATGTACAAAAAAAAAACAAATAAACGTACAAACAAAACAACAGAGGACAGATGTGGTAAAAACTGATACGCCAGCCTGATTTTACTACCTTAAACGCCACCAAAAATTGGTACAAGCTATATAGTATTGGTCAATAATACATGTATAAGAAGGTATTGAGTGTATATATAAATTCGAAGAAATGAGGAAATGATAAATGAAAGAATTGAACATGTTGAATAAATGAAAGAACAAATGAATAGCTAAACAACGAACAAAACTGGATAAAGAGATGAAGAAAGTATGTTCGTTATTAATAAATTTAGATAGAAATTATCAAATTGAATAGATAAACAAACGAACGAACAAATACATAAAGAGAAACATACGTAGATCAAAACAAACATATACAAATCAATTAATCACGTTTGACTGCCTGACCTTAGTTTAAACATATTTATTCAAATATAAGCATGTATAGAATGAACAATACATATGATGAAAAATAAACGGGATCTGAAAAAAAGCGTAACGCTTATTCAAATTCATTTCCCAAGGCTAATATGATGATTACATAGTCGGCATTTTACATATGAGTCGTGATAAACTTAAGCGCAAACTGAAGGAAAAAAAGTAGAGTAGAAAATGAGGGAAAAAGAGAAAAGAGCGAGAAAGAAAAGAGACATCTACTAACATACATATACTATAATATTTTGCTGTTTGATCCATTACATGGGCTTCAAAAAATGTTACAGTACATTTTTAATATTATAAAAGTGATAAAAATAAGAATTCGTACATTTCGTAATTAAAATAAGATTATGTATTTGTATGCATTGAATCAATGATATAAGTATATTACTACATTCAGCTAGTAATTTGTACAACAGTAAGATATTACATTTGATATAAAATATGTCCGTATAAATGCTAAATGAGAAAAAATTCTGCTAAAGAAAACGTCGGGTATTTATGATAAACGCTTGTACGTTGATAAACAAGTTTGTGTTAAATTCAATACTTTTTGATTCGTCGCCATATAGAAGCATTTTGCAGGTTAAAGGGCAGTTTATTTTATTAATAAGTTCATTTCTAAAGTTTTGGTAATTTCGGCATGAAAGAAGAAAATGATCGGTAGTTTCGACTTCTCCGCAATCGCAGAAAGGATTAGATTCTATGTTTTTTAAATAAAGATGATGCTTTAGACTACTACAGGTCATTCTCAGTCGAGCGTGAAGTATTTGTCCTTTACGCGTGCCAACGAAGTAGTATTGAGGAATTTTTAGTGGATCATAATAGTCAGAGAGATTGGATTTAAAAGTGTTTAATGTACTAGATTCTTTTATATGGTTAGGAAGACTATTCCAAATAGGAACTGTTGAAGGGAAATAACTATTCATAAGGTGAGTAGTTCTACAATTTGGTATGACAAAATTATCAGCATGTCTCGTATGATAAGAGAGTTGTTGATCATGTTGAAGAGGTAGCAAAGCGTGCAAATAATCGGGAGTTAATTCGTTTTAAATTTTGTAAAAATGGACTAACTTATGTTTTATTCTACGTGATTGCAAACTTTCCCATCCCGTTTCAATATAAAGTTTAGAAGTACTGACGAGTTTAGTGGCTCCTGTAATGATTCGCGCTGCTTCGAGGTTAATTTTTTCCAATTTATCTTTACAGTAGTCGGGGCAGTTGTCAAAAATTATATCACCGTATTCTAAAGCCGGGCGTATAAACGAAAAGTACATGCATTGGAGTGTCCGTCTGTCAAGGTCAAATTTTAACGAGCGAAGAATATTCAATTTTACGTTTGCTTTTTGACAGATAGAATTGATATGTTCACCCCAGTGACATTTATTATTGAATATTAAACCTAAGTGTCTGTGGCTAGAAACTTCAGAAATAATGGTATTATCAAAAACAAGGTCAGGATGGAGATTTGAATTGTTATGTTTTCTTGAGATCAATAGACTTACTGTTTTGCTCGGATTGAATTTTACCAACCATTTCTTGGACCATACGTTTACCTTTTCTAAATTTTCATTTAATTCGAGAGCCGCAAGAGTAGGGTTTTCAACAACAATGTAAAGCGAAGTATCGTCTGCAAATAATTTAATGGTACATCCTATTTCATTCACTATATCATTAATAAAAACTAAGAAGAAGAGTGGACCTAAAATGGATCCCTGTGGTACTCCTGCATTAATTTCAATAAATGATGATTCTTTTCCGTTAATTACGACTCTTTGACTCCTCGCCGAAAGATAGTTTTTGACCCATTCCAAAAGATCCCCTGTAATACCTAATTGTTCAAGTTTGTAAAGTAACCCCTTATGCCACACCCTGTCGAACGCTTTACTTATATCGAAAAATACCACCCTAATTTCTTTCCCCTCATCCAAAGCTGTTATAAATTGGTGTGTTGTATATAAAAGTTGATTTATAGTCGAGTCCCCTTGTCTAAAACCTGATTGATGTTCGGATAATAATTTATACTGGTTTATGAAATTATAAAGATATTTATACACGCATCTTTCGAATACCTTACTAATAACTGAAAGTAATGAGATAGGTCTGTAGTTTGTTACTTTTTTGGGGTCATCTTTTTTGAAAATTGGGACGATATTTGCTTGTTTCCATTGTGACGGATATTTTTTAGTGTTGAGAGATTTATTAAATAATTTACATAAGGGACCTGATAATTCTGATGATGCTTCTTTTAACAGTCTGGGATTAATGTAATCATTACCAATAGCTTTAGATGTATTAAGTATTTTTAGGATGTCAGTAACATCTTGCTCTGTAATTATAATATTGTTTAGTTTAGGTTGATTTTCGTTTAAAACGGGCTCATGAAGTGAAAAATTATTACTTGGTTCATCTATAACAGATTGTGATGCGAAAAACAAGTTTAACTGTTCAGCTTTATTCAGATCATCTACAATAACTTCATCATTATCGTTAATTAAAATTTCCGGTTCTTTTGATTTCGATGTTTTGAAAGACACTTGATTTACTAGCTTCCACCAGTCTTTACCATAAAAATTATTTTCAGTTATTTTATTACATATTGATTTATGGTGATTTATTTTTGCGCACCTTAGAAGATCAATTACTTTATTTCTTTGCTTTTTAAATTTTGTCCAATAGAATATTGAATTAGTTTTCTTTGCCTTCTTCCTTAATCTATCTCTATGCCTCATATTTTTTCTGATTTCATTCGTAATCCAGGGGAGGTCACCCTGTCTTATAGTTATATAACGATTTGGTATACATTCGGACGCGATATTCAGTAGTTTAGACGTAAACTTTTCTACACTGTCATCTAGTGATTCAGCTTGATCTATGATAGAATCCCAGTCTACCTGAGATAACCTTGACCTATAATTATCGTAATTACCCTGGTCGTAAAGCCATATTTTCCTTTTAAATGAATTAGATGAATGTTTAACATGATGTAATATAGCTACTATTGGATGATGATAACGGATATTAACGTCAAGAAAGGGTTCTATAACACCACTACTAGCTATCATATTTGCGTTATTAGTAAGTATAATATCTATCAATGTGGACGAATTTTCAGATATTGAAGTCGGATCTTTGATTAGTTGTTGAAGATTAAGATTATTACAAATCGTCTTAATTTTAGAATCTGTTGAAGTGTTTAATTGATTTTCATTAAAATCACCCAGGATTAGAATGTTTTTGCATCTAGTATCTATAGCCAGATCGAGGGTATGTTCTATTAAATCCCAAATGTGATTGTCTGAGTTAGGTGGTCTATAAAATGTACCAATTAAGTATTTATCTTTATTTATCTTTATCTCTACCCAAATGCACTCTAGTCCAAGGGGTTCAAGGTCATAGCGACGCTTCGAATACAAATGATTTCTGCAGTAAACTATTACTCCTCCCCCCATTCGGTCTTGTCTATCTTTTCTAAAAGGCAAACCATAACCTTCAAGTAGTATATCAGAATCAGGAATATCAGGATTTAACCAACTTTCAGAAAAACATAAAATGTCAAAATTTTGTAGGCTTGCATTTATGATATTTATTTTCGGTTTCAAACTTTGTATATTTAGATGCATTATTGAAAGACGACTTTTAAGCAATTTGTCGAATGAACTGTCACTAACAGATGATTCGTTTGAGTCTATGGTATTTTCTGATTGGTGGGTATCAAAACTCTGAATGGGTCCGGGATTTACTTCAACATCGCCGCAAATCAATAGCAATAAGTATATTATAGTGACAAAAGATGTAATAAAAGCACATTTAACCAACAAGCTCAGGTCGATAAAAATAGAATTTTTTAGACTGTAACATCGATTATTGAATGATCCTATCCTGGCTCTGTACTGTGCCAAAGTTATATTCATTATGTAATAGTGCTATCTTTGATGTCATAGGACAGTGCCAGGACAGGGTCATGCTCATGTAACAAGTATTTCATGTAGAATTCACATACAATAATAAGTGTTCGAGTATCAAATAAATAGCATAAATGGATCAGCTCAAGTTTTTTCAGGTACTTGAATAAAAGGGCAAAAGTATGGAGAGTAAATCAAATCGGGTAGATGTCGTAAAAGGATAAACACAGGGATTGAATGACTACGTGAAAAAGTGCGGCAACAAAAATTAACCAAAAAGTGAAATAAAACATGAAAGTATTTACAAAATACTATAATGATCTTCAGTATCAAAAAAGTAAGTAGAAAATACATTGACAACGTTTGCCACGGAAAAATTATGGCGTGAAATAAACTAGAACATAAACAAATAAACGTATATACAATGAATAACAGATGTGAAAAGTTCATGAAGGGGAATCCCCTTTTAAGTGGGTCAATATAGGTTAATCATAACAGATGACGTAGAGGTGCCTATATTTAGAGAATAGAAAATATAATTACCAACGAGATTTTGATAGTAAACAACAGGATTTAGATATTTATGTACATAATTTACGATAGGTATTTAATGAGTGTACTGCATGAAGGGAATCAAATACGCTGTACGAGAGTAAAAATGAGAGCTTAAATGACACTAATTATGACCCGCAGGACGGGTCATGTCGATGTCACGTGGGTACTCGGCTGCGCCGTCATTTCAGTCACAACCAATCACAAAACAGTATACTATGTTGATAAACAAGGGCACGTGTTCGACATATTACTGATTTACTCATCTGGCAAATCACAACCTAGGACTTTGTAGACCCTCAGCAGGTGATCCAGGTTAGTTACGAGGTGTTTGTTGTCAGAGTTATCGATAACAAATATCTTGCCATCCCATACAAAAGTAGACTTTGCCTTTTTACGGCGCAATAGATCTCTACACTGGTAAGCCAGTTTTGCCCGCGATTTGGTGAGTTCCTGGTTAATGGAGACGGATCGCATGCCATCGACGTCCTTCAGTTTTTTACTATTTCGGATAAGCTGGTGGCGGGTGTGATAATTGGCTATGCGTGCAATAATAGCTCTAGGTTTACCATTACTTGGTTTTCCTACACGATGAGACACTAACAGGTCTTTGCGGTCTAAACGTACATCAGCTTTGGACGCAATATCCATTATAGCAGCGTCTGTATCAGTTTTGCCCTCATCAACACCGAAGACGCGGATGCAGCTACGGCGAGAATACATCTCAAGTTCGTCAATTTGATGCTTGAGCTGTTTGTTTTCTTCCGCCAGGGTATCTATACAGCTGCCGAGGTGGGCAGTGATGGACTGGATTTCGCTAGATATGAGGCTTTTGACCGTGAGAGCAATGCGGATGATATCATTTTCTGATAGCATGTCAGTGGCATGGGCTGAAGACGTTGGAGACTGGCTGACATTAGGGTCATTAGGGTCCTTATTGGTGTTGACCAGTTTCGGGGCATAAGACGGGTTAATATACTTGGGCGTAGAAGTGCTTCCCGAGGAAAAAGGTGGATCTGGACCTGGACTTGTTCCTGCCCCTCCCGCGATCCCAGATATAGCGCTGCTGCCCTGAACTATGGACGCTATCTTAGATTGGAGCGAGGTTGACAGGAAATTTTGACCTTGGATAAAACCTGTATTTGTCAAATCGAATCCCCCAATGTTCTGCTTCTTATGTATATGGGATATCGAGGGGGAAAGATCCGATGAACTCAGGGAAAGTCCACGTTTATCGTTATCGTTCATCATGTTTACAGTATGTTTACAGTATGTGTACTCAGTGAGAACTTCTCAATATGGAGGATCGCTGATCGCTGATAAACAAAGTCACTTACCACACAAAGAGGATTCTTAAAATCATCCAAAAACACTCAAAATATCAGTAATGCATATATACAGTCTGTGTGGTAAATACTATCGGCTCTCAAATCCACTTAAAAAGGTGTAAAAACGGGTTTTCTCACATTTTATTCAGAGCGCTAAAAATCATGACCGACTCTCTCGGCGCATGAATACCTTTTTGGCTGCCTGACCTTGAAAACCAAAACAAATTTGGTCATGAAGAAAAAGCTTACTATTTTTTAGTAGTCATGTGCTCGGTTTTTAATGAGTGAGAATCGAAAGTTACAAAAAAAGACAATTTTGCTAGATATCAAATTTGCATTACACATTGCTTCAGTATTAACGGATAGATATTTATTGAATATATATGTTACACAATGCTCAAGTTAAAACATATTTGCAGGTGTTCACATACCACAAACACAAATTTTTCATTAAATCAAACGATAACTCAATATTGAGAGTAATTAACTAGCCTAAATAATATAAAAAAAAAAAATTGTCCATTATTTAGACCTGATGTCATAACACTAAATTTAACTAGTCTGCTCTGTTTGGGCACCCGTCCTAAATCAGCGTTCTTCGCACAGAAAATTCTTAATGGGCGGTAAATAACACTGATACCAACTAAAATCACTCCAGCGATCGAGCATTCAAAGGTCAACCCTGACAATAAATTCTGGACCACCCATTAAAATTCATTAATCAGAGTAGGTTAAAGTTCAGCCTTATGGGCGTGTTCCGTACAGCATGACCAGCCGAAGCTGCAACCTTTTGGCGGGCTCCTCTTCATTTACATATTTCTGATGCCATGCGGTAAACATTTTGGCTGCAGTAATATAACGCAAAAACTTTGAGCGTATTACATGGAATTCTAAAGAGGGCAAAAAGATCATGGTACATTTTCATAATATCTATTGATTGGTTTTCCCCAACATTCTTAATATAATATGTTGGCGTGATCATAGATCATGTGGCGTAAAAACCACTCAATATATATTCTACATGTGGATAATCAGGCAGGAAATATTACATTTTGTACATTACGTTCCAGCTCGCAAGGCATTCACCGGCGATGCTGTGAACACAATGTCAATTTTCTTGGATTTGAACTTTCTGGTTCGATGATAGATTTCATCATGCACGGCATTCAACTAACGAAAACTTTATTCCAACAATGACGTCATATGTGTTATGAGACAATTGATTTTATGTGTAATGTAAAATAACATAACTTATAATGTATGATTATATTAAGTTAAATAAGTTATATTCAAAATCGTTTGCATAAATCAAATTTAATATTTCATAAATATATGATTCATAATGTGTTATAATATTTATTCATAAATTTGTCATATCCACCGCGGCCATACATTGCCAATAAATATATAAAAAGTATTTCAGGTCTTTTTATTTAGAATAGGAATATCTAATCAGGAAAACGAGGCTCACTCGTTTTCCTGAACAGATTATCTTACGCACAGCTTCCAAAATAATTTCGAATATAGGAGCTTGTCTACAATATATTCAGCTGTACGTAGTCAAGTTCTTTCTACATGACCCCTCTTCAAGTAACCCCGGCACGAACCAACCTAGAGGTCAATCACTTTGTTAACGCCGTTTTACCGGCTAGACGTATTTTTTAGATTGTCCATTAAAATTCCCACCCTCCCACCCGGTTGGGCACCTCAGTTTAAAATACAATTTGGATTCAGCTACTAGTGAAGTTGATTAAAACTATTGTTATTATCTGGCGTTAGATTTCTTTTATCTTTCAGTTATGGCTACGAAACTGTCCATCTTCGATGTATTGAATACCCTTGAAGTCAGTGAGCTTGATCGACGCCATAGTTGTTCTGAAGACCCATATATCACATATCCTTATAGAAGGAAGCACCCCCCTATAACCCGTCGCGGTGGATCCGTCCACTAAAAATTGGAGCAGCCGTTGTACCAGATTAGAGCGAAGTGAAGGACAAAAAAGCAAGATTTCGTCTATCCTGAAAATACATATACTTTTTCGTACAAAGGGTTCCAGTGAGCATGGCTTTCACCGGCGGTATTGTGAACCTGATCTAGCGAAAAATTCTCCTGATAGCGTAAATATTCTACATGTGGATTATCAGGCAGGAAATATTACATTTTGTACATTACGTTCCAGCTCGCAAGGCATTCACCGGCGATGCTGTGAACACAATGTCAATTTTCTTGGATTTGAACTTTCTGGTTCGATGATAGATTTCATCATGCACGGCATTCAACTAACGAAAACTTTATTCCAACAATGACGTCATATGTGTTATGAGACAATTGATTTTATGTGTAATGTAAAATAACATAACTTATAATGTATGATTATATTAAGTTAAATAAGTTATATTCAAAATCGTTTGCATAAATCAAATTTAATATTTCATAAATATATCAATATGATTCATAATGTGTCATAATATTAATTCATAAATTTGTCATATCCACCGCGGCCATACATTGCCAATAAATATATAAAAAGTATTTCAGGTCTTTTTATTTAGAATAGGAATATCTAATCAGGAAAACGAGGCTCACTCGTTTTCCTGAACAGATTATCTTACGCACAGCTTCCAAAATAACACATGGTTATAATTAATTTTGACCGTCGCTCGACGCTTCTTTGAAATTATCTCACTGTATTGTTTAAAAAAATGTAGGGTGTCCTAAAAAGGCCCCAGAATATATATAAATTACCAAAGCTATTTGTTGGTGACACAACATAGAATTTAATGAAGAAATAGGACTACATTATAATTCAAAATTCAGTTTATCTTAAGGCTTATTCTGTGTGGTAAGCGGTGTTTGTAAGTCCTCTGTGCTTTGTTTTCCACTCCTCGGGGCCCCTATCAGTTTGTTAGCTTGTTGATGCGTTTGTTCTGTGTCGATAACGATGTTTGGTGGTCCTTTGTTCTGTGAGTGCTCTTCCCTTTGCTTATATTCTTCTGCAGTGTGTTGGTGTGTTTGTTCTGTGAGGTTATGGATGTTAATTGGTCCGCCGTGCTACGTGCTTTCTCCTCTACTCGTTATTTCTGTCAGTTTGTTGGTGCGGTTTTTTTTTGTGAGTTTATGGATGTTAATTGGTCCGCCGTGTTACGTGCTTTCTCCTCTAATCGTTATTTCTGTCAGTTTGTTGGTGCGTTTTTTTTTGTGAGTTTATGGATGTTAATTGGTCCGCCGTGCTACGTGTTTTCTCCTCTACTCATTATTTCTGTCAGTTTGTTGGTGTGTTTGTTCTGTGCTGTAAACTATGTTTGTTAGTTATTTTTGCTGTGAAAGTTCTTGTTTCCTTGCTGTCTTCGTCAGTTTGTTTTGTGTGCTTGCTCTGTATGGTGAGCGATGTATGTTGTTCTTCTGTGCTCTGAGTTTCCTAGCCATCTTGCTACGTCTTTCAGTATGTTTAGGACATACTTTTTTACAGATTTTGGCCATATTACATTGTTTAGATGGAGAATCACTGATAAGGGTTAGATACCCTAAGTGATGCTAATGAATTTAAAGACGTTAAACATTTCTTCTTCACCTGTTATCCCCGTCAGTTTGTTCTGTGTGGTTTGGGATTTGTGTTAGTCCTCTTTGTTGTGAGTGCTCTCCTTTACGTTTTATCCCCTAAGTTTGTTGGTGTGTGTGTTTTGTGTGGTTTTGGATTTGTGTAAGTCCTCTTTGTTGTGAGTGCTCTCCTTTACATGTTATCCCGTCAGTTTGTTGGTGTGTGTGTTTTGAGATTTGTGTTAGTCCTCTTTGCTGTGAGTACTCTGTTTTACGTCTTGTCCCCGTCAGGTTGTTGGTGGGTGTGTTCTGTGTGGTTTGGGATTTGTGTTAGTCCTCTTTGTTGTGAGTGCTCTCCTTTACGTGTTATTCCGTCAGTTTGTTGGTGTGTGTGTTTTGAGATTTTTTTAAGTCCTCTTTGCTATGAGTGCTCTCCCTTTGCTATGAGTGCTCTCCTTTACGTGTTATCCCGTCAGTTTGTTGGTGTGTGTGTTTTGAGATTTTTTTAAGTCCTCTTTGCTATGAGTGCTCTCCCTTTGCTATGAGTGCTCTCCTTTACGTGTTATCCCGTCAGTTTGTTGGTGTGTGTGTTTTGAGATTTTTTTAAGTCCTCTTTGCTATGAGTGCTCTCCCTTTGCTATGAGTGCTCTCCTTTACATGTTATCCCGTCAGTTTGTTGGTGTGTGTGTTTTGAGATTTGTGTTAGTCCTCTTTGCTGTGAGTACTCTCCTTTACGTCTTGTTCCCGTCAGGTTGTTGGTGTGTGTGTTCTGTGTGGTTTGGGATTTGTGTGAGTCCTCTTTGTTGAGAGTGCTCTCCTTTACGTGTTATCCCCGTTAATTTGTTGGTGTGTTAGTTCTGTGTGGTTTGGGATTTGTGTTAGTCCTCTTTGTTGTGAGTGCTCTCCTTTACGTGTTATACCCGTCAGTTTGTTGGTGTGTGTTTGTTCTGTGTGGTTTGGGATTTGTGTGAGTCCTCTTTGTTGAGAGTGCTCTCCTTTACGTGTTATCCCCTCAGTTTGTTGGTGTGTGTGTTTTGTGTGGTTTTTGATTTGTGGTAGTCCTCTTTGCTGTGAGTGCTCTCCTTTACATGTTATCCCGTCAGTTTGTTGGAGTTTGTGTTTTGAGATTTGTGTTAGTCCTCTTTGCTGTGAGTGCTCTCCTTTACGTCATGTCCCCGTCAGGTTGTTGGTGGGTGTGTTCTGTGTGGTTTGAGATATATGTTAATCCTCTTTGCTGTGAGTGCTCTCCTTTACGTGTTATCCCATCAGTTTGTTGGTGCGTGTGTTTTGAGATTTGTGTTAGTCCTCTTTGCTATGAGTGCTCTCCTTTTGCTATGAGTGCTCTCCTTTACGTGTTTTCCCCTCAGGTTGTTGGTGTGTGTGTGTTCTGTGTGGTTTGGGATTTGTGTTAATCCTCTTTGTTGTGAGTGCTCTCCTTTACGTGTTATCCCCTCAGTTTGTTGATGGGTGTGTTCTGTGTGGTTTGGAATTTGTGTTAGTCCTCTTTGTTGTGAGTGCTCTCCTTTACGTGTTGTCCCCGTCAGGTTGTTGGTGGGTGTGTTCTGTGTGGTTTGGGATTTGTGTTAGTCCTCTTTGCTATGAGTGCTCTTTTTTACGTGTTATCCCCTCAGGATGTTGGTGGGTGTGTTCTGTATGGTTTGGGATTTGTATTAGTCCTCTTTGTTGAGAGTGCTCTCCTTTACGTGTTATGCCCTCAGGTTGTGGGTGTCTTTGTTCTGTGTGGTTTGAGATTTGTGTTAATCCTCTTTCTATGAGTGCTCTTCTTTGTGTGGTATCCCCTCAGTATGTTGGTGTGTGTTTTCTTTCTCGTTTGGGATTTATGTTAGTCCTTTTTGATGTGAGTGCTCTCCTTTACGTGTTATCCCCTCAGGTTGTTGGATTGTGTGTTCTGTGTGGTTTGAGATATGTGTTAATCCTCTTTGCTATGAGTGCTCTCCTTTACGTGTTATCCCCTCAGGTCGTGGTGTGTGTGTTCTGTGTCGTTTGAGATTTGTATTAGTCCTCTTTGTTGTAAGTGCTCTCCTTTACGTGTTATCCCCTCAGGTTGTTGGTGTGTGTGTTCTGTGTGGTTTGGGATTTATGTTAGTCCTCTTTGTTGTGAGTGCTCTCCTTTACGTGTTATCCCCTGAGGTTGTTGGTGGGTGTGTTTTGAGATTTGCTATGAGTGCTCTCCTTTTGCTATGAGTGCTCTCCTTTACGTGTTATTCCCTCAGTTTATTGGTGTGTGTGTTCTGTGTGGTTATGGATTTGTGTTAGTCCTCTTTGTTGTGATTGCTCTCCTTAACGTGTTGTCCCCGTTAGTTTGTTTGGTTTACACATGTTTATTCAGAGGACCATAAGTCAATCAAATGAGCGATTATATGTAATCTTAATTAAAAATATAAATCATCAGATATGAATGTAAAATAAACAGAATAATATATTTTGCTCTGTCAAAGAATTCTCGGATTATTGAGCCACCTTAACTCTCATCAGAGATCCTCAATCCAAACAATGAAATATGTCCAGGATGGTTGGGATATGATGCTACCGGAATCACTTTTCAGAAATTTCAGCAGTGACATTCACGAAGGGGTACAAATGTTTCGTTGTCAAATGTATGTTTGTTTTGTGTTTAATTGTTCTGTGCTGATAACAATGTTTGGTTTTGTATTGTTAGCGATGTTTGTTGGTTCTTTGTGCTTTGAGTGTCCTTTATTGCTCGTAATCTCCGAAAATTTGTTGCTATTCTTGTTCTGTGCGGTTGTCGTTATAATTTGTTCTTGTTTTATGTATCCTTGTATAATTGTTGTAGTGGCAACGTGATATATCTTATTATCATTTAAATGTGTTAAGTCGTCGTTCGTGTTTCTATGAGGCTATGCTATTGTCGTTGTCTGTTTGTTCTATTTTATTTTCTCGCGAGAAAGTTCTCATCTTTATCATTTCTAGAATTTTGGAATCTGAGGTCGGGCTTTTTGTTTCATTCACTGATTCCCAAATACTACTATGCTCAGTAGTTAAGGTGAGATCAGGTTTGAGAATGTTAAGTTCTTCATTAAGTATTCTCAATAGTATTTATTCATCTTTACATTCCAAGATGATAGCATTTCCCAATGCTGCATCTAACATCATAACTTACCTTTGTGGTGTCATTAAGAAGATGTAGGGATGGCAGATTAAGAAAACAATGAGATCTCATCCAGACATTCCGAAGCATTGTGGTACCATTTTGGATGTGGCACTTGACGACAAATGTTAGACTAAGTATGAAGTAGGTAACTGAAATGTACTTTATTGTAACTTTTGAATAGGACTGTTTTCGACTTTGGCGGTTATCTATAAGCTTTCCTTTTGTTTTTCTATGATTTAATGAAAATTACGGGAAGTAAACATTATTTAACAATACATCAATAACATCCATAAGATTACAGTTTATAATTAGTCTGACATGACATATCGAAAATGTATGCTGACATGACATACCAAAAAGCTGGCATGACATAACAAAATAGCTGACATGACATACCAAAAAGCTGGCATGACATACCAAAGCTGACATGACATGCCAAAGCTGACATGACATACCAATAAAGCCTTGATTCTTCTGAAGTTTTCCCTTTCAATATTGGTCCAGCTTTAGAATAGGTATTCTTCTATGGTTAAATAAACTCTAATTTATGTTCATATACAGTGAAAGTGACCTGTCGAAATTCAAAATCAATACAATAAACCTGAAATGCCTTTGATTCAAGAATAAACGACAATTAATTTGATATCTTTCTTTCAATTAAAACTCATTTATTTGTACAACGTCTCAACAAAAGACAATTACATAAAAAAAACCAAACATGCATATACATGTATACAAATATTTCCAAAAAGTCCTTCTTTTGTTGTTAAATATGCTGTCATTCTGATGATTTCACAACAATTGAATAAAAAAGGAAGCACCACGTGATATTTTATTGTTAATTTCATAGACATTAACATGGTGACAAATGCAATACGACTCATGCGTAACTTACTTATATCTTATTTACTCCGATATTTGACAACATGAACTTTCCCATCACTTTGCCCAACCCACAACTTACCATCTTTATCAACACACACTCCCATAGGAAATTCTATCCCAGCCTCCCTTGTCAATAAAACCTGTATGAAGTGACCGTCCTTATCTACCAGATGTATCTTATGATTATCAAGATCAGAGATAACTAGACACTGATAGCCATCACAGGCTATACTATCAGGATTGAACTCCTCCCCCTGCTGTCCGTCGTACGTCCATCTATGTGACCCACCTACATCTACTACCACCACTCTCTCATTACTACCCACCACACAGTAGTCCTGGTTACAGTTCTGAGTGAGTCTACTTGGCTCCATGAATAACCTACCTCCCTCCCCTATCTTACGTACAAGTCTACGACCATCAGGTGAATACACAGACAAGGCATCAGAGAACTCCAAACACAACACAATCTCCTGTTTGTGATTCACACATACACCACATGGTTTTGATGGCAGGGAGCTGATGACAGTGGTTACCTTACCCGACCTTGTTATTTTCTTGACTTTCCTGTGGTCGAAATCAGTAGCGATGAAATCGCCGTTACCATCCATGTCAAATCCATAGATTTCAAACCCTGCAGATATGGAGGTGACCTTTGAACCTTGCGAGTTATATAAATATAGGCTTCTTGACCAAATATTTGACATCCATACCTGACCTGACTTATGGTCACAATGTATGACATATGCACCTACCACATTTGCACTATCAGAAAAAGGAGCCATAAATGAATGCGTGATTGTATTGTTAACAACAGGATATTTGTTTTCAGAAGACCGTGTTGTGTTTTTGCTGTCAGATTTCGAATCTGAAATGACTTTTCCGACAATTTCCTCAATTTCTGAAGTAGAAATTGACCTAGATACATATTTGATTTGATCTCCACTGATCTCATTTGGAAGGAAACCAGAAGAGTCTGGACATTCATTGACAAATTTGAAAAAAGAAATATCACGTGATGCTTCGTGTTTGTCGCATTGTTGTATCAAATTTTCAATAGACCTTTCATTTGTGTTTATAGCCTTCGATTTCTCTTCAACCTCTTTTTGTTGACTTTCTTGGGCTTTTTTAACATCGTTTTTCAACTTGTTATAAACTTTGTTCACAGTAGAAATAGATTCTGTGCGTTCTTTCTCTATTTGATCTAACGCCGCAGATGATTCGGTTTTTATACGGTCGTTCTGTTGTTGGAGTAGAGCTCTTCTTTTAGGTATCTCATTTAACTTTTGTGACTTATAGTTTTCTTTCAAACTTCTCAGTTGAACTCTATATCCATCAAAGGCTTCCTTCAAGTCCAAAATATTGTGATCTTTGTGCTCATTGACAACACATTTTATGCAAGCAGGTATTTTACATCTATCACAAAATGCCGTGTAATCAATTGAGATGTGTTTGTGACATTTCGTTGTTCTGATTGGAGAAACGAGTTTCTCCTCTCCTCTTAGTCGAACTTTGTGGTCTCTGAACTTCTTTTTCCCTAGGTGGATGTCTTTACATTTCTGACAAATGCTGAAGTCACAAGTATGGCAGACCCACGTGACATTGACATGTGTATCACAGAAGTCACAGTTTATTACGGATTGGGCTGGGTAGAACTCCCCCTCGTCAGACATAACTACAATTGAATTAAGTAAATTGTTAATAGTTACATTATCTTTATTTCAAATCCTTTTAATCTTGAGGACTAAGTGCCACATCGCTCATATTCATAAGAGCACTTGGAACTTAAATGTGTTTCTGATAAACGCCATTTTATCAAAACAATATTGTATCATATGAGATATAGAAAATCTTGAGTACATACTCCCATTTTGAAATTTGTGACATTTCGCTTTGTAGATTCAAAAAGATAGTGTCTAAGAAATAGATGCCAAGTAATCAAAGACCTTTACAGCGGATGGAATGGTTGACTCGAAAACAACAACAACCCACAAATTTAGTAGAGCCCTGGCCCTGAAAAGTGATTCATTAAGGTATTAGGGGTATAAGAACAATATCGTGGAAAAGCTAGAAGTTATTTGTACTTCCATTATCCAAACAATACAGGTAATGTTTATGCAGATCAAGGAACCTTGCGGCTTTTTAGGAAAAATCACATTATCTATGACTAAATTACAAATATTCCAAATATTTGTAATTTAGTCATGTTTACATCATATCACTTCAAAACTATAATACCTAAAATGTATATCGCCAATATGTATATTATGATTCCGGATGTAACATTTATCCGTTTTGGGTTTTGTCGTTTGTTCATATGTTTGATTATTCCTCCAGTAAAAGTTTGGACAGTTACTTGCTTTGTGATCAATATATCTACCTTAATACTGGCGTGGTGGCAGCAGGATCTCGTCCTACGTCTGTCGTTGATTACAATTATCAACCGCAAGCTGGTAAACCTAGATACGAAACAAAGTTCGAGTCACAGCGTCAGATAATCTGACCCAGGTCGCAAGTAACACGTGTGATGACAAACTATTGCACATAGTCTAATCCTTTAATTATCCTCCTACGGCCAAACGTACGAAATACTAACTAACCATCATGGCTAACACACATAGAGCACCGAAACAGTGGTGTTTATCAAAGACTGAAACAATTAATTCGTTTGAAAACTGGAGGCAAAACATTGTGTACACACTGTCCCTAGACCAAAATTTCACACAATTCCTAACAGAGGGAGCCCAGTGGGGTAAGAGGACAAGGGCAAATCCAAATCGTGGTTTCGCAAATGATGGTGAAGGCATACCAGAGGCCCAGCGACAAACTGCAGCTCAAAAAGTTCAAAGGCTTGAATTAATGCTGGGACAGATTGCGAATTACTGCCCGATCATTTCACGCTCGACCATAGTCAAGAACTCTACGTCTATGGAAAATATTTGGCAGACAATAAGGTTACATTTTGGTTTTCAGACCACTGGCGCCCACTTCCTTGATTTTGCCGCTATCAAATTAGAGCCTAGTGAAAGACCAGAGGACTTGTTTCAGCGAATAATGGCGTTTATTGAAGACAATTTGCTAAAACAAGGTGCCAATATAACACATCACGGTGAAAACATTCTTGAGGATGAGGAGCTCTCCCCCTCACTTGAAAATATGGCTGTCCTAACATGGCTGCGTCTCATTAATCCAGAATTACCTCAACTAGTTAAGCAACGATACGGCACCGAGCTTAGATCTCGTACACTTGCCTCCATCAAGCCTGAAATATCGCAGGCCATGTCTTCTCTACTCGACGAACTCAGATCATGCGAGGAGGCCAAGGCAATGCGCACCGCTATTACTTACATGCCTAAGAACAGCAATAGATCTGCTTCTCGTCCAGTTAAGTCGTGTCCGTTATGCAAGGCAGCCAAGAGACCAGATCAGCATTTTTTAAGTAAATGTTTATACTTACCTAATCAAGACAAAATGTACTTAGCAAAAGCTCGTCAAATTATGGCCACGGATGAAAGCGATTACGAGGATCAAACTACAGCAGATCAGAGTGTCGAACCATTGACGTGTAATTCTGCTATAAACAGAGTACAGATTCGACAATCACCTTATTTAGATGTTTTCTCTCGTCATCATACCGTTCGTTTGACCGTAGATAGCGGAGCTACAGGAAATATGATTAAGGCCTCAGTAGCTAAGACGCTTGGATTACAAATTAAGAGTACTGTTCAGTCCGCTCACCAAGCTGACGGCTCCTCTCCATTACATGTGATTGGCGAGACTAATACTATATTCACTCATGAAAACCACACCTTGGTTTTTGAAGGCTTAGTCGTTGAGAATCTAGACAGTGATGTTTTGGCTGGCATACCGTTTATGGAGAGAAATGACATTTCCATAAGACCCTCAAAACAACAGATTATAATAGGTGAAGAATACACTTACACTTACGGTCTTAATTCTGTAGCCTCTCACGTAACCGTAGCAAGACGTGCCCAGGTTCTCAGGGCATCCGTGTCGGAAACAACCACCATTTGGCCTGGTGAGTACTTAGAGCTTAAAGTCCCAGAGGACTTCTCCGTATCAGATGATGACATCATATCACTTGAGCAGACTGATAGCAGTCAAAATCACACATGGCCAGCTCCCACATTGCTAAACAGCATTGCTGGACGTATACGTATACCCAATCTCTCATCGGAACCGCAAACAATCAAACGTAATGCCCATATTGGAACACTTAGGCCAACATTTGTACCAGACAATGTGAATAACACTGCCAGAGTATCCGAATTTAGTGAGAAACTCCCGAATACGAAGTTTTCGCAAAATGTGCGCGTTGATCCCGACAATGTTCTTTCCAAGGACATGAAATCCAAATTTCATGATCTCTTACACGAACATGATGGTGTGTTTAACCCGAAATTTAAGGGGTACAACGGAGCTGCTGGACCATTTAAGTCAAGAGTGAACATGGGCCCCGTTCAACCTCCTCAACGGAGAGGTCGAATACCACAGTACTCAAAAAATAACCTTGATATGCTTCAAGACAAGTTTGATGAGCTTGAGGCAATGGGAGTGTTCCGTAAGCCCGAGGACATTAATGTAAATGTAGAGTATGTGAACCCATCGTTTTTGGTAAAAAAACTGACTGGTGACTTCCGCCTTGTCACTGCCTTCGCAGACGTTGGTAGATATACAAAGCCACAACCTTCTTTAATGCCGGATGTGGACTCAACTTTGCGGAAAATAGCCCAGTGGAAGTACATAGCTATTTCTGATCTTACAAAATCATTCTATCAGATTCCTTTGTCAAACGACTCGATGAAGTATTGTGGTGTTGTCACCCCTTTCAGAGGTGTCCGTGTGTACGTACGATCGGCTATGGGCATGCCTGGTTCGGAGGTAGCATTAGAGGAGCTCACATGTCGCGTACTGGGTGACCTTGTTCAAGAAGGCATTGTGGCTAAGGTTGCTGATGATTTGTACTGTGGAGGCAGCACACCAGAAGAGCTGCTACGGAACTTGGATAGGGTTCTAAAAGCACTTCGCCGCTGTGATCTTAATCTATCAGCATCAAAAACAGTAATCGCCCCGAAAGAAGCTACAATATTAGGATGGGTGTGGTGCCAAGGAACAATTCGTGCAAGCAAACACCGAATTTCAACTCTTTCGTCTTGTCAGATACCCACAACCGTAGCTGGACTTCGTTCATTTATTGGTGCATATAAAGTTCTCAGCAGAGTAGTACCAGATTGCTCACATTTCCTCGCACCTCTCGATGATATGACTGCTGGTCATGACTCCAGGGACAAGCTCGTATGGACTGATGAGCTGTCCGCTTCATTTCGACAAGCACAACTGGCGCTAAATTCACACAAGGCTATAACGCTCCCTCGTCCAGATGATCAATTATGGATTGTTACAGATGGTGCCTTAAGGCGGAGTGGCATTGGAGCCACCTTGTATATCAACAGGAATGGCACTATTAAGTTAGCGGGATTTTTCAGTGCGAAGTTACGGAAGAACCAAAACATGTGGCTACCATGTGAAATCGAGGCTCTTTCAATAGCGGCCTCTATCAAGCACTTTAGCCCGTACATAATCCAAGCCTCTTCAAATGCTGCAGTATTAACAGACAGCAAACCGTGTGTCCAGGCATTTGAAAAGCTTTGTCGTGGGGAATTTTCCGCAAGTCCGCGCGTAACAACGTTCTTATCGACTGCTAGTCGGTATTGCGTCTCAATTCGCCATGTTGCAGGACAATCCATATTACCATCAGACTTCGCAAGCCGTAATGCGCCCGAATGCACTCATCCAACTTGTCAAATATGCACATTCGTAAGCACTACCGAAAACTCCGTTGTTCAACGAATATCAGTTGAAGATATTCTAAACGAGTCCGTAAGACTTCCATTCACTACTAGGTCTGCCTGGAATGCTATCCAGACAGAATGCTCAGACCTTCGACGTACTGCCGCACACCTTAAGCAAGGGACTCGCCCTTCAAAAAAACTCACCGATGTGAAGGATGTGAAACGGTATCTTCAGGTTGCATCAATAGCAAAGGATGGTATCCTCATTGTGAAACGCGACATCCCATTTATGCCATCGCGGGAGCTCATTGTTGTACCAAGAAATGTGCTAGAAGGCCTTCTAACCTCTTTACACATCAAGCTCAGTCATCCATCTACTCACCAACTAAAGTCTGTTGTCAGCAGATATTTCTATGCCTTAGACATGGACAAGGCAATAGAGACAGTTACTGCTGGATGTCATACATGTGCATCGTTGCTTAAGGCACCGCACGTTTTACAACCGCAGAGCTCATCTGATCCTCCCGCGGGAGTTGGATATCAGTTTGCAGCAGATGTAATGCGCAGGGAACGCCAACTCATACTTGTTGTCAGGGAATACGTTACGTCATTCACTGCTAGTACGTTGATCGAATCAGAACGTCATGACTCACTCCGAGAAGGTCTTATCAAATTGTGCATTGAAATGAGACCTCTGGATGGCCCCTTTTCCGTTATCAGAACCGACCCTGCGCCAGGATTTACTGCATTAATCGACGATCAGCTCATGAAACAACAACGCCTCATGATTGAAATTGGCAGAATTAAAAACAAAAACAAAAACCCAGTAGCAGAACGGGCAATACAGGAGTTAGAGGAGGAGATATTGCGCAGCGACCCCTCAAGCCGCTCCGTTACTGCCCTCGAACTCGCACTCGCAACTGCTCGCTTGAACTCTCGTATAAGAGGTCGTGGATTATCGTCTAGGGAAATGTTCACCCAAAGGGACCAATTTTCTCAGAAACAGCTACCCTTAGAAGATCGACAACTTATCTTGCAGCAGCATGACGCGAAATTGATAAATCACTCTTATAGCGAGAAATCAAAAAACCCTTCTGGCCGTGTCGCGATACCACCAAATACTTCCGTTGGTGACCTTGTGTACCTGGAATGTGATCGCAATAAGTTAAAAGGGAGGGACCGATATCTCGTTGTTGCGTGTGATGGACCTTGGAGGGACATTCGTAAATTTACTGGGTCCCAATTACGTCGCACCTCATATCGCGTGAAGGACTCTGAGTGTTACATTGTACCATCTAATATCAAAAAGCCAGACTGTCCGTCTGCACACATCTCTTCCTATTCCACGGAGTCCGAGGAAGAAAGTGATGAGGATCACCAAGAGATACCTCAACCGCCGACACTTCCGCCTGCACATCCGCCGACACATCCGCCGACACTTCCGCCTGCACATCCGCCGACACTTCCGCTTGCACATGTGCCGACACTTCCGCCTGCACATCTGCCGACACTTCCGCCACCTCCACCTTTTCTGCCGTCGATCCCGTCTGTCATTGGGAATCCTCTTTCGGAAAGGGAGTGTACGTTCAATGATCATCATCCCGATCAGAGTGAGGAAACTAGACAATCCACTCGAAACCGTAAACCACCCAGATGGTTGAATGACTATGTGTTAGATTATTAAGTGACCTTAAGTTTAGTTCATTATCCTCACAAACTTTATATAACTCATTGTTGTTACCTTTAAGTGTTGCATTTTTGGTGTTGTTTTTTATTCTTAATGTGGTAAAAATGGGCAGAATAATCCCATTATATAAACACCGGAGGGCAGTCTACCCTGTGAAGGTGGCATGTATGTATGCAATCTTTTCATGTTAATTATCATTCATAATTTAGTCAAAGAGATTGATTTAAAGTTTTCTTTTGAAACATAATCCTCATTATATTGTAAAAGGGCAGAATAAACCCTTCCACTTGAGGGCAGTCTACCCAGTGATAGTGGCTAGACCATGTATAAAAGAAAGAAAAAGTGGTAGCGCCAATATGTATATTATGATTCCGGATGTAACATTTATCCGTTTTGGGTTTTGTCGTTTGTTCATATGTTTGATTATTCCTCCAGTAAAAGTTTGGACAGTTACTTGCTTTGTGATCAATATATCTACCTTAATACTGGCGTATCTTATTACTGTTTGTTATGCTTTTTTTTCTCTCATTGTACAATTGTATTTTCTTTTTCTTTTTTTTTTCTTTTGGCTATTTCTTGTTTTACTTGGGCCATAGCCATTTGTATAAATGTGTTCTAATATGACTTGATTCTTTTTCCTTATCAACACAACAGACGCGAGCCGGGCTCTATTCTCCAATATAGGCCCTATAGCAATAAGCCAAGCCTACCCATTAAACCTACAGGAAGCCGGGCTCTATTGTCTCATAACGCTGACGCTGACGCTGACGCGGCGAGGTGATAAATGTGATTGGCTGAGGACGCGAGGGCATTATGAGACAATAGAGCCCGGCTTGTCATTTTTTATTTCTTAAATAAACAATTTGAATTTGAATTTCTATGTCCTTCATATTGACATAACAGACAATTCAGAGAATTGTCCTCTAAATATTCGATAACTTTCTTATGTATTGCAACGTAGTATAATTTTTTAATGACTATAATGTTACTATGAAGAAATAAAATGTTTTACTCCTAGGTCAGAAAAAAACCCTTTCCCGTTACTTATTGATTTCGATTTAAAGAAAGGAACCAATCATCACAATTACTAGCCTAGTGCACATCAATCTAATTATGGAAGATTTTCGAGAAAGTTCTGTTTTGAAAATAAGGTCAGGTTTTACTTTATGCATTACTTTATCAGCGTATTGATTAGCTATTCTATTTTTAAAGGTTCCACGAGGTACAAAGATTTATTTTTGTCGTATAAGATTTGTCCTTGAACTTCAAGTCATCTTTATTAATTATTTTAATTTATTTACAGAAAATTACGGTTAAACTTCTTATGATCAGGTACAAGAACTTCTACCCCGTGCCCTTTGCAAATAATTATCTACAACATTCTTATTTTGTGTAGTTCCACTTTTGTTTTCGTTTCGTCGTATATATACGTATAAGAAAAATGAGAAATAATAAAGCGAAAAAAATAATAAAAAGAAAAAAACAAAATATTGCGAAAAAGATATTGACAAAGCATCCTTACCTCAGATATGACTTCATGTAATTTGTATCTAAGAACAGTTGGTAAAGCTACTAATTACAGTTCACGACGGTCCTGAGAGGGCGTTGTTGAATTTAAACCACGTGACTGAAAACAGTCACGTGGGTTTTGAAGTAATAAAAAAAAATCTTCAGAGGAAGCATTTCATATATATTTTATAAATTCCTCAATAGTTTCAGCTGCCAACATAAAGTCCATTGACCATCATATCACTGCCGTCCTCTCCATTCTCCTGGTCTGATTGTATTAAACTCTAATTTATCCATTTTTTCCTTCTTGCAGTTTGGAGTTGAATGGTAATTCTTAAGTACTTTCAAATGGTGATACCAGCAGGAGTTTTTCTTATGCGACAAATCATGTCTACTGCAGACTTGCAAATTTATCTATGTTTAGTCTGAGGTTCACTGACGAGGGGTAACGTGCATGTCTGGTCCATGCTACAAAATCTGTTCTTAAATGATGCTATTGAATTCGAAGACGTTTAACATTTATCCTATTTTGGTGTCCTTTCGCCGTGATTTCAATCATTAATGGCCAAGATTTTCATATAATTTGGCTGCAGGAACCCGCTCATTCTTAACAAGTAAACAGTTTAAATTATTTGATAAATTAAACAAGTTTTTAAACATCAAAACATGTTGACTTGAAGTACCATTGATGAGGACTCATTATCCGAAATATGCTCCGTTATCAAAATTTCTTGTAATTTCTCAAACTTGGGTCCTGTAGCACCATATCCCACATATCCTGCTACGCTTTTCGGTACTTTTTTAGGACATTATAAATTTCACACTCTTTGGCAATATAACATTTTTAGATTGAGGATCACTGACGAGGGTTAAACGTGCATGTCTGGTCCATGCGGCAACTTTACCTGTTCTGAAATGATGTTATTGCATTTGAAGACGTTTAACACGAAAGTCTTGTACACCAAATTCAGCAATTTTGTCCTGAATGCTGCTGTCTGATCGCAGAATTCGAAATTTTGTTTTTCTGTCAAGAAATGAATCATATCTTTTCTGTTAATGAAAGTATCACCAGAAAAAAGGACAGTATCCCTATTTCAATACAAAGTTCTATGAATCTTTTATGTAAAACACATTTCCCCTCATTTTTTAACAACGCCTTCTATATTTCCCTCCGCACTTGTACTGGAGATAGTTCATTATATAAGTTCTTGTTTCTGTGCAGCTCTCTCCGTCTGTTGGGTCAAATTGTCTTTTCGCGTGTTTTTTGTTTTGTTTTGTTTTGTTTTGTTTTTTTATTTGTTTTGTTTTTTGTTTTAGAATTCATAAGAATTTCGATTGTGGGTTTTTGAATCCTAGTATCGACTTTTGTGTTTGACTTTAATTCACTGAGATCATGACTAGTATGAAGCCCCAGACAGAGGGGTATTATCAAATATTTAGGGAGAAGTATCAAGGCACAATGCATAAACATCTTTATATAACGAAATATTTTAACTCAGACTTTGACTAGATATTTAAATATGTTCAATACGCAAAATGAAAGTATGAAATAAAGTCTTTATGAATGACTCTTTTAAACATGTTAAACAGTGGACAAAATAATTATGAACCTGCACGCTCGTTAATTTTTTGCATCCGCCCATCTTTGGAGATACTATAAAACCAATACTACCATCACGAATGGGGTACCAAACTTAGAATCTTAACAGTTTTACCTGATGCACATCTGGTACCTGAGATCTTCACCTTTAATTAATAAAAATTCTGCAGGAATTTTCTATTTCCTGCAGGAATTTTCTATTCCCTGCAGGATTTTTTGTAGTTCCAACAGGAAAAAATAATTTACTGCAGGATTATTTTTATTTTCCCACAGCAGGAAAACAAAAATTCATGCAGGAAATTTAAAAAAATCCTGCAGGAAATAAAAAAAAATCCTGCAGGAAATTGAAAATTCCTGCAGGATTTCTATTAATTAAAGGTAAATATCTGAGGTACCAGGTGTGCACCAGGTAAAACAGTTTGGATTCTGATTAAGTTTGATACTTCCTACCTGATGACAGTATTGGTTTTATAGTATCTATAAGGATGGGCGGGTGCAAAAATGAACTAGCGTGCATGTACTTAGTTATTATGCCCAATGTCGTAAAAGTGAAAATAATTCAATGAAATCAAGATGTAAATGATTTGCAAAATTCAAGGATTTCTTATTTAGCTTATTCGCCATACATCTTCCCTTTAAGTCCCATACAGGCTCGCCTCGCCGAATGTAATTCATAGTTTGTTAGCCGCAGAAACGGCCAATGACACTTGGAAATTTGGTTGGTAGGGGTGTGGTGGCAACACACCTCTGCCAACCAAATATCCAAGTGTCGTTGGCCGTTTCTGCGGCTAATAGTTTGTCTGTCTGTCATATTTTAATATTCCTGACTTTTTCCCTGTCTCTGTATCAGCATGTATTGAACTCATTTCTAGCATGTGAATTTATTTCAATGCTTTGTATCGTACTGTTATACAGATTAAGTTCTAGTTCAGTGTTGATTAACCTATTCTTACAAGAGTTGTGGCCCTTGGACTTCGCAAATTTCATGAATTTTTCATTTTTCCAGATTTTCTTCGCTGTTTTTTTTTTTTCAGAAAATACACTGATTTTTGGAATGTGAATACAGCTTAGTGTGATACAGATCAAGTTCATGTTTAATTTTGATTCACCTATTTATACAAAAGAAACGGCCCCTTTACTTAGCTTTCATTAAATTTACAGTTTCCAGACCTTTTCTTATAATTCTCATATTAAACTGATTTTATCTGGGCATTCATCGTTTTGTGTAAGTACAGGTAAAGAATATAAATAAATCATTCTAGGCAGAGTTGCAGGTCATAGATTTATGCCGGTAGGGAACTTATATCGCTCAGTGATCAAAAATTTATTTTTCTCAGGAGTTTGATGTGGTATGTGTCTATTTGACACTTCTTAACAAAATATACAGTGTCACATAAAACAAGAAATGTTGGAAACTATTCATTTTTTCCATGATAAGCTGGGTATCTTCACTATCTTGTTGGGGTTGCCACACAAAGCAAGAGACATAAAAGGGACAAGGAACACCAAATACTATATCAAAACACCAAACACAAAATGATATGTACACTATGTTCAATAGGTACTAGAATATGTAAACTAACACCTACTCCTCTTTCTATCACTGTGAAAATCTAAATAACAACTGTACATATTTCAATAGTTTATCATTTCCTTAGTATTAACATCATTATACTGGATAAATTATGACATTGCACATAAGATTTATAAATAATCAAGTAATCATGTACATACAGAATAATAGCAATCTGATTAAAACCAGATCTCTACATGCCCCATGTTTCGCCTCCAAGCAACAAAACCAAATCGGGAGCATGTAGAGATCTGGTTTTAATCATATTGGATAACTTTATCACAAATAATGTGACATAATAAATCCTTCAAAGAGAGATAACAACAATAAATAAAACACCGCTAAAGACGGTATGGCCGGATTGCAAAGTCAGTTTTTGTCACCAACTGGGTCAAGGTCACTAGGTCAAATATTACAGCATGCATTGAGAGGTCTTGTCAAAGGTAACCTACATGTATAATATAAAGTTTCTACTGCATACAGTTCCTTAGATTTTGCTTAAACCAGAAACTTTAACCAAAATCTTTTACTAAGTCAAACTCCAAGGTCAAGGTCATAATGTCAAATGTTATGGCATAAATTTAGGTCCCGTCATGGGCAACCTACATTTATAATCTAAAGTTTCTACTGCATACAGTTCCTTAGATTTTGCTTAAACCAGAAACTTTAGCCAAAATCTTTAACTAGGTCAAAGTCCAAGGTCAAGGTCACTAGGTCAAATGTTACGGCATAAATTGAAAGGTCTTGTGATGGGCAAGCTTCATGCATAATATAGCGTTTCTACTGCACATAGTTCCTTAGATTTTGCCTCAACCAGGAACTTTTACCAACATCTTTAACTAGGTCAAAGTCCAAGGTCAAGGTCACTAGGTCAAATGTTACGGCATAAATTGAAAGGTCTTGTGATGGGCAAGCTTCATGTATAATATAAAGTTTCTACTGCATATAGTTCCTAATATTCTGCCTCAACCAGAAACTTTAACCAAAATGTTGACGGCAGACGGACAGACGGACGGACAGACATCGTCAATCTATAGACCGGAATTGCTTTGCAATCCGGCCAACATGTAAAATGTAAAATGTTCATATTGGCTCTCATCCACCATGCCTCCAACAAAATAATGTACAGCCATCTTCAATTCAAAACAGTAATCAATAATATGTGTCTGATTGAAATTACTGTCTACAAAGCTTGTTAAATTACATGTAATTACTTTGCAAGTTGTAAATTGTAATTATATCTACTTATGCAATTTTTCTTTAATGGCAAATCTCATATGCTCATACTTCTAGCTTATTTGGTCATTTTGAAACAGAGTTACTTCCAGCTGGGTTGTACACGACAAAGTATTAACTATACTTATTAAAATATGATGAAAAAGTCAAAATAAAATGCTTTGAAATACGAGGAATTGATCCTACACAATGTGTCATTGGAACTGTCAATAGATTAAAGCATTTAACAAGATGGATGTTACATATATGTTAAAAAACTGGAAACACATTTCAAAATCTCATTTGCACACATAAAAATGCATGTATTGAACAAAATAATGTATCTAATGTTACAGTGGAAATCAATTCTTTCAAAGGGTGATGAAGGTGACAAAATAAAATTTGTCAATGACATTTGTCTAGTTTCTGAAGACAGCTAAATTAAATTCTAGGTATCTTACTGTACAGAGGTAACTTTCAAATGATTTATCCTTGATTAATCTTATGTACACAAGTAACTTAAGAAAATGATATGATATAAATTCTTTCTATTTTGTTTTCATTCATGGGAGGCCCAGAGATAGTCATGAACTACTATACAACAGGAATTTGTCAAAAAAAATGTCTAATTTCTTAGATATTGAGTAATATATTTCAAATGCATAAAGGGCATTTAATAAATGGGTATTGTTCAGTATCATTTTCACAGCTTCCATATATATATACATTCTCAATCATATAACAAGAATGTTAAAGACCAGGCATGTTCTGTATCACACTTATAACCTTAGTTATATGATCATGCATGACTTTGAAGATGACCTTGACACACATAAGATGTTGATTTTTTTTTTCATGCATGACAATCCCAGACAACCTGCATTATGATAAATTATCAAGTCAATTACAGCCATATAATTGCATAGCTGTCAACTCCCTTCTTTTGGATGGAGACTCCCTCTTCTTGACCTCATCTCCCCCTAAGAATTCCTCCCTCGAGGGAGACCAAAATCTCCCTCTTTTTGGCAAAATCGCCCTCTTTCTCCATCTTTTGGTATATTTACCAAAGAAAAATAACTCTAGATAGGGACATTCAGAGCATTTCATGAGAAATTGCATGACAAAATGCAGGAAAAGATGTATAGAACGTAATTAATAATTGATAGAAGTTTCATTGTTCATAAATGATTTTACATCAAAATATCAGCACAATGAAATTATTTGAAAATTAGCTTTGTGCAAAATGTCGCGATTCATTAAAAATGTAGCAAAATGGGTTAGTGCGCAATCTTCCTCTTTTTCAAATGCCAAGGAGGGAGATCTCACTCTTTTTAAGATTTTAATGTTGACAGGTATGTAATTGTCATTCCGTCCCATGACTTAATGATTAGAAGTGTATTAATTAATTCTTTCCAGCTCTATCGCCTGAAAGAAGCTTCGTTTTGGCCCTTTATCGATTTGATATCAAATGTATTATTTTGCTATTTCAGAAACTTGTCATTCCATTCAAAACTGTCATCGAAATAATTATAGAATAACTGTCTTTTGGAATGTGACTATACTGTGATAACCTACAATGGATCCAGGAATTATGTTCCATAATGCGCGTAAGCGCATTATGAGAAACATAATTCCTGGATCTATTGTAGGTTATCACAGTATAATCACATTCCAAAAGACAGTTATTATATATATTTACATTCCAGTTTTTCACGCTTAAATGACGTTGAGATACGAATAAAACTCTGTTGCTAAGGCTCTGTTACTACGTACCATTAAAGTTCAAATCAAGCCAAGTTACTATGACGTCATAGTTCAAACCACGTCACCGCGGTTATACTCCTATAATTACAGTGTAAATTCTATACAAATGAATGGGCATATGTAAATATTCGAAATTAAAGGAGACTAACATCTTAACACCATGCTATTTTGAACATAGATTTTATTTGGATATGCTACTGAATCGACCCTTCAGGAAATTCGGAGCCGCGCACTCTCTGTAAAGTTAATGTACAAAAATCAAATAGGGCGCTACTGAAATGAATTTTGGTGGCTCCGCTGTAAGCATCACTGATGGGAATTTAATATTCGAAAAACGTGTCTGGTGCAGAATAATTGGTTTGAAAATTTCTTCATGAAGGTATAGAGTTGGAACACTTCCACTTTAATATTATAAACACTATTTCTTGTTGCAGTGTGGAGCAGTTAAAATCGTTCCCCGTGACTTGATCTTTAGAAGCGTATTAATTACTTCTTTCCAGCTCTGTCGCCTGAAAGAAGCTTCGTTTTGGCCCTTTATCGATTTGACATCAAATGTATTATTTTGCTATTTCGGAAGCATGTCATTCCATTCAAATGTTAAACGTCTTTAAATTCAAAAGCATCATTTAAAACCTGATAAATTTACAGCATGGACCAGACATGCACGTTTCGGGTACTAAACCCTCGTCAGTGATCCTCGGTCTAAACAATGTAATGTGGCCAAAAAGTGTGAAAATTATTATGTCCAAAAAAACTGTCATCGAAATAATCGAAATTAAAGGAGGCTGACATCTTAACACCATCCCTCCAATGCTATTTTGAACATAGATTTTATTTTGATATGCTACTTAATCTACCCTACAGGGAATTCGGAGCCGCGCACTCTCTGTAAAGTAAATGTACAAATCTAAATTAAAAAAAATAAAATGAGGCGCTGCTGAAATGAATTTTGGTGGCTCCGCTGTTAGCATCACTGATGAAAATTAAGACTAGTATCCGAAATCCCTGTCTGGTGCTGAATAATTGGTTTGAAATTTTCTTCATGAAGGTACAGAGTTGGAACACTTCCATATTATTATTTAAATATTACGATGAGGAATATCCTGACAATAATCTCAATAGCACTCACAATAGAGCACCATATTGAGCATCGACGGACCCCTAGCAAGCTAGAGGTGGGACCAGGTACCCGGGAGGAGAAAGCATTCCCTGTTGGCTAGACGCACCCGCCGTCAATGTTCACGCACGAGAGTAATGTCTCATCAGTGGTGCTCGATGTTGAAATGGCGGAAGTCTAAATAATGACTATATGAAGAGCAACATTCTGAACATAAAACAAAATTTATACCAATGAAAAGACACGGAATCAACATTCAATTGAAGCGAAGGAAAGTAAAACCCAAAAATAGAATTTAAAAAAATAATAATCACTAGGTATAAAAGTTCTTGAAAATACAGGATACAAAACAAAGATTGGAAGGAAAATCCAAACTGTGCAAACAGCAAAACGTATTCTAACAAGTATATCTAAAGCGGTAAAACATACAGAGAGAACAACACAGCACCATAAAATCACGAAGGACAATACTATCTAGTTAACAATCTCCAGAGCTCAGTACAGGAACGGAACTAATTGTAGATCGCTATTTTAAAACGCGTTGTCTTCTCTAATTAAATTGAAGATATTTAATATCACATGAATGTATGTTTCATATACATTTTAAGTAATAACACATGGTTATGATTAATTTTGACCGACGCTCGACGCTTCTTTGAAATTATCTCACTGTATTGTTTAAAAAAAATGTAGGGTGTCCTACAAAGGCCCCAGAATATGTAAATTACCAAAGCTATTTGTTGGTTACACAACATAGAATTTAATGAAGAAATAGGACAACATTATAATTCAAAATTCAGTTTATCTTAAGGTTTATTCTGTGTGGTAAGCGCTGTTTGTTAGTCTTCTGTGCTTTGTTTTCCACTCCTCGGTGTCCCTATCAGTTCGTTAGCTTGTTGATGTGTTTGTTCTGTGTTGATAACGATGTTTGGTGGTCCTTTGTTCTGTGAGCGCTCTCCTTTGCTTATATTCTTCCGCAGTTTGTTGGTGTGTCTGTTCTGTGAGGTTATGGATGTTAATTGGTCCGCAGTTCTACGTGTTTTCTCCTCTACTCGTTATTTCTGTCAGTTTGTTGGTGTGTTTGTTCTGTGAGGGTATGGATGTTAATTGGTCCGCAGTGCTACGTGTTTTCTCCTCTACTCGTTATTTCTGTCAGTTTGTTGGTGTGTTTGTTCTGTGAGGGTATTGATGTTAATTGGTTCGCTGTGCTACGTGTTTCTCCTCTACTCGCTATTTCCGTCAATTTGTTGTTGTGTTTGATCTGTGGGGTTATGGATGTTTATTGGTCCGCTGTGCTACGTGTTTTCTCCTCTACTCGTTATTTCTGTCAGTTTGTTGGTGTGTTTGTTCTGTGTGGTAAACTATGTTTGTTATTTGTGCTGTGAAAGTTCTTGTTTCCTTGCTGTCTTCGTCAGTTTGTTTTGTGTGCTTGCTCTGTATGGTGAGCGATGTATATTGTTCTTCTGTGCTCTGAGTTTCCTAGCCATCTTGCTACGTCTTTCGGTATTTTTAGGACATACTTTTTCACAGATTTTAGCCATATTACATTGTTTAGATTGAGGATCACTGACGAGGGTTAGATACCCGAAACGTGGATGTCTGGTCCATGCTGTAAATTTATCTGCTCTAAAATGATGCTCATAAATTTGAAGACGTTAAACATTTCTTCTTCATTTGTTATCAACGTCAGTTTGTTGGTTGTGGTTTGGGATTTGTGTTAGTCCTCTTTGTTGTAAGTGCTCTCCTTTACTAGTAATCCCCGTCAATTTATTGGTGTGTGTGTGTTCTGCGTGGTTTTGGAATTGTGTTAATCCTCTTTGCTGTTAGTGCTCTCCTTTACGTGTTGTCCCTGTCAGTTTGTTAGTTGTGGTTTGGGATTTGTGTTAATCCTCTTTGCTGTGAGTGCTCTCCTTTACGTGTTTTCCCCGTCAGTTTGTTGGTGTGTGTGTTCTGTGTGGTTTGGGATTGCTGTTAATATTCTTTGTTGTGAGTGCTCTCCTTTACGTTTTATCACCGTCAGTTTGTCGGTTTGTGTGTTCTGTGTGGTATTGGAATTGTGTTAATCCCTTTGCTGTGAGTGCTCTCCTTTACGTGTTGTCCCCGTCAGTTTGTTGGTGTGTGTGTTCTGTGTGGTTTTGGAATTGTGTTAATCCCTTTGCTGTGAGTGCTCTCCTTTACGTGTTGTCCCCGTCAGTTTGTTGGTGTATGTGTTCTGTGTGGTTTTGGAATTGTGTTAATCCTCTTTGCTGTGAGTGCTCTCCTTTACGTGTTGTCCCTGTCAGTTTGTTGGCTATGGTTTGGGATTTGTGTTAGTCCTCTTTGCTATGAGTGCTCCTCTTTACGTGTTATCCCCTCAGGTTGTTGGTGTGTATGTTCTGAGTGGTTTGGGTTTTGTGTTAGTCCTCTTTGTTGTGACTGCTCTGCTTTACGTGTTATCCCCGTCTGTTTGTTGTTGTGTGTGTTTTGGGATCTGTGTTAGTCCATTTTGTTGTGAGTGCTCTCCTTTACGTGTTACCCCCGTCAATTTGTTGGTGTGTGTGTTTTGGGAATTGTGTTAGTCCTCTTTGTTGTGAGTGCTCTCCTTTACGTGTTGTCCCCCTCAGTTTGTTGGTGTGTGTTTGTTCTGTGTGGTTTGGGATTGGTGTTAGTCCTCTTTGTTGTGAGTGCTCTCCTTTACGTGTTATCCCCATCAGTTTGTTGATGTGTTTGTTTTGTGTAGTTTGGGATTCGTGTTAGTCCTCTTTGTTGTGAGTGCTCTCCTTTACGTGTTGTCCCCGTCAGTTTGTTGGTTTGTGTGTTCTATGTGGTTTGGGATTTGTGTTAGTCCTCTTTGTTGTGAGTGCTCTCCTTTACGTGTTATCCCCGTCAGTTTGTTAGTGTGTGTGCTTTGTGTTGTTTGTGATTTGTGTTAGTCCTCTTTGTTGTGAGTGCTCTCCTTTACGTGTTATCCCCGTCAGTTTGTTGGTGTGTGCTTTGTGTTGTTTGGGATTTGTGTTAGTTTTCTTTGTTTAGAGTGCTCTCCTTTACGTGTTATCCCCGTCAGTTTGTTGGTGTGTGTTTGTTCTGTGTTGTTTTGGATTTGTGTTAGTCCTCTTTGTTGTGAGTGCTCTTTTGTACGTGTTATCCCCGTCAGTTTGTTGATGTGTTTGTTTTGTGAAGTTTGGGATTTGTGTTAGCACTCGTTGTTGTGAGTGCTCTCCTTTACGTGTTGTCCCCGTCAGTTTGTTGGTGTATGTGTTCTGTGTACTTTGGGATTTGTGTTAGTCCTCTTTGCTGTGAGTGCTCTCCTTTACGTGTTATCCCCATCAGTTTGTTGGTGTGTGTGCTTTGTGTTGTTTTGGATTTGTGTTAGTCCTGTTATTTGTGAGTGCTCTCCTTTACGTGTTATCTCCGTCAGTTTGTTGGTGTGTGTGCTTTGTGTTGTTTTGGATTTGTGTTAGTCCTGTTATTTGTGAGTGCTCTCCTTAACGTGTTATCCCCGTCAGTTTGTTGGTGTGTGTTTCTTCTGTGTTGTTTGGGATTTGTGTGAGTCCTCTTTGTTGTGAGTGCTCTCCTTTACGTGTTGTCCCCGTCAGTTTGTTGGTGTGTGTGTTCTATGTGCTTTGGGATTTGTGTTAGTCCTCTTTGTTGTGAGTGCTCTCCTTTACGTGTTATCCCCGTCAGTTTGTTGGTGTGTGTGTTCTGTGTGCTTTGGGATTTGTGTAAGTCCTCTTTGTTGTGAGTGCTCTCCTTTACGTGTTATCCCCGTCAGTTTGTTGGTGTGTGTGCTTTGTGTTGTTTTGGATTTGTGTTAGTCCTCTTTGTTGTGAGTGCTCTACTTTACGTGTTATCCCCGTCAGTTTGTTGGTGTGTGTGCTTTGTGTTGTTTGGGATTTGTGTTAGTTTTCTTTGTTGTGAGTGCTCTCCTTAACGTGTTATCCCCGTCAGTTTGTTGGTGTGTGTGCTTTGTGTTGTTTGGGATTTGTGTTAGTTTTCTTTGTTGTGAGTGCTCTCCTTAACGTGTTATCCACGTCAGTTTGTTGATGTGTGTTTCTTCTGTGTGGTTTGGGATTTGTGTGAGTCCTCTTTGTTGTGAGTGCTCTCCTTTACGTGTTGTCACCGTCAGTTTGTTGGTGTGTGTGTTCTATGTGCTTTGGGATTTGTGTTAGTCCTCTTTGTTGTGAGTGGTCTCCTTTACGTGTTTTCCCCATCAGTTTGTTGTTGTGTGTGTTCTGTGTGCTTTGGGATTTGTGTTATTCCTCTTTGTTGTGAGTGCTCTCCTTTACGTGTTATCCCCGTCAGTTTGTTGGTGTGTGTCTTTTGTGTTGTTTTGGATTTGTGTTAGTCCTGTTTGTTGTGAGTGCTCTCCTTTACGTGTTATCCCCGTCAGTTTGTTGGTGTGTGTGCTTTGTGTTGTTTGGGATTTGTGTTAGTTTCCTTTGTTGTGAGTGCTTTCCTTAACGTGTTATCCCCGTCAGTTTGTTGGTGTGTGTTTCTTCTGTGTTGTTTGGGTTTTGTGTGAGTCCTCTTTGTTGTGAGTGCTCTCCTTTACGTGTTGTCCCCGTCAGTTTGTTGGTGTGTGTGTTCTATGTGCTTTGGGATTTGTGTTAGTCCTCTTTCTTGTTAGTGCTCTCCTTTACGTGTTATCCCCGTCAGTTTGTTGGTGTGTGTGTTTGTTCTGTGTGGTTTGGGATTTGTGTTAGTCCCCTTTGTTGTGAGTGCTCTCCTTTACGTGTTGTCCCCGTCACTTTGTTGGTTGTCGTTTGGGATTTGTGTTAGTCCCCTTTGTTGTGAGTGCTCTCCTTTACGTGTTATCCCCGTCAGTTTGTTGGTGTGTGTGTTGTTTGTGGTTTGGGATTCGTGTTATTCCTCGTTGTTGTGACTTCTCTCCTTTTCGTGTTATCCCCGTCAGAATGTTGGTTGTGGTATGGGATTATAGTTCGTTCTCTTTGTTGTGAGTACTCTCCTTTACGTGTTATCTCCGTCAGTTTGTTGGTGTGTGTTTGTTCTGTGTGGTTTGGGATTGGTGTTAGTCCTCTTTGTTGTGAGTGGTCTCCTTTACATGTTATCCCCGTCCGTTTATTGATGTGTGAGTTCTGTATGGTTTTGGATTTGTTTTAATCGTCTTTGCTGTGAGTGCTCTCCTTTACATGTTATCCCCGTAAGTTTGTTGGTGTGTTTGTTTTGAGTGGTTTGGGATTTGTGTTGTCCCCGTCAATTTGTTGGTGTATGTGTTTGTGTGATTTTGGGATTTGTGTGAGTCCTCTTTGTTGTGAGTGCTCTCCTTTACGTGCCATCCCCGTTAGTTTGTTTCTGTGTGTGTTCTGTGTAATTTGGGATTTGTCTTAGTCTTCTTTGCTGTGAGTACTCTCCTTCACCTGTTATCCCCGTCAGTTTAATGATGTGTATGTTCTGTGTGATGTGGGATTTGTGTTAGTCCTCTTTGTTGTGAGTGCTCTCCTTTACGTGTTTTCCCTTCAGTTTGTTGATGTGTGTGTTTTGTGTGGTTTGGGATTTGTGTTAATCCACTTTGTTGTGAGTGCTCTCCTTTACGTGTTATCCCCGTCAGTTTGTTGGTGTGTGTGTTCTGTGTGGTCTGACATTTGTGTTAATCCTCTTTGCTATGAGTGCTCTCCTTTACGTGTTATCCCCGTCAGTTTGTTGATGTGTGTGTTCTGTGTGGTTTTGGATTTGTGTGAGTCCTCTTTGTTATGAGTGCTCTCCTTTACGTGTTATCCCCTCAGTTTGTTGATGTGTGTGTTCTGTGTGGTTAGGGATTTGTGTTAATCCTCTTTGCTGTGGGTGCTCTCCTCTACGTGTTATCCCCGTCAGTTTGTTGGTGTGTGTATATTTTGTGTGGTTTTGGATTTATGTGAGACCTCTTTGCTGTGAGTGCTCTCCTTTACGTGTTATTCTCGTCAGTTTGTTGTTTGTGATTTGGGATTTGTGTTAGTCCTCTTTGTTGTGAGTACTCTCCTTTACGTGTTATCCCCGTCAGTTTGTTGGTGTGTGTGTTCTGTGTGCTTTGGGATTTGTGTCGGTCCTCTTTGTTGTGAATGCTCTCCTTTACGTGTTTTCCCCCATCAGTTTGTTGGTGTGTGTGTTCTGTGTGGTTTGGTATTTGTGTTATTCCTCTTTGCTGTTAGTGCTCTCCTTTACGTGTTATCCCCGTCGGTTTGTTGGTGTGTGTGTTCTGTGTGGTTTGGGATTTGTGTCGGTCCTCTTTGTTGTGAATGCTCTCCTTTACGTGTTATCCCCGTCGGTTTGTTGATGTGTGTGTTCTGTGTGGTTTGGGATTTGTGTCAGTCCTCTTTGTTGTGAATGCTCTCCTTTACGTGTTATCCCCGTTAGTTTGTTTGGTTTACACATGTAAATTCAGAGGACCACAAGTCAATCAAATGAACGATAATATGTAATCTTAATTAAAAATATAAATCATCAGATATGAATGTCAAATAAACAGAATAAAATTTTTTGCTCTGACAAAGAATTCTTGGACTATTGAGCCACCTTAACCCTCATCAGAGATCCTCAATCCAAACAATAAAATATGTCCAGGATGGTTGGGATATGATGCTACTGGACTCACTTTTCAGAAATTTCAGCAGTGACATTCACGAAGGGGTACAAATGTTTCGTTGTCAAATGTATGTTCGTTTGTGTTTAATTGTTCTGTGCTGATAACAATGTTTGTTTGTGTGTTTGTTCTGTGTTGTTAGCAATGTTTGCTTGTTCTGTGTTGTTAGCGATCTTTGTTGGTTCTTTGTGCTTTGAGTGTCCTTTATTGCTCGTAATATCCGAAAATTTGTTGCTATACTTGTTCTGTGCGGTTGTCGTTACAATTTGCTCTTGTTTTTATGTATCCTTGTATTGTTGTACTGTCAACGTGATATATATGTGTTAAGTCGTCGTTCGTGTTTTTATGAGGCTATGCTATTGTCGTTGTCTATTTGATCTATTTTATTTTCTCGCGAGAAAGTTCTCATTTTCATCATTTCTAGAATTTTGGAATCCGAGGTCGGGCTTTTTGTTTCATTCACTGATTCCCAAATACTGCTATGTTCAGTAGTTTAGGTGAAATCAGGTTTGAGAATGTTAAGTTCTTCATTAAGTATTTTAATAGTATTTACTTTTTGTATTCATCTTTACTTTCCAAGATGATAGCATTTTCCATTGCTGCATCTAACCTTATAACTACCTTTGTGGTGTCATTAAGAAGATGTAGGGCTGGAAGATTAAGAAAACAATGAGATCTCATCCAGACATTCCGAAGCATTGTGGTACCATTTTGGATATTGCACTTGACGACAAATATTAGACTAAGTATGAAGTAGGTAACTGAAATGTACTTTATTGTAATTTTTGAATAGGACTGTTTTCGACTTTGGTGGTTATCTAAGCTTTCCTTTTGTTTTTCTACGATTTAATGAAAATTACGGGAAGAAAACATTATTTAACAATACATTAATAACATCCATAACATTACAGTTTATAATTAGTCTGACATGACATATCGAAAATGTATGCTGACATGACATACCAAAAAGCTGGCATGACATACCAAAGCTGACATGACATTCCAAAGCTGACATGACATGCCAAAGCTGACATGACATACCAATAAAGCCTTGATTCTTCTGAAGTTTTCCCTTTCAATATTCGTCCAGCTTTATGATAGGTATTCTTCTGTGGTTAAGTAAACTCTGATTCATGTTCATATACAGTGAAAGTGACCTGTAGAAATTCAAAATCAATCCAATAAACCTGGAATGCCTTTGATTCAAGAATCAACGACAATTAATTTGATATCATTCTTTCAATTAAAACTCATTTATTTGTACAACGTTTCAATAAAAGACAATTACAAAAAAACCAAACTTGCATACATGTATACAACATATTTCCAAATAGTCCTTCTTTTGTTGTTAAATATGCTGTCATCCTGATGATTTCACAACAATTGAATAAAAAAGGAAGCAACACGTGATATTTTATTATTAAATTCATAGACATTAACATGGTGACAAATGCAATACGACTCATGCGTTACATACTTATATTCTTATTTACTCCGATATTTGACAACATGAACTTTCCCATCACTTTGCCCAACCCACAACTTTCCATCTTTATCAACACACACTCCCCTAGAAAATTCTATCCCAGCCTCCCTTGTCAGTAAAATCTGTATGAAGTGACCGTCCTTATCTACCAGATGTATTTTATGATTATCACAATCAGAGATAACCAGACACTGATAGTCATCACAGGCTATACTATCCGGATTGAACCCCTCCCCCTGCTGTCCGTCGTACGTCCATCTATGTGACCCACCTACATCTACTACCACCACTTCCTCATAATCATCCACCACACAGTAGTCCTGGTTACCGTTCTGAGTAAGTTTATTTGGCTCCATGAATAACCCACCTCCCTCCCCTATCTTACGTACAAGTCTACTACCATCAGGTGAATACACAGACAAGGCATTAGATTCAAACAAACACAACACAATCTCCTGTTTGTGATTCACACATACACCACATGGTTTTGATGGCAGCTGGGAGCTGATGACGGTGGTTACCTTACCCGACCTTGTTATTTTCTTTACTTTCTCGTGGTCGAAATCAGTAGCGATGAAATCACCGTTACCATCCATGTCAAATCCAAAGATTTCAAACCCTGCAGATATGGAGGTGACCTTTGAACCTTGCGAGTTATACAAGTAAAGTGTACTTGAATAGCCATTTGTCATCCATACATGATTTGATTTTTCAAAATGTATGACATTGGCACCCTTGCACATTTTACTTTTAGATAAAGGAGCCATAAATGAATGTATAATTGTATTGTCAAGAACAGGATCATTATTTTCAGCAGATCGAGTTACGGTTTCGTTGTCATATTTCAAATCTGAAATGACTTTTCCGAAGATCTGCTCCATATCGGAAGAAGAAATTGACCTAGATACAAATTTGATTTCACCTACACTGACCTCCGTTGGAAGGAAATCAGAAAAGTCTGGGCATTCATTGACAAATTTGAAAATAGAAATATCACGTGATGCTTCGTGTTTGTCGCATTGTTCTATCAAATTTTCTATAGAATTTTCATTTTTGTTCAAAGCCTTCGATTTCTCTTCAACATCTTTTTGTTGACTTTCTTTAGCTAGTTTAACATCGTTTTTCAACTTGTTATAAACTTTGTTCAAAGACGAAATAGCTTCTGCGCGCTCTTTCTCTATTTGATCTAACGCCATTGATGACTCGGTGTTGATACGCTCCTTCTCTTGTTGGAGTAAGGCTCTTCTTTTCGGTATCTCACTTAACTTTTGTGACTTGAATTGTTCCTTCAAACTTCTCAGACGAACTCTATATTCATCAAAGGCTTCCTTCAAGTCCAAGACATTGTGATCTTTATGCTCACTGACAACACATTTTATGCAAGCAGGTATTTTACATCTATCACAAAATGCCGTGTAATCAATTGAGCTGTGTTTGTGACATTTTGTTGTTTTGATTGGAGAATCGAGTTTCTCTTCTCCTCTAAGTCGAACTTTGTGGTCTCTGAACTTCTTTTTTCCTAGATGAATGTCTTTACATTTCTGACAAATACTGACGTCACAAGTATGGCAAACCCACGTGACATTGACATGTGTATCACAGAAGTCACAGTTTATTACGGATTGGGCTGGGTAGAACTCCCCCTCGTCAGACATAACTACAATTGAATTAAGTAAATTGTTAATAGTTACATTATCTTTATTTCAAATCCTTTTAATCTTGAGGACTAAGTGCCACATCGCTCATATTTATAAGAGCACTTGGAACTTAAATGTGTTTCTGATAAACGCCATTTTATCAAAACAATATATTGTATCATATGAGATATAGAAAATCTTGAGTACATACTCCCATTTTGAAATTTTTGACATTTCACTTTGCAGATTCAAAATATTAGTGTCTAAGAAATAGATGCCAAGTAATCAAAGACCTTTACAGCGGATGGAATGGTTGACTCGAAAACAACAACAACCCACAAATTTAGTAGAGCCCTGGCCCTGAAAAGTGATTCATTAAGGTATTAGGGGTATAAGAACAATATCGTGGAAAAGCTAGAAATTATTTGTACTTCCATTATCCAAACAATACAGGTAATGTTTATGCAGATCAAGGAACCTTGCGGCTTTTTAGGAAAAATCACATTATCTATGTCCTTCATATTGACATAACAGCTAAGTCAGAGAATTGTCCTTTAAATATTCGCCGGATAACTTTTTTATGTATTGAAACGTAGTATAATTTTTTAATGACTTTAATGTTACACTGGCGTAGGACAAGGGGGGGCAGGGGGGGCACGTGCCCCCCCACTTTTGAAAGTGGGGGGGCATAAGTATGTTTGTGCCCCCCCACTTTTTGGCGTAATTTTTGGTCATATAGATATAAAAAAACTGCAAAATACCTTTAACTCAAACTATACAGAATATCATTACATGTATATGTTAATGATAGAGGACACAGACATTATTTTCTGATAAGTCAATATTTTGCTTAAAAAAATTCCTGGCTCGCTACCGCTCGCCAGCCATTTATTCATGTACTTAAAATTAAGAATTGCACCAGAAATGTTAAAATTTGTGCATACAGAACATGGAAACCCAATATTTATTTTTTAATCTTTTCCTCTTCCTCCCCCCCCTCCCCCCCCCCCCCCCCCCCCCCCCTCCCCTTTTTTTTTTTTTTTTTATTTATTTATTTATTTTTTTTTTTTTTTTTTTTTTTTTTTTTTTTTTTTTTTTTTGCTTGTTAGAAATTTTGGGATGTTGTGCCCCTCCACTTTTTCAAGCAGAGCTACGCCATTGATGTTACTATGAAGAAATAAAATGTTTTACTCCTAGGTCAAAAAAAAACCCTTTCCCGTTATCTATTGATTTCGATTTGATTTAAAGAAAGAAACCAATCATTACAATTACTAGCCTAGTGCACATCAATCTAATTATGGAAGATTTTCAAGAAAGTTCTGTTTTGAAAATAAGGTCAGGTTTTACTTTATGCATTACTTTATCAGCGTATTGATCAGCTATTCTATTTTTAAAGGTTCCACGAGGTACAAAGATTTATTTTTGTCGTATAAGATTTGTCCTTGAACTTCAAGTCATCTTCATTCATTATTTTAATTTATTTACAGAAAATTACGGTTAAACTTCTTATGATCAGGTGTAAGAACTTCTACCCCGTGCCCTTTGCAAATAATTATCTACAACATTCTTATTTTGTGTAGTTCCACTTTCGTTTTCGTTTCGTCGTATATATACGTATAAGAAAAATGAGAAATAATAAAGCGAAAAAAATAATAATAAAAAGAAAAACAAATAATAAAGCGAAAAAAAAATAATAACAAAGCATCCTTACCTCAGATATGACTTCATGTAATTTGTATTTAAGAACAGTTGGTAAAGCCACTAATTAGTTGACGACGGTCCTGATTAAACCACGTGACTGAAAACAGTCACGTGGATTTTGAAGTAATAAAAAAAATCTTCCGAGGAAGCATTTCATATATATTTTATAAATTCTTCAATAGTTTCAGCTGCCAACATAAAGTCCATTGACCATCATATCACTGCCGTCCTCTCCATTCTCCTGGTCTGATGTATTAAACTCTAATTTATCCATTTTTTTTCCTTCTTGCAGTTTGAAGTTGATTGGTAATTCTTAAGTACTTTCAAATGGTGATACCAGCAGGAGTTTTTCTTATGCGACAAATCATGTCTACTGCAGACTTGAAAATTTATTTTATGTTTAGACTGAGGATCACTGACGAGGGTACCCGAAACGTGCATGTCTGGTCCATGCTGCAAAAATCTGTTCTTAAATGATGCTATTGAATTCGAAGATGTTTAACATTTATCCTATTTTAGTGTCCTATCGCCGTGATTTCAATCATTAATGGCCAAGATTTTCATATAATTTGGCTGCAGGAACCCGCTCATTCTAAACAAGTAAACAATTTAAATTATTTGATTAATTAAACATTTTTTAAACATCAAAACATGTTGACTTGAAGTACCATTGATGAGGACTCATTATCCGAAATATGTTCAGTTATCAAAATTTCTTGGAATTTCTCAAACGTGGGTCCTGTAGCATCACATCCCACATATCCTGCTACGCTTTTCGGTACATTTTTGGACATTATAAATTTCACACTCTTTGGCAATTATAGTGTTTAGATTGAGGATCACTGACGAGGGTTAAATACCCGTAACGTGCATGTCTAGTCCATGTTATTGCATTTGAAGACGTTTAACACGTAAGTCTTGTGCACCAAATTCAGCACTTTTGTCCTAAAAGTAAACGTTTTCAAATTGAATAGCATCATTTAAGAACAATGCTGCTGTCTGATCGCAGAATTCGAAATTTCGTTTTTCTATCAAGAAATGAATCACATATTTTCTGTTAATGAAAGTATCATCAGAAAAAAAGTACAGTATCCCTATTTCAATACAAAATTCCAAGAACCTTTTATGTAAAACACATTTCCCCTCATTTTTTAACAACGCCACCTATGTACAATGCTTTCTACATTTCCTCCACACTTGCACTGGAGTTTCTGTGCAGCTGTGTCAATGTTTCCGTCTGTTGGGTCAAATTTTCTTTTCGCGTGAGAAAGTTCTGGGTTTTTTTCCAGAATTCTTAAGCATTTCGATTGTGGGTTTTTGAATCCTAGTTTCGACTTTTGTGTTTGACTTTAATTCACTGAGATCATGACGAGTATGAAGTCCCAGACAATACACAAACATCTTTCAATGTTCAATGGTTGTTTGCTGTAATTCCCAGCCTTCTTTATCTTAGAATAGAAGACATTTTCATTATGCTTTTTTCAGTATAAATTTAAGGAATTCTCTACATTGAAATTATCCATTTTTGAATTTCTTTCAGTACCCTGGTACATTGAAATTATTCATTCTTTCATTATAAATTTAATGAATTCTCATATATTGAAATCATCAAGACATACATTAATATTTATACCATTAGGAATCTCATACATGCATATCAAATGAAGAAGTATATGTACATTTTTAACTGAAAATGTGTGTAAACTCATACTTGTACATATTTGTTGATGAACTTTACCCTACGCTTATACATTATTGTTAATGTATGATACCAGTATTTCAAGTGAAAATCTAGTCATGAATTAACAACATGTTTCCCGATTAATTTTAAGAATAAGCAATAGACAAATTATATTGTCTTTTTTCAATACATAATATAACATCACATATTTTTGTTTTGTCTTTTGAATATATGTATAATTAAGTAGGTATTTGAACTTTCTGCTGGTAAAAAATTTAGTCATTATCATTAGGTTAATATTGATTAATCAATGCTTAACATTGGATTTTGGAATATCCATGGCTTAGGGGATATTAAATTAGAAGATGACTATATCAATAGTTTAAGTAGTAGTTATGATGTTGTCTGTTTTGTTGAAACCATGAGAAGTCAAGCACCTATGAATCTACCAGGATACTCAACGCCTATTGTTGTCAATCCCAACCAGTCAAAAAAGAAAGGGAGGCAATCAGGAGGTATTCATATTTATATCAAAGGTGAACTCAAAAAATATTTTACAAGAATCTCAAATTCAAATGATTGGATATGGCTAAAATTAGATGAAAACATCATGAAACTGAATGGAATTCAGGAGTCTTGTTTCATTTGCTTTTGTTACATAAAGCCTTACCAAAATAAAGAATCATCAGAGGAAATATTTTTAAAATTAGAAAATGAAATAAATTTATTTAAGAAGAAAGGTGAGATTCTATTATGTGGAGACTTTAATGCTCGCACTGGGGGTCTAAATGACTTTATTCAATATGACTCACTAAAAGATAATTTTACTGACTGCCCAATGCCCCTATATTATGAACAAGATGTTCACTTACCAAGAAATAATATAGATTTGAAATCTAATCTGCATGGGAAATTAATGACAGAAATATGCAAGAATCAAAAACTTGGAATCTTAAATGGTAGATTCATGGGTGACTCTCTTGGAAATTATACATTTTTCAATTCAAATGGTGCAAGTACTCTAGATTACATGTTGGCGTCAAATACATTATTTCATAGTATTATGTTTTTCAATGTAAAACCACCTTGTGAGTTATCTGATCATTGTTTACTACATCTATGTATTAACTTTCAAATTAACTTGGGTGCTAACAAACATGAAAAATGCAAATTGATACCTTTAAAGGGTAAATTTCTGTGGTCTGAACAATGCAAAGAGCCATATATTACTGCTTTACTTGACAATGCATCCACTGAGAAAATTCTTTTTCTTAATAAAAAACTTGATGAAAATGCCAATACTGATATCAATGATTTAGTTGATGATATTACTCAAATTTATTTACATGCAGCAACGAAAACAATTATGTTGAAAGCTCCAAATTTAAAAAGGAAGAGAAAGAAAACTAGAAAATTATGGATGTCAGGTGATTGTCTTCTACTACGAAAAGAAGTAAGAAGCTTAGGTAGGAAACTTTTGAAAGAACCAAAGAATGCAAATTTACAAAATTCTTTTGTCAAAGCTAGAAGAGAGTATAATAAATTAAAGAAAAACCTTCGTAGGAAATTTTTCAGTGAATTGTGTCAAAAGATAAATGACATTTCCCCTAGGGATTCAAAGATATTTTGGAAAGAGATTGATCAGTGTAAACAAAAAAACCCTGAGGATGTTTCCAAATCATTAGGAATCTCAGATTTTGTAAAACATTACAAAAACTTGCTTAATAAGGAAGATAACTCTTATAATCAATATGATGAAGAAGTAGAAAATTTATTTGCAGATACCGCAAAGCCTTTGGATTTTGCCTTTACTTGTAAAGAAATCAAGGAGAGTATTTCTCTTCTAAAATGTAAGAAAAGTGCTGGCCCAGATTTAATTCTCAATGAATTTATTAAAGCTGGATCATCTATTCTTATTACCACTATTGTTAAACTTTTTAATAAAGTACTAAGTGAAGGAAAAATGCCTGAAAACTGGAATTTATCATTTATATCCTCACTTTATAAAGCAGGTGATCCTTGAAATACAAACAATTATAGAGGTTTAAGTGTATCAAGTTGCTTAGGAAAACTCTTTAATAGTGTTCTACAGAAGCGCTTAAACAAATTTATTGAAAATAATGGTAAGATAAGTACTCATCAGTCTGGATTCAGAAAAAATCATAGAACATCAGATAACATCTTCATTTTAAAGACTCTTGTTAATAAGTATTTGTCTTCAATGCGCAATTTGTTTGTGTGCTATGTAGATTTTAAAAAAGCATATGATTATGTTTGGAGATCAGCTATGATATTGAAACTTTTGAGAAAGGGAGTAGGGGGGAATTTTACAAGACTTATACAGAACATGTATTCTACTTCAAAATGTGCCTGTAAAGACTCCACATTTCACAGTGAAACATTCGTAACAAATATTGGTGTAAAACAAGGGGACAACTTGAGCCCTATTCTCTTCAACATTTTCATTGATGACTTTTCTGATTATTTAGATCACTCAAATACAGATCCTGCTTTATTAAATGTATCACAAATAAATCATTTATTTTTTGCTGACGACCTAGTCATGATATCTGAGTCATCTGCTGGTCTTCAAGAGTGTCTCAATGGATTGCAGAAATACTGTCAACAATGGAAGCTTGATATTAATTTAGATAAAACTAAGATCATGGTATTTAGTAAAGGAAGAAATAACATTTCTCAGGACTTCTTTTTTGGCCATGATATAGTTAAGATAACAGATAAGTACAAATATTTAGGATTAATATTTGTACCAAATGGAAATTTTAGATACTCCACATCAAGCCTTGAAGATAAAGCAAGAAAAGCATATTATTCTCTAAAATCAAAAATTCCTTGTCATACAAATTTTTCAGTAGAAGTATGGCTAAAACTTTACCAATCCTTGATTATGCCTATTCTTACTTACTCTTCAGAAATATGGTTAGCAGATTTTAAAATAGACATTAGTAATATAAGTAAAACTCCTATAGAGAAAATTCAAAATATGATTTTAAAAGATATTCTTGGGGTGCACAGAAAAGCTTCCAATGTTGCTGTTTTGTGTGAATTAGGAATATATCCATTATGTATTAGAATGTATGAACTTATGTTTAAATATTATTCAAGATTACAGGATGTTGACAATTCTCTTAATAATGAAATCTTAAAAGAAGCTTTAATTGAAGATGAAAAATTGTCTCAAAAAGGGAATTGCCCTAGCATTAGGAAAACTTTGGATAATATAAAAACTTTAATCAGACTCGAATCTTTGAGTGTTTCCTATGAAAAATTTTCAAATCAACTCAGAAAATTCTTTGAAAAATCCATTTTTGATCAACTTCATTATACTAAACATTTAGAGGAGGGTAAATTATTATTCTTTAGCAAAATTTACAATTATGAATTTAAAATACAAGAATATTTAACATATCCATTACAGAAAACCTTAAGATCACAACTTTCGAAACTACGAATAAGTGCACACCCTTTGAATATTGAAGTTGGTAGATATTGTCAACCTCCTATTCCTCGTTCAAATAGATATTGCAAGTTCTGTATTAATAAAGTTGAAGATGAAGAGCATTTTCTGTTATACTGTAACTTATATCAAGGCATTAGAGATAAATTTGAAGAATCATTGGGTCATTTTGATATTTTTGATATCGAAGATGTTATAAATCCTGTGAATTATCAATTCACCAAATATTTGTGCAAATATTTAGATGAATGTTTTAAGATAAGAAAAGAAAATATTTTATATCATTGAATGTTAATTTGTGTATGATGTACGCCTCATGTCATGGTATTTCATCAATAAAGAATTGAATTGAATATAACGAAATATTTTATCAGACTTTGACCAGATATTTAAATATGTTCAATACGCAAAATGAAGGTATGAAATAAAGTCTTTATGAATGACTCTTTTAAACATGTAAAACAGTGGACAAAATAATTATGAAACTGCACGCTCGTTCATTTTTTGCATCCGCCCATCCATGGAGATACTATAAAACCAATACTACCATCAGGAAGGGGGTACCAAACTTAGAGTCTTAACAGTTTTACCTGATGCACATCTGGTACCTGAGATATTCACCTTTATTGATAAAATTTCTGCAGGAATTTTCTATTTCCTGCAGGAATTTTCTATTCCCTGCAGGATTTTTTGTAATTCCAACAGGAAAAAATAATTTCCTGCAGGATCTTTTTTATTTTCCCAAAGGAATTGTTTCGGCAGAAAATTCCTGTAGGAAAACAAAAATTCATGCAGGAAATTATTGCTTCTGTGGGAATTTAAAAAATCCTGCACGAAATTAAAAAAATCCTGCAGGAAATTGAAAATTCCTGCAGGATTTCTATTAATTAAAGGTGAATATCTCGGGTACCAGGTGTGCACCAGGTAAAACAGTTTGGATTCTGATTAAGATTAAGTACTACCTGATGGCAGTATTGGTTTTATAGTATCTATAAGGATGGGCGGATGCAAAAATGAACTATAGCGTGCAAGTTCATAATTATTTTGTCCACTGTTGTAAGTTACATGCATAAAGTAAAAATAATTCAATGAAATCAAGATGTAAATGATTGAAAAAATTCAAGGATTTCTATTTAGCTTATTCACTATACATCATCCGTCAAGTCCCATACAGGTTCGCCGAATGTAACTCATAGTTTGTCTGTCTGTCATATTTTAATTTTCCCGACTTAGCATGTATTGAACTCATTTCTAGCATGTGAATATATTTCAATGCTTTGCATCTTACTGTTATACAGATCAAGTTCTAGTTCAGTGTTGATTAACCTATTCTTACAAGAGTTATGGCCCTTGGACTTAGCAAATTTCATGAACTTTTCAGTTTTCCAGATTTTTCTTCCATGTTTTTTTTTCAGAAAATACACTGATTTTTGGAATGTGAATACAGCTTAGTGTGATACAGATCAAGTTCATGTTTAATTTTGATTCACCTATTTATACAAAAGAAACGGCCCCTTTACTTACCTTTCATTAAATTTTCAGTTTCCAGACCGTAATTTTCATTTAATTCTCATATTAAACTGTTTTTTTCTGGGCATTCATCTTTATGTGTAACTGTACAGGTCAAGTGTAGAATCGTCCTAGGCAGAGTTGCAGGTCATAGATTTATGCCGGTAGGGCACTTATATCGCTCAGTGATCAAAAATTTATTTTTCTCAGGAGTTTGATGTGGTATGTGTCTATTTGACACTTCTTAACAAAATAAACAGTGTGTCACATAAAACAAGAAATGTTGGAAACTATTCATTTTTTTTTTCATGATAAGCTGGGTATCATCACTATCTTGTTGGGGTTGCCACACATTGCAAGAGACGTAAAAGGGACAAGGAACACCAAATAATACATCAAAACACCAAACACAAAATGATATGAACACTATGTACAATATGTACTAGAATATGTAAACTAACACCTACTCCTCTTTCTATCACTGTGAAAATCGAAATATCAACTGTACATATTTCAATAGTTTATCATTTCCTTAGTATTAACATCATTATACTGGAGAAATTATTACATTTCACATAGGATTTATAAATAATCAGAATAATCAGAATCATGTACATACAGAATACATGGCAATCTGATTAAAACCAGATCTTTACATGCTCCCGATTTCGCCTCCAAGCAACAAAACCAAATCGGGAGCATGTAGAGATCTGGTTTTACTCATATTGGATAACTTTATCACAAATAATATGACATTTTATTCCTTCTTAGAAAGATAACAAACAATTAATAAAACATGTGAAATGTTCATATTGGCTCTCATCCACCATGCCTCCAGCAAAATAATGTACAGCCATCTTGACTTCAAAACAGTAATAAATAATGTAATTACCAGTGTCTGATTGAAATTACTGTCTGCAAAGCTTGTTAAATTACATGTTCTAACTTTGCAAGTTGTAAGTTGTAATTGTATCTACTTATGAATTTTTTCTTTAATGATAAATCTCATATTTTCATACTTCTAGCTTATTTGGTCATTTGAAACAGAGTTACTTCCAGCTGGGTTGTACACGACAAAGTATTATTAAAACTAAAACAGAATGAAAAACTCAAAACAATCTGATTAAAACCAGATCTCTACATGCTCCCGATTTTGTCGCGACTTAACAAAATTGGGAGCATGTAGAGATCTGGTTTTAATCAGATTGAACTCAAAATAAAATGCTTTGAAATGCGAGGAATTGATCCTACAAACAATGTTGTAATTGGAATTGTCAATAGATTAAAGTATTTAACACGATGGATGTTACATAATGTGAAAAAAATGAAAACACATTTGAAAATCTCATTTGCACACATGAAAATGCATGTATTGAACAAAATAATGCAGTGGAAATCAATTCTTTCAAAGGGTAAAATTTCTTACGATTAAGGTGACGAAATAAAACATGTCTAGTTTCTGAAGACAGCTATATTAAATTCTAAGTATATTACTGTACTTTCTTAATCTTATGTACACATGTAAAGAAAATGATATGATATAAATCCTCTCTATTTTGTTTTCATTCATGGAAGGTCCAGAGATAATCATGAACTAATCTAAAACAGGGATTTGTAAAAAAAAAATTATCTATGATTTATTATATATTGAGTAAAATATTTCAAATGCAGAAAGGGCATTCAATAAATGGGTATTGTTCAATATCATTTCTACAGCTTCCATACATACAATCTAAATTATATAACAAGAATGAAGACTAGGTATGTTCTGTATCACACTTTTAACCCGTTATATTGTCATGACTTTGAAGATGACCTTGACGCACATAAGATGTTGATTAATATCATGCATGACAATCCCAGACAACTTGCATTATGATAAATTATTAAGTCAATTACAGCCATATAATTGACCACATGACAGACACTCACAAGACAAAATTATTCTAATATATATGTTTCACTTAAACTGTCAGGCAACATAAAACTTATGTAAATCCGTAACATCTATATATCTACGTCTATACTTAGATCTTTGCTCTTCTAAAAAATATGCCATATCTTTAAGGCAAACGTAAACATTAAACACGACATATTTGTTCTTTCAAAAATACTAGTATATATATGAACTCAATATAATGAATAAAATATTGTTATGGCAGAAAAATATTCAAAAGGAAAAGGTGGAATAACCTACCATTTCAACTCCATTTTTATGATGTTAAGATATTCATAATTTTCTAGCTTAAAAAATCAAATGAATGGAGTATCAAAATATGGAGAAAAATTTTTTTTAGTATAACAACCCAACCATTAATATTAGGATGATTAAATTGTCTGAAAATTGAAAGATTACTAACATTTTCAATAAAAGGGCAGATTTTGATAAAACGAAATCGCACCAGTCCTGACCTTTACCTTTAAAAAAAAAAACCACTGGATAAATTCCAGCTTGATCAACATTTCAAATTTTTTATGAGGTCTGGAGCACACTTGAATTTTGAAAAATTGTGTGTGTAAAATATGATGATTTTCCTTTAATTTCAAGTTTTTCAAACCTTCATGTCATATTCCATGCAATGAGGCCAGAGGGCTAAAAACTACAACGTAATATAACCTTATACATTCCACATCCCAGTAAGTGGTAATTAATGATTCATAATATAAGAAACTAGGGCCGATTTAAGAGATTAGTCCACCGGCCAAATACTTAGTCTCTTGGCATGATCTTTACATATACATAGACATGATACGCTGTTCTTTAAAATATGACACAGCAAGAAAGCAAGAGAATATTGTGAGTTCAAATATCACACAAGAAAATTGCTTCTTCAATATGTTTCTGAGATTTGATCAACATTTACAATGTCAACTGAAAAGAAATATTTCTTATCACCTTCACTCGTAATTTACTCCTGAAACATCTACTATTTGAGCATTTTTATTTGACAATTCAACTTTAGAAAAGATTTTCTGTTCCATTTATCAGTTTCTTCCCTTTCTTAGAGTTGATGTTTTGGTTTGAAAAAATGTTGATTACGATTAATAGGTATTGAATTTTCTTATTTTTGCTTTTAAAAGTCAGCATTGATTTTGACAAAATTAAACTCAAGCAAAATATTAACGAGTTTTGCTCAGACTCTAAAGGCTAGAGCCAATTCTCTAGTCAAGCGTTGAGTTTCAAATTATACTAAAACAATCTACAATACTAATCTTGGTAAAATCAAATTATAACAGAAAGAGGCAAAGGAGGGACTAAAAGACATAATGGACATAATGGTATTCACATAAATACACAAGGTTTTCTTTTTTAACTATTACAAAAATACATGACATACATGTAGTAGTATTAAATCAGTACTGCTCTTAGAGCTGCACTAAGTTCTTTACACCAAATTAAGAACATATGTAGTGATGAAAAATGTAATATGACAAATTAATTTATACAACAGACATAAAATGTGAAACTATACAAATGATATGAATGAATATATTTACAACAAATGATTACTATGAGAAAAATTTCCAGTAAATGACACCACCTAATATTCCAAGTTCTAATAAAATCACCACGATCAGAATCATCTTGTTGGTCATCACCCTGAAAATGAGGTCAAATTCTGAGATGTAAATAACGGGTCATAAAGAAAATTAATACATATGTGAAGAGTTAAAAATGAAGACAAGAAACATCACTTTTCATTATCTTGCAAAATTGAAGGGGAATTACATGTATATAATCAGAATATAAGCATTTAGAATTTCTGAAATTGATATTACTGTCCTTGTCTAGTCATCATGTATATAAGTATATCATTGATAACAATTACCATATCTAATATTTCTTGTTAACATCATTTCATTGAAATACAATTAATGAAAACCATGATACACTTTCATGGTTCACTATGAAAGATTCATTGGTTCAATCCAAGAGGTTTCAAATAAAGTAAAACCTAATGCTTGTCATTGGTTTTGCAAAATTTTGAGACCATAAGGTAGGAGCAAATAAATCTTTCATGGAAAAATTTTCTCTCATACTTAAGGGGCAAAAATCACAATTGAAACTTGCAGAATTACCAAGATGATAAAATAGAAAAAAAATGTAGTCATATACGAATTCAGCATTCAAGAATCCACGTTAATTTGAGTCTTAAGTCGTAAATTTCAATTTTGCATTGTCGAAAGTATTTTGCTTGTTATACAGAATTCTGATGCATCATCTAACATGCAATACTGCTGTCACAAGATAATACACAGAAGCCTACACCAGGGACCTGCTCTGTAATACATTCATAGGTATAAGATAATTACGGTACTACGGCATGACATATCTCACGTTGTGACATTAAAAGGAAACACCTCAGAGTGTCATCCATTCCCTCATTCAGAAAGTTATTGTCAATGCTGGAGTACTGAGTATTGAATTTAAAAATAGGAAACATAAAGTGTAATGTAGATCTTAATGACATACCGCATTGCCATTGTTTTAAGGATTTTCCTACTTTTACCAAGATTTGTGTCTGTGTCTGTCAACTAGAAAGATAAAGCATAAAAAAATGAAAGCTATGTGCATATTCACAGTACAAATATAAAAATTCAAATCTTAGAAAACACTGGAAGTTCTATTCATCTGTAACAATTAAGACAAAATCTGATAGTGGGTCATTTAAAACTTTAAGTAAATACATGTTTATGCTAACTTCACCAAGATAGATATATATTAAATAAATTTAAAAACTGTGAGATGAATGGCAATGAGCTGCTTTATCCAGCTGTCAAATTTAATATGGCATTTATTACATAAATAAGGTGGAAAACCAGAGTCTCCTAATTTAAATAGCTCTTTGAAGAATATTTTATCTAGATTGACATAATCAAAATTATAGAATTGATACACTAGGAGAAATCGCCCTTCACTAGAACGCGTGGCTCATTCTAAGTACATCAAGTCATCAAAACATATCATTTAAAATGTCAATTTCCTATTACATTGTACACTAACCCTCTCTCTGGTTCTAACTAAGACTTCTCTCTGTCGTCCTAATTCATCAATGGTCTCTATTCCTATTTGGTCAGTTTCTGCCGCTATTTGATGAGACCTAGCGATACTTTCTGAGGTCCGCTGTAAAGACTGGGTCCCTTGATAAAGCTTGGCTCTTTGTGATGCCACCATTCTCTATTTTGTAAATATAATTCTATTTCATTGAAACAATAACTTTGTACCTAACTTATGTACATCAACAATTTTCAGACAACTGTGCTGATTTAATGCTGAAACAGATTTCATTATGAAATAAATAATTACACTGCATCTCTCTCCGTTCATTTTTTTTCCTTTAGATTTATATTATACTACATGTATTTTCAATTTTCCCCATTTTTTTCATTTCAGTTTTTTATGATTGTACAAATTTAAGGCGTCTTTCACAAATATGCTTAGTTCCTGTATTTCATCTATATTAAATGTATAAAGAGAGTTATCTTTCTTTGCATACATCTTCTCTGTCAAATCCAAAATTGTCTGTTCCACCACTCTGAGCGCCTCCTCCTTTCTTCTATTAATAAAAAGTAGATACAGATTTAAGGTGATCTCCTCAATAATGCAAAACAGGATATTCTTACATTGTAAACTTTTATCACATAGAATTTGAAAAAACCTTTTTTCCAAGGTATAATTTATAACTTTATATTTCAGAAATATCATGCTTTTCTATAACTGTACTAAAACATGCTTCAATTTACTTTGATCAAATTTTAATGAAATTTAAACATTAACATATCTATAAATATGTATGCAAACGGTCAAATATAGCTCAGTTGTTTATAATGCATCGCTAATATGCATTTAAATAAACACATAGCAAACTTAGACATAGTAGATATTTAATGGTTTTCTGCACATAAAACTAAATTGTTATGGAGAACAAATAAGCAATTTAGCAAGATCAACTTTATGTAAAGAATATGTAAAAACATCAAATACCAGAGATCGAGATAGCTGCTCCAGGTCTCGTTTGTGACTGCGTAACTTTCCTAACATTTGTGTCCTGTAGCTTATAGGTGCAACTTTAGCTTCCTCTTCCATTTCTTGTACCTGAAAGGAGATAAAAAAGTTTGTGAAACATGAATGTCCTCATACATTGGCATCTTAGTCAGTGAAACAGCTACTATTTAAATGTAGGTCACACTCCAAGGTCAAGGTCACATGGTCAAAATATTAGCTGCTATTGAAAGGTCTTGTAACAAGGAATACAAATGCCAAATATGAAAGCCCTTATCACTTACCATTCAAAAGTCATAATGGCCAAGGTTAAAGTTTTTCAAAAGTAGGTCAAACTCTAATGTAAAGGTCACATGGTCAAAAATTTGGTACCCATAAAAAGAAATGCATGTTAACCAATGTAGTTCAATTCATTACATGTATGCTTAAAAGCTTTGAAGTTTCTTAAAAACTGAATGTCTCTTTATAAATGTGAAGTTTACAAGTACTTTACTGTAAAAATCACTGATTTACTAGTAAATATATTTAAGAAGAGGATTTAATATAAATATGTTATCTGTTTTCCTTACAATAACATTGGCCTCCTCCAGATTTCTTTCTGCATGTTTAATCGCTGTCTTTCTCTCCTCTACAATAAAAAAGAAAGTCCTGGTACAAAACAGATATATGTATAATGTGCATGAATTTCAATCCCATTTGAAATTCTAGAAAAGTGAACAGTAAATGAAAAAATGAAATACATCTCAAAATTCCTTATTTCAGTTGACTTTAACTTTGATTATTGAATATACATGTATGTGTATCATTTGCTTTGCTTCATAAAAATGCACATTTATTTGCTTGATTTGCAATATGGTGCTAAAATTGATCAAGACTGAAGTGAAGCATGGAGACTCAGTAGGTAAGTATCAAAATGTCACGTGTTTACATTGTGATAATAGAGAAATTTATCATATTGAATTGGTCCTCTTGTTAGACTGGGCTACCTGTATGTTTTAATCTTGTTTATTAGATCTCATTAAGGGACGACCATTTAATCCTGAGGAGAGGGGGGGGGGTGGTGGAAGTACTTGGAAATAAATATTCTGACCCAGAAAATGTTGAAAATGATTAATCTGACCCTCTTTGTTGAAGAAATAAATATTCTGGCTAACATACGTGTTCAAAATCCGAAATATTTCGACTCCCAGAGGTTTGAAGCTATGAGGGTGTATCCCTAAAGGCCCCCATACTGGTCAGGCACATATTATCGCCACTTCTTTCAATATTTTTTGCTCTAAAATCTTAATTTCTTTATGAAATTCGATGAAATTTGCACAGAAGGAAGAAGAACCCTTGATACACATTTCATCTTATTTTCATGAAAATCTGATGATTTGTTCTTGTTTATCGGTGATTTATGAACATCAGGGTTAAGCCAAGTTTGAAAGCCACCTCTATCTGTTCTTACTGAAAATCTTACACTTTTTCAACAAAATCTATATTAATTGTATCTTTGAACTTTCTTCTTTTTGTCTGTGAAAAATTCATACAAAAAAATAATAATAATAATAATAGAAAACCAAAGAGAGATAGGAAGATGTAGTGACCTACCCTTTCCCCGGAGAGGCGGGGGGAATACATTCAGATTTAACGACTTTCTATCAGAAAATTAAGTATTTGCAGGTTATGAAATTATTTGATATTTTGTATACTGTTTCATGTTTCAAAGATGTAATTATGGTGAAGAAATTAAATTTCTACATCAACAATATGCGGAGATATAAATGAAGTGGCGATAATATGTGCCCGGCGATAATATGTACCCGACCAGTATAGCTAAAAATGATTTTACCCTAGAGAAAACCCCAGTCTATTCTTGCCTAATTTACATACTTGATCGTCCCTTTTTTTATTGGGACGAGTACGCGAGTACGTAAAGTGGGCAAGAATAGACTAGGGTTTTCTCTAGGGTAAGGTCATTTTTTAGTTACACGGGGGCCTTTAGGGATACACCCTCATAACTTCAAGACTGTGGCTAGATCTGAGGTTAACCCCTGCAGTGCAGCATACCGAGTACTGTTGATATTTAGGGGGAAATCGGGTTTTGCTTTTAATGTAACTACCTCCTGCATAACTAGGAATCTTCCTTTCAACCCTCTCCTTGAGACTTTCTAACAGAAGAATTAAATCATCCTCTAAAGACTCAAATTTCTCAGATGACATTATTTTGTTATCATGTGACAGAATCTCAAAAATCGCAGGAAAGGTAAAAGGCGAATATAGTTTGTTGATAGGAAACGGATATCAGAATCCGTATTATGCACACCACAAAAAAATAAAATCTTGCTTTTCGTTCTCTTTCCTTTTCCTTTCCCTTTTTTATACTTTATATCATGGGTGGATCCAGGATTTTTTTCCGGGGTGGCCCTAAAGTCCGATTTTTCTTTTTGAAGAGCACAAAAAAAATGAAAGCACACACCAAAAATAAGTCCTTGTTTATTGTCAGTTTTTTTTCTAATATACATGTAAATAAAACAGATTTCCGAGCAAAAAGCAAGCGCGGATCCAGAAGGGGGGAGGGTCGGGGGTTCGGACTCCCTGGAATTTTCGAGGCAGAGCTTTATTATTATTATTATTATTAATATACGTATTTCATAATATTATTAAAGTCCCTTTGTCCCTTTTTGTCATAATATTTGAAAAATATATCATGAATTTGTATTAGAAATCTTTCATTTTGATAATATTTTGCCGTCAGCATTTAAAAATGATACATGTAACGTTACGTTATTTTCTCCCATTTGCCCCCATGTGGGATAAAGTTGGGTCACTGTATCCCACATGCACCTCGCCTCGTTCCCTGACCAGAAACCAGACCCCTCGGGTGGGCTTTTCTCATCCCACATGACAGCATATGGTTGATAGTTATAATCCCCTCGCAGAGCGGATAGTAACGCCGTCGTTCGTGTGAAAGTGAGTGAGGGTGAACGTTTACGTCACAAAATCCTTGTATACAGTCTAAAAGGTGCAATTTCGATTGGATCGTAACCAAACTTCATACAATGATAGCTTATGACAAGAGAAAGAACCCTATTGATTTTCAAGGTCAAGGTCACAGATTGGAAAAAGTCAGAATCCTTGCATACAGCCTAGAGGGTGCAGTTTCCATTGGATCTTAACCAAACTTCATATAGCTTATGACTAGAGGAAGAATCCTGTTGATTTTCAATGTCACAGGTCAAAGGCAAAGGTCACAGATTGGAAAAGGTAGAAATCCTGGTATACAGCCTAGAGGCTGTAGTTTTGATTGCATCTTAACCAAACTTCATAAAATGATTGCTTATTACAAGAAAGAGAATCCTATTGATATTCAAGGTCATAAGGTCAAGGTCACAGACTGGAAATGGTCAAGATCCTTGTATACATCACAGAGGGAGCAGTTTTGATTGGATCTCAACCAAACTTCAGACACTAATTGCTTATAACAAGAGGAAGAACCCTATGGATTTTAAAGATTGAAGGTCAAGGTCACAGATTGGAAAAGGTCAAAATTCTTGTATACAGCCTAGAGGATGCAGTTTTGATTTGATTTTAACCAAACTTCAGACACTTAGTAGAGGATGAACCTTATTGATTTTCCTTGAATACAGCCTAGATGGCACATTGATTTTCCTGCAGTGCGAGGGTATGCTACGCTTTGCGTAGCCTAGGCTTTATTTTCAAATGATGCTGCACTTTACTATATACAACACATATACATTACACCTAGGTCAAAAAACAAGGACACTAAGAAGACGAAAAGAAATTGAAAAAGACACGAATAGTGGATTATATTCCAATTCTCGGGAAAAAAATTTCGCTGGCTCGCTATCGCTCGCTATTTGTTGTTTTTAATACATATTAGAACTGACAATCGAAATTCAAGTACTATGATGTAAAAATTCAAGATTTTAAGCTGTTTTGTTCACCATTGCTCTCCAGTCACCTGTTTTATTAATAATTAGAAACAGATCTGACAATCATCAATCAATAACTTTAATTTATTGCGTTTGCGGTTTTTATTTTATTTATTTTTTATTTATTTATTTATTTTTTTTTTTTTTTTTTGCTCTTCAAAAATTTCGGACTTTAGGACCCCCCTCCCCTGAAAAAAGTTCTGTATCCGAAAACTGTCCTAAAGGGACGAATTATACCCCCAGCCGAATACCTTTTCTGAGCAGATCTATACATTTTATGACCTTATCTTACTTAAATTTTCCGAATGGATATTCTCTCATATAAGGTCATAATTCAGAGACCAATGGGCAACCGGTGCCGACTTCGGACGGCCATCTGCCACAAAAATAGCAGAGGGTGTGGTTATACTGGATTACGTGCGCACAACCCTCCCACTTTTCCGATTTCCCATAGGTGTCAGATGACAACACACAAACAAGACCGCAAAAGACAGGGGATGAATATGTAAATGGATATAAAAAGATGGCGCATGTCTTTCTGGATATTTTTATAGTCATAATGGCAGAATTTTATAATAAATAAAAATACCCAGAAAGACACGTACGTAATGCAATCCGTGCTCTGTCGGCTGTAGTGAGCTCCCTAGGAGTCCGACTGACATTCAGAGAGGACAGGTGGTGTATAAGATAACCTTACGAGACACAGGAGCTCGATTCCAACGATCAACAAGAATATCCGCCCCTACTTTTCTTTGACTAGAGAGAGATGGGAAGGGCCGGGTGTCACTGAGGGTTGTTGGCATCGAGCTCCTGTGTTATGAAATGAGTGACGACAAGATTCAACTGCATAAAAAATCTAAGTCAATGACTCTGGTAAAACCTTTTTTGGCAGCAATCCCCTTTCTTCATGCACACCTACATAATATAATCTTTCATTGTTTAAAATTTCATTGAAATCTATTAAATGGTTTTGGGGGGGTTTCGATCGATCGGTTCGTTCGTTCATTCATTCATTTTTATCGCACGACTTCGTAAAGGTAATTGTTCATAATTCATATTTTTTTTAAATGGACCATTTGTTCTTATCTTGTCAATTAGTTTTAAATAATTCTTTGAAAAACTTAAAAGTTTCCTTTTATTTTCACGTATTTTTTTTTCAAAATGAGTAACATGAAGGCTCAGACATGACATATTACCATTTTCTATCTGATAAACACACGCAATAGTTCACTTCATCCTAACTCTTTGAAGCTTATTTTTCTTTCACATGTCGTTAAAGAGTTATAAATGAAATCAGGAGAAAGTCCGTTACACGAAACGATTACATTGATCATTGTTTACATAGCAACAGAAATGGTAAATTAGGTGAAACAAAACTCATTAATTCAAGATAAACAGACGTTTAATATTTGTCAAAATGTAACGACTTTCGTTTCAGAATTAATGTGAAATTGATCACCTTTTGATCCCTCAGTGATCTGATAATATGTAGTCCTAATCAGAGATAATGAATAATTAACAGATTGCGTAAATGACTGAATTTTCAAGACGCCTTGTACCATTTCAGGTAGAGATCAAACTTTTAAAGCTTTTCGAATTTTCTGTGAGTTTGTAATAACAATAAACCTTGCTCCTGATCGTGTTGACTTTTTTATTTGTACAATAGATTCATGTAATGAGGTTGAATGCGTTCTAAAAATGATATGTTTATGTTGTTAAGTGTTTTATTAATATATTTTATCCTCAAATGTTACAGCTGTAGATGGCATCAGTTATTGTATTAGTTGCCAATCAGGCGTGGATCTACACATTCATTTGGGGGAGGCCAACTGCACGATAAAGGCTAACTTCAATTTTTTTACGGAGGGATATTCTGCATCATAAAAATAAGACAGACAGACGGAGAGAATCGAAAGCCAGAAAAAGACAGAAGAAACTTCCGAGCGACCTAGACTATGTTCATAGTTTATTACAATTTCGGTTTTTATTGCATATCCGGTTGGGACGTGTAACCTAATATGTAATAACCTAATATGTAATAAATACTTGAGTATCATCTTTTGGCCACTTTTTGAGTCTGGAAGTCTTCCATTTGATGCAGTGAGACGAGGCATTTGATCCTTTAAAATGATAAATAGTTCAATATCTGTATGAATTTTACCTGAGACTTTCTCGTGCTACGCCTCGATCCTTATAATGTTATCAAGAGACGTTACATTCTCCATCATGAAAATGAGACAAACGGAGAGAAGTGAAAGCCAGAAAAAGAAAGAAGAAACTTCCGAGGGACCTAGACTATGTTGGTAGTTTATTACAATTTCGGTTTTTATTACAAATCCGGTTGGGACGTGCGACTAATATGTAATAACCTAATATGTAATAAATTCTTTAGTATTATTTTTTGGTCCTTTTTTTGTCTTGAATTCTTCCTTTTGATCCAGCGTGGCTAGACTTTTGATCCTTTAAAATGATTACTAGTTCAATATCTGTATTGATTTTATCGGAGTCTTTATCGTGCCCCACCTCAATATTATAATGTTATTAATACGAGACGGTATATTCTCCATTATGAAAACGAGACAGACAGACGCAGAGAATCGAAAGCCAGAAAAGGAAAGAAGAAACTTCCGAGCGACCTAGACTCTGTTCGTAGTTTATTACAATTTGGGGCTTTATTACAAAATGTGACGGACGGACGGACGAACGTCGACGGACCAAGCGCTTTGACAACAGCTCACTTTTTCAGCTTTGACCCATATGAGCTAAAACAAAAACACCAGCATTCTCTGCCACATTACAGTATCGGGGTAGGATGCGGGATGTCATGGTCCCTGGTGCCCCTAACCTGGATCAGCGTATGACAATATAGATAAGTTTCTTACATACTTGCCGATCCAGTCATGACTCGCCAGCGTGTTAACGACACCTGCTACTTGTAAATTTACACGCATTTCATTTTTACTACCCAGACAAACACAAATAAAATAGTCGTCTGCCAATTATCTAATTACACGGGATGTATCTTTTAGCATTCTTTGCATAAATGTGATGAGATTCTCAGGTTCGATCGTTGATGCAAGAATTTTTCTTTAATTAAGTTATTTATATAGAAATCTCTCTCTCTCTCTCTCTCTCTCTCTCTCTCTCTCTCTCTCTCTCTCTCTCTCTCTCTTCAACCACATTTAACATTAGTTCTAGAGGAAAGGGTTTGTGCCAGAGGGGTAAGGTATCATCGCTTGGTCACAAACCCTTTCCTCTATACAAACCTTTTCTTCTATATGTCTATATATAAAACATAATATAGACATATAGATGAAAAGGTTTGTATAGAGGAAAGGGTTTGTGACCAAGCGATGATACCTTTGTGCTGAGTACCTCACCCCATACATGTATTTTGGTCAGGTTGAGAAACAACCAACGACACTTGGCTATTTGGTTGCTTAGGATGTCACACAACCAACAAATAGCCTATAGTATCGTTGCTTTCGATTATGATGATATTTTGTGGATCTAAATTAAACTCTTCCAGATGATGACCTGTCACAAAAAGACTCTATTTCCAAAATACATGCATTCGCGTACATGCATACAACGGTTTCATCGTCCCACTTTTTTTCACATCATTTCATATCAAGTACCGTACACAAACAACACAAGCCTCTGGTTCCTCACATATGGAATCTGAACGTGTCACATCATTTGTCACAGCCTACTAACGTAGCAGATGGCCGTCCTAAGTAGGCATCAATTGTGCATTGGTCTTTTTTGTTTGTGTTGTCTTTTGTGTGCGATGTTTGGAAATCGTATTTGGTATTCCTTGTCCCTTTTGCTTGTTTTCACACAGTGGTGTTTCTGTGTTTTACTGTGGAGTGCTGCAACTGAGTCTTGTTGGAGATCCCCTCCTTTCTTTTGTATGCAGGATGACATCGTCTTACACAAAAATGTACTTCACCAGGAAACCTAATTCATGATAAAAGTAGACTAATTCAATGCAGTAGTCAGGCAGGTTTCCGTTAAGAAAGTGCACGTCACTGACCGTTTCTGCGTCTATTACATATTTGTATGCACGGAGTGTCAAGATCTGTCCGATTTCTTACTATGTAAAAGAACAGCAGCATCTGAGCAATGTTGTCCTGATTACATTTATTCGTTAATTGTTTATAATCACAATATTTGCTCCTGCATCAAGTAAACAAACATGTAACGAACATTATTTGTAAATATACATGTATTTACTACGTTCTACTCTAGTGTTAGATAGCATCTTCATATTTTCCCACGCTCTCTCTGCTTTTTTGTGACACAGTTGCCAAGTTATGCCAAGCTCTATCTGTTTGTATCCAATATAGAGGTTTCGGTTGCCAAGGAATGTAGTGTACTCGCAGGGATTCTTGGTGATTTTAGACGGGCGTCGGTGACCGCAAACATAGCAATACCACTGACGTGTGCCAAGTTTGACATCAAAAACGTCAAGTGCATCATATGATCTTGTTTTATTTAAAAACAGTATAATAAAGATATTTACGTGTCTATTTTCACCACACTAAAAGACTAGTTTTTTTTAACATGAAATCGATTTTATACATAGACTGAACATCTTCCTTTCTTATAGAACAACGGAAGCGGCTCAATGAAGAACAATCAGAATGATCAAGAAAACGCTCAACCATACAGTTCTCGTACAAAATGCTATGTATACACTTAACTATGATATGAAATTTTCTACATAAAAGGTCCCTAAAAATTATTTTCTCGGAAACATGATTTTCTGTTAATAGTTTCGGTATCATTTGACACACAAGAAAATTTAGAGTAAACTGTACTAGTATCATGCGCGTAGCGCTCGATGCATTGCTTTATCCAATTCAAATATCCTCTAAGTCTTTAGCCACCTCTGTCACCAAAATTGTGTTTTTCGATTATATCCATGCAACAAGACGGCCACCATGCAATTGATCTGATTTGCTGACACAATTCGATTTCTCTGCACATAACCGTTACATGGGATTTCACGACATCTTACAGGAAGCAAATCCTTAAAGATCTTTTCCAAAATTGTTCAACCGTCAAACAAGATGTTCGTTTAAAGGGTTTGATTGGCAGACGCATTTTTGATTTTCTGCAACCGTTGCACGAAATTGCACGAATCCTTGCAGGAAGCAAGTCTTCAAGGGTCTCAATCAAAATTGAGACCATCGAACAAGTTGGCCGCTTATTTGTCCGCTTGGTACGTTTCCATCTCTAGGCAAGCGCTGATTGAAATTTAACGAAACCTTACAGGAAGCGAGGTTCTCTACAAAAACTGTGTTCTTCAACACAATCTTTTAACGAAGATGACCGCCATTGAAGAAAATTGGTTCACCATTTTAAGTTTTCCCTTGGCATCAAAAGCATAAAATTTTATCTCACAATGGCTAGCCAAAAGGTTTGGTTTTTTTCCCAAAAGAACAAAGCTTTAAAATGTCCTTGTTTTATCAGCGTTAATTATTTGAAAAAAAAAATAGCATTCGCTTCCTGCGACATAGGCTTCTTTTTTATGCATTTATATCAGATTTAACAAACGCACTTTAAGATACCTCATACTAGTATGTAACATGCATGGGTAATCGTCATTTTGATCCGAGTTGTTACAAAAAAACAACTAAGAGATCTCTACGTGCCCCGGTCCCGCGGACTGCATAAAATAAGGGGTATGGGCAAAAGGGACCATCTTTGGCCCCAATCAAAATTTGAAAAAGGTTATATTTTCTTGTTCATTATGCCTCTTCTAAACAAAAAATGACAAATTTTATGTGAGTTCTCGAAAACCCCACCTTTTAGGGAAAAAAAATATTGAAAATTGAGCTCTATGTCTTTACACTAGAAATTCAAATTTTTGGCAATATAAGAGACAAACATACCTACTAATGAAAGGTTCAAACTCATATGGGACATTCGTTTTTATATTCTGAATGTACATGGAAAGTATAACTTTGTTACACGTGCTTGCTCTATATATACCATAGACTAAAATGTTGAAATTTGCATGACCACTAATGTATTAGTGGGTAATTTGGGCGGGAAATGACGCCCACAATAATTGATAATATTTATTTTCGATGCAATTTCAATAAACAATAATATCTCTTCCCTCTTTTGAAAGATAAAGAACAGTAATCAAACAATTTTTGAAAATAGCACAAACTGGGGTCAAAACCGGCAGATTTTGCCCCTACCCCTTTCCACAGTGAAATATGAAAGTCCTATCAAAGTTTTCTTCAAAGGTATGTTAAACTAAAAAAAAGTTGGTTTTCTCTCAAATTGGCTAGAGTTATATTCTCTTTGGATTACAACCCTCGGACTTTATCAATATATGTTATGTTTTAACAAGTTTTATGAAGTTTTCATATCGTATACATATATCAATGTCTTGATGAGAATTACATACATATATTTTCAAAGAATAGTCAAAAGGTTAGTTATGAAATTTATGGGGGGTTTTTTTAATGTCAAGGTTTTGCATGGTAGAAATGGATAAAGTCAGCCAGACACCCAACTACAGCCATTAAATTATTCGCAAAATGCACCAGACATTACCAAGTCTCAAAGTTTCATTTGACATTATGAAAAGAAATATGGCCATTAATTCTGCAAGTTAATTTAGAGGTTCAATTATTTCAGAACTTTGAAACAAAGTCTGAACAACTTTTTATGCATCAAAAAACAAGCTTTCTGACCAAGTCTGGTGTCGAAACTAGAGAACAGATGAAATGGCTATAAGGTTCAAAGTTTGCTAATATTTCGTATCTTGACGGCATTATTTTACCCCATCTCTTTTGTCTGTAATGGTCTTCAAGCAATGCCAGTGCCATATTGAAGTGATTAATGGGAGAAAATAGCGATAAAGCTAGAAATGCGACAACCTTAAATTTGCAAAAACAACGAGGAACATATTTTCTGCGAGGAATGAACTTGTTTTGATATCAGCGGGGCGTCGGTGATTATTTACGGCAATGATGTGTTAGTTTTTGGCTTGATGGACAGCCATTCTGATACTCTGTAACTAGAGCTATCTGTAACATGCAATATGATAGGCCAAGATTTACATTTTTGAAATGTGGAAACTATATGTATCGTGCAATCAATTATCATTCTCAAGTAAAATAAACACCCTTGTCTTTTTTCTCTAAGATTGGCTGGAACCAAGGTGTTTAAGGATAAACAACCCGCAGATGGATATTTTCGTAAAAAATAAATATTCTTGAGAATGATATTGTAATTGATAGTTTTATTTCATTTGTTAATTATCCAGTCTTTTTGTTTATTTAAATGTGTGGGTTTTTTCTAAATATGAGTCAAAATTTATTTTTAGATTACGCCATGAAATTATAATATTTTGAATACATAACATCGTTCAGACTTCCTTAGAAATTGTTTAATATACCGGTATACATGCTTTCTTTTAAAGTTCCCAGAACTAATCAAAATTGAAATTTAAGTTAAGGACAGTTGAAACACCAAGATTTCATTTTAAGAAACAAAAGGAGTATTTTTTATCATGAAAAGATATTTAAGTCTATACTTTGCTGAGATTTGGAAAAATATATTCTTCTTCTAACCTTATGTGTATTATGAAGTCTTTTTTTTTTTTTAATGTTAGAAAATGATCTAGTTTCGGCTAGTATTGAACAACTGTACGCTGATGATCCTATTTTGATAGTCGAATAAAGTGTTCCCGAAAGTTGGAAATTTGATGATTGTTGGAATTTATGTGGTTTTAACAAGGACTTATAAACTGTTTACAAGTCCTTGGGTTTTAAACATTCGTTTATTAGCGATACGTCAATGAAAGTTGATTGCTTATATAATTGAATCAAGAAAAAAAAACTATTTGCCAACTGAAGACTTGAGTCTGGAGTTAGTCGTTGCTCTAAAAAAAAATGCGGGATAAATATTTTTACAGTATTTGCACTGTCGAATATATATTCAAGACTACACACTTATTTGTACACGTATAGAATTGTTTGGATCGATTTCTAATATAGTCTGAGAATAAAAGATACGAAATGAACAAAGATTCTTACATTAGTGTGGGCATCGATAGAATCTTCTTTTTTTTTTTTTTTTTTTTTTTTTTTTTTTTTTTTTTTTTTTACCATAACAGCATTTTATCAATAAATATTGAAATCGCTTTATCAATTTTGCTTAATTTGATTCCTGCGGATTTTCTTTTTTTCAATTTACATCCTCGATTCAATAAGTCTATCGCCGTCTTAATGACCCGAGGGAGATGGGATATTCGATGTTTTTAATATCAAAGAAAATAATTTATTAATTCAATACCAATAAAGACTAGGCTAAAATCTCGTTGGGATTAACCTGTCACCGGCATAATTACCGTCTGGACATCGGGTGCATTATGATGATGATGATCAAATTTTGATGAGAGTACTCATTCTCAATATACAAAAACTTATGCCATTTCAAGACCAAAACCAAAATTGGTTTCATATGGATGTAATATCTTTTGCCTCCAGGTGTCATAAACATATTTCCCGCAATTTTCTGGAAAATTGATATCAAAAACCTAAATGACCGATGGCAAGAAATAAAATTTGTAATGATGGTCAGAGAATGTTATCTTTTAGAAACATGAGGAGTTAGAGTGGATATTAATGGCATAAAACTACAAATACAATTTCTTTATACTCACAAATTCCTAATGATATTACTTTGATTGGAGCTTTAAGTTTCGCGCACGTGTGTACCACATAGCAATAAAAATTTCTTCAAAGAAGCACTGGTCATATTGGTCATCGAATAATCCTACATTTTGACTGGACCAATAGTACAGCCAGAGGCACTGCTTAGGGAGCAACCATTTGATTTGTAAAGGAGAAGTGGGAGACTTTTGCCAGCCGGAATACTTTTTTTCAAAGCAGGAATTTATTTCGGGAATCTCTTCTCTTTGTTCAACGAATGCAGGAGTCCAGATAATTTTTTTTTTCAATTTTCGCCGACCCGATTTTTAACACATTGTTGGTCTCTTAAGCACGGATGACAATTCTTGAACAGAAACCAACAAAATGACCATGTGTCAAAAAGAGTTGAGATAGCCAACAACCACTCGTGGAATAAGCATTTCCTTGGTTGAATTGAACATATATTTTATACTTTTTTAATCTTGTATAAATTTGCGCTCGAACAATATCAATAATTTTTACATGTACTAAGATTTCAAATTGATATTTTGCTTGATCGAACGTCCTGAACGATTCGTATGATAATTGAGTAAAAGAGTTAAAAAAAAAAGAAAAGAAAAGAAAAACAATCTAAAACAACCTTTTCTTTTCATCTTTTGAGGTTATGTTTTTTTCTCAAGCGAAATAAAAAATGTGAAAGACACTTTGAGCTGTCTATCATCGGGAAAACATCAAAAACTACACAAAAGAGTTACAAAAACATCTCTGTATGTTTCAATTTAGCTATTATGGTGCAGCATCGTAAATCAGACGATTTCACGCGCGTGCATGCAAGACGACAAACGTTCGCCAGACCCCAACTTATCTGTCTGCAAAATATTCTCACGCGCTCTTTGTTTACAAATCTTTCTTATCTCTTTGAGTAATCAAAAGATCATCTATAAACGAATTTGTATTCATTTCTTTGTGACTAAATTATCAAGTATTCACCTAGGCAGACAAGCACGGTCAGCTTTTTTCGGTGGCATGTAAACAACGTCCGATATATTTAGGTCCACATTGTCACTCATGACTTTTTCTAGTAATTGCTTACACGTGCTGACACTTGAACAGCTCCGAAACGTCTTTGAATCATTATGGGCAACATGCGTACAATAAGTGTCGAAGAAAAAAATATGACTAATATCTTGATTTAAGAAAAAAAATATCCTTTTGGTTTAAAGTATGTGCAGCCTTTCAACCCTTACGATCAAATGACGTCACTGCATGGTACATGCGCAATCTAACCCCCGGAACTGAGCTTCAAATAAAAAACTCTCCGGTCGAGCTCCCTTCTGAAATTGGCAGCTTGCTTCAAATTGTTCTCTATCTCTTTTCCGTCACTGCCGGTTTTGGAAAAGATTCTATCAAAATTGTGAAAACTCAAACAAGAAAAATTAGACAGGAGAAGAAGTCGTTTGAACGAGTTTTTATCATATATAAACGAGTTTTTATCTCGTTCGAACGACTTTTTATCCAGTTTGAACGACTTATTAACTTGTTTGAACGACTTTTATTTTTTTTTTTCTCTCCCAAAAATGGCACTAATTTATAAGCTTTCGTACAGGAGCCTCCGCTTGCAAAAATAAAAATAATTATACCAGATTTTTGGGAGTTCATATCCTAGCAGTGCTAATTGGAATTTGGGTATCAAGAATATAGGCCCTAATAGCAATGCACTGGTTTGGCTCCAGCAGGAATTTGACCAGGGAAGGTACGTGATAAATAGTCATTCCAGATAATTGTGTCAAATTCAGGTAAAATTTGAGTGTTAATGCAAATTTTGAAATTTGGGGGGAAATGTGGATGCTTTAGAATACATGGTTGCTACGCCACTGACTTGTATTCAAAGTCCCCTACCATGTATAGGTGAATAATATTTGGATTATTCTGTTAGAGCAAGTGCATCTGTTGTCCGTCCGTCTTTCTGGTAGTAATATTTCTATACATTTAGCTATCTATTCATGGGTGGATCTAGAGGGGGGATTATGGTTGGGTGGAAGGGGGAATTGCAGTCTGTCGGGGAAGGGGGTGTCCAGTTTATGATTTTGAAACAAAAAAAAATTGTGCATGAAAACAGGAAAAACAAGGATTTTCGGCAATTTCCAGGAGGGAGGACTTAAATCTAGCCATCAACAGCACATTCTTCTAAAGGGACGAACAAAAAAATAAAAACATTCCACGAGATAGAACTTTAAAGTCTGTATACATAAATGAGTTAAAGACGATTCTGACAATAATCTCAATACATAAGGAGCCATTGTGATAAGTAAATGCGTTTTCAGATCTCAAACTTACCGAATATTGCAAGGACCCCATCTTATTTTTTGTATTCATTCTATTTATTTAGAAAATCGACATACCCCTTTTACTTCACCATGTATATCGTCATGAATGTGATAAAAAATCATCTAGCGGAAATATTGAGATATATAAACCGTTGTTGAATTTTTTTTACTTTTTCTTTCGGTACCAAATTATTCAGAGGAGCGACTTACTCTATCTACGGAATGAGTGCCATGAAAAGTTTGGTACGGAATCAAACGGTTCAAAGATTTAATAAATGATGATGATATTGGAGATTTGCTGATATGATCTTGATAACAATTTGTCTGATCCTGATCTCGAAATCTCCCCAAGATTTAATTGGGCATTAAATCACAAGATGCCCCGTGCTCGATGAAAGAGGAACTAATTGATATCGCGTGCAGCACCAGACTGCGTCCGTCGGTTAGCGGCTTCGTGATCTCAAAATATCTAAAGTGCTCGTTAGCAATTAATTAGGTACAAAATTACAAATGAAGACATCCGTTGATAATTACTGGATGATTATTCTGACAATTATTACAAATGAATGGGCGTGTTTAAAACGATGTGCAGTTAGATACATGTGCAATGTGGTTTAATGTACATATTATATATCAGTTTAAGAAACTGTTATTTATGTCAATGACTTATGAGAAAAATTCTACTTTTCTCCATATTTTGTTTGTCTCCTTTTCCAAGAACATGACGCACACAATGCCTCTTCTCGGGTTACTTTTTCCTTGTTCTGTGTGTTTGGTTTTGTTTGTTTATGGAGGTTTTTTTTTTCTTTTGGTCATAGCGCGCCGCTGTCCGTCCGTGCACTTATTTTTACATTTTCGACATCTTCTCTGCAACCACTGCACATAATTTCACGAAACCTTACAGGAAGCAATAACTCAAGGTCTTTTACCAAGTTTGTATTTTCCGTGCCCATCGGTCTACAAATATGGCTGTGGAGCGCTCTGATTGGCTGAAGCATTCTCGGCATATCATCTGCAATCGCTTGCACATAATTTTACGGATCTTAAAGGAAACAAATACTGAAGGTCCTCTACCAAAATTGTGGTTTTCGAGCCGATTGGTCAACAGGTATGGTAGCCGCAGAAACTCAAATTCAGAATATGTTGTAAGTTTACACTCATGCGCCAGGTCAAACACGTGACACCTCGATTCATACATATGGAGGTTGTTATGGAGACAACCTCGCGGTGTCACATGTTTGACCTGGCACTTGAATTCGAAAAGGAAGCGGAAGCACGTAGAATTCCGCAATTTCGCCTTATCATTGATATCGAAGCTTAACAAGGTAAAATATGATTGCCGATCGTTTAGTTTTGCTTTATTAGAGTCATACATATATAGTCAGTAATCCCCTGGAAAAACGGCCATATTCTGAATTTGAGTCCCGGATTAGTTACATAGAAGGAACTGACGTAAATACACCCCAACCAACCAAATAGACAAGTGTCGTTGGCCGTTTCTGCGGCTACAGGTATGGCAGTCGAGGACTCTGCAATGACTGCACATAATTTTATGAAACCTTACAGGAAGCAGGTACTCAATGTCCAGACATCGCAAAAGTTTTTAAAATTTACCAGACATTTTAAGTTTTTGTAGAAATTCGAAAATGTTTATTAAGAAAAAATTGAAATATTTTATCAGATCGAAGCAAATTTTACCAGATTTGTCTGGTATGTCTGGTGACTTTCCGATTGTCTGAATGTCTTCTACCAAGGTTGTATTTTTTTAGCCAATCGATCAACAAAATTTTATATGGCTGCCGAGGGATCTGATTGGCTGACGCATTTTCAACTTCTCCTCTGCAACCGCTGTACAGAATTTCACGAATCCTTCCGGGAAGCACGAACTCAAGGTTCTCTACCAAGTCTGGGGTTTGTTTGTTTTTTTGTTTTTTTTTTTTTTTCGTGCCGATCATGTCGACATATTCTCCATACATGTAAATGATGCACAGAATTTCACGACTCCACCAAATTGGTCACTATAATTCTTTCGTCTGCAACTGATGTGGCCCCTTGGGTCTCTTGGTTTTTATTTTTTGGTTTGTTTATTTGTTTGTTTTTTGCTGCATCATTTTTTGGCCTCTTGTTTTATTTTGTATCATATTCATTATTTATCTGTTTATTGATCATTTATGAATTATCCAATCTATTTGATCCAAAAACAAGATCAAATGAAATTTTCGTATTATTTTCATCACGAAGTGACCGTTTTTCCTTTTTTTTTTTTCTTTGATCAAATAAAATCAGCCGGATGTGACGTAAATAAATGGCGACATATTTGTCTGATAGATGAAAGAGTTCAACCGCACCGGATGTCACTCCAGATTAAAGTTCTGATGGGTTAGCGTTTCCGGGGCGCCAAAATTTGACTCATTTTGACCGACTGACGGGTAATTTTCACCTTTCAATGACATGGCAATGAAAGTTTAAGTATTATATAATAGAATTATATAGATTACAAAAGAAGCTTGTATCGCTGACATAATGCTCGGGTGAAAGAGTGCTAATTTGTAGGTGGTGAAAACTACCAACAAAGGTCACATGGTGAGCAAAATCGGACCTCATGGGGCACGGGAGTAAATTAGGTATATTATCCAGTAAAGCTAATTTCCAGAGAAAAAAATCGATCGTTGACTCATCAAAGAAGGCAGTGAATCAGGCACTATACATATATCTACCTATTTCATTAAAAAAAGAGTTCCACTTCTTTTAATTTACTTTAACTTACGGTAGGAACGGATCCAGAACTTTTGATGGTCCAGGGCTAGGGGAGGGGGGTAGCCGTCCAGCCACTAGAAAATTCAAAGTGATCGATTTTTGGGGGTAAGTTTTTAGATAATTTTCATCTATAACTTACCTGGTTGTGGGCGGAGGGAGGGGGTAAACCGATTTTTATTATTATTTTAATGCATGATGACACATAAAGGTCTGAAAGTTCAGTTATCTCTAGTGTCATCATTATTTGTTTCAACTACAACTTCTGTAATGTTATCACAATTTGTAAATTTCCATCATCGTACAGTCTAATTATCTTGTTACCTACACTTTACTGCAGACTAGACAACACGTGTTGGACGCAGCCAATCGACGCCTTATCTGAATACAGTCACACAAATATCATCAGCAACTTGATAAATTATCGTTGTAACAAGTTAATCACCATCGATGAGAAGAGGTGCTGCTATCATCAAAAGAGCAACAAAGACTTCTGAAATTTGTGAAAAATTGGGAGTGATAGATAACTTGTTTGGCACCGAACACATCTGAAGATTCTTATTTAACAGAACATGGGTCCATTTTTCTTCTATTCTTTCCGAACCCCCTCAACGAACATGTAGGAAGAAGAATTTTTAATGTCAATTCGTCACTGTTTTTCCTACTCTTGCCTGCAAGCGATGAAACAAAAAATATATTTAAGCAATTTTACATCATCATCATCATCATCATCATCATCATCATCATCATCATCATTTCGTCTTCTAAAACAATATAATCGATTTCACACTTTCTATTGTGATTCTTTAAGTATTAGAATTTCAGTCGAAATAATGTTTTTTATTTCTATGATGATCTCATGAGATCCAACATTTAATTTTTCATTCCAGTAGGTTACACGCTAGATGCTAATTTTCTCCGATTCAGAAAATATACATCAAACAACGCGACCAGCAACGGGATACGGCAAATTAATTTGTCTCTCCCGATCATCGAGCGCATGTTAGAAATACCTTAATCCTATAATTATCCACGTTGAATTTATCGACAATGAATAGCACGTGCGCATCTAATAACGGTTTATATACGGAACTTAAAATTAAGCAAAAAGTGTTCCTTTCTACTAATTCTTCGGAAACATCTTTTCATACGTCGCTTGTGGTTGTCATCGGAAAATGTTGACCGGTGGCAAGGATTTATGGGTAATTAATGGAAGACACGAAACTTGGTGTCAATGTTCAGAAATAATTGCAATCGAATATTTACGGAAATATTTACTCTGTGCATATGATGCTTTGTAACATTTGAAGTGTGAGACAGATCGTGTCCTCTAATTAACATTTAAGAATTGTGATGTATTTCTGCAGCTACAACGGAAATCTCCCGATTTTCATATTGACTGCATGGATTTGTACATATCACACAAAGTATAAATTTCTGTCTCTTGAGCAAGATTTAGAACAGAATCTAGATCAACGATAAAAAATAATAATTATTGAAAAAAAGATGAAATGTTATTATATATAGCTGTTAATGTGGGGAACAATATCAAAACAAAATTCAGTCTCCGTTGGTTTAACCCACAACGTAGACAGAATACCAATAAAACCTGAATAAAACTCAGCAAAAAGACTTTTTTTAATAAACTTAATTTATTGCGATTTTTTTTATTTTCGATCCTTTGCGAATTTTATATCGATAAGAAGTTACACCTTATTTGTGAATTGTCTCTCTTAGTCCTTGTCGGTCTGTCACAATATTACTGTTAGTTTCATCTTCAATGTTATACTAATAACTCACAATGATATAATTTAGATGTAGATGAACAAAAAATCGCAAAATTGATCCCATGAACATCTGCAAAAATGTCGTATTTGACAAATTTCACGCCACGGGACTCTTCATTTAATCAAATTATAAAACATTGAACTGTATCGACCTTCACAGTCGTGGAAAATAAAAAGATACGATAAAAACCGTCACTCCGTCGAAGGTTACGTGTACAACTGATTTATACTCTCATTTTTGGCCTATCAGATTTCTCATATTGGCATTCTTGCGCAAACTTTATCATGAAATCTATCTATTTCGTTATCTGTGTTCACAGACAAGTGTCTATGTAAAAATTAAACACAGAAATCTGTGGTTTTTAGAGAATTTGTTTTTACAGATCGTAGCTTTGTAGCATATCATTCTGCCTATAACCTATTTGACTATCTTCCTCTGCTGGAGATGACCTCAATTCAATTTTATCTTTAGCGAACATATTATACATGTGCGGTTCCAGAGGGTGGAAGGGTCTGTAGACAACCCCTTTATAATAATACATGTAATTATCTTTTTATACCCCCGCAAACGAAGTTTGGGGGTATATAGGAATCACCCTGTCTGTCCGTCCGTCCGCCCGTCTGTTCGTCTGTCTGTCCATCACACTTTGTCCGGAGCATATCTCCTCCCCCTGCGGATGGATTTCAATAATATTTCACAGAAACATTCCTTAGGACCTAAGGGTGTGTCATGACCTTAAACCAAGGTCATAGGTAAAAGGTCAAGGTCACAATAGACATCAGTAGTAAAACCTTTTCCAGAGCATAACTCCTTCCCCTGTGGATGGATTTCAATAATATTTCACAGAAATGTTCCTCAGAACCTAAGGGTGTATTATGACCTTGAACCAAGATCAAAGGTCAAGGTCACAATAGAAATCACTCCTCCCCCTAATGATAGATTTCAATAATATTTCACAGAAGTGTTCCTTAGGACATAAGGGTGTGTCATGACCTTTAACCATGGTGATAGGTCAAAGGTCAAGATCACAAAAGATACCAATAGTAAAACCTGGTCCAGAGCATAACTCCTTCCCCTGTGGATATATTTCAATAATATTTCACAGAGTGGATATATTTCAATAATATTTCACAGAAATGTTTCTTTGTACCTAAGGGTGTGTCATTACCTTGAACCAAGGTCATATGTCAAAGGTCAAGGTCACAATAGATGTTATTAATGAAATCTTGTCCGGAGCATGCTCCCTCCCCCTGTGGATGGATTTCAATAATATTTCACAGAAATGTTCCTTAAGACATAAGGGTGTGCCATGACCTTGAATCAAGGTCATAAGTCAAACGTCAAGGTCACAATAGAAATAATTAGTAAAACCTTGTCCGGAGCATAGCACCTCCTCCTGTAGGTAGATTTCATTAGTATTTCACGGAAGTGAGTGTGTGTCATGACCTTGAACCAAGGTCATAGGTCAAAGGTCAAAGTCACAATAGAAATCATTAGTAAAACCTTGTCCTGAGTATGACTCCTTCCCCTTTGGATGGATTTCAATAATATTTCACAGAAATGTTCCTAAGGACCTTAGGGTGTGTCATGACCTTGAGCCAATATCATAAGTCAAAGGTCAAGGTCAAAATTGAAATAATCAATAAAGCATTTTCCGGAGCATAACTCCTCACCCTGTTGATAGATTTCAATAATATTTCACAGGAGTGTTCCTTAGCACCTGAGTGTGTGTCATGACCTTGAACCAAGGATATATGTCAAAGGCCAATGTCACAAAAGTTATCATAAGTAAAATCTTGTCCGGAGCATAACTCCCCCCCCCCTCTTTTGATTGATTTCAATAATATTACACAGAAACATTCCTTAGGACCTAAGGGTGTATCATGACCTTGAATCAAAGCGTAGGTCAAAGGTCACAATAGACATCATTAGTAAAACCTTGTCAAGAGCATAACTCCTTCCCTTGTTTAAAAAAATGTTCCTTAGGACCTAAGGGCGTGTTATGATTTTGAACCAAGGTCAAAGGTCACGTTCACAATAGACATCATTAGTAAAACCTTGCCCATAGCATAACTCCTCCCCCTGTGGATGGATTTCAATAACATTTTCCTGAAATATTCCTTAGGGCAAAAGGGTATGTAATGAACTTGAACCAAGGTCAAAGGTCAAGGTCACAACAGACATCATTAATGAGAACTTTGTTCGGAGCATAACTCCTCCCCCTTTGGATGGATTGCAATAATATTTCACAGAAATGTTCCTTAGGACGTAAGGGTGTGTCATTACCTTGACCCAAGGTCAATGGCAAGATCACAATAGACATCATTAGTAAAACCTTGTCCGGAGCATTACTCCTCCCCTGAGGATGGATTTCGATAATATTTCATAGAAATGTTCCTTAGGACCTAAGGGTGTGTCATGACCTTGAACCAAGGTCAAAGGTCAAGGTCACAATGGACACCATTAGTAAAACCTTGTTCGGAGCAGAACTCCTCCCCCTGTGGATAGATTTCAATAATATTTCACAGGAGTGTTCCTTAGCACCTGAGTGTGTGTCATGACCTTGAACCAAGGATATAGGTCAAAGGCCAATGTCACAAAAGACATCATAAGTAAAATCTTGTCCGGAGCATAGCTCTCCCCCCCCCCTCTTTGGATTGATTTCAATAATATTACACAGAAACATTCCTTAGGACCTAAGGGTGTATCATGACCTTGAACCAAAGCGTAGGTCAAAGGTCACAATAGACATCATTTGTAAAACCTTGTCAAGAGCATAACTCCTTCCCTTGTTTAAAAAAATGTTCCTTAGGACCTAAGGGCGTGTTATGATTTTGAACCAAGGTTAAAGGTCACGGTCACAATAGACATCATTAGTAAAACCTTGTCCAGAGCATAACTCCTCCCCCTGTGGATGGATTTTAATAACATTTTCCTGAAATATTCCTTAGGACAAAAGGGAATGTAATGAACTTGAACCAAGGTCATAGGTCAAGGTCACAAAAGACATCATTAATGAGAACTTTGTTCGGAGCATAACTCCTCCCCCTTTGGATGGATTGCAATAATATTTCACAGAAATGTTCCTTAGGACGTGAGGGTGTGTCATTACCTTGACCCAAGGTCAATGGCAAGATCACAATAGACATCACTAGTAAAACCTTGTCCGGAGAATAACTCCTCCCCCTGAGGATGGATTTCGATAATATTTCATAGAAATGTTCCTGTGGACCTGAGGGTGTGTCATGACCTTGAACCAAGGTCAAAGGTCAAGGTCACAATAGACACCATTAGTAAAACCTTGTCCGGAGCAGAACTCTCCCCCTGTGGATGGATTTCAATAATATTTCACAGAAATTTTTCGTAGGACCTAAGGGTGTGTCATGACCTTGAACCGAGGTCATAGGTCAAAGGTCAAGTTCACAATAGACATCAGTAGTGAAACCTTGTCCAGAGCATAACTCCTTCCCCTGGCAAATGCGTCGTGTATAACCCAAGGGCTAAGTGTGTCGTAAATAACCCAAGTTGCAAATACATTGAGTATAAAACCCAAGGGGAAAGTGCGCCGTGGATAACCCAAGGCACAAGAATACGTCGTGTATATCCCAAAGGGCAAGTATCTCATGTATAACCAAAGTGATAAGTTTATCATGTGTTATTCAAGGGGAAAGTGCATCCTACATAACAGAAGTGACAACTGCGTCGTCACGTGTATAACCCAAGGGGCTAGTGGGTCGTGTATAACCCAAGGGGCAAGTGGGTCGCGTATAACCCAAGGGGCAAGTGGGTCGTGTATAACCCCAGGGGCAAGTGGGTCGTGTATAACCCAAGGGGCAAGTGGGTCGTGTATAACCCAAGGGGCAAGTGGGTCGTGTATAACCCAAGGGGCAAGTGGGTCGTGGATAAACCAAGGGGCAAGACGGTCGTGGATACTCCAAGAGACAAGTGGGTCGTGTATAACCCAAGGGGCAAGTGGGTCGTGTATAACCCAAGGGGCAAGTGCGTCGTGGATAAACCAAGGGGCAAGTGGGTCGTGGATAACCCAAGAGACAAGTGGGTCGTGTATAACCCAAGGGGCAAGTGGGTCGTGGATAAACCAAGGGGCAAGACGGTCGTGGATACTCCAAGAGACAAGTGGGTCGTGTATAACCCAAGGGGCAAGTGGGTCGTGTATAACCCAAGGGGCAAGTGCGTCGTGGATAAACCAAGGGGCAAGTGGGTCGTGGATAACCCAAGAGACAAGTGGGTCGTGTATAAACCAAGGGGCAAGTGGGTCGTGTATAACCCAAGGGGCAAGTGCGTCGTGGATACTCCAAAAGACAAGTGCGTCATGTAAAACCAAAGGAGAAAGAGCATCATGTATAAACTAATTGGTTAATACATCGTGTGTTACCCAAGGGGAAAGTGCGTCGTTTATAACACAAGTGGCAAACTTCTGCGTCGTGGATAATCCCTTGGGCAAGTGTGTCGTGTATAACCCAATGGGCAAGTGTGTCGTGTATAACCCAAAGGGCAAGTGTGTCGTGTATAAAATGCATCGTGTATAACCCAATTGGCAAGTGCATCCTGTGTAACCCAAGGTACAAGTGTAGCATTTGAACCGAAGGAATAAGTGCATTGTTTGTAACCCAAGAGGTGAATGCATCCTATGTAACACTTTTTAACGTTTTTTTTTTTTTTTTTTTCGTTTTTGAGAGGTGTACAAACACTTCTGCAAACTACACATCCATAAGTTACATTGTAGCGTCTTTAATTTAGATATAATTATTTGTGGTGCATTGTAAATGATTGTTCAATTCTTATCCATAGTACTATACTACATGCCGAAATCTGCAAGTCGTCTGTTTTATATTTCAAAGGTTTCATCTATTGTTATTTCTAATTTCTACTTGTTTTTTTTTTTAAGCATTCACATATAAAATTTTAATCTTTACATTTCTATAGTTCTATAATTCTTTTTGTTCCTGTTTTTAGTAATACACGCGCTTGTTATATAATTAAAGTGTGTCATTTTATATAAAAAATCTTCTATCTTCATGAATAATGTAGCAAAATATTATAATAATAAAAAGTAATTCCCAGAGGCGCGTAAATGTTCACATTGATGAAATCACCTTGCTACTTATCTACATTGTGTAGACCTTAAAATGTCAAATATACATATGACTAAGCTTCAATTTTTGAACACGCTCTGAGGTCCTTAGCTGTCTGGCCGCTCGCCAAAAAGCCTTAGTGGGGGTAATTTTTTTTTAATTTAGCTCACCTGGTAAAAATAAAGACAAACAGCATCACTCCGTTTACTAGCCTTTCTTTACTGTAAAACTCGCTTGGGAGACTGAAATGCTATGAAGTAGACATTGAAATAAAAGTGTGCATTATCCATCGTCAAACGTTAAATTATTTATATACTGTATCACTTCGCACGTCTAGATCAGTCTTGTTTATACCTCTTATATTTCGCAACTTTAAGTTCAGATAGATTCAAACCGGAGGAAATTATCATACTATGACAAATTAAACATTTCTAAAAAAAAAAAAAAAAAAAAAGACTGTTGAAGGGATTTTGTTTTTCTTTTACAAATATTGTAAAAGAGGGCACCTATAATTGTTATTATCATCTGACCATTTACTTTATAATGTTCTTGTAATAAATGTATGTAATATATTGTTTTGTTGTTTGTTGACTTATTGTGGTCCTCGTCTGGTATTAAAGAAGTTTGGGGTAGCTCTGTATTTGGCAAAGTACTGATGCTACAGTAATCAAACTTGCACAAGTGATTCATCTTGGGATGCTGAGGGGAACCCATTCATCAGATGCTGCATCTGACCTACCTTTTTTCCGCTTGAGTGATTTCGCTTTAAAAACAATATTGAGCAAAGTAGCATATTGGATGTATCTTTGATCAAACTCTCATAAAATGACCTTGACCTACTTTTTCCGCTTGAGTGATTTTGCCTTTCAAAGCCAATATTGAGCAAAGTATAAGTGCTTCATTTACCAAACTTGCATAATGGATGTATCTTTAAGCAATGACCTTGACCTTATTTTTCTGCTTTGAATTATTTTGCTTTAAAATCCAATATTGAGCAAAGTACAAGTGCTACATGTACCAAACTTGCATATTGGTGTATCTTTGATCAAACTTTCATAAAATGACCTTTAACTACTTTTTTCTCTTGAATGATTTTTTCCTTCAAAAGCAAATATTCATGTACTCAGAAATATGTTTCAATTGAATTTTGCTGCCACGAGGAGAGCTTCGTAATGTGTGATTACCTACGTTTTATGTTTCATTTTAATGCTGTTGTTTCTCACTTTCAAGGAATGGCAGTACTTGTTATACTAGTACTCTATAATTAACATTTCAGTTGATAGAATGTCATATTAATAAGAGCCTGAAAGAGTAGTACGGCTTTTTCATGAAAAATGCTCTTTCCTATCTCTACATACTTTTTTTTTAGTATTTCAATAGTTCATTTTAATTTAAGGAAGCTCAAGTGTTTTATTACAACATCAATTTAGATAGAAATTATCCTATTATAAATGATGACTAATTACATGCGATACATTTATATCCATTGTTCAAGGTCAGGATTGTTTCACCACAAACACTGGGAGATACTTTACTTGTACATAATATAATAGTACTATGTCATACGTTATTTTAGTTTCTAATCCAGGTGTGGATACAATGGACCATTATTGCCCTATAACCTATGATAATAGCCACATCTGACAAAAAAAAAAATATATATATATACGCAAAGGAACTTACCATACAAATCCAATAAAATAAAGGCATCATTTTAAAATCCTTTTTATGTCGTTGAAACAAAACGTTTAGAAGAAAGAAACGACTTCATATATTCATGTATATGGAGAAACAATTTTCAGATAAAACGAGATAAAAAGAATAATCCCCAATTAATATGGAGGGAACCTTTAACTTTATAACAAAAAAAGAGACATGGGAACATTTTTGAGTGAATTTTGTTGATTTCATGTATCATCAACATCATCACTATCATCATCATCGTCGTCACCATCATCATCATCATCATCATTTTTTTTTCTATTGATGAGTAGTACATTTGCAGAAAAACAAGGCATATATGTAAGCTTTCAAAAGAATGTTTATTTCGAACATTTGCAATAGAAATCTGGATGAACATAATTACAGAATACAAATATTACAATCAGAAATCTGGATGAACATAATTACAGAATACAAATATTACAATCAGAAATCTGGATGAACATAATTACAGAATACAAATATTACAATCAGAAATCTGGATGAACATAATTACAGAATACAAATATTACAATCAGAAATCTGGATGAACATAATTACAGAATACAAATATTACAATCAGAAATCTGGATGAACATAATTACAGAATACAAATATTACAATCAGAAATCTGGATGAACATAATTACAGAATACAAATATTACAATCAGAAATCTGGATGAACATAATTACAGAATACAAATATTACAATCAGAAATCTGGATGAACATAATTACAGAATACAAATATTACAATCAGAAATCTGGATGAACATAATTACAGAATACAAATATTACAATCAGAAATCTGGATGAACATAATTACAGAATACAAATATTACAATCAGAAATCTGGATGAACATAATTACAGAATACAAATATTACAATCAAATTTGACAATGAACTTACAAACTCTTAATCTCCTAACGTAGACTTCATCTGTCAGTTCTTTACAGTGATAACTTTTTTCACTGAATGATAATGACAGCAAAAAGGAAATTCATTGACGATTATAATAGTACGTTCTTTTCTCGTTAAAAACGAAAAATTCAACATCTCAATACAAGTTTTATAAATAAAGCACTTTTGGTGCATGCGTTTTTTACTCATCGTTGGATTATAGGGTAATACTTCGTAAGAAGCCGTGAGTTTCCGACGATGTTTTACATTAGACACATAATGCCCAACTTACTAAAGAAACGAAAAAATATTCAGGACCTTTTGGCGGGTCACAATTTTTTAAGAGGACTGAAATAGCAGTTTCTGTCAGAAATGAAACAAATACCTTCAAATGCATTCGATGACCTATCACGTGATGTAAATCGAACACATTTGGTCGCTTGAAAAATCGACTGAGGTACCACTGTTTTAAATACCGTAATATTGTATTATAATTTATTAATCAAAATTATGTTTGATACAATTTGCAGTTTTTGCCTTGAACTTTGACCTATAGATTCAATGTTATAAGAGCTTTCTTTTCGTAATTCTGAATCTTATCATTATGAAGTAAAACTAAAATTAGGATCAGGATTATATTTGAATCACTCATAGGGGCTTATCCAAAAATATAATCAGTAGGCTAATCCTGAATAACTATATACAGTCTCGACAGACGGAGGGATGGACGGACGAGCAAACACAAAATATAAATCTTCAAATTAATGATTAGATCTTTTTTATAAAGTCCTTTCTGTTCTTGTCTTATAAGAGAAAATTTTAAGGTATACATCATCTCAGTCAAAACTCCTGAATCAACATTGAAGAAGGAAGCAATTTTAGAGGGAAATAGTTTTCAATATGTTAAACCAAAACTTGTGCATGCATTCTCACAAATAAAAGGTACAATTTCAGATTACCTTGCTTGCGACTTGGCACTTTGAAAATACAATTTTGACCAACCAAAAAGAAGGAACATAATAAAATATATATATACACTTCCTACAGAAAAAAAAAACGTCATCAAAATCGACGCAAAATGGACATCGACAAAAACCACGAACAAATATGAGATCATTTGGAAACTGAATATTGAAAAATGTTCAGAACATTTTTTCATTTTGCAATATGTACACGATATAATACAAATTAGTCTAAACTACAAAGTTAGGAACGACTACGGTTGTGATATACTACAGAAAAAAAAATAACACACTGAGGTCATTACACAGTATTGTGCGTACGTTACAATTCTGACATTTTTGGAAAATTGTGGGGTATTGGCGAATCAATAGACGACGCAACTCTTTCTCGCTCGCTCTCTGCTCAGGCGTAAACGCTCAGTAAAACGAACCCTGAAATTTCGGACCGATTTTGCAGGAAATAGACTAGAAATCTTGGGTTGGATTCCTTTGCAGAACTGGAACCCCCCCCCCCCCCCGCCCGGGTTTGGCGCAGTATCTTTCACTCTATCTCTCTCTCGCTGAGAATTTCGAAAATCAATAGACTTAGTGTAGTCAGTACGTTTCAGATACAAAGCGTGCGAAATTTACAAAATTCTAATTGTTTCCGGGATTGCTTCCGCTGAAATACTACAAAAGGAGGAAATATCAATCAACCAACTAAATACCACATATACACTTGTTTACTCTAAACTCATTTGCTACGTCCACCCCACCCTTCCCTGTCTCTCTGATCATGGGGAAATCAAAGGGTAGTGGGGGTGTTTCTTGCAATAGTCCTTAGAAACCTCTTTCTGAATATATACAAACGTTAAGTATATGTACTATACCACCAAACTGGCCATTTCACTAGGGAGCAACCATTTGATTTTATGGGGGGGGGGGGGGGGGGAGGGGGCGGAAGACTTTTTCCAACCGGAATTTTTTTTTCAGCCATTTAAAGAGCCGGATTTTTTTTTTTCGATGTTGAAAATTACTCATAAAGTTTAAATCATTCGGCGTGATTTTTACGGCCATATTAAATATCAAAAGGTGCCAAGGAAGAGTACATTAATTAAGGCATCTCTTGCTAGCAGATCACTTCATTTTTTATTTCTGGAATGGCATAAGAAACCTATAATCTTTTATCTTAAATGATACTCAACGCAACAGGCTATATGGTGCTAACGATCAAGATTTGAATTTATTTCGTTCCTTCGAATAAAGTTTGTTTCATTTTCATTTGAAATTAGTTTATGACACTCAAAAAAGTGCTTATACCGGTAATGTGGAAAGGTTGGAAGAGGGGGGGGGATTTCATGATCCGGAAAACAAATTTTGCTGGCCCTCCCAAAAACTTCGATCCGGAATTTTTTTGCAAAGTCTTCCTCCCTTACCTAAATATCAATGGTTGCTCCCTTAATCTATAGACCGTTCTAAAAGCTTCCATTACCCCCATCCCACCCGACATTTTTGTTTCATTCAAAAGCCAATAAATTCCGCAGAGTTGATGAGTTTACCTACAAACTACACAACACATGTACCAGGTAAGGGATCGATAAATTCCGAAAGGATGACTTAAATACGTATTTGGATGGAATCTCGTTTTAGATCGAGGCATTGCATGTATATACATTCAGCAAATCTATACAGTATGAGCAAAATGGGCATTGTAAAAATTAAAAGTACCCTCGAAGCTAAATATACAATCTGAGACACTTAGTGTTTCTGTAAGTAAAATACATATTTCTTCACCCTTTGCACCAACTTTGATAGACAAGAAAATAAATATTCAATATCAGTATAGTTAAAAAACACACATATAGTTAGAGACACGGCATTTTCATTTTAAAAGCAAATCAGTGTCATTGAAACAGACAGCTGACCGAAGTTTGTCCCATCATGACGCTGTGCTTCGCAGACACACAAAATAGAATTACAGATAGAATATTTTGCTTCTAACAATATTATTTTAGCACTGATTTTTACAATTTTCACTACATTCTACTGAGATCAAACAATATGGGCATTGCCCAGGAAATGAGCAAATAAAGTGAACCTGAACCCTGACATTTTACCTCACACAGACAATGTCTTGTAAGAGACTCGGCGATGTCTGTATCTAAACAAACGTCGTTCAAAAACTGATTGACTCAAAAATAAGTGAAAACTGCATAGCACCAACAAACGATCGAGCAAAAAGACTCGATCACGATACAATACTCGAAAAATGAACTGTTCGTATTTACACGGTGTGAAATGTAAATGATACTGACAATCTGTACGTCTGTATGTCTGATGGTTTGAAAGGCCAAAATCTAAAATGTTTGTTTTCATCACAACTGTCCTTTTATGTGATAAATATCGTCACTATCATCATCGTCGTCGTCATCATTGCGATCCCGTGTTATGATTGGACTAGAGGATGAGAAAGCTTGTCGTAGACTCTGCCACAGATCTGTAAAGCTGAACCGTGAGGTGGATGGTAATGATCCTGGTCCAGTAAACTCAGAATGTCTCTGAAAAAAAAAAAAAATAAAACGAAATATTGTATAGTTAGTTTCGGCATGTCTAAGGCTGCCTGTTTCATAATTGTACGAGTACCGAATCAGGCCCCACAGAAAGGGGATAGGGGTTCAAAATTCTGCGAGTCGGGACGAAATGTATTGCTTTTTTTCAATTTTAAGATAAACATACTTGTAAACTAAAAATTAAAATCTTAGCCGAAATTTTAACTGGAAATCCCTCCTTGTCACTGCCCCTCCCCCTTTTTTCCCTTCTTGATCGGTGTCGCACTCGATGAATAGAAACAGTGTCCAGACTTTTTATTTCCTTTTCACTTTGTCTAATTTCTTTTACATTATCTAGTTTTAACAATCGTTAAAAAATTGCTTGTGTCCTGCGTGAAAACATTTTTTTTTACACAGAAACTATTTCTTAAGGAAATTAAGAACCCAAAGATCCGAAGAAATGTTGTTGAGGTGTAGAAACAAAAATATATATATATATATATATCGAAAAGGCATTAGCTTTTTGCACAACGAGCAAAGAGATACTTAGAAACAAGTGTTTTAAAGTACAAAAATAAACCAAAACATCGTAGTAAAATCATGATGAGGAGGTCTGGCAAGTTGCCCACTCGTAGTAAAATACGACACCACACTCACGCACGTGCAATATACTTTTTAAAGTTGATCAGTGTCATAATGACGGAAAACAAATGTTAAACTTAATCAGCAGTATTGCATCATTCTGTCAGATTTACGCGGGCATTTGTTTTACAGTATGTATATACGAGAGGTGGATAAAGCCGTCCTTTCGAAAAAAAAAAAAAAATAAATAAAAAAAAAATAAAAATAAATAAATAAATAAACAGAACAACAGCAACTTCAAAAAAATAATAATAAAATGAAAAATAATAATATTAAATATAAATAAATGAAATAAAAAATAGAATTTCAATTTAATAAATCAATAAAAAATAAAAAAAATCCCTATCGAGATAAATTTTGTTGCGCTATTAAAAGTTCCTAGAAACTTACGATTTATTTTTTTTTTAAAAGTACAAGGCGCTAGGACTGGTGTGAAAATAATAAATTGAAAAAAAAAATTATCATAAAATACAACGAAATTAAGAGCCATAATTACCAAAAAGAAATATTCTAGTCGTCACTTTCAATTTTTATTTATTCTTTTGTTTGTTTTGTTTTGACATACTTTCTGAAGAGGCTATTATTTTCCTTAATGCAATAAAAAGACACAATACGAACTCAGTACTTACTCGAACTCTACCGCTAACGTACGATAGATGGAACTCGTCAGATATTCTTCTGAGTTCCCTTCCCACCGCTACCTCTCGTTGCTGTCTCAAGAGGGGGACGTCTGGGAGGGACACGGACCTGTCCCGCTGTCCCTGGGGAACCAGATCTGGGAGGGGGCTTGATGTGGACGGACCCTGATCCTCTCCCTCTGAGAAATGGCGAATTCGCGCCGCACAAGCGCCGACTGCAACGAAAAGGATAAATGAAGTAATAAATTTTATTGGCATTTAATAGATTGTAAACCAATCAACAAACGTTAATCAAAAGTTAATTTGCATAGGATTATCTTATCGTGGGACCTCATTAGGTCATTTAAGGTCTTTTTTGTCCGCAACTTAGCACCTGGATTATATGGCGCCCTCACCCTCTGATAAATTGTCGACAACTGCACGAGAGGAAATGAATAAGAGGGAATACACAGTTTATTGAAGTATTCGATCGATATCTTGCAATTTGTAGTGTATTGCTTAACAATGCATGTGAAAACACAACTTGCATCGGATTGTACTTGACAAGTTTACAAGGCCTATTCCGTTACGTATGGTTATCTCGTTAACTCCGGAGGTGTTATTTACGTGGCTGACGCAATGGTGTCATGTCGTCTCACCTGGCCCACTGATCCAAATCAAAGAGACGCGCCGATAACATGACCCTGTTTATATGATTATTTTCACCTTGGCTGACAAATGCATTGTAAAGCATACAAAACATCCGTCTATTTGACCCTTGTCTTTTCAATTGAAGCCATCGTCTGGAGTTACTAAACAACCCCTTTTATTTGTTTGTTTGAAAATTAAATGAACATCAAACCGAAGAAAACGGTATAAAACGTGCAGTACAGGTGGTTGTAAATTTACATTGTAATATTAAACAGTAAGTTTCTGAATTCTATTTATTTCTGATTATCTACGGGGTTTTTTTTTTTTTGGTGGGTCCAAAAGCGTAATGAGTGGAGAGTTCGTGTTACTGTTAGTCAATATAGAGGGCTGGGCGGAAGCATCCCCTCTTCCAACAAACTTAACAGCATAAAGGATAATTTACGAATTGAAGGATAACTAAAAAAAATTCTTAGCTCCGACTGGATAAATGGTCTTTTAGAGGGTCATTCCCCGAACATCAACTGGGTTCTTGCCCTCGACCAGACGGATCTTCTAAAGGAAATATATTCACTCACTTCCCCGAACCCTCTTCCCAAACTTATTATATATTATAATAAAATCCTGTGGATCGTCCACGAGGAGGGAGAAAGAGGCATATATTATAAATTCAGTCTTTTTTTTTTAATTCATAAAGAATAAATGGACGAGAATCGGAACAAGACTGATAGTGACATCTGTCGTCATTGATGATTAACGAAGGAAAGGGACAGGAAGCGACTTGGGACCTTATCCGCTACCTAGATCCACCTCTCCTGACCACAAAATCTTAATTTAGTAAATTTGGTGATTAATCGACAAACAAACGGAAATGACACGATTTAATTCTATCGCTTCTGAATGTATTATTCATTAGATTAATAATAGCAACGATGTTTATTATTATAACGTTCCTCCTTCATCAAAATCACTTCCTCTCCCACCTTTCCGTTTTCCTAAATAAAGGCTTTATTAAAGCAGATGACTTATAAAATATAAGTAATCACTCAAAATCTTATTTTATTTTAGGCTCATCATAGATGCAAATAAAATTAAAATGTATACATGTTGTTGTCTTTATTGCAAGTTTCATAACTGGGTTAAGACCCAAGACACCCCTCCCCTCCCCGCCCCCCCCCCCCCCCCCCCCCCCCCCACTACCACTTACACACACACACATATCAAATGGACTTTATTCTGTTTGGATCATAATTCATTATGTCCAAGAAATCTAACGATTGATAAAATGACCTTTTTTTGTAAACTTACCCCTTGATGGAGAAGTTTGGTACGGATGAAACCTATCCATGGCATCCTGAATGATTTGACTGTGGGGGTTGGGCGTTTGGGTGGCAATGGCTCGACTACTGATGGGCCTAAAATAACACAGCCCCCTCCTTCGGGGATTCGGACGGTCACAGGCATACACAGTATAACGTCTAGTCGCTGATACATGTTCAAACACTTCATTATCCCCTTCTTCACTCTCTTCATTATTGACATCGGTTAACAAATCCATAGTGGCGGCCCGGGGGAGGGGCGCCTGAGGCCGTGGGGGGACGGCTAGCGATTCAGACCTCATCACAGACCCGTCACACGATGGAGACTGAGATAGAACCATCTCTACTTCCTGATCACTTATATCCTCTTTTTTATCATCATCAATTCCTCTGTCCTCAGATATGTCCTCAAATGATTCCTCAAAATCAAAAACAAGTTGGTGATTAAAATTCGCTGGTGAGTTGTCCGTCATATATCCACTATCACGTTTTGAAGAAGAGGATGGTCTTGGTTTTACTTCATAAAACGCGGACACATTGTCATCTCCGTTATCGTCTTCTCTGTTTTCTTTTGAAGTCTTTTGCATGATTTCACAATATCACATTTTTTTCCAACTCTGAAAAGAATAAAATATATTTTTTCGTAAGACTCCAGGTTTATGAAGTTTTATTAATAACAGTTGTATTGATGACTAATCTATAGTAAGTTAAAAACATTTTCTATCCTAAGCAACTCCTTATCTTTTTTTATTCAAAATGACAGAAGAAAACATAAATTTACCTGTCCAGTTAATTATAATGCTGACCTAGGATCATTTTAATATGAAATGCAAAATTTAAATCTCCAACAAAGCTGGAGAATTGCCAATTTTTGCAAGATAAATAAATCTACGTCTCGCACGTGAATAATGAATGTATATGAAAATGATGTAACTGTTGTCAGCTAATAACGACGTTTCCACAACAAAGTACGCTGCGCATGTAGAAAAAAATAAATAAAAAAAGATCAACTCTTGGTCGTGACCTATGCATGACACACATCGAAACTTGATTAGTCATTAATCTAGGTAAGGCATTTTCAAAATAGATACTACTTATATGAAAATCAAAAATCGTTAAAGTATGATAGTATGTATATCTATATCGGTTTTGTGACAGAATCTAATACATAACCCACGTGTTCACTTACCTTAGAAATCGTAACTGTTAACTGGGTGTTTCCCGTAAAATACTACTAATAGTAAATTCACTACACGTGAAACCTGAAATACGCATGTCAAAACTGTTTACAAATATTACGTCAGTTTCCAAATATGTCTTTAACCAATGAAAAGAGCTCTCTTATCAGAACGTGTCATGACATGTTTTCTGATAGTAAATAGGACACGCCCCTTCAAACTGATTTTCCCGCGGTCAGAATATTTTCTCCGTAAATATGAAGTTCATCTGGAAAAGTTGAGAGAAAATATCACAAACAAGAAGAATTATTCTTAAGATATTGATGGCAATATGGATTTTCTTTCTTTTTAAACTGAGACATGTTCTGATTGACGCTCTGGAAGGCGTGACCCATGACCCCTGAGTACACCAATCAAAACTCAATAGACCGGCTGCAGTGAGAACGGAAGTAAAAAATGAAAACAAAACATTGGCGGGATCTCAGCTAGAAAGTGAAAGAAGAATAAAAATATAGTTTTCAATGGGACGGGATGAAAAAGTCGTCAGCATTTTCAAGAAACATTTGGTGAAGATAACTTAAACCTAAATTAACTTTTTTACTTTACTTTTATCATGAAAACAAAACCCAAGCGGTTATCGTTGTCTTGTTAGCTCGAATTTCTTCGGTTCATGTCCAAGAATGCATTTTTGCACGATGTTGTCCTGTTGACCATCAGTCACTACAAGCTCCACTGCATGCTGTGTTCTATCTTATCACAGGTTGCAGACACGATGAGCACCCGTTCACCCTATTTCTCTGCTCTTAATTTCTTCAGCAATTCGTAGAGCTGTTATCAAGGCTCCTGTTGTCTGCACGGCTCACTCACAGGGGGCAGGTATCATCATGAAGTCTGCCCCTACCTCTTCGCTATATAAAACGTCCTATCTTCCATATTCTCTATGTTGGCGTGATGTCTCACAAAGGTTCAATTACTGCTATCGGAACAGTTTCCGGACGATTTTGAAGGTTTTTCGGGGATAACTCCTCCGTCCATCAATGGAAAACATTCAAATTTCTCTCAAATAATGCTATGCCCTTCCCACAGATACTCATGTTGAAAGAAAATATTAAATCTCTCGAGAAATATGGTTTCTAAAACGATTTTATGACCCTATATTGTGGCCATTTTTCGCAAATCACTGGAACAGTTTCCGGACACCTGATTTTAAATCTGTCAATCTCGATCAATTTTATCCCAAACTGGATAGTTTTTGGATATTTTCTTCAATCTTTTCTACAAATGACTGTTAAAATAATTTTGAAAGTAGAAGCGAAACTTTTCAAGTCACGTAGATTAAAATAGTATGGTTCTCGGCAACTTCCCCCGGTGCACAATATTAAACGGAGCAGAAAGGGGTAAAAGGGTGGTGTGATAAAGCAACTTAGATTAAAAAATTTTGTTTATGTGATTCATAATTTGAATTCTGCATTTAAAAATCTACAAAATTGTCACAAAATTTTGAAAATAATTTCCTTCAAAATACTTGAAAAGGCGACTGTCCGGAAACTGTGCCTGTCAGGAAACTGTTCTGACACCAGAAGAGATAAGATCAGAGAAGTTCCGAAAATAGTTGGGGGATAAACTCGATGTTTATCATAGAGCATAGTGTATGGAAATTGCTTTATATCTAGAACCTAACATTTATATCAAGGATAAAACTCCTAGAATTCATTGAAAGAACAATTGATGAATTAGCTCTTAGCTCCTCAAACCCCAATATAAAAGGAGATTTGAAGGAGAAGCAAACAAAATCACAGCTTTTTCATAGGGCAAAGTGAAAAATCTAGAGACACATCCCCCTGTAAACATGGCGGAAATTTGGTAATTTGACCAGTCCGACTTCAAGAATATGGAAGTTAGGACGTTTTGTATACCGGTAGCAAAGAGGGAGGGGCAGACTATAGAACTCGCCTGATGTAAAATCTCCAACAAACTTCCAGTCCGCTAAGCTTTGCCCATTGTCGTCTGCAGAACAATATGAGATTAGTGATAGCAACTGGCTAGTCGTAATTAATTGTCCAGTAATTTCTCTCTTGGCATGAACCAGTCAAATGTAGGGCTGAGCGGTTTTATCACGATACCGGTATATTGCGATACGAGGCTTCGCAATACGTACCACGATATTTGTTTTCAAAAACCGGTTTTTGACGATGTTATTTTATCTCCATATTTTTATGTTGTTTCTTCGAAAATTATGGGGGAAAGCGTTCAGTTCTACCATTTTTTGACTAGCCACTTTTAAAGATGACGAAGTGACCTTTCCATGCTACACAGCAAAATAGATTTCAAGAAATAGCTACAATAATGTTTCTTTGACCTTTAAAAACGTTCATCGACACACTACACATTAGTATACTAATTTGCAAGAAAGACTTCATCATCTTAGCTCGATTCTTATATTGTGTTTATAACTTATATATTGAGTTATGATAGTTTAAACGTACAACATCGTGGTGTCATTTTAAGTTTCCTAGTGACTTTTTGCACTGTCTGTCTGCAAGTGTCCGTCGATATCCCAGCAGAATTATCACATTGATACATGTAGCTTAAAATAACTGGATGAATATTTTTTTTCAACCGTATATTCATGTATGTATGATTGACTTGGTATGTTATAGAAGGACTGTCAAATATATCACGAAGACATTTTCAGATTTAAAAATAAATTTTTGAAAGGAAAATTGAGGTAGGAAAAAATAGCCATAAGGACTTTTGATGTTATAAAAATATTGCAATATTTTGCAATATTTTTCCAAATATCGCAATACACATTTGACCCGCGATACTCAGCCCTAGTCAAATGATTACCTCGCCGCTTCATGACTCGGTGATAATTTGATTGGTTCATGCGACTCAGGAAATACTGGACAATAAATCACGGCTAGCTAGATTTTTAATTAATATTTCTTAATTAATGTCTGACTGTCATTGAATAGTTCTCGCTTAGTCGTTAATTTTGGTACATAATATGAACATAGGCAAAGCCTATAGTATAGGAGAGCTTAGTAAAGTATTAAAATCTTCAGGTTGTTTATTTTCGTGCAATTGTAAAAAAAAATGACTGGTTAGCTGGAATTTTGATTTCAAATCTGGACTGTTCTTCCAGACACGCATGCGCCCTCATAACAGCAGGGATTAATCAACCTCTGCGTCCTGCGTCTCTGACGCATAAAACTCGCCCAGGACCCATTGATTTTCCATTGCTGCGTCCTACAGTGCGCATTGTTCACTTTCATATCATGCGTCCGTTTTAGTTCGTGTTTACATAAATTAAACATTCAAAAGTCGAGAAAGTGTATAATATTTACAGCATTTGTTTTAGCTGTATAACTTGTAAATGACATACTGTTAAACCTAAGAGATCTGTGGTATCGTATGAGAAATCTTTGCGGAGCGACATTTTTTTATTTTCAAATTAAAGGTAATATTCAGTCCGACTAAAAAAATTTTTATATCATTCGGATTCAGATGTAAAATATACAATATATTTATGAAAAATTCCTCCATTGTATTTATCAATCTATTGAAATCGTTTAATTCACACCATAAGTGTACTGTCTTTGTATACCGTGTAGAATTGGTTTGCTTGGATAGCGTTTTACTATACACATGTACATGATGTACAAAGCATCGCTAAGTAAATAAACAATCAATATACTTAATTCAGCAAAAGTAGATTGTAGTTTAAGAGTTAGACGTTTATTTTATGGAACATATAACGATCTCAAGGACATAAAATGCCGCAAGCAGGTCAGCTCACTTGTATTCGCAAACTTAAAACGCCACGAAAAAAAAAAAGATTTTTAGAAATTGGGACACATTAATTTCAGCTGGGACCCATTGTTTTGGCTGGGGACCCATTGGCCAAGTTTCATTGGGTCCAGAGGACCCATTAAGATCAAATTGTAGATTAATCTCTGCCATAAAATATTACCTTGTGACCTTAATTGGAAGTTTTATATTCTTGCAAAATTCAGCTTTTTCTCTATTATACTGGCAGAGGGTATCAGTGTTTCACTAAACATCATGTTGAACACCACTGAAGATAAGGTCAAGTGTTAAAGATGAAGGTAACATAAAAAAAATTCACGAAATTTGAAACGTATTATTTCAGGATCTTCTGAGAAAAGACTCGTGGTTTGTACTGTAACTGGAATGAACTGCAATCAGTGTTAATTATCTAGCCATTTTTGATCTGTTATAAGGACTCATTCTCAATGTAAAACAGTATGTTTTTTCCCCAATTTGGAAATTCATAATTGTTACAAATGTTCCTTTAAAACATGTCTTTATGCAGAGTTTTTATAATAAAATTAAGCTGCATAAAATTTTCCAAATTATGTACATGCTGTAGATATTCCCAATTCCAGGGGCCCGGTCAAATTCCCAGTACACTGAAAATAAACGCCCGTCCGTCCGTGTGTCCGTTCGTTCCACATGCTTATAATTTAAAGCCAAATTATGTACATGTATTTTTGCTCGCCATATTACGTATATATAGATATATCTGTAAAAAAGTCAAAATCAGCTGATATATGTTGTAGAATGAAAAGTAGAAGGACATACATTATGATTATGTAGACAAGCCTTGTTCATAAGTCCTAGGTACTCACCAGACAAGCCTTGTTCACAAGTCCTAGGTAATCACCAAGCAAGCCTTGTTCATAAGTCCTAGGTACTCACCACCGAATTGTCATCATACATACGTCTCTTTTATGCTAGGTCACGAAGGTCACATGAAAATATCTCGAAAGACTGTGCAGTACGTATTAAACCCATTTACATTTCCTATAGATCTGAAAAAGGAACTATCCGTTTTTACTAAAAAAAAAACTTTTAACAGAGAAGATATGTATGTGTACTGACCTTTTCAATTTATTAGGTCAACCATGTTCGAGTCTGACATGAAACACGGTATGCTCGGATTTCGTTAGTTTACGACAAAGTGATATTTTCGGAAAACTAAATGTGTTCGAACATTTGATTTTTTCGTCACTTATTTTCAACGATTTATTTCCTGGTAATGTTCGAACCAGTAGTATAAATCTTTTCATTGAACTCTCAGTTTGTCTAAAGTAAAGGGATAGATTGTTCGTGTACGTTTTCAAGTAAAGTGGTATTGTTTACTTATTGTTGAAGCCTAATATTTCAACGGTTCACCATTTCAACAATGATAAACATACAACGAACTAATTATAAAGTGGCCCCCTTTCAGGGCAAAATCTTAAATTATCATGAAATTTTTTTTTTTATACCAATTATTTATATCATTTATTCTACAATGTACAAGATGTAGGCTACTTATGAAATGATACATAGCCTTTAATTTCCTTTTCTTAATTTCTTAGAATTTGGGCTTCAAAATGGCATATTTTGTCAATTTTCTGGAAAATCGTCATTTTTGGGCTCATTTTCGATAAACTCCCTATTAGTTAGTATCGAGCGGGCTTCTGAACAACTTTCATGTTTTGATATGTTGTTAACCTTGCACGTCTTTAAGTGCATGTAAAAGGAAAAAAATGTTCACGATCCCGCTCGATGTTATCTGAAAATTATCAAGAATTATGCTATTTTTCGTGAAAAATTGACAAAATCACCGGTTTTTATGATTTTTATGCAAAATTTACAATATCTTAGAAAGTTGGGAGTAGTTTTTATAACTAGATTTTTCAAAATATAGATATTGAACTCTCTTAAACAACAAACTTTTATTTTGGAGAAGTCGATTTAGTGAGCCACTTTACTATATAAACCACATATACTCCTTTCTTCGAATAATCGAAGAATTGTAGTTAGAACTTATTTTTCATCTCATGACGGATTTCAAGTGTCATCAGAATTTCTTTGAACTGAACGGGATTCGCTGAATTGTTCTAATTCTTTGAAATTTATGGTTTATAATGAAGTACATTCTTATAAGAAAAGTTCCTGTCAGTCCAATAAGATCATCTGAGTCCATCTAGATCATCGGAGTTTGTCGAAAACACAACCAGGATTTGCTATTTTTGAAATTATTTATCATACATGACTATGATCGATTTGCTGATTTCCTTGGCCTATATTGCAGAGAGCTTGAACTTAGTATCCCACATTCTTTAACAAATACGGGAAAGGGGATAGGATGTTTGCCTACTGAATTTTGTGTCATTAGATCAAAGGTAAAAGTCACTGCCAGGAAAAAAACACATTCATAGCCGTCAGTTTTCCTATGCGCAGATATAGAAAAGGAGAGAATACCCCCCCCCGCCCAAAAAAAGAGATATTTTTTATCGTCATTTTTGGTGACCAAAGCTATTAAGTAAAAAAAAATTCGAAGAATTTGTGATAAACATGGCAAAGTATTATAAAGTCAGTAGTGTCATGAAGTAAGATTTTCAACCATAGAATTTCAAAAATTGAATTTCTTATCAACTGACGTGTACTTCTTGAAATGAAACTTTCATTCAAAAGAAGAAGAGGGGGGGGGCTGTGTATGCTCACTGTGTATCCTCATTAGTTACAATCGATGATTTACTATTTTCAGCAATACAATTTGCACGGATTGTTTTGTAACAACCTATCTGTAACCTGACCCCTCAATTTATCATTACTAATGCATTTTCTGCACCTGCAGCTTGCGGTTTACCGGTGTCCACGGACAGAAAATTATCCGATTTGAAACGGTCAGCGTCAAATGCAAGAGAGTCGTGTTACACGAAATTTTAGGTGCCATCAGACCAAAGCCAGCAAATGCTTTTCACAGGTGTACTCGGACGCATTAGTAAATGTATTTTACCCAATATTTTCCCCGATAATTTAAGGGTTTGTCTCTTGCCTTGATTAGGATGTGTTTTCTCGCCCTTCAATTTCTAGGATGTTTTCCTGCACGTATATTTATCAAACTCTTAATCTGTAGGGAGAGGACGGAGAAAGCAAGTAAATTGTATTGTTTTAAGGTATCACGTTTACATCGGATCTGTTGGTGACATCTGTGACTTTATTTTAGCGATCGTGATTTTGGACAATGGTCAAGGCTAGTCGAGAAATATCTGACTCAGAGTCTATTTGCTTTAAAGGGACATTGGTACTCTGTGATGGCCAACTTGTAAAATGTATTATTACATGCCTCCGCCATCAAGTAGGGGAAGAACCCTATTGTTTGGGGTCAATGAGTCAAAGGTCAAGATCAATGTTAGGAAAAAAAATAAGGGTTTCCAGATGGTGATTCAAGAATCTAGCTCTCACTTTTATGAACAAAGTTGAATATACATGTATACTACATGTAGTAACTTATCAAAAGAGGAAGAATCCTATATATGTTAATTAAGAGCTGGGGTACTGTTTAGGAAAAATACTTCGAATAGAAGTTTCCAGATGATAATTCAAGAACCCATTCATCTATCCTAAGCGAATTTGGATATATGGTTGCTTCAGGAGGAACAGAACGCTGTAAGTTTTTTGTTTCAAAATGCCAAAGGTCAAGGTCACTGTTGGAGAATACGCTTAAATATCGGTTTCCATTTGATAACTGAAGAACTTACCTAATCCAAATCAAATTTGATTATATGGTTACCAACCAAAAGAGGAAGAAGCCTATTATAATAATTTATTGGAGGGGGGAGGGGTCATATGTCAAAGGTCGAGGTCGAAAACATTGGTTTCCAGATAACTTAAGAACCTTTCTATCTATCCGAACAAATGTTTAGCGCCACCTTGATATGAATTTTACCACGGAATACCAGTACTTTTATCACATAAAAATATCAAAATTACCACATTCTTCACTAACTCTCTATTTAGAACACAGTAACTACGATATCATAGAATACCTCATAAATTGAACGATGTCTTTTTCAATATTTTTTATGAAATGAAATATGTCTAGAATTTTAAGAGGTTCATGTACAATACGATGGTTTCATACATTTTGGGGGTCCAGAAATAGCTAATTCTTGCACAATATAGAGAGGTCATCCTGCGTTTTTGTAAAATATGAAAGTCGTACAGTTATTTCAATAATGAGACGATGTTTTTTTTATAGATTGGCCTCAAAATGGCATTTCGTGCAAATTTTGGCAAAGTCAAAAATCAGAAAAATTGTTCAAAGGGATAGGAAAATTGTAAAGAATTTTCGCGTTCCACAAATTACTTGTGTTCTGGAAGAAGAATCAAGCATTTTTTCTCACTTTTGGCACCATGTAAAAGATGCCATGAAAGGTAGCCAATTGGAAGCCAAATGGAATCATTCACCTTTGGTACTGAAGACTAAAGTCAGGATCAGATCCAAAAATAGAGATGAGGTTTCCAAACATCTGCAGCTCGGCTCCATCGAGGTCTTTATTAGCAAAGAATAAAATCAAAGCTCAAACCATTTTTAAAGTACCACGGAAATAGTTGGACCGCTGTTTTAGAAAATCAATCTTATTTGATTAGAGGCCTAAGTGACCTAACCCTAGTTTGAAAGACCTCCGGATTCGCTCCTAGATTTTTGTTGTTGTCCAAAATCCTTGTCATCTGACGTATTGTCACGTTCTATTTTGGCTTTGACTTGATTGTTTAGAGTTGAAATTGACACACTTGGATTCAAATTCTGTGTATTAGAATTTTGGGCAGGGCACAAACATTCTATGCATTATTAATGACGAGTTGTACTCGTTCTTTGCATTCAGCCTGTGACTTTCTGCCAAATACATTAATTTTCTTTGCCAATTTTGAGTGTATATTATATGAATCTTCTTCATATAATGTACTTAAACAAAGTATTATATTGAAAGTAAAATGATAGCTGAATTTCTTCTTATTGGCACATTGTACTGGAAATTTCTGGCAACAATAATGATAGAAAAGAGATGTTTTCGTTTGTAAAATTCAGATTAATTATTTTCAATGAAGAAAGATCCGAACTAATTAGAAATGGATTTAATCTAAAACATGTAATTTCTTATTTTGAAATATCGCTGTTTCTTTGACATCCGTAAGAAACGTTTAACGAGAAGATCTCGCCTTTCGGCTTGTCTCGTGTCCGACTCGTGTTGAAGCAAGTAAAATTATAGACATTGCTGGACAAAATATGAATTGCTACGTTCTTAAGGATGTAATTTTCACCATTTAACGAAACCGATGTTATTTCAGAAAGATGATAGACTTCTTAATATTTCGTCAAAAGATCTATGGCACTGATCTTAATTAAAATATACTGTACCAGAGTACGTTTTACATAAAGCATACTTGTCCTCCCTTGTTGATAGTATTCCGGTTTTTAAGTTGATGGTGTGTCGTCCGTCTATCGTCAACATTTGGATTAAAGTTTCTGGTAGATGCAAATTTAAAAAAAGAAAAAAGAAAAAAAAAGAAGTATACTAAGTATGTTGTAGAAATATATAAAGTGTTTGTGAAACACGAATGCCCCCGACAGCATCTGTCAGTATAAAAGCTGCTATCTTAAAAGTAAGTCAAAGTCCAATTTTAATGTAACAAAGTTAGAATATTTTGTACCAATAGAAATAACAAAGGATACATGTATGAAATTTGAAATCCCTATCTTTTACCTTTGATTTTGGCTTACTTTTATTACTTACAAAAAGTGACTTTGCAATCAGCCCATGCCGTCGTTGGCGGTGTTTTATTTTGAATACTTTCATTTTCCTTTAGCATACATGCAAGACGTTAACACTTTGTAATCCTTCTCAATGTATTTTGCATTACAGTCACAAAGATCAGATTTTGAACTTTGAGCCTCCTATTATCAATTTTGCGGCCTATGTGACGGGAGGACTAAGGAAGCTCTGCTCGCAGATACAGTCACAGGAAGCCAATGTGTTCCCTCTGTATGGTAAGCTATTGGTAATAAAGATTGGAGTGGGGGGAGCTTTTAAGTTAAGGCCATAAAGGAACCTTGATTGTGAGATACTGAAATATTTCGTAACTTTAAGAAGTTTGTAAAACATAGTTTAAAGTAAGTTTAACTTTCTCATTGCATGACAATTCTTTGTTTCTAGAATATGGCCAGTTCACTAACCACAGTGGTCAGTTTATTGCCAAGAGAGACTGTTTACTAGCCAGTAGGTACCGAGTGGTTGAGGTGGTGGGTACGGGTTCACGTGGGCAGTCGGCGGTCATTGTACGAGCTACGGTAAGCTTTTGGGTATCTTTGTAACATTATTAGAAATCGATTTATTTTTAGAAGCAATGTACGAGATACATTTGTACTGTGGGGCTCCTTTTAAAATGAGTCCACTAGTATTAAGTTTGAAAGATCGCAAAGTTTCCTCTTGAAAACGAAGGCTTTTTTCCTTGAAGATTAAAGAAGTAGTATTGGGGAGATCGAACTTTGTTTTTGATTTGGCTTTCATGTCATTCTGAACGGTTTTGACTCCAACATTAGATTTTCATTGGTGTAGTCCCAGTCAACAAAGAATCGTTTCATTGCTTCGTATTGGGTTATTAACTACATATAAAAGGTACTTCTCAGCAATTTGTCTGCAAGAAGGTTTTATATCTGATCACATTAAGAGGTCCTTTGTCTTAGCCGCTGTAGGTCGAATTACTTGTCAAGTATTGCATGACAAGACATAATTAAGAAGCCTTTTATTAATGGATGTCAAAGTTTTCTGTTCATTTCTACTTCATTTAATTTTGTCCCCAACAACGAAGGGTTAATTTCCAGGTAATCAGACTCGAGACGCTTTTTGTTGAAAATGAAGGTGTTTGTTTAATTAGAAACAAGACAAAGTTTGAGTTCCTTTGGTCATACCAAATTAGCTTCTTTAATTCAGTGTAACACGAAACATAACAGGTTACCAAGGTGATACTTTAGAGATATAATGAAAAGATAAAGTGAATGTCTTATGTAATTTTCAGTTGTTACCTTTTCCTAATAATTGTTCAGTAATTGTTATCATTTTGAAACTTTTTTAGTGTACAAGGGAGCAAAATAAAGTAAACGTGTTAAAAATATACAAATGAAAAGTAAATGAATAAATAAATGCACAAATAAGTAAATATCAAAGATAAAAAATACAAAAAAGTAAATTACCAAACAACAATTTCTCATGGATTATAATGATGAATAAATTAATGAATAATTGGATACAACTGACACCCGTATCAAATAGTATAAAGTAAAATGAAAAAGATACGAAGGTTCAGGCAAATAAACCATGCATTCTGATAAGAACTGTTCAACATTATCACCAGATAAAGTGAAAAAAAAAAACCAGAATTATTTCTCTAGAACCTATCATCATTAGTAAACAGGAAGGAACGACAACAACGTAAAAAAAGTAGGCCCCCCCCCCCCCAAATCGAGTCGGTTGATATAGAGCTTTTTGTGTAATATCCAAGTTAATTGATTACTAATGTTTAATGCAGACATAAATGCTTCCTGTCTTATCTCGTTCAATTTTCCGGCGAGTGAACAAACTTGATGACAGAAAATAATGATTTTGAATACTTTCCAGATAAACTAAGAACATCACAAGACACACTGACAGAAAACATTTTTCTTTATCTTGATTGCCAAAATGACAAAGTAAAATTTCGAGTCTGCGCATTACGAATCGGAAGTTGCAAATCTCTGACATTTTGGCGGGGAAAATTTCTGAATTCAGCTATCTTGAGTTTGATATTATCATTGTTATAAAACGTTTCTTGTGTAAATTTTTACCGATACCCCGTCCCATTGGAGCGATTATAATCAAACTTGGCATAAACACGTTGTATTAGTGAGAAAAAAGATTTTTGTGGCATTGACTTTATCGCTCGTGTCACCTTTTCAGAATGCGAGCATCCCGTGACTGCCACACTGTACCTGTTATATATGTACCTCCTGTCAGGTCATATTACCCGAGACACGCTTCCTGATGTGTATCGGGGTGGAGGCCACGTGACTCAGTATGAATCATCACATGGTAGCAATACACTAAGGCCAAAGAAAGTTGATTCTATGTAGTTCAGTTCAATATTTGATAGAATACACTGGTGAATCGGGATTTGATCGAAAGGGATACATACAAAAGCCTCGAAGAATCTCCATGAGAAGAAGTTAAAAGTCAAGGACACAGTTCAAAAGAAAACATATGTAAAGTTGCGTAGCTTCTGCATCATTCTTGTAAACTAGCCCACCCCCTTATTACCATAAGGTGACATGTAAAATAGAAGTATAGTCAGGATGTACAAAAGTCTTTTCGGACGCCCCATGAATTTTGAAATTAATCTCGAAATGAAATTTTAATTGGATCACATATGTATGGATTTAAACTGAATTACTCTAAAAACTACTCGAGATACCAACTCTTTTCGCCCGTCCATGCTCTTTGACATGGAATTTGAATGTAATATTTAATATTTTTGTTGAAACACGTCAATTCGTCTCTGAATTAAAATTGCAATACATGTAATACATGTAGTCTACCTCGAAAGTAGTTGATCACATTTTCGTTATCCATCTTTTTGATTGATGTTTCATAATAAAAACAACAATGAAAATCACAATTATTTATTCAGTTAAATATCAATAAATATGAAAAACAGATATGAGAGGTAGCAATACCGTAAAAAACATGAATAAAATACATCTTGATAATCAGAGAGAGAGAGAGAGAGAGAGAGAGAGAGAGAGAGAGAGAGAGAGAGAGAGCAGCCAGTCATGCTGTCACGATATGTAAAACAAACACTTCAATCGGGCCACTTTTAAATAATTAAAACATTTCCTCATTTAATTTGCCTCGCCCATAATTCTAACTTTTGAACCGACTTTTAAATATAGTATTCCGTCTGCTGATGTCACGTTGTATTGTAGGAAACTACTCCAGCGTATCGCGTAGTAATATTGTGCAACGAGGCGGCGGGGTTATCAAGTGTTCCATCGTGCTCCGTAACCGTCCGCGAACGTACAGGAATCGCTTCGTGATGTCGTTGTCAGGTTTCCCTGGGAACGACAAAAACTTGATCTCACATTCTGTTTTTCTTCAAATTCAAAGCTATAAAGTCAAAATGGAAATCATACTGAAGTATACAAGTATATCGAGGAGATAAGAGAATAAAATTTGAAGTACATCCATGATTGATGTAGTCAACGGGATTACATGCATTCACGATCAGACAAACTTTATCAAGTCTTAGAATTGTATTAAACCGGTAGTGATCGTTTCTTTCTATGGAATTCCATCCTGACCTGTGTAATTGCGTGTCATATGTCACCTTATATAAAAAAAACTTGATATCATTTACTGTCTACAAGTGCATTTGTACTAAGTAAATCCTCAAGTTAATCCTTGTATCATATACTGTCGGGAACTGACTAACGGAAAAACAAACGATCGACAGACTCCAAAAATAATTCTTGAAAATAAACTAATGAAAAGGAATGCAATCTTCTCCTTAATCTTTGTATTGTGAAGTTTTATTCACCTCCTTTGTAATTTGTTTTCCCTGGCTCTTCTGTCCTCTCCCCCTTCATTTTAATTATGTCAACTACTTGTGGATTTATTTGAGGACATCCGAATTGTATTTCCGTATCTACATTTAGAAGGGCATCTGATCACCACGTAATGTTTATAAATACGTACTATGTAACGGTTTAAAATTTAAAATGAGTGTACTGTATAAAAAAACTTGTAAACAACATTGCTTAAAAATAGGAAAATATACGGTATGCTGTACAATAATCCTTTAGAATAATTAAACTACATGTATCATGAAATCATATTACTTAATATTACTTATAATATACTATGACAATAATCCAATATATGACATCCTTACGACATCTGTAAGGTATTCCTTGGATAGGATGCATTGAGACAGAAATAAGAAAAATGACGTTATAATAACACCGCTTTCCTCGAAGTAAATGTTCAGAAATTTGAAAAATACAAAAACAAAAACAAAACAAAAAATCTACATGTCCGGAATTTCAATTTATTCCGAAAATCAAATTAACCTTGGAGTAAATGAAAAAGATTTGCAGCATGGTACAATATAGTTCTCTAGTTCTCTGTATTCCGTAAACTACTTTTTTAAGTCTATTCCATACTTAACTCCCTTGTACATGTAGTTTCAGATGAACTTGTTTTGGTCAAGGAGGAACAACCCCCCCCCCCCCCCCTTTCGGCCTTTTAGTTGCCTCTGTAAATATTATTTTCATTGTGTAGAATTTGAAGGTCACAGATTTATTATAAACAATCTTGTCTTTTATTGAGGTCAATATAACACGATATCGACGTTTGTTATTGTTATTATTGACCCCCATTCTTAATTCAGAGAGGATAAGGGGGTGTGGCTAAAGGTTTATAATAGGAAGCGGTCATATGACTAAGGATAAGAATCTTTGTTTGTTTTTATGTTCATAACAAGTGCACGTTGATCCCCTTTATATTAATAAGAGGTTACCTCAACAAATAAATCTTTTGGCCACTGTACTAATATTTGGATCAGACACTTTGTACTTCATAACGGATCAAAACATGTCACAAATAGACAACCAAATGACGCCGTGTTGAACTTCACGCTAGAAAAGCTATATACGCAAACGTACTTGATGACTCCTAGATCAGGAATTTTACCTCTTTGATATTTTGTGTCGGGGAGAGTATATGTCCTAGATGAACTGGTAATTTTACCACTTAAATCAATACTTTACGTACATTATGCATGGGAGATTAATTAGAAGTTTGAGAGCATCGAATACACCCCGCTGAGGCAGAAAATGTTTGTAACAAAAATACATGTTTACAATATTAACTCAACTGTCAGCTGTTCACTTTGACTCACGAGCTAAAAGTACAAATTAAATGTCATCATGCAACTAGCCTTTGCCAAATAAAATGTTCTGCACTTTACAGAATTTTTGTCACCAAAGTTGTAGTTAGGAAGACGGAGTTATCTTCCTTGGATATAATTCTTTATTTGATTGTCATTATGCTCAAAAATGATGTCAAAGCAGATATTATAGGTCAAAGTTCAAGGTCAAAGCATCTTATGATATTTGAAACAAAAACACACAAAAAACATTGAAATACTTAAAAATAATTTCAAAAGAATATTCACAAGCTTTTCAAATTTATAGAGTAAGACCCATGTGTCACTGTAGTCTCCTACCGTTCTCTTCACAGGGTACGGTGCGATACACTATGTCAATCTACGTGGTAAGGAGCACTAGAATTAGTTTCTACATTCCTGCGTGGAGTTTTTTTTTAGTCTATGAAAACATGTATCTAAAAAAAATCATACTAAGAATGCCTTCCAACATATAACACAAAGCACTTTTAACTACAATTTACCTTACATATACAACCTGTTGTTGGATCAACTTTGAGTATATTGTGTGATTATCTTAAAACCTGGGTAAATGTCACAACACATGGTGAGTGAAAAAATCTTTTACCATGCCATAGTGTCCATATGTCTTTAAAATAGATATAAACTTCAAACATTGTTTGGCAGGTAAGGGAAAGAGATGTGTCATGATCTTGAATCATGTCATAGCTGTAAGGTCAGTGATTCAAGGCTTGTCTGGTTGATATTTTATTGTAATTCATTTATTTAGTATTCAGTGCAAACTGTTTACTTACAGGAATATTTCTGAATAAATAAAAAAAAAGTGTTCATGCATCTTCAAATTTTCAAGTCCAGTCGAAGAAGAATTCATGTTTTCATGAATACAATTAGGTAAGTGTTTAATGATGCTTTGTGCTCAGTGTTCTATATTTCGAAATGGAAACTACGAAGTGACTAAACTTCAAAATATCAACTGAAACATTATACTTTACATTTTTAAAAGAATTTTCCATTTTAGGATGAATTTGACGGTAACAAGTTGGTGGTCATTAAGGTACTGCACACAAACTGGAGATGGCTTGGCGCCCAGGAAGCCCACTGTCTGTGGAAACTACAGGTGGCTGATCCTTACAGAGCATCTAGTACTAGCAGGTTACTGGTAAGTTAATTTATGGTAAGATACTACAGATGGCTGATCCTTACAGAGCATCTAGTACTAACAGGCTACTGGTAGTTAATGTAGTGGTAAGATACTACAGGTGGCTGATCCTTACAGAGTATCTAGTACTAGCAGGCTACTGGTAAGTTAATGTAGTGGTAAGATACTACAGATGGCTGATCCTTACAGAGCATCTAGTACTAACAGGCTACTGGTAGTTAATGTAGTGGTAAGATACTACAGGTGGCTGATCCTTACAGAGTATCTAGTACTAGCAGGTTACTTGTAAGTTAATGTAGTGGTAAGATACTACAGGTGGCTGATCTTTACAGAGTATCTAGTACTAACAGGCTACTTGTAAGTTAATGTAGTGGTAAGATACTACAGGTGGCTGATCCTTACAGAGCATCTAGTACTAGCAGGCTACTGGTAAGTTAATGTAGTGGTAAGATACTACAGATGGCTGATCTTTACAGAGTATCTAGTACTAGCAGGCTACTGGTAAGTTAATGTAGTGGTAAGATACTACAGGTGGCTGATCCTAACAGAGCATCTAGTACTAGCAGGTTACTGGTAATTAATGTAGTGGTAAGATACTACAGGTGGCTGATCCTAACAGAGCATCTAGTACTAGCAGGTTACTGGTAAGTTAATGTAGTGGTAAGATACTACAGATGGATGATCCTTACAGAGCATCTAGTACGAGCAGGTTACTGGTAAGTTAATGTAGTGGTAAGATATTACAGATGGATGATCCTTACAGAGTATCTAGTACTAGTAGGTTACTGGTAAGTTAATGTAGTGGTAAGAAACTACAGGTGGATGATCCTTACAGAGCATCTAGTACGAGCAGGTTACTGGTAAGTTAATTTGTGGTAAGATACTACAGGTGGCTGATCCTTACAGAGCATCTAGTACTAGCAGGCTACTGGTAAGTTAATGTAGTGGTAAGATACTACAGGTGGCTGATCCTTACAGAGTATCTAGTATTAGCAGGCTACTGGTAAGTTAATGTAGTGGTAAGATACTACAGATGGATGATCCTTACAGAGCATCTAGTACTAGCAGGTTACTGGTAAGTTAATGTAGTGGTAAGATATTACAGATGGCTGATCCTTACAGAGCATCTAGTACTAGCAGGTTACTTGTAAGTTAATGTAGTGGTAAGATACTACAGATGGTTGATCCTTACAGAGCATCTAGTACTAGCAGGTTACTGGTAGTTAATGTAGTGGTAAGATACTACAGATGGATGATCCTTACAGAGCATCTAGTACTAGCAGGTTACTTGTAAGTTAATGTAGTGGTAAGATACTACAGGTGGCTGATCCTTACAGAGTATCTAGTACTAGTAGGTTACTGGTAAGTTAATGTAGTGGTAAGATACTACAGGTGGCTGATCCTTACAGAGTATCTAGTACTAGTAGGTTACTTGTAAGTTAATGTAGTGGTAAGATACTACAGGTGGCTGATCTTTACAGAGTATCTAGTACTAACAGGCTACTGGTAGTTAATGTAGTGGTAAGATACTACAGGTGGCTGATCCTTACAGAGTATCTAGTACTAGTAGGTTACTTGTAAGTTAATGTAGTGGTAAGATACTACAGGTGGCTGATCCTTACAGAGTATCTAGTACTAGTAGGTTACTTGTAAGTTAATATAGCTTGACTGCAATAGAACTAAGAAGGCTACTTCTTAGTCTGTAAGATCAGACTTAATATCAGGCTATTTGGACAGATTTATTTTTGCCAGATCCTCCTTATAGGAGAAAACCTCAAATATTTCATGAACATCCAAGAATTCATACATTTACCCCTTTTATACTCTACCTAAAAATATGTTTGCAAATATTGACACATCAAAATGGTCAGATGAATTATTATAAAATTTATCTATGTACATTTCAATAGTATATTGTATTTTCTTCAAGATATTGCCTTACTCAGGTATATTTCTGTTGAAAAGTTTTAATTCTGCTTAAATTCATCCCCATTTATCTATTTAGGGCAAAAAATTTGACAGTTGACTCACCTTTTCTTGAACTGTCTAGTAATGCTCAGAAGATTTTGATTGAAATTATAGAGAAGGTCCAAGATAGAACTCACATAGTTGAACTTTATAGAGAAGGTCCAAGATAGAACTCACATGGTTGAACTTTATAGAGAAGGTCCAAGATAGAACTCACATAGTTGAACTTTATAGAGAAGGTCCAAGATAGAACTCACATAGTTGAACTGTATAGAGAAGGTCCAAGATAGAACTCACATAGTTGAACTGTATAGAGAAGGTCCAAGATAGAACTCACATAGTTGAACTTTATAGAGAAGGTCCAAGATAGAACTCACATAGTTGAACTTTATAGAGAAGGTCCAAGATAGAACTCACATAGTTGAACTTTATAGAGAAGGTCCAAGATAGAACTCACATAGTTGAACTGTATAGAGAAGGTCCAAGATAGAACTCACATAGTTGAACTTTATAGAGAAGGTCCAAGATAGAACTCACATAGTTGAACTTTATAGAGAAGGTCCAAGATAGAACTCACATAGTTGAACTTTATAGAGAAGGTCCAAGATAGAACTCACATAGTTGAACTTTATAGAGAAGGTCCAAGATAGAACTCACATAGTTGAACTTTATAGAGAAGGTCCAAGATAGAACTCACATAGTTGAACTGTATAGAGAAGGTCCAAGATAGAACTCACATAGTTGAACTTTATAGAGAAGGTCCAAGATAGAACTCACATAGTTGAACTTTATAGAGAAGCTCCAAGATAGAACTCACATAGTTGAACTTTAGCTTGCTGACCATGTCATCTCTTCTACTATGCATTCCAACTGATACATGTATTTTTGGCCGGATTGCGAAGCAAAATCCGGTCTATGAAATGGCGAAGTCCGTCTGTCTGTCCGTCCGTCTGTCCGTCAGTGCGTCAACATTTTGGTTAAAGTGTTGTGTTTATGTCCGTTGAGAGAAAACTGTTAGGAGGAGCAACTTGAAACTTGACATGGTGATAGACCATGATGAGACGAATCAAACACAGCAACAAAATTTGACCTAGTGACCTTGAACTTGGAGTTTGACCTACTTTTGAAAAACATTAACCTTGGCCATAGCTTTTGAATGGTAAGTGATAGGGCATTCATATTTCACTTGTGTATTTCTTGTGAAAAGGCCTTTCCATGGATACCAAAAAATTTTACCTAGTGACCTTGACCTTGGAGTTTGACCTACTTTTGAAAAACATTAACCTTGGCCATAGCTTTTGAATGGTAAGTGATAGGGCTTTCATATTTCACTTGTGTATTTCTTGTGAAAAGGCCTTTCCATGGATACCAAAAAATTTGACCTAGTGACCTTGACCTTGGAGTTTGACCTACTTTTGAAAAACTTTAACCTTGGCCATAGCTTTTGAATGGTAAGTGATAGGGCTTTCATATTTCACTTGTGTATTTCTTGTGAAAAGGCCTTTCCGTGGATACCAAAAAATTTGACCTAGTGACCTTGACCTTGGAGTTTGACCCACTTTTGAAAAACTTTAACCTTGGCCATAGCTTTTGAATGGTAAGTGATAGGGCTTTCATATTTCACTTGTGTATTTCTTGTGACAAGACCTTTCCATGTATACCAAACATTTTTACCTTGTGAACTTGGCCTTGGAGTTTGACCTACTTTTGAAAAACTTAAACCTTGGCCATAACTTTTGAATGGTAAATGATAGGGCTTTTATATTTGACATATTTATTCCTTGGCACAAGACCTTACCATGGATACCAAAAGTTTTGACTTTGTGACCTTGACCTTGGAGATTGACCTCCTTTCAAAAACTATGAATCCGGGCTATATCTCATGAACTATAGAGGCTATGGCTTTAAAATTCCACATGCAGAATCTTTATGACCAGACCATTCATTTGATATCATGAGTTTTGACCTAGTGATCTTGACATTGACCTTTGACCTACTTTTGAACTATAAGAGGTAGGGTTTTGATATTTCACATATAGATTCCTCATGACCAGAACTTTCATTTGATATCATGAGTTTTGACCTAGTGACCTTGACATTGACCTTTGACCTACTTTTGAACTATAAAAGGTAGGGTTTTGATATTTCACATATAAATTCCTCATGACCAGAATTTCAATTTTATATCATGACTTTTGACCTAGTGACCTTGACATTTACCTACTTTTAAATTATAAGAGGTAGGATTTTGATATTTCAGTTGTAGAATCCTCATAACAACACCTTTCATTTGATATCATGACTTTTGATTAAATGACCTTGACATTGACCTACTTTTGAATTTTAAGGGGTAGGGCTTTGATATTTTACATTTAGATTCCTTATGACCATAACTTTTTTCATTGCACAATAATATTAATGACCTTTGATCTTTCTGTCTGTGCAAAAATGTATACATCATCTAATACAAACACTTCGCAATCCGGCCTTACCGCCTTTAGCGGTTTATGGTTTATTAAAATTTTGTGGATAACTGTATACCGTGTATTTTTATGCCCCCCTTCGAAGAAGAGGGGACATATAGGTTTGCCGCTGTCGGTCGGTCGGTCGGTCGGTCGGTCGGTCGGTCGGTCGGTCTGTCGGTCGGTCCACGACATCAGTTTCCGTTCAATATCTCTGGAATGGATTCACATATTGAAATGAAATTTTGTATACAGACACATCAAACAAAAATCTAGGTCAAGTTCATATTTGGGTCCGATCAAAAAAATTTTGACAGAGTTATGCCCCTTGCATTTCGAAAAATACCAAAATTTCAGGGTTTCCGTTCAATATCTCTTGAATGGAGTTACATATTGAAATGAAATTTTGTATACAGACACATCAAATGAAAATCTAGGTCAAGTTCATATTTGGGTCCGATCAACAAAATTTTGACAGAGTTATGCCCCTTGCATTTCGAAAAATACCAAAATTTCAGGGTTTCCGTTCAATATCTCTTGAATGGAGTTACATATTGAAATGAAATTTTGTATACAGACACATCAAATGGAAATCCAGGTCAAGTTCGTATTAAGGTCCGATCGAAAAAATTTTGACAGAGTTATGCCCCTTGCACTTCGAAAAATACCAATATTTCAGGGTTTCCGTTCAATATCTCTTGAGTGGATTCACATATTGAAATGAAATTTTGTATACAGACACATCAAACAAAAATCTAGGTCAAGTTCATATTTGGGTCTGATCAAAAAAATTTTGACAGAGTTATGCCCCTTGCATTTCGAAAAATACCAAAATTTTAGGGTTTCCGTTCAATATCTCTTGAATGGAGTTACATATTGAAATGAAATTTTGTATACAGACACATCAAATGAAAATCTAGGTCAAGTTCATATTTGGGTCCGATCAAAAAAATTTTGACAGAGTTATGCCCCTTGCATTTCGAAAAATACCAAAATTTCAGGGTTTCCGTTCAATATCTCTTGAATGGAGTTACATATTGAAATGAAATTTTGTATACAGTCACATCAAATGAAAATCCAGGTTAAGTTCGTATTAAGGTCCGATTGAAAAAATTTTGACAGAGTTATGCCCCTTGCACTTCGAAAAATACCAAAATTTCAGGGTTTCCGTTCAATATCTCTTGAATGGATTCACATATTGAAATGAAACTTTGTATACAGACACATCAAACAAAAATCTAGGTCAAGTTCTTATTTGGGTCCGATCAAAAAAAATTGGACAGAGTTATGCCCCTTGCATTTTGAAAAATACCAAAATTTCAGGGTTTCCGTTCAATATCTCTTGAATGGAGTTACATATTGAAATGAAATTGTGTATACAGACACATCAAATGAAAATCCAGGTCAAGTTCGTATTAAGGTCCGATCAAAAAAATTAAGACAGAGTTATGCCCCTTACACTTCGAAAAAAACCAAAATTTCAGGGTTTCCGTTCAATATCTCTTGAGTGGAGTTACATATTGAAATGAAATTTTGTATATGGATACATCAAATGACAATCTAGGTCAAGTTCTTATTTGGGTCCAATCAACAAAATTTTGACAGAGTAATGCCCCTTGCATTTCGAAAAATACCAAAATTTAAAGGGTTTCCGTTCAATATCTCTTGAGTGGAGTTACATATAAAAATGAAATTTTGTATACAGACACATCAAATGAAAATCTAGGTCAAGTTCATATTTAGGTCCGATCAAAAAAATTTGGACAGAGTTATGCCCCTTGCTTTTTGAAAAATACCAAAACTTCAGGGTTTCTGTTCAATATCTCTTGAGTGGAGTTACATATTGAAATGAAACTGTTACTTTATACCCCCATAGGTTGTATCAATGCAAGTATAAAGTTGTGACAGACTTTAATCACTGAAGGGGTAGGGGGGCATTAATGTTTTACAAACATGACTTTTAACTTGTTTTCCAGAATGTCTTCATGCATGATGACCATTATTGTATGGTGTTTGAAGCATTATATCCCGAGCCCCTGACAGCCATCTTTACTGAAATTCCACGTGACCAGGTATGTTAAGGCAAAGTGACCAAGTCTCTTAACACTTAGTCTATCATATTTGATAAAATATAGTATATTGGTATGACAATGAATTTTTGGCCGGATTGCAAAGCAATTCCGGTCTATAGATTGACGATGTCCGTCCGTCCGTCTGTCTGTCTGTCTGTCCGTCTGTCCGTCCGTCCGTCTGCCGTCAACATTTTGGTTAAGGTTTCTGGTTGAGGCAAAATCTAAGGAACTATATGCAGTAGAAACTTTATATTATACATGAAGCATGCCCATGACAAGACCTTTCAATTTATGCCATAACATTTGACCTAGTGACCTTGACCTTGGACTTTGACCTAGTTAAAGATTTTGGTTAAAGTTTCTGGTTGAGGCAAAATCTAAGTAACTATATGCAGTAGAAACTTTATATTATACATGAAGCTTGCCCATGACAAGACCTTTCAATTTATGCCGTAACATTTGACCTAGTGACCTTGACCTTGGACTTTGACCTAGTTAAAGATTTTGGTTTAAGTTTCTGGTTGAGGCAAAATCTAAGTAACTATATGCAGTAGAAACTTTATATTATACATGAAGCTTGCCCATGACAAGACCTTTCCATTTATGCCGTAACATTTGACCTAGTGACCTTGACCTTGGACTTTGACCTAGTTAAAGATTTTGGTTAAAGTTTCTGGTTGAGGCAAAATCTAAGTAACTATATGCAGTAGAAACTTTATATTATTAATGAAGCTCGCCCATAACAAGACCTTTCAATTTATGCTGTAACATTTGACCTAGTGACCTTGACCTTCAACTTTGACCTACTCTAAGATTTTGATTAAAGTTCCTGGTTTAAGCAAAATCTATGGTACTGATGCAGTAGAAACTTTATATTATTAATGAAGCTCGCCCATGACAAGACCTTTCAATTTATGCAGTTACATTTGACCTAGTGACCTTGACCTTGGACTTTGACCTAGTTAAGGATTTTGGTTAAAGTTCCTGGTTTAAGCAAAATCTATGGAACTGTATGCAGTAGAAACTTCATTTTATACATGTAGGTTGCCTCTGACAAAACCTTTCAATTTATGCTGTATTATTTGACCTATTGACCTTGACCCAGTTGGTGACAAAAACTTACTTTGCAATCCGGCCATACCGTCTTTAGCGGTGTTTTATTCTATTTGTATTTATTGGAGAAGCATCTAATAAGCAATCAATCCTTATGTTAAACGAGCAGAAGGTCAGCCTCCATAATTATAAATTACAGAGTCTATCTGTCTCAAAGATAGATTAGTCACTAGCATGCAGGTTAATCAAATGGTAGAGACTTTGTTTGTGTATCCATCTTTAATCTTTATCCCATTTAACACTGCTTTTGATTTATTGAAAGTTATTTCTTTTTATCATAAGTCAAAATCAGAATAAAGTATGTACATAGATAAAAAAAACTGTGTCCCTTAAACTCTATGTATGAGGAGAACAAGTATGTCAACCAATGGAGTATTGAGAAAGACAAACTTCAATCAGACAAGCTGTCACTAGCTGTTCACATTAGTGTTGTAGATTGGAATGATATTTTTCTTTTCATCTTGTCAATTACTGGTATGTTAGATTGCTATGGGTTTTACTGTGAGAAAAAAATGTAACCATTTCCTGTTTAACATAAGAGTGTTATTTACCAGAGATTTTCATTAGCAGAGTTGCAAGACTTTGCTCTTAATTTGATAGGTAGTTCAGCTGGTTGGGTCAACAATTGGTTTCTGGACCACAAGTCAAATAATTTTTGAGAGATATTTATGAAACTTCATTTTATAATTCTCTGAGTCAGGTTTCTCAGTTTGTTTTCAGATCAAAGATCAATGTCACAGAACTGATTATTGAGTATCGTTATCGTAGCACAACAGTGTTTGTATCCCAACTATTGTCATGAAACTTTATGAATTATTTCTCAAAACAAATTCTCAAGAGTCAAGGTTACGCCCTATTAATGTATGGGTCAAAAGGTCAAAGGCCTAGTTCATAGGACATTGATGACTTAAAATTGCTTTGGATCATAATAGGGTGTTTATTGCACCAATCATTACAAAACTTCAATTTGTTCCCGTTTAGATGGTTATTTGCTGAATTGCTTTGGTATCAAGGTCAAGTTCATATTATACATTATTAAATGATCAGGAATTATTGCCGATTTTGCTTATTTATGATTGATGGAGACGCTGTTTGACAGAGTGCACCTCAGAGTGAGTTGACCGGTAACGCTACAAAGCGGTCTATTCAGGATAGGCGCATGCGTGGTCAGCGCTTGCATTGATTTTTGTAGTGTTAGATCTTTGACTTCACGTATCATTACAATGAAAATGTTAATAAAATCCTGATAGTTTAATAAAGAGGTTATTGACTTTTGATTTCGGTCTACTTGTGACTATACAGACCTGGTCAGGCATAGGTTAACCTCGGCCTTCGGCCTCGGTCAACCAATACCTGACCAGGTCTGTATAGTCACGAGTAGACATCATCAAAAGTCAATAATTGTATATTGTAGTATATTAATTTGATATGGTTTCTGGATCATAACGAAGTGTGTATTCCTTCACTCCAATTTTCATATGACTAATTTGAGGATGTGCTCAACTGATTTTAAGGTCAAAAGGTCAAGGTCATAGGTCTGAAGATATTTATGATTAAAATGGTTTCCATTTTCAATAACATTGCACCAATTATCTTGAAAATTTATAGACTTATTCCCCATGAGTCAAAGATGAGTCAAAGATGATATACATGTAATTTATATAAAGGTCACAAAGGTCATAGGGCAGTGATGATAGTAGATGGCTCATAGATTTGTTCCCCCTTGAGCAGAGGATGTGCTTTACTGATTTTTGGGTCAAAATATGCAAGGGCAAGGTCACAAGACAATTATGAATATAGGGACGTGTCATGAATATCAGATGATTTCTATGCAACAAGAGTGTGTGTTCTTCTATCTACAGCATTTTTTCATAATGATGCAGTGGTAAATGTGAATAGTTCCATCCAAGAAACCTTTCTCAAGTACAAAAAAAATTGGGGGGGGGGGGGGGGTGTCAATATGTCAAATTTCAAGGTCATTTTTCATTTTACAGATTGTTGTTGCAGTCGTCAAACTGCTACTTATGAGATGCATGGTTTTATTGGTTTAAAAACTTACTAAAAATCAATCTAATCAAATTTCAGATACTACCATGCCTTAGGAAGGTGACATTGAGACTACTCTCCACCCTGGGATTTCTGAAACAGCAGAATGTCATTCATGCTGATCTTAAACCTGAGAATATACTCCTGAAAAAAGGTATGTCAAATTTAATACATTAAAAGAATTACCATGACCCTGATAAATGCAGGTGTTCATTATGCAAAAGATTTCAAGTGTGAATGTTTTATTGATCTTTCTGTACTTCTGTCAACATCATGGTGTTGATGAGTGATCACAAAGCTAAAAAGAAAAAAAAAAGAAGTAAAAATTTGCATCGGAAAGTTTTGAATAATGTGAACTTACATTTTGTATTATTATTTTGTTGATCTGGTAATTTTAGCATCTTTGAAAAAGATTATTACCATCCTCATCTTCAGGATTTTAGCTCAAGTGTGCTAAGCTATTGTCTAAGCGAGCTGTCTATCTTTATCATCTGTCTATTCCAATTCATACCTTGAATTTTACTAAATTTTTAGCTTACATGAATGACAGAAATTGTTCAGAAGATACTTACAGATGCCAATAGGGTAGTTTGAATGGGGTATTAGGTGGACTGATGGATCAAATTCTGAAGATTCTGTATTTGACTGACTTTTTTCCTCTATCAAGATTTTGCGTTGAATTCCTTATCTTTTATGAAATAGACAACTAGAGTGATTATTTAGTCCCCTAACGGCTCACCGGAGGATACTTATAGTTTCTTCAACTTCATTTTCTGCTTGAGTGACTTGATTAGAAAATTGTGATGCTTGGGGTAGCTCAGTAGTGGACAATGCACTAATTAGTCCCCTACCGGCAACGCCGAAGGGCACTCTTAGTTTCCTCTCGGTCTGTCTGTCCGTCTGTCTGTCTGTGTCCATCTGTCCGTCTGTCCCATTTTCAGTTTTCCGGACTTTTTTTCGCTGTTGTTGCATATATTGAACTCATTTTTGGTATGTGGATATATCTCAATGTGATACAGATCAAGTTTGAGTTTGCTTTCGATTGACCTAATTTTACAAGAGTTATGGCCCTTGGACTTAGCAAATTTTATGAAAGTTTCAGTTTTCCGGACTTTTTTCCGCTGTTGTTGCATATATTGAACTCATTTTTGATATGTGGATATATCTCAATGTGATACAGATCAAGTTTGAGTTTGCTTTCGATTGACCTAATTTTACAAGAGTTATGGCCCTTGGACTTAGCAAATTTTATGAAAATTTCGGTTTTCCGGACTTTTTTTCGCTGTTGTTGGATATATTGAACTCATTTTTGGTATGTGGATATATCTCAATGGGATACAGATCAAGTTTGAGTTTGCTTTAGATTCACCTATTTCTACAAGAGTTATGGCCCTTGGACTTAGAAAATTTTTTGAAAATTTCAGTTTTCCGGATTTTTCTTCGGTTCTGTTGCAGATAATGAATTGATTTGTGGTAAATGAATACATCTCAGTGTGATACAGACCAAGTTTGAGTTTGGTTTCCATTGGCCTATTTTTACAAGAGTTATGGCCCTTGGACTTAGCAAATTTCATGAAATTTTCAGTTTTCCGGACTTTTTCATGCCTGTTATTGCAGATAATGAGCTGATTTTTTGTATGTGAATACATTATAGTGTGATGCAGATTTGAGTTTAATTTAGATTGACTAATTTTCACAAGAGCTATGGCCCTTGGACTTAGCAAATTTCGTGAATTTAGTTTCCCAGACCTTTCTTGGCTGTTGTTGAAGAAGATGAACTGATGAACAGAGATGCAAGTCATAAATTTATGCCGCCGGTAGGGGACTTATATCGCACAGCGATCATTGCATTTTTGTTTAGTGGTTATACTTGCATCAAGATTGGCCAAAATACCAGTATTGCATGCTGCATTTGAACTTTGCTTTCTGCTTTGAGGACTTGGTTAAAGAGTTTCCTACATCTGTTGGACAAAGTAATGAACAAAGTAGAAGTGGTACATATTCCAAACTTATATACTGGATGCATCTTTTGTAAAATAGATCTTGCCCTATCTCTACTGGCTAAATCTCCATGAATTAGAGGAGGGTTTATGCTATCACTCGGCATCAACATGGCTGTCTGGACTCAGATTAAGGAGAACAGGACACCTCCATTCTCAGCTTCGTGTAAATCCTACATCAACTAAACTTGTGTGGATGATTCATCTAAGGATGCTTACTGCAATGCATGGTACAGATGCTGCACCTACCAATATTTCACGCTTTGGGCAACCACAGTAAAATGGTTACAAGTCCATTTCAAGCATGCTTAAAGTCCTACATCAACTAAACTTGTGTGGATGATGCATCTAAGGATGCTTACTGCAATGCATGGTACAGATGCTGCACCTACCAATATTTCACGCTTTGGGCAACCACAGTAAAATGGTAACAAGTCCATTTCAATCATGCTTAAAGCCCTACATCAACTAAACTTGTGTGGATGATGCATCTAAGGATGCTTACTGCAATGCATGGTACAGATGCTTCACCTACCAATATTTCACGCTTTGGGCAACCACAGTAAAATGGTAACAAGTCAATTTCAATCATGCTTAAAGCCCTACATCAACTTAAGTTGTGTGGATGATGCATCTAAGGATGCTTACTATAATGCATGGTACAGATGCTGCTCCTGACCAATATTTCACACTTGAGCAACCACAGTAAAATGGTTACAAGTCCATTTCAAGCATACTATAAGTAAACTTGTCTGGATGATGCATCTAAGGATGCTTACTGCAATGTGTGGTACGGATGCTCATCTGACCCATATTTCGCACTTAGCAAACATGTTGATTAAAATGGGACAGGAACATTTCAAGCATACTATAAGTTCTGCATCACCAAATCTATGTGGGTGATGCATCTGATGATGCTTACTGCAATGCATGGTATGTATGTATCTTATCCATATTTCACACTTAAGGGTCCATATAAAGTAAAATGTACACCTCCATTTCCAGTCCACTGTGTAAGTCCTAGTACATCAACAAAACTTGTGTGGAAGATAATGCATCTGACACATATTTCCTCTTGAGGGACCAAATTAAGTATTAAGTAAAATTGGACACATCAGCATACCATAAGCATTAAATCAACCAAGCTTGTATGTGTGTTGTGTCTGAGGATACTTCCTACTGCAATGCATGGTACAGATGCTGCATCTGCCACTTTTCATATTCAATGTCAAATGGGATACCTCCAGTCTACTATTATAAGTCCTAGATCAACCAATTTTTTGTTGGTAATTCTTCTAACAATGTTTACTGCAATGCATGGTATAAATGCTGCATCTGACCCACATTTCACGCTTGAGTTGCAATGTGAAATAAAATAAGACCCATCCATTCCCAGCCCACTATGAGTCCTAGATCATCTGAGGATGCCCACAGAAAATCACGGTACAGCTTCTTACGGATATTTTACACTCGAGTGACCAGGTTATGTAAAATGTAGTATCTTTATCTCCACCTTCTAACTGTGTGCAGTGCATTATGATCACCAATTCTATGAATGTCTAGAGCATGAAAAGACTTAGATGGTCTAGTTGTGCACCTCATATTTTCCTTGGGCTCCTGACCTCAAGGGATTTAGAAAATGGATGTGGTCATTTTTGTGATAACCATTTCACAGAAACTATGAATGGTAAAATTTAGAAAATGAATTCTTTGTGAAATATAATAGGCATGTGGTCTAGTTGTGCCCCTTATATTCTGAACCTTTAGTTCTAAGGAAATGAGTGCGGTCAGAATTGATTTGAAATTTTTACTTAAAACTGTCTTATGCTCAAGTCAAAAATAAAATCGGATTCATTCCCATTTCAGTATAGTAAATTTCCATTGTATGCATCTCACGAGATAAGCTTTGTAGTATTTGGTTAACCTAAATGTATATTGTCCTTGATATTTGACTGCAGGAGGTGACCCGGTTTTATCTAATTTCTCCCAAAGGCATTGGAATATCAAACGCTCTGCTTTGAAGTAACATCGAAAGAAAAAAAAGCCTAACAAATATATATCGGTATAAGTCGGTTTTAATGAGATAAGTTTTATTGCTTTTAATACCTTGTTGTAAAAAAATTGACAATGAAATATATTGAATTACCTGTTTACGTTCTAGGAAACAATCGGGGATTAGATATAGTATACTTTATGACAGGCATTCTTTTCATCGGCATTTCATTTTGTGACAATTGCTCTTACCAATATCTTTCCGTCGGAGAGAGGCGAATAGGGAAAAATGTAGTGATCCAATCATCTTTGTTAACGTACAAAGAGAATCGAGATTTCTTAGATATTAAGGTTCGAAAGGGGATTTAACTCTGTTATTCGGATCCCAGGGGTCTCGTGCGTATTCTTGGCTCGTTCATATTATTGGGATTTATTTTGCAATATTGATAATTCTTGACGAGCCTTCTTGCCCTTTTGGACCATTTTGAAACGTACATAGCTGTAATAGGTGAAAATATCGTAGCTGCGTTTCCTTTGTTTTTAATACCCAGCTCACACGGATACCCTGCTCACACAAAGACTTTAATACCCTGCTCACGCGGAGGCTATATTTGCGCTGCTCACACTAAGGCTGTAATACCCTCCTCACACGGAGGCAATAATGCGCTGCTCAAAATAAAAAAAAATAATGCGCTGCTCACACGGAGGCTATAATACCTGCTCATACAGTGGCTATAATGCCCTGCTCACACGGAGGCTATAATACCCTGCTCACACGGAGGCTATAATACCCTGCTCATACGGAGGCTATAATGCACTGCTCACGCAGACAGGACGTAGCAGTTTTAGTGTATGCAGTAGTGTATGCAGAAGTTTCGCTGCGTTCGGTCTATGGATACATAAAGAAGTACGACACACACGTTGTGAGTACGCTGTAAGTAGGTGCAACGCACTTGTCGCGTAAGGGAGTGAAGAACCCGTGCGTTCGCAGTACGTGTAAGTGCAGCAGCCCCATGATAACGCAGACGACGTACGGAGATCGTGCGTTGTAAGCATTTTGCACGCACTTTTAAAACACGCACGGCGGGTTGTGACCAGGGCTTTATGTATAAGAAATAAAAAAGAACATATTGCAATATATAACCTGGGAGTATATTTAATGGCTCAGATACGTAAACGAGTCAATTTACTATCTGTAATGTAACATATCGGTGATTTATACATACATACTAGTCGTATTATCATAATACATGTATAATGAAAAAGTTACACAAAATCGGCTAATGTTTCCTCTATACTTATAAATAGAGCGATTTTAGTACTGATCGATTCCTAGCATATGTGCAGGGCTGAAGAATGTAGCATCCTCTCGTAATTTGAGCGACCATCGGATCATTTGATACTTTCCGTTAACAACGAATGCTTTTAATGTTCTAAAAGGCTTTTAAAATATATTAAACGAGAGGGAACATCTGTTTTTGTAAATAGATTATTGACCTTGTTCCATGTCTAGAAGAATATGATTTTTTCCCTTTTCGTTCATCTTTAACCATAGACTAGTAATGGCTCAAAATTTTATACATGTAAGTCATCATACTTATTCTTAACGGTAAAGAGAAAATGTTGCCTATTGAGGCAATAAGTCAAAGTGATTGAGCAAGATATGTTTGATTTATTTTTTATCTGACAAGAGATAGCAATTGTATTTCAGAGTTTTACCTGGAATGAAAGATTTTGATAAGAATTATAAGGTGAAAACCACAGTGTCTTATTGGAAAATTATACATCTGTTTATTTGAAACTCTCAAGTCACAAATTGCACAGCAGATTGCTGCAAGAATTGATGGCGTAACAGGAATTTTACCCTATTTTGCCGTGAGCGCAATGAATTTCTAGATCCAAAAGCAATTTTTATCTCCTTAATAAACTATTACACGTTCATGCCTTGATTGCAAAACTTAGACACAAAACAAGACCATTGGAGAAAGAGTTTTCTAATTATTCACCGCGTTGACAACTATCCTTGTTGTTAATTTCTGCCTGGTAGACTTTATAGCGAATTTGAGATTGAAACCAATGGAAATGTCGTCATTATTTTATGTTGTGAGAAGCTTTAATTGACTTAAAGTTGATGTGTATTGCCATTTCTTTCCCATTTTCCGGGACCCGGCGGAACAGATACAATGATATAAAACCTCTTGCACTATCATTAATTCGGTAATAAATACCCGTAAAGCGGCAGTTTGCTAGACCTGCTTTTTAGCGCTAAATACGAAGCGAAATTTTCCTAATATGTTTTTTCTCATCACGCGAATTTAATTGAATTATTTCCTCTCAAGCGACAGAGAACCGGTGTATTTTATGCGCTCATGATTTGATAATCTTTGAATGGGAAATCTGGCACGAAGTATAAAGTTGAACTAAGTGGTCATTTAACCTTTAATGGACTTGAATTTTTGGTAAGTTGAAACCACGACCGTTATGTCGGCCTTAAGTTATAGATAGTTAAGGTTTGTTACTTTTAAAACCTGTTTTCATTGATACATATCTTTTTGTCAATCTATTGACCACACTGACAGATCACGTGCGTGCTAAAATAGCGTGACGCATGCTCAGTACCATTAGGAACAGTTTGAAAAATTATACACCGTTGACGTTTCATTTTTTTTCCTTTTCGCTAAAGGTGACGCGACCTTAATTAGTTTGATTGTACGAGAAAATGATTTATGAAGTACAAGTGTAATTTAGGAGTATTTACCTCAATCGTAAATGATAAGACGGAAATCAAAATTACGAAATTATGGGTATTTTGACGCCATATCAAACGTGAACACACTGCATGTACCTTCTCACTGCAATCTACTGGACGTCACTTAGAATGTAGTTATGCCCTTCCTCAGTTTGTCCGTCCGTCCGTCTTACCTCCAAAAAAGAATATATGAAAATTAGTCATGCTTACTAGACTTTGTTTGTGTTGTTGTTGCTTTTGTTGTATGACGTCTTGCAGCGAGATAACCAAAAGGCAATGTACCAAACAAGCCTTAGCGTCAAAAGGCTCAAATGTAAATCCTTTAAAGAAGTCAATATGAGACGTGCCTGTTACAGGGTAAAAATGTCCTCACGCTATCACTTACCATCTCACGTATTCGTTGTATTATAGTTAGAAAGTTCTGTATGAAAAAGATATATATTGTCAAAAGGATAAGAAAGACTTCTGTTTGAAGAATTCCAAACAGACAGGAGATTCACTCTTAGTAAATAGAACAAAGAACCATACTTGACAGAACAATATGCCCGGCTTGTAGACATTACAATTAATCATCCGAAAGTCGAGCCCATCCTCAATCTCAAAACATCCATGTCACATCAGAACTTCGTTTTTTTTATTCGGGTACATGTACACGGAATGGATATTTGAAAATGTCTGTAAATGGAGAGGGAATGAGATGTAGAAGGGAAAAAAGAAATTCAGAATGAAAGAAGAGCCATCATTAAAAGTGTTCATTTGATATAGTTGATGTGATTTTGTGATAGAATCTACTTAAGGTCGGCGCATTGTCGGAATTATGAATTCACAGAAAATTGCAACAGGTACTTAGTCTTTGTTAATTTTTTTGTCCAAATTCAATTCAGGTCAAGCGAAAATTGCAATCAGGATAATTGAAAAACAGCGGGCCATCCATCATATATTCCAGTACTACACCAGTCGCTGGTGACACTCTCGTATTTCCATCCCCTTGATCAAAACCCGGGGTCCCCTCGTCAACGTCTAATGATCATTAGAAAGGGCCGATAACCTTTGTTCGCTGTCTTGACCATTTTATCGAAATGAAAATCAGAAAATTGCGCGGATGTCTATAATTTCGCGTTGATCTTTTGTCAGATTCAATAATAACTCTGCAGCAGTAATCATTTTTCGTCACTCGTTTATCTAAAAATTTGATGTAGAAGTCATAATAAAAATGAAGTCTTGCGTATTGAATGGTTGAGGCTATACTATCATCTAATGTGCCTTAAATTTGAAAGTGTTTGAAAAAAATGATATGGACATCATTAAAGTTTTTATTTTCAAAAATGATCATGGGAAAATTCTTCAGCATATTTAATTATAATAAATCAGAGAAGATTTACAAATGTATTTTCCCACAGAATTGTCATGATTAATATTTTGGTTAAGGTCCATACCGGGTAAAGCCAAAAATATTAATCATGATAGAAGCAAAGGAAACAGTTGTTTAATTTATCGTAGAAATCAGAAATACATACAGATGTATATGTATATTCGGACAGAAAAATACGAGGGCTGATTGATATGTTGTGAGCCTCGTATTTAAGGATTTGAATTTTATCAGACATTTTGAATTATTTTCTACATAATTCCCTTCAGTATTTATACACCTTTGCCACCGAAGTTTAAGGGCCTCAATACCACTTTTAAAGAGCTCCTTATTTTGACTGGTTGAAAAGCCATCCACTGCAAGTATGACGTCATCATCGGACTGAAAGTTGGTGCCAGAAATAGCTACTTTCAGTTTTGGGATTAGATGAAAGTCTGATGGAGCAAGATCAGGTGAATAAGGCGGATGCTCAATCAAATTAAATCCACAATCATGAATAGCAGCCATGGCAGTGACAACTTGTGAACAGGAGCATTGTCCTGATGGAAAAACACACCTTTAACTAGTGAGCTTTCCGTGGCGCTTATGTTTAATATTTTCCCGTAACTGTGTCAGAAGTGAATGTATGTGCCATTGATTTTTTGTCCTTTTTGGGGAAAATCTATTAGCAGAATACCTTCTGCAACCCAGAAAACCGAACCGAAACATAGCAATCAGCCCTCGTATTTAGTCACATTGTTTGAGCATCGGATTTAAAGAATTCAGACTTTGACAAACATTTCCCAGTATACTGTATCTTGTTGCAGATCTTTGTAAGATTACAGTTAGTTATCTCCAATTTGGTTACAACTTACACAACAGACAAGTTGTTACCCATACTCTTTGATATGAATTCTCGACCTTTTGGCTAAGATCAAAGTGTAGAATAGTTGATTTGCATGGTTTCTGTATATCATGTATTTCTTTCAGAGGGTAACCTGAGCTCGGTAACCGTGATTGATTTTGGCAATGCAATGCACCACATATTTCCTGAGGTGTCGCTGTACTATAAGGACTTTGTGGTACAAACACCGCTGTACAGAGCTCCAGAGGTAAGAGAGCTGCTGAGAGTACTGTATGAGGACTTGGTCTTACAAAAACCGCTGTACAGAGCTCCCAAGGTAAGAGAGCTGCTTTGAGTACGGTATAAGGACTTTGTCGTAGAAACACTGCTGTACAGCGCTTCTGGAGTAACAGAGCTGCTTAGAGTATGGTATAAGGACTTTATCGTACAAACTCCACTGTTCAGAGCTCCAGAGGTAAGAGAATTTCAAGCAGTACAGATCTTTTGAGCAAGAGAGCTGCTGGTATGACAGTATAAGGAGTTTGTCTTGCCGACACCGCTGTACAATAACCCTGGTGAAGGGAGATCAGAAATAATGCTGACATTAGTCCTGCGAAAAAATCAGGGGCTATGGGTTTGTGTGCTCAGCTTATTCCTCGGCTTAAACCCCATACTCATCACAGACTTGATGGTAAGGGGACTAAATATTTAAGAGTAAAGGATCAATCAGCGATATATATTTTGAGAATCTGGGTAGAATATTACTAAATAGTCGCAACATTCAGTTGGGAAACAGAGGAATGCTATATAATATAATCTGAAAGAATATTAGACAAGGGAAACAGTAACGTAAAAAAATGTATGATTAAAATTGTGCAATGCTGATCAGAACATTATCTCTAATGATTGGTGGATGACATAAGTGTACTCCATATCTCCTCATCGCGAAAAATTTAAGGCTTTGTTTATTTCTATGAAGAACAATTAAATGGTAGACCAAGAATCACATTGATGTCAAGTTTACACGCTAGTCCTCGTCCTTCTTCAGACGTATAATGGTGTGTTGATGTCTGTCCGTCCCTAAGTCAGTCTGTCTTTATATTTTTGGTGGGCGGGATACAGACTTGACTGTTAGCTTTGGGTTTATGCCATACATGTACTAACCGCAAAGGTTTGAAATGAGGAGAGAACCTTACAGTAACTAGATTCCCAAGGCCAAAGGTCAAGGTCACAGTCTGAGTCAATTGATTCCTAAGGTCACATTAAACTGCTTCATTAAAGTATCAGAATTAAGTAAGATACGCTTTATTTAAAGTCAGCATGTCAATAATAATAGTAACAATACAACACAGGCCCTGATGAGCTTTGTAGATTTACGTTAAGATTGCACGAGTTCTTCTGTCCAGAAAGGATCTCGATGGCAAATCAGCCCAAACATGTACTGATATACGAGTTTGAAAAAAGCAATATTTATGAAATTATCCTCGCGCACTTGATCAATGAATGAACTTACATCATTACCGCGTTAAAGATTGTTTACGATTCCGTGTAGCTATTAAGTTAAATTAGTTCTTTGATATTGCTGATGAGATTGGAACACGATATTTCTCGTCACCATAAAATTGCCTGAATTTTGAAATGGAAAGTTTTACAATTGGCACTTGAGCCTGCAACAGAAACGATGGATAGAGTGTTGATAGACGTTCATTGGAGTCATTAATCCATTATTTGACGACATTTTATGTCGTTTTAACGATACCTGCGATCATTGCCTGGTAACAGATACTGTTTTGTCATCGAATTACTTTCTTTTGCGTAACGACATTGTGATTGGTTTTACTTTCAATCGGCTATATTGTAGGGTTCAAGAACCATGCCGTATCGTGTTCTAGAACAAATTGTTTCAGCTATTATTGCTGTCCTGTCGAAACGGTGAATCAACAAGGATTAATGACTGACCACAACGTAAAAAATTAGCCATATTTGGACGGTCATTTCCCAAAGTAATATAAGGACGGTCTAATTGTCGGTAACCGTGTCTGGGATCAGAGACTAATGGGAGGCCGCCGCATCCTTTATTTTCTTTTATCACGAGTAATAACTTCAAATAGTCAACTGATCATCTTTAGATGCTAGAAAGCAGTCAATCGGTGCAAGCAATAAAATGAGATGGGAGCAGACGATTTTAGCGACACCAGTCTACTCTTTGGTAGTTTGTATGGAGCCTTCAATATCAATGATTTATAATGTCGGAGACTATTAAGTAAAAACTTTCCGACGGGATAACCTTACATTTTCATCGTGTGATTTTTAGGTCTGATGCAAGACAATCTGTTAGATTCGTTCAATACTGTCCGACATCTAATGTTCATGTATATATCATTACCGCTCTTGATAAATTCTTTTAGAAAATTTTAAACGTTAATTACTCCGATTTCGAATATCTTTCAATAAATTTTTCATTATAATTTTCATAAACAAGTATCCAACTTTATAGGGTACCGTACTTTGATAAGGAGGGAAGCGAAAGAATACATCTTTTCCAAATCTCTTGGTTATTGGTCCCCTACCGGCAACGCCGAAGGGGACTCTTAGTTTCCTCTCGGTCTGTCAGTCCGTCTGTCACACTTTCAGTTTTCCGGACTTTTTTTCGCTGTTGTTGCATATATTGAACTCATTTTTGGTATGTGGATATATCTCAATGTGATACAGATCAAGTTTGAGTTTGGTTTTGATTGACGTATTTTTAGTCCCCTACCGGCAACGCCGAAGGGGACTCTAAGTTTCCTCTCGGTCTGTCTGTCTGTCCGTCCGTCCGTCCGTCCGTCCGTCTGTCCCATTTTCAGTTTTCCGGACTTTTTTTCACTGTTGTTGCATATATTGAACTCATTTTTGGTATGTGGATATATCTCAATGTGATACAGATCAAGTTTGAGTTTACTTTCGATTGACCTAATTTTACAAGAGTTATGGCCCTTGGACTTAGCCAATTTTATGAAAATTTCAGTTTTCCGGACTTTTTTCCGCTGTTGTTGCATATATTGAACTCATTTCTGGTATATGGATATATCTTAATGTGATACAGATCAAGTTTGAGTTTGCTTTCGATTGACCTAATTTTACAAGAGTTATGGCCCTTGGACTTAGCCAATTTTATGTAAATTTCAGTTTTCCAGACTTTTTTCCGCTGTTGTTGCATATATTGAACTCATTTTTGGTATGTGGATATATCTCAATGTAATACAGATCAAGTTTGAGTTTGCTTTCGATTGACCTAATTTTACAAGAGTTATGGCCCTTGGACCTAGCAAATTTTATGAAAATTTCAGTTTTCCGGACTTTTTTCCGCTGTTGTTGGATAAAATTGAACTCATTTTTGGTATGTGGCTATATCTCAATGGGATACAGATCAAGTTTAAGTTTGCTTTAGATTCACCTATTTTTTCAAGAGTTATGGCCCTTGGACTTAGGAAATTTTATGAAAATTTCAGTTTCCGGACTTTTCTTTCGTTATATTGCAAATAATGCACTGATTTTTGGTAAATGAATACATCTCAGTGTGATACAGACCAAGTTTGAGTTTGGTTTCCATTGGCCTATTTTTACAAGAGTTATGGCCCTTGGACTTAGCAAATTTCATGAAATTTTTAGTTTCCCGGACTTTTTCATACCTGTTATTGCAGATAATGAGCTGATTTTTTGTATGTGAATACATTATAGTGTGATGCAGATTTGAGTTTAATTTAGATTGACTAATTTTCACAAGAGTTATGGCCCTTGGACTTAGCAAATTTCGTGAATTCAGTTTCCCAGACTTTTCTTGGCTGTTGTTGCAGAAGATGAACTGATGAACAGGGATGCAAGTCATAAATTTATGCTGCCGGTAGGGGACTTATATCGCACAGCGATCATTGCATTTTTACAAGAGTTATGGCCCTTACTCTTAGCAAATTTTATGAAAATTTCAGTTTTCCGAACTTTTTTTCGGTTCTGTTGCAGATAATGAATTGATGTTTGGTATATGAATACATCTTAGTATGATACAGACCAAGTTTGAGTTTGGTCTCAATTGACCTATTTTTACAAGAGTTATGGCCCTTGGACTTAGCAAATTTTATGAAAATTTCAGTTTTACGGACTTTTCTTCGGTTCTGTTGCAGATAATAAATTGATGTTTTGTATATGTATACATCTTAGTATGAAACAGACCAAGTTTGAGTTTGGTCTCCATTAACCTATTTCGACAAGAGTTATGGCCCTTGGACTTAGCAAATTTCTTGAATTTTTTTTAGTTTTCTGGACTTCTCTTGGCTGTTATTACAGAAAAGGAACTGATTTTTAGTATGTGAATAAATAATAATGTGATACAGATCAAGTTCGAATTTAATTCCGATTGACTTATTTTCACAAGAGTTACGGCCCTTGCACTTAGCAAATATCATAAAAAAATCAGTATTCTGGATCTTTCTTCAGTTCTAACTTCTGTTGCAGATTAATGAACTAAGTGTTGGTATATGAATACATCTTAATAGGATACTGACCAAGTTTGAGTTTGGTTTCCATTGACATATTTTTACAAGAGTTATGGCCCTTGGACTTTGCAAATTTAATGAAATATTCAGTTTTCCGGTCTTCTCTCGGCTGTTGCAGATAATAAACTCATGAAAAGAGATTCAGGACATAAATTTACGCCACCGGTAGGGGACTTTTATCGCTCAGCGATCGTCTTGTATATCTATGTAAGCATTGTAAATATATTTACGATACGTTATGAAAGAATCTGCAACAGCATGTTTGCTTTTACATATAGCCTACAAATGAATCGTTTACTCTGCGTATAAAGTATATACACAAGCTTAGATACGCTTCATTATAGAACCAGAATAAAAAGTATTGGACTATGATAAAAGTTTGACCTTGATCTTTAACCTTGTTAGTTCAAAATTTGTAGGCATGCTCCTGTCATGATTCTTTGTATCTCCTGTCATGATTCTTTGTATCTCCATATGGAATATTACATTGAAAACATCTTAAATTGTTGTAGTACTGAATTAGTCATTATGATTTCCCATTGACCTTGACATGTGACATTGAATGTTCAAAATGTTGGGTCCCAAAACTTGCTCTCATATTACAATCTTAGCTTGAGTTCTTTCCTTATTTACTATGATTAATATCTCACTTATATATGTTATCGTCTTCAAGAAAGGAAAGTTATTGTTGATGAAACTGAAATATAATTCTGTTTGTCGTCACTGCTGTCAAGAGTCTAAATCTAATAAACAATGGTTTAATTGATCTACTTATACAGTCAAACCTGTCTTATGTGACTTAGCAAGGGCTGACAGAAAATAGGTCATATAAGAGAGGTGGTCACTGAATACAGGTTCAAACTGATCTGACTTTAACCAACAAAATTTTCGTAGTATAAGAGCAATACCACAAAAATGATCACTGCATATATCAATTCATGTATTTATTGATGAATCGTATTGGACATATAAAATCACATTAGATTTTATCTATCACAGAAGATTTAATCATTGAAGACACTGATGAAGAGATTTAATGTAAAATATTATGTAGTTTGGGTCCTCTACAACACTAAAAGTCGTAATATACAGGTCAGGAATTGGGTACAGGACAGAAAAATCACAGTTGTTGTCGCGTTAGACAGGTTGTCGCTATCAACAGGTTTATTTGATAGGAAAATTGCTCGGGAGGAATAAAAAAGGTCACATAAAGCAGGAAGTCGCTAAAAAGAGGGTCACTTTAAGACAGGTTTGACTGTATATGGATTATATAGGTAATATATGAAAAAGCTAGATATTTGTTAATATGTATAAGTATCCTTCTATTTTGACAGGTAATGTTTGGTATACCTTTTGGGACAGAGATAGACATGTGGTCTCTAGGCTGTATCCTAGCGGAGCTTTACAAGGGCACACAACTCTTCCATGGAACTTCCAAAATTCCCCTGATTAAGGAGGTGATCACAAATTCATTTTCTGTTTCATAGAGTATTGTTTTATGAATCTGAATGTGTGATTTTATGTATTCCAGTCTTGATGAGGGATTTATATCACACAGCATGTTTAATAAAAGTACTGCTTGAAATAGAGATAAGTTTGTCTTATATTCTGAAAAAAAGGACAGAGTAGAGTTTGTGTACTTTGTTTTTTTTTTTTTATGTGATAAGTTATATTATTAGTGAAAGAATTACAGTGAATTTATTTTAATAGCTAAAGTGGAAAATACAACGGGTGCAGGACTTGAAATTCTTACTTTTACAAAATTGCAACCCAAATCTTCTTCATACATGTATTATAACAAGGTTTAGAGAATTCTTTTGATTAAAAAAAAAATCCTATTGTACCTTGAATGAAATTATCGAAATGATGAACTTATACAACCATACATCAGATAGTAAATTATAGAAATGATATATGGATCAGTGAATATAATAATATAATATACACATAATCAAGTTTGAATGTTTTATATATAATTATAGATGACCAGACTATTGGGACCATTTCCACTGAAAGTCTACCAAAGAGGGAAGTTCTACAGCTCACTTAAACAATACACTGCTGATGTTGTACAAAAGGATGGTAAGGAAACTGAAAGGTTTTCTCAAAATATGCATCTGTGTGATATAAATATATTAGTATGAAGAGAACTGAAATTATTTTTGAGCAATCCTGAAATGTACATGAACAAACTGGACACGTTTGATGGGTACATGATAACAGGATGCCTCTACATGAAAATGAGGTATGTCCAGCTTGTTATACTGTATATGTACATGTCTATAGGGAAATTTTCACCCGTTTTATTTTCGCCTTTTCCTCTACTGCCATGAGGAAGAATTTGAGATGGGGTGGATAGAATTTCAGAGATGTTGAAACTAACCGGTTTGACCGGCAAAACCGGTTCAAATTTGAAATGACCGGTTGGAAATGCCAACTTGCCAGTCTAAATGACCGGTAAAAATTCTGAGGCACAGTGTTTTTTTTTCAAAGCCAATAGAATCGTTAACTCTCCATAAATTTTAAAATATGTTACAGCTATTAAATTCATATCAATCCACTGTTAAGATATGGTGATTTTATATCTAGCCACTGAAGGTATTTAGGGTAAACAGACATTAAATACTCATGAAAACGATTTCAAAGCTGACCACATATACAGAATTTTTCCAGGGGTCTGAGAGGGATTGTCCAGCCAGAGGATGGGGTGTACCTGTCTGTGATTTTGAGAAAAATACACAATTTTATTACTGTATCAGCAATAAAAGCACTTCTGACAAATTCTGGGGGTCATGAATTCTTTTAGCGATCTATTAATTTTCGGATGGTGATAATTGGCAACATTTCATTTCAACGAATAATTGAGAGTGTTTCAACTGGCTGCAGATATGTACAGTCAACAAGGTACCTTGTACCTCATCTTTTAAGTTAGTTAGCTTTCAAGAATATGTATATTCATGTTCCATATTTAGATCCTGAAAGGTGACAAATGTACAGTACTATCTTCTAAATGAATCATTTTCATAGTAATTTATTTCATAGCATACAATTTGTTGGACCGGTTGAAATGCTTTCGGACTGGTTGATTCAGGACAAGTACTGGTCCAAATGACCAGTTAATAGTTTGAAAATTTTTCAACACCAGGAATTCAGCATAAAGAGGACGAATTCAATGTTGGGCTAATCCTTCTCCAATTTAAATTGGGCGAAAATAAAACTTGGCATATTGAAAGCTGTATACATGTATCACCATGATGCAATATTGATACTTGTTGGAGATACGTACTAGTACCTTATTCCTACAGATCCTGAGGTCAGAAGGTCAAGGTCAGATCTGTTACTTGAATATATGGATGAACTCTTTGATAGAAACACATAAACTGGATATGTTTGAAATGTAGGGCTTTCTCTTAATGATGCAATATAAAAAAGGGATATATAACACATATAAATTTTGAGGTCTAAAGGACAATGTCTCAATTATGAAGGTTCAAACTCTACCACTATAATGTCATAAAACTTTACAGAGTTTGTGCAAAATGTAACGGTGACATCTGTCCTGTTCCGTATTTAGACACAATTCCATGTACTATCTAGGGGTAAGAGAAGACAATCACCGCTTTGTACAGGGACTTTGAAATTCAGTATTATCTATGGGTAAGAGAAGACAATCACCGCTTTGTACAGGGACTTTGAAATTCAGTACTATCTATGGGTAAGAGAAGTCAATCTCCACTTTGTACAGGGACTTTGAAATTCAGTACTATCTATGGGTAAGAGAAGTCAATTTCCACTTTGTACAGGGACTTTGAAATTCAGTACTATCTATGGGTAAGAGAAGTCAATCACCACTTTGTACAGGGACTTTGAAATTCAATACTATCTATGGGTAAGAGAAGTCAATCTCCACTTTGTACAGGGACTTTGAAATTCAATACTATCTATGGGTAAGAGAAGTCAATCTCCACTTTGTACAGGGACTTTGAAATTCAGTACTATCTGGGTAAGAGAAGTCAATCTCCGCTTTGTACTGGGACTTTGAAATTCAGTACTATCTATGGGAAAGAGAAGTCAATCTCCACTTCGTACAGGGACTTTGAAATTCAGTGCTATCTATGGGTAAGAGAAGTCAATAGGGACTTTGAAATTCAGTACTATCTAGGGGTAAGAGAAGACAATAACCGCTTTGTACAGGGACTTCGAAATTCAGTACTATCTATGGGTAAGAGAAGTCAATCTCCACTTTGTACAGGGACTTTGAAATTCAGTACTATCTATGGGTAAGAGAAGTCAATCCACACTTTGTACAGGGACTTTGAAATTCAGTGCTATCTATGGGTAAGAGAAGTCAATCACCACTTTGTACAGGGACTTTGAAATTCAGTACTATCTAGGGGTAAGAGAAGACAATAACCGCTTTGTACAGGGACTTTGAAATTCAGTACTATCTATGGGTAAGAGAAGTCAATCTCCACTTTGTACAGGGACTTTGAAATTCAGTACTATCTATGGGTAAGAGAAGTCAATCCACACTTTGTACAGGGACTTTGAAATTCAACTCCTTCATTTGTGATTCTCACATCTTATGATCTACGACGTGGCAAGCCTTATCATGAACTTCATATCTTATACATTAGGCATAGATTTCCCTTTCCTTTCATATACATGATACAGTAGTGGCAGATTCTATTTATGTTGTAATTGGGTCATGTTATAGAGAAAAAGGATTTTTTTCACTCACAGTAGGGCGGCCAAGCCAGATTTGAAATGTTTCCTTTGTTTTTCAGCTAGTGCAGTTTTGGAGAAGAAACTTGGTTGCCATGACTACCTATTTAGGGACTTCCTAGCAGGGTTGCTAAGATACGATCCAGGTTTGTATTGTGTATCATGAGGCCTGCAGAGTATAGCAGCCTGTAGTAATCACTTGTTCCATGTTGGTCCATCCAACAATCTTGTTTCCCTACGTTGAATATTTTCTAAGACTTTGTTCTACTTCATTGTATGATACACAAACAAACACAGCACTTAATCGAATGAAGTTAATCAAATGAATGTCAAGGTCATTAAATCATATCTCAGATGATGCATATGTTTGAGAATGTATTCAATATTTAAATAAACTTATTTCAGTCATATCTTATAATTTGATTCAGACAGTAAATATGTAAACATCGTTTTAGCTTTCTTGGTTTTTATTTTCAAAGTTGACAATATTACCTGAAAAGGCTTACTTTGAATACAATTTAGAATATGTTTGTTCTCCAATCGTTTTTGTATCATGATTGAAGTTTTAGATTCAGATAATAAAACATAAGCTGTGTTTAGTAAAGAGTGAATTAAGTCATATTCATGACATCATATTATGAAGAATGTTCATGGCAATCATTTAAAAATGTACATTTGGCATTAATATTATATGATTTGATAGACAGATGAAAAGTTTTGAAAAAAAAAGAAAAATTATGAAGGATTCAAGGGAAGCCAAAAACTATCGTTTCTAAACATCTACTTGTCTTATTCATATTCAAAGAAGTGAAAATGTACAAAGTAAAAAAGTCAAAATATCTGGTACATACAGTAACATATTTTTTATATTCTAGATGAGAGGATGACCCCGTATCAGGCAGCTCAGCATCCTTTCCTCTGCTCAGATCTACCACTAGCTTTCCTGTTGCCAAATTCTAAAGGTAAAACAACTGGGATCGCCAAATGTCTGGCGTCACACATGTTAGTGGACTTTTACGTTATGACGTCACAGTCAATGGCCTGCCATCAATGTTTTGACAGGCCATTTGATAATTATGTCATAAAAGGAATAAATCCTCCAACAGGTCTCGTGTTGAACAAGACATAATAAAGACTTTTTATCGAGGTATCACCAAGTCAATTTTAGCCTCACCTACTGCATACAAAATAATGCTTTTACAGGATATTTGTTAATCAAAATATGGTGTCACATCTTGCATTTGGTGATCTTAAAAAATGTTAATTTACATAAAATAATTAAATTCTAGTCATTGGTTTCATCGTTGTGAATTAATTGCTAATTCTGAAACTTTCCCTGAATAATTATTATTCTTATTATTTATTATATTATATATTCTTATTATTTATTATATTATATATTATCTTATTATTCTGGTTATACCGTATAACCAGAAATTTTCGCGAGATACTGATTTTCCCTTTATGCGCGAGTGATTTGGAATTGCGAAAATAAATTCATGCGAAAAATTGTGTTTGATAAGGTATATAATAAATTTGTATATCAGTTAAATTTTGCTCTTATTGTACATTGTACATGTTCTATCCTTCACTTTTGTCTGATTAAACGACTAAACGTTAAGAGAAACTAATTGAGTGTGTTCTTATGATAGAACTAACTAAAAATTCAATAATTATAGGTACAAAACAGTAACATCATGTGTTCAAATTTGTTTGTAATTTAGGAATCGCGAAAATTTGTACTCGCAAAAATAAAGACATCCTATTTTACCATAAAATTGGGAAATTTTATATTCGCCGAAATTTCTGGCTATATACTAATTCAAAACATCTTTGAAAAATTTGACTTCATTTCTGAAGCATTTTGATGAAAATTTTTTTTCCAATTTCAGATTTAAAGCTTTTCAATGAGTATTCCTTCAAACCAGTGAAAAATTATACAGGAACAAATACATATGTAGAGAATATAGGAGAAAGTTCTGCATTTAAAGTAGAAGTGAAGGTCCTAAAGGATGATGACTTATACAATGAAGAGGACAAGAAGGCCTATAGAAAAGGTGAAAAACTAGAGGACAATAGAAACAAAGGAGTCAAAGAGAAGGAATGTTTAAGAAATCAAATGGATAAAGATGATGTAAAGGAAGCACATTTTGAACATCAAAGCCTGGATATTAAAAAACCTTTACTTTCTGAAACTTACACTATAGAGGAGGACGTTTCTGAAACTAGGAAAACCGTAGGATATCAGAAAGATAACAGTGTATCAAATTACGAAAATAGGACGGCTTGTTCTGTGTCTAGTCAAATCCATGGAAGGAATGATGACAGGCTTTCCAGTACAATCAACAAAAGTTGTGTGGATAACAAGATGAAAGAATGTAAAAAGAGGTCCGATAATCGCAGGGAAAAAATACAACGAGAACATAATCTTGACAAAGGTTTGAAAAGAAAATTTTTGGATTGCGATGATATATCAGATAACTCATCAAGATCAAAAATGGAGAGAAGAGCTCTTGGTAGAAATAGATCAAAAATAGAAACAAGAAAATATGAAGATCAAAATGATTCTGATGAATTTTACGAGGAAAACAGCTTTCCTGATTTGTCAAAAAGATCTAAACAAAAAATTCATGAAACAAAAACACGGACTTCTCACCATGATAATGCTAAGTTTCAGCTTGGTTCAAAGCCAGATTTACAGTCTATCATGAAAGCAATATCAAGAGAGCAAGAAATTGTAGAAAGGGACTTGAAAAGGAAATCAGATGAGACATTTCTTTATAGAAATGAGAGGAAAAAGAAAGATAACTCCCACTATGTGCAGAGCATACCGAAAGGTATTGCTTATAGAGATTTTATGTGTAGTGGTACGACAGAGAGTACTGAAAGTGAAGTATCAGAGGATGATGAATTCGGAACAGAATCAGAAGCAGAATCAATGTGTCGATCGGGAATAACTGTATCAAAGAAAGGCTACAGAATGGACAAACGAGAAGGCAGGATCCAGAAAACTAAATCCTCCAATGGCACCAATATGCAATCTACATGTACTATAAATGAACAAAACGATGACGTAGATTCAATGCAAAATCTAGTTTTTGCTAAGAATAGGAAGAGTGAAGGAGAATTAAGTGATCAAAATTGCAGAAGGAGTCGTCAAAACAAGAATGAGACAAGAAAAAGTCAGTCTAGTGATTTTTACAATGACTTACCGAAAAATTATGTAGATACAACACAAATTCCTGGGTTCTGTCAGAAAAGGAGATTGTCCGGGGATTCTAATGATAAGAATTTCAGAAGGAGATTTCAGAACCATGATGTAACGGTGAAATGTGAACCTAGTGATCATAAAATTAGGGACAAATGTAAAAGTCAGACAGTGCCAGGAAGATGTAAATACAGTAATGATGCTACGAGAAAGAAAAGTGTGCCATCAACTGAGGAAGGGTGTGGTATAGTACATGGTAAAGGGGGAGCAGATTCACACGCTGAAGGCAAGGAACAGGTGAAATACAGTACAAAGACAGTAAGAGAGAAAAAGGTCATATCTACAACAGGGGAAGATGTACCCAAATCACAAACCACGATGCGTTATAGCAAGAAAGTCAAAAAGAGGCTCATGTTCACAGGTGCTCTCAAATGTAAGAGTTCACAGTCAGTGAGAACTAAGAAAAAATGTAGTAATATTGTTGAATCTAAGCCATGTGCGAAAAGTAGAGATGGAGTAATACACAGGAGGGGAAAAAATAGACGGCACAGCGGAAAAGAGAGTGAAGCTGGAGACCCTTACCGATTTACAGAAGATAGTCCTTTGAAACGGCATCAGTGCAATAGTCATATAGTCTGTAAAAATGATGGAGTTGAGAAGAATGAAAATACATCTCACTTTACGGCAAAATGTTCAAGAAGTTGTAAGAAATCTACTCTACCATCATCTAGCTTATCCAAACCAGTCACAGAGGATGTTCTGCTTTCTTACAATCAGACGTATCCATCGAGTGAATGTGGAAGCCGAGAGCCTGTAACTCAGATTGATTTAGATAGAGGTTCGGATCATAACTGTAGTAGGAATGTGTTATCTTTAGATCACAGGATATCGGAGAGGAGGAGAGGAAATTTAAGTGACACAACTTCAACTTGCCAATTAGGAAGAGCAAGTGAGGAACAAAGAAACTGTTCAAAAGATCACTATAGAACATACGATTTTGGGATGGTTCATGATTCTCTAATGACAGGTATAGAGAGAAGAAGGAAAGTTCGCTCTGGTGAAAAAAGTTTGGTGAGGTCACCACTATCTGCAGATACATTAGAGGGGAATGTAGGGGTATCACAGGATTTACATCAAGCTTCCTATTGTGTGAAAAATAAGAAAAGCAGCGGAGACATGGAGACTTCAGAGTTTGATAGAAACTGGTCATATGCAGATAGGAGAAGTGGTATGGAACAACTAAGGAATAAAAGAGGCAACAGAACTCACACGGTAATCAATAAATGAATAGAGTTATCTCTCCTTATAACACTACTAGATAAATATAAGTTCAATTAGTGTCAGTGACCAGTAAGGGGCATAACTGATTTCAGTAGTTTTTAGAAATGACTAATATTAATAATTTATTTCTATGCTTCTTTGTAAATAGCAAATGATCAAGGATATATGGAAATCAATCATATAAAAAAACTGAAATCCATGACAGAATCAGTCGTGTTTTCCAATACGGGTGGTCTGCGTGAATTTCAGTTCCCTATTTTGATACTTTGATTTTAATAGATGGAGAAATAATGTTTCTACAAATAGGCAGAAACAGAATTCAAATAATAATAACGATTTCAGCAAAATATTCACTCTAATGTTTGACAAGTTAAAATACAAGTGTTGGTTAGTTTTTCAAGAAATAACAGCACTTTTCTTCATCTTTACCATTCTAGCATGAGTGACGAATGAAGAACAATGTCCCAGATGTTAGGGAACTCCATCTTTTACATTTCTTAGATTTATTTATTAAAAATATTATGATTTTGACTGGGGGCGTTCTGCTGGTGTAAAGAAATGACGATTACATCTCATTTTGTAGAAATTGCAGAAAACTGTCATTGTCAAAATTACAGAATTCTGGTTTTTTTTTCTATGAGGTATGGAATTCCGTGGATATTTGTATTATGACATATACCTTTGCAATGTTTAGATTCATATTACAAATTTCATGTAATGTATGTATACTTATTTGAGTGCAACCATATTTTAGTGGAAACAGAGCAGAATTGGGTAAATTGACATATTAGCGTAATCATGAATTAGCGCTTTGACTTATTTTCCACATTAATCTATAAGAGATTCATGATTTAGCATATTCCTGAATAAGTGCAGTCTTAGCAGCTCTAACTCTCTTAAAATATGAATCCTGCTACAATAAATACACATACAGTATAGTGTTTTGACTTTTTCATATCATATTATAAATGAATAAGTGTGAATCTCAGATTTTTTTTTACTTTTTTACATAATTTTCTGCAGTATGTGTCTCAACATCAATGTGTCCTCATTTTTCATCATGATCAATTGACCCTTTTGATTGCGGGAAAAAAATGCAAAATTACGTGACGTCACAATGCTTTTTCCTCGGGCAAACAAGCTTCGAACCTCGGTCAAACATCGAAATTGCATTGTGACGTCATGGAATTTCTCAAATTTTTCCCGCATTCGAAGGGTCAATTTTATTTTATCAAAAAAGACATGAATGAAAAGAATGCATGTAATTATTTTTATCAACAAATAGTGAAAGAAGTTTCAGCTTTTACTCTTTGCAATTTCAGAAGACGTCAGCTCCCTGCCGTAACAACGAGGACATTGAAGAGGATTGTGACATCAGTTTAATAGCCTCCCCTCCCAGTTATTGTGGGGATCAGGTGTATCGTACTTATAATGTAAGTATTTCAATTGAAAAAAAGGTAATAAAAAAGTAGTTTTTAGTTTTATAGAGCTGTAGATTTTTTTGATATAAGAATTCCATCCCTATTGTGTACCTTCAACTGAGATCTATACTGTATAGTGAAATGTACTGATAGAATACACTCTGAGCAGTACATTAGTAAGAGCTTATCGTACAAGCTTTAAATGATTGTACTGTAATACCTCAGTGGAGCATGATTACTTGTCTCAGTTAAGACCATGAAAAAAACACTATCATGTAATACAACTTACTGGTACTAACAAATATTGTGTAAAAGTGCGATAGAAAAACTCAATAAATGCAACATAAGTTTGACCTTATAAGACATTTTCATTATACATGTATTTGAATATGTATGAAAGTTTAAGGCTAAATGTACCCTCACTTTCTTGAGATCTAGGATATGCTATAGAGATATTGAAAAGTTAGTCTGAGGAAAATTTCGGACAGAAATATCTTTGAATTTGCAGAACCTTATCATTCTCACAGTACATTTCCTTGTATTGCTGACAATTCATTTTGTGAAATATCTGACATGTTTGAAATTGACCCTTTCACGCCAATATACATTCGCTTCACTTTTGCCTTTTCGTAAGACATTTTGCCCTGCATAAGTATAAAATGACGTAATTCATAGCAGTGAATGCTGCAGTGAACGCTAGCGGAGTGACGTCATTTGATTGTATCCAGGGCGAAATGTCCTACGATGAGACAAAAGTGAATTGAACGGACCTTAACGTGAATGGGTAGATTTCAGCATCTCTAATACTATAAACAATACTATAGCCTAGAGCAGTACTGTTGTATATCTGAACATGTATATGTTTATTTTCTACAGTCTAAATCCAGGAAAACTGTGAAAGACAAAATGTCATCTGATTCAGATGAAGTGAGTAGTCTGTGTAGCATATTTTGAAAAAATTATTTAGGGAATAGGTAGTTTCTAACGTTATGTTTGCGGACAGTAAATGCTGATTTTACGGTCGCAAACTGAGTTTTTCTGGCGACACGTTAGCGGAGCCAGAAAGATGGATGTTTGCACTGTAAAATCAGCATTTATTGTCCACAAACATAACGTCAGTATCTAGTTATTCCCATTCTAATGCAATCTATATTTTTGTGAATATAAGGCGAATTGAGACATTAGCAACGTCAAAACCTAGTATGTTCTCGTTTTACAGCCGTAACTAAGGAGCAAACAACCAATGAAAATCAACGTTGCATTAGAATAAAAATTTCTTTTACACTCTGTGCAGTATATACTGTATATTAGACTTTTGTAAGAAATTGAAAATAAAGATAAAATCTTCTTCATCCAGTTTTAGAGAGGGTATTAACATGGTTATTACATATCCATGTTTCAAGTACAAGTTACTTTTGATTTTCCTTCAGGAACTGATGCTGATAGAGTGAATGGAGATAGTTAACACAGGAAGGCAGTAAAAGCTTCACCTCAGTATTTTAACTGAACTCTGATAAGTTTTAGAACTTAAATTATTTATGAAATCAATTCTTTGTAATTATTATCACTTGTACATCTCAATTTAACTTATGATACATTCTCATAGAGGATCTTTGTTGCACATTAATCCATATCATGTCTGTCATTCTGTGTATTTGTCCTGTATATCCAAGCATTTATTCATAAGTCAATATTTGTTCATTCAATGAATTATGTATTAGATTATCATGTTGAAGTTGTATACTGGTCAGGTTTGTGAGAGGTGAATGTGCTAACTGAATGATTGGTGATGTATTTGTTACTTTTAACATGTCATGCTTTATATACTTGTACTTGATCTGACCCACATTTCCATATGGCTGACTAGGTTAGGTAGTTTAGATAAGAAATATCTGTACATCATGAATGAATCTTGGTTTGGTGTATACATTGATCTTGACAACCTAGGTACATTGTATTATGATTCAAATCCTGCATCAGACCTACTTTTTGCACCTGAATGTTTTCCATGGAATTATCAATATTGTGGCTATAAAAACAGCCACTGAAAGTTCCAGTTTTTATAAACTTGGACGAAACTGTAGTTGAATTGTGTACAAAGATTTTTAACCATTCTTGCTTGAATAATTTCAATTTTTAGCTTTAGCTCGCCGGGACGAAAAAGTCCGGAGAGCTAATGCCATACCCTCGGCGGCGGCGTTGTCGTTGTCGTAGACAAAACTTTAACCTGGGCTATATCTCTTGAACTATAAGGGGTAGGGCTTTGATATTTCACATGTAGATACCTTGTGACGAGACCTTTCATTTGAGACCATGACCTTTGACCTAGTGACCTTGACCTTGGACTTTGACCTACTTTTCAAAAACTTTAACCTGGTTTCTGACAAAAACCTGTATAGACAAGCTATCTAATCTTTGATTACCCTATGTTAATACTGAATACTGACCAAGGCAAAAATGTTATTTTATGACTTCATAATCAGAGATGTGGGGGCATGTTTTATTTGTCCTGTCCATTTGTCTTTTGTCCTCAAAACAGGGTGGCCACGTACTCGGGAAAACAGGGATATAAATGCTGAATAAAAATTCTTTGCAGGGAAAAATCGGAGAATTTGAAAATTTCATAAAAATCAGGGAATTTAATTCAGTTAAAGTTTAAAAAGATAACAAGTACCTCATTGAATTGGCAATATATATCTGAACAAAGAAATAAAACATTTATTGCTGATGTATTGTCTTAAAGATTTTCTGACTCGCTTCGCTTGCCAATGGACACTTTGAATGCAAAATTAAGTACAATTTAGAAATTAGTAAGTACAGAAAAGGAACTCTAATTACACATTTGAACATCAGCCATGTAAAGTAGACTTGTATTTGTGCACATTTTGTCAGGGAAAATCTTGTTTGAGTGACGGGAAAAAAGTCGGGGAAAATCATGGAATTTTCAGGGAATTTCATTTGTCAAAATCTGTGGCCACCCTGTGACCCTGTCAAAAATTTATACCTTGGCCATAACTTTTGGCATAAATGGCTTTAAAATTTAAATTGAACAGTTGTTTTACAAAATGCCAACAGGACATATGTGTTTCACAAACATGTTTTTGATGTAAAGCTCACATGCTTTATACAGGCTATGCATTCTTTAAAAATGTCATATTAGCTTACTTGACCAATCCAAGTAATTTTTCATTCCTGTGAATTTTTATATCAAAGAGGCAAATGTCCGTTCAAACGGTCAATACTGCTGTGTACCGTTGAGCTGTAACATACATGTACATGTGTATGTTGAAAAAAAAAACACTTTTGTTTGTCTTTTGTTAAGTTTCACCAATGAATGTATATATCTATGTACTCGTGAGTTTGAACAATATTTACAAATACAGGCAGCAAAAAAATTAAAGATGTAAAAACTTGTGTACTTTTATGTATATTTTCTGTTTGACTATGAAAATACTTGGATAACCTAAAAAATATGTACAACGCTACAAACCCCAAAATTAAAAATCAACATGATGAATACTTGAAGTTGATCTATACATAATGAGAAGAATCCGAGCAGCAGGTGTGCCGCATCTGACCACAATGTCCTCTTAGAAACGTAAAGTAAGAAGAAGTTAGTGATGGATGATATACGAGGGCTGATTGATATGTTATGAGCCTCATATTGATGGATTTGAATTTTATCAGACATTTTGCATTATTTTTCTACATAATCCCCTTCAGTATCTATACACTTGTACTAAAGCCCTCCACTGCAAGTATGACGTCATCATCGCACTGAGGTCGGGTGAATAAGGCATCATGAATTGCAACCATGGCAGTGACAGACTTGAGAACAGGAGCATTGTCATGATGGAACAACACACCTTTAATTAGTGAGCTTTCCGCTGCGTGTAAGTTTAATATTTTCCCGTAACTGTGTCGGAAGTGAAGTGCCATTGATTGTTTGTCCTTTTTGGAGATAATCTATCAGCAGAATACCTTCTGCATCCCAGAAAACCGAGGCTCGCAACATAACAATCATAAAATATGTATACATATGACTGAAAGTTGGTGCATCAGATTCTGTATCTGACATTTTTTTGCTTGATAGTTTGGATAAGGTAAGGGTTGTGCCATGTTTATGAATACTCCAATGGTCACAGTTTACTTCTAATCTTCATCAAATTTTGTATGTACATGTAAGTTGTCTATGGTGAGAAGACGGCATCTATTGATGGTCAAGGTCGCAATGGACGGTAGTGGAAGAACCTGTCCATATTAAGCTGATTGGATAAGAGGAGCTGTAAGAATAAGGACTTGATTTAGCCCTGAAATCATTCGATTATTTCTCGTGCGTTTTCCTTCCTTTGAAGGAAAAGGTTGTTCAGGATAAAAATATGCTGTATTAGAAGATTTTTTTTTTAATTGAAGTGAAGATTTGATAATTTTATTTATGGTTTGAATAGGCAAGGGGTATCAATGTCTGAAAACGTCAAATAGCGAACGAAAATATACCAAAAAATGCTTTTTTTACATAAATTTTAAAAGTTTTAAGTTTTGATCCCCTCTTTTATCAAAAATGAAAAAGAAAACATAGCTTGGACATTGTTCCACCCCGAGTTACAGAACCCCAATTGGTCAGAAAATTGGTATTAATAATATACACCTTTGGTAAAAGTGGCATTCTGTAACTCTGGGTGGAACAATGTTGTAGAAAACTTTTCCGTTTTCAATTGATTTCTATAGGACAAACGCACATTTTAACCCAAATATCGGTATTGTTACTGATAATTTATTCAACCGGACATTTGATTCAGATATGCATAAAGTTAGTTGATATTTCTACTGAAAATTTTCTTCAAATTTCCCATTTTGAAATTTCGACTTTTTCAGGGCAGATTTTACGTCTTATACTTACAGCTCCTTCTGTTGCCACGCCAGGGAAAACCTTTTATTCGTTGATGAAAGTTACGAAAATTCCTTTTTCGTAAGTACTTTTGTGAAACAGAGCACTGGACTAAAGTACCAGTAAAATAAGTGTCCTGCAAGGAAACTTCATACACACTTGCTCACCAAGAGTAAATATTACCCCCTATGATTTGGGTGTCCAAAGATCAAGGACACATGACTTCAATGTCAGATTGAAAATGGTTTACATCACAACGGAGTATGCTTTACACCTTTCATCATGCAGTTTGATTAAAACCAGTCCCCCTCTCCTGACGACATAGGAGAAGGGGCTGATTTAATCAGAATGGTCATCATGAAACTTGCTAGAAATGTACCCCATGAGTCGATACTGTTGTGGGTCATGTATTATTTTAGTTTTACTTTATGTGTAGGTACACATGTACTTAGTGATAGCGAGCGAAGCTCGCATTTATGGTAACGCGTATACGTAAGTTTGGGAAAATGCACGAGCAAAAGATATACATACTTGGAGCTGAAAAAGTATGGTAACAGGACCGAGGATACGGGTAAAAGTGACTCGATTCCCTTAAACGACAGAGCAGGAGAACATACCTTGACAAAGTCGCAATGGATAGAATTCTTCTATTTTATGGCGTAATAAAATTAAGTGAAACTCGCCGAATTGTTCGTCTGAAAATCAGAAATTCAGCAGCAACTAATCCGCCATCTTTATCTCTAATGACGACACAACGGTACGTAACTCTGTAGTATACTTGACGTCATTATTCCTCCATATGTGACGTCATGGTAGCAGTGCGCCCATTTTCACGCGCAAGAACGGTACATAATTGTAGTAACGCAAGAAGGAAAAGTAACACAAAACTGCCGCGATTTTCTAACACTTTTCAGTGTTTCAAACAAACAAAATAGATATGATCGAAATAATATTATGTAGTAAAGAAGAAAGATTAGAATTTTTTTAATGGATTTCAAGGTCACTAGAGAGGAAATAAGAGGGATTTCAGACTCCCTCGCTAATGATCTACGTCTGTGTAAAGTTGATGGGACGGGTCCAGATTTTTTTTTTTTTTTTTTTTTTTTTGCAGTGGTAAGGGGAGGTCCAGCTTGACCCTGACCCGCGGGGAGGGATTCCTGGAGTCCCAGGGTTATGATTTCGAAAAGTTTTCGATTTTGAGATCAAGGTTTTAAGGTTTTACAAAATGTTTGGTGTCTTTTTCTCCGCTCGCACATAAGGCTTCGCCTTTATTCATATTATTATATTATGATTTCATAATAATTCTTTCTAGATTTTACTATGTCATGTTTATTTCATTAGAGAATATTCCAGTATGTTCTTTGTTACATCATTATCATCACATGACTGTGATTTCTAGAATTTACTCTATTGTTAATCATTTGTAATGAGTCATTGTTCTAGAAGCTTCTGGTTAATTCATTGGTATTAAGTATAAATACCTCTGAGGAACTGTGTTGAGGGGACATTCGTACACATTCGTAGACACGATTCATTCATCTATTCTGATATACTGGGACACTTTATTTGTTGAGACTTTAATCCATTTAACAACGTTTGGACACAGATCTTTTGAGAACGTTTGTGATTACCGGAAACCAAACATTCGATAGACTTTGTGGACCGTAACGGACACTTTGATCCGGACATTGTATTGTAAGTTGTAATCATTTGAAATATATATTTTTTGTACATAATTAAACTTGTAAATTTATATTCTGTCTTTGTCTGATTTTTGCTGGCGTTTTGGGGTATTCTGACCCATAACAGAATTGGGGGCTCGTCCGGGATAGTAATCTCTGCATATTTGCATTTTTACGTAAAGTTTGTTTTTTGAAAAAAGGAAAATTCTCCAAACTTTTGCCAGCAGAAATCATGGTATTTTCGGTCACTGAATTTTTGAAATCGCCGACTGTAGATGAGTTCGAATCATTGAAAAAAGATGATTTGATTGGTTTAGGTCTTCACTTGAAGTTAGATGTAAAATCTTCTATGAGAAAACAAGAAATTAGAAATATTGTGGCTAAAGAGCTTTTAGCTGAGGAAATCTTTTCGTCATACGATTTTCCTGTTGAACCTGTTTCAAGCGAAACCAAAATGTCAAAATATGAGTTTGAATTAGAGAAAATGAAAATACAATTACAATTTGAAAAAGAAGAAAAAGAAAGACAATTTCAAATTGAAAAAGAAGAAAAAGAAAGACATTTACAATTTGAAAGAGAAAAAGGTGAAAGAGAGAAACAGGAACGTATGCACGAGAAAGAACTCCAGTTTGAGTTAGAAAAGTTAAAATTAGAGAAAAGCGCTAAGGAAAATCCTGTTCCTTCGCCTGTCAAGTCTGAATTCGACGCCGCCAAAAACATCAGATTAGTACCAAAATTTCAAGAAAAGTCCGTGGACAAATATTTTCCACATTTTGAGAAAATCGCGGCCAATCTGAAGTGGCCACGCGATTTTTGGCCAACTTTATTACAAAGCGTACTTATTGGCAAAGCGGCTGAAGTGTACTCGGCGCTCAGTATTGCTGAGAGTTCAGACTATGACAAGGTCAAGGACACGATTTTGAGAGCATATCAGTTAGTACCTGAGGCGTACAGACAAAAGTTTAGAAAGTACAAAAAGTTTGAAAATCAAACATATGTTGAATTCGCTCGAGAAAAAGAAGATTTATTTGATCAGTGGTTTCGATCTAAGAAAATTCCCAATTCATTTGACAATTTGCGTCAAATAATTCTGATAGAAGAGTTCAAAGAGTGTGTACATCAAGATTTAAGAACTCATTTGGAAGACAAAAATGTTAAAACTCTTGAAGAAGCCGCTGTTTTGTCTGATACGTATGCTCTCACTCATAAGAAAAATTTTGTGTCAAAAACTCAATCTAGCGATAGTGCTAAAACGTCAGATTTTCCAAAGAAAAATTTACAAGAGTCTCAGTCGTCCATTAGTTCCCAGTCACCATCTCAAGGTGGTTCTACGTCCGGTCCTAGGTCCGAGCGTTCTGAGGCATCCCCAGGGGTGGGATCGCTTCCTACATGCAATTATTGTAAGAAAAAAGGTCATGTTATTGGTGAGTGTTTGAAGCTTAAGAAGAAAAAAGAACTTAAGTCACAGGCCTGTGCGTCTGTTAGAAATGATAGGAAAGCCTTAGATTCGATTTGTTCTGACACTCCTGAGATTCAGGGTTCTAAGTCCAGTTCTGATGATTTTGTGGAGGATCATTATAAGCCCTTTTTGTCACAGGGATTTGTTTCACTCAGTGATTCTAGCGAAGCGTTGCCTGTTCAGATTTTGAGAGATACTGGTGCTGCCCAGACTTTATTGTTAGAGGGTTCATTGCCTTTGTCTGAGCACACTTTTACTGGTAGGTCAGTTTTATTACAGGGTGTGGAGCTAGGCGTCATTGATGTTCCCCTTCATAAAATTTATTTGAAGTCAGACTTAATTACTGGACCTGTTATCGTAGGTGTTCGACCTACTCTTCCCGTTCAAGGCGTTTCCTTGTTGCTTGGCAACGATTTAGCTGGCGGCAAAGTTGTAGCCGATCCGATTGTTTGTGAGAAAATCACGTCCGATGTCGTGTCCGATGATGAAGACGACGACTTGTATCCAGCCTGCGCTGTTACCAGGGCGATGGCCAGGAACAGACTAAAAGAGGCCGAGAGTACTTCTGCACTTAACGAGGACCATCCCTCCAAAAATATAGACCTTTCTGACACATTCATGTCTACTATTGATGACAGCGTACCTGAGACGTCAGTACCACTTCATGTTGACAAGTCTCCCACAGTACCTGGTGATGATTCCCATCCGCCATTAGACAGAGATACAGATGCCTTAAGCCGTGAGCAGCTCCTCTCCGAGCAAACTAAAGATCCGGAGATCATCCGACTAAGCAAGAGGGCCCTTCCCCGAGAAGAAGCGGACAAAGTCGGAGAGTGCTTCTACATACAAGATGGCATCCTTATGCGGAAATGGAGACCACCCGATGCACCCCCTAATGACGTGTGGCGGGTCGTTCACCAGATAGTGGTTCCAATAGCGTATCGCGGGGACATCATGAGTTTAGCTCACGACACACCCATGGCAGGTCATTTAGGTGTCAATAAGACTTATAATAGGATTCTAAGTCACTTTTACTGGCCTAAGTTGAGAAAAGATGTGTCCGACTATTGTAAGTCTTGTCATAGTTGTCAGATGGTAGGTAAACCCAATCAAGTTATACCTCCTGCTCCCCTACAACCCATTCCAGCCTTTGAGGAACCTTTTAGTAGGGTGTTAGTTGATTGTGTAGGTCCTTTGCCTAGGACTAGGTCAGGGAATCAGTACTTACTGACAATTATGTGTACTTCGACTAGGTTTCCTGAAGCCATACCTCTTAGGAATATTAAGGCAAAGACCATAGTTAAGGCCCTTACAAAGTTTTTCAGTTTCGTAGGTGCTCCCAAGGCTATTCAGTCAGATCAGGGTTCGAATTTTATGTCAGGGTTGTTTCAGCAGGTTATGCATGAGCTAGGTATCAGGCAATATAAGTCTTCTGCGTACCATCCTGAGTCCCAGGGGGCACTTGAACGCTTTCATCAGACCCTTAAAACTATGATGAAAACATATTGTCACCAGTATGAAAAAGACTGGGATGAAGGGGTTCACCTCGTGTTGTTTGCGGCACGAGAAGCGGTTCAGGAGTCCCTGGGATTCAGTCCCTTTGAGTTAGTTTTTGGGCATACAGTCAGGGGGCCATTGAAGTTATTGAAGGAAAAATGGTTGACTGAGACTAGCGATTTGAATCTCTTAGACTATGTGTCTAATTTCAAAGAGAAATTTTATAATGCTTGCAAATTGGCTCAAGAAAATCTCAAAACCTCACAAATGAAAATGAAATCATGGTATGACAAAGATGCTAGAAACAGAGTTTTTAAACCAGGCGATAAAGTTCTTGTATTTTTGCCTATCCCTGGTCATCCTTTGCAAGCTAGATATTTCGGTCCTTATGAGATTGAGAGTAAAATTAGTGATGTTAACTATGTGGTTAAGACACCAGGTCGGCGAAAAGAAAAAAGAGTGTGTCATGTTAACATGTTGAAAGAGTATTTTGATAGAAGTGACCGAAATTTTGTAAAACCAGTTTCCACTTTGGCCAATGTAAATACATTAGAAAATTGTGTTGAACCTGAATGTAATGAAGAGACTGTCGAAAAAGACTTCGCTCAAAGTGTCCGTTTGAAGAATTCCGAAATTCTGACAAGTCCGGAAGTGAAACTCGGACATCTGACCGTGCATCAAAAAGAGGAAGTGCACCAATTAATGCGGGAATATACGACCATCTTTCCGGACATTCCAAAAAAGACGAATGCATCTCATCATGACGTCATTGTGGGTGATGCGTCACCTATCAAACAGCATCCCTATCGGTTAAACCCGATAAAGCTTCAATACATGCGGAAAGAAATTCAATACATGCTTGAAAATGACATTATTGAACCCAGCAATAGTGATTGGAGTTCCCCATGTATTCTTGTTCCGAAGCCAGACGGAACTTACCGATTGTGTACAGACTTTAGAAAAGTCAATTCAGTCACCAAAACTGACTCTTATCCGATCCCACGAATCGATGACTGTATCGATAAAATTGGCAGTGCAAAATTTGTCAGCAAATTTGACTTGCTTAAAGGCTATTGGCAAGTCCCGCTTACCGAGAGAGCCAGAGAAATATCGGCATTTGCGACTCCAGATGGGCTATACCAATATAAAGTAATGCCCTTTGGTATGAAAAACGCACCAGCTACATTCCAGAGGATGATTCATTCGCTCCTAAATCATCTCGAAGGATGCGAGGCGTACATCGATGACGTTATCATCTACAGCGACACCTGGGATGATCATCTCCGAATCATGCGTACCTTCTTCGACATACTGGCGAAAGCAAACCTCACAGTGAACCTTGCGAAAAGTGAATTTTGTCATGCGACTGTAGAATATTTGGGTCACAAAGTAGGTCAAGGTTTTGTTACTCCTATCATGGCCAAGGTGGAAGCTATTTCAAAGTTCCCGATTCCTACCAATAAGAAAGAGATCATGAGATTTTTAGGAATGGCAGGATTTTACAGAAAATTTTGTCCAAATTTCTCGTCAGTTGTTGGTCCACTTACCAATCTGTTACAAAAGAGAGTGAATTTTGCATGGACCAAGGACTGTGACGAATCTTTTAAGAAAATCAAATGTGTTCTTATGAATAGTCCTGTCCTGTCAGCTCCAAATTTTGATAAGCAATTTAAGCTTACTGTTGATGCCAGTGATGTAGGAATCGGGGCTGCTTTGTTTCAAGAAAATGATGATGGTGTAGATAGAGTTGTTTGTTATTTTTCAAAGAAATTGACAAAATGTCAAAAGAATTACTCTACTATTGAAAAAGAGTGTCTTGCATTATTGTTAGCTTTACAACATTTTGATGTTTATTTGAATGTTACTTTACATCCCATTCTTGTGTTTACTGACCACAACCCTCTCACATTTTTGCACAAAATGTCAAACAAGAATCAAAGACTTACAAGGTGGAGTTTATTGTTGCAAGAGTACGACATCATTATTAACCATATCAAGGGCAAAGACAATGTGATTGCAGATACACTATCGAGAGTTTCATGAGTGATTTTTGCAGAATTTACCACCTAAGTTTTCATTGACATTCAAACTTTTTTTAAGGGGGGAGGTGTTGTGGGTCATGTATTATTTTAGTTTTACTTTATGTGTAGGTACACATGTACTTAGTGATATTATATTATGATTTCATAATAATTCTTTCTAGATTTTACTATGTCATGTTTATTTCATTAGAGAATATTCCAGTATGTTCTTTGTTACATCATTATCATCACATGACTGTGATTTCTAGAATTTACTCTATTGTTAATCATTTGTAATGAGTCATTGTTCTAGAAGCTTCTGGTTAATTCATTGGTATTAAGTATAAATACCTCTGAGGAACTGTGTTGAGGGGACATTCGTACACATTCGTAGACACGATTCATTCATCTATTCTGATATACTGGGACACTTTATTTGTTGAGACTTTAATCCATTTAACAACGTTTGGACACAGATCTTTTGAGAACGTTTGTGATTACCGGAAACCAAACATTCGATAGACTTTGTGGACCGTAACGGACACTTTGATCCGGACATTGTATTGTAAGTTGTAATCATTTGAAATATATATTTTTTGTACATAATTAAACTTGTAAATTTATATTCTGTCTTTGTCTGATTTTTGCTGGCGTTTTGGGGTATTCTGACCCATAACAATACGATCAGGCCTTTTGAATAATGGAGTCCAAAGACTTGGCTGATTGATAGCGGTTTCTGGATTCTAACGGAGTGTTTTCTGTGCCTATCATTATGAAACTTACCAGGAATATTCCCTATGAATGCCCTATTGATTTTGATGTGCCAAGGTCAAGGTCGCAATGACAAAACTTCGATAATTGAAAATGTTTTCCAAATCAGAAGGGAGTATGTACTGCATAGATGCATAATGCTCGAAATGTCAAGTCAAGGATGTGCCCTTTTGGTTTTGGGATCCAAAGGTCAAGGTCATACAGTCATTGAAAAATTATGAAAAATAGTAATTGCTCGAAATGTCCCCCTGTGCCAAGGATGCGCCCTATTGGTTTTAGGGTCCAAAGGTCAAGGTCATACAGGAATTGAAAATTATGGTCTGAAAATGGCAATTGATACCCATTGAATAAAATTCAGTATGATTTTGATCTCAATTCACCTTTGGTCTTGAAACAACAAGAAATACATTAATTCAAATCCTTGCAGGGAAAAACGTGGCGTTAACGTAATTTCCCAAATTGATTGCATGTGAACTTTACCTACCTACAACTATGATTCAAACATGCCTCATCCCTATACGTCCTTTGCATTAATCCGGAGAAATAATAAGCAAGCAGCGTGAATATGAATGCTCAGATAGAGCTTCACCAATCAGTGCCACAGTGACCTTGACAGATGTCCTTGGATCATGACAAGCATGCCTGGACAACCCTTACCCTTAAATTAACGCTTGACTTTCTAGTATAACATTTTTGCACCTAATTATTGGATTATAATAAAGTATATGACCCGGACGCCAGGTTTAACATGCAAACATTCTAAACGTACCCATTGACCTTGTAGATCAAGGTCACCGAGCATCTGCATCCCATAAGGAATAATTGGAACAAATGAAAAGCTTTTTTTAAACATGCAGAATTTAATTAAAAAGTTTGCAGAGGAAACGAAATGTCAAATGGCAACGACACCTCCTTTGAAATAATTCGGTTCCAGGGCTCAGTGGGAGTATGTGAGAAGTGATTGCTTCATTCAAACATCAGATTTTAAAGCTTGAAAATCGTATTAAGAAAATTTGTCTTTCTAAAGTTTTTTTTCATGATTTTTGTCTGTTTAGAATATGTGAACTGAAGGGTACTGTACTAAACTTTGTTTCTTTGGCTTTTGTTTCATTCATTCATTCATTCATTCATTCATTCATTCATTCATTCATTCATTCATTCATTCATTCATTCATTCATTCATTCATTCATTCATAATCATTCATTCATTCATTCACCTAGGCAAATGCGGACAATTTAATTACCCGTTATAGGTTTTGTAGCTTACTTTATGCTAATGTTTACAAATGGAGGGATACATCGATATGCATGTCATTAAATAACGATTAGAATGGAAATACGTAAGTAAATGATTGTATTCTGACTTACTGATTTGCCTTTGAAAGGTGCACATTGGTTAAAATTCGCATGCATATTTTAATGTAAATGAATAATCGTTGGAACTGTGTGAAGCTCGGGTCAAGTTCCCACAAATTCCAGGCCATTCACTGATTGAGTGATTCAGGTTTGCAGGGCCAGTACTGGCAGAGCACACCAGGCAGTGAACTTTTATCAGTCTATTATGAGACTTTTGCATGTGGCTGTTTATTATGATACACTTATCCGTTTACTATGCCGTTTTTAACTGTGCCTGTGCATTGATCAGTTTATCTATTTATCAGTTTATTACTCACTTCAGACATAAAAAAATGTTTTGTCTACTGGTCCAGCAGATAATTCGGAACAATTTTTGCGGGTTTTCGTTAATAACTCAACTTCTATACGTCCAATCACCATGAAACTCGGAAAAAATAATGCTTCACCCTTCATACAAATGCCTATGTAAAAATAATTTTGAAAATCGACCTAGAAATGCTGATTTGAGGGTATTTTAATATCCCCCTTTAACAGCCATTTTATGGAAGTTACTAAAGGTATTTCCAAACGATTTGCATTTTAGTCCCTCCTGGGGTCAAATATAAATCAAAAAGTTTCAAAACTTTGTTATTTTATCCTTTTATCCTTATTGAAGAATTGACCCTTCCGAACGCGGGAAAAATTTGAGAAATTCCATGATGTCACAATGCAATTTCGATGTTTGACCGAGGTTCGAAGCTTGTTTGTCCGAGGTAAAAGCATTACATGTATGACGTCACAATATTTTGCATTTTTTTCCTGCAATCAGAAGGGTCAATTCTATGTCAACATATATCATAAAACTTTTACAAAATTTATTTCTAAAGCGACTTTCTAACCATGATGAGGTACGTTTATTTCTTACTTATTTCCAATGATTTTGGTATATATTCTAACACATGAAATTTATACACAGTTTTTCGTGAATATCCTGCTCTGGGCACTTCTCAATGCAGGTCTTCATCGATCAGTTGACAAGAATAGATTTTTTGAAGATAGATGACTCCGAAACTAGGTCAAGATATGTTCTTAACACAATGACGTCACTTTCCCCAGCTCCCAAACAGACGAAAGTTACAAACAGCAGGAGACACAAACTTTAGAAATATACTAAATGAAGTTATTTTGAGATTTCCCTTTGCATGTCGGTTATTTTTCTGAATATCTAGACGTCTGTTTCACCAAAATTGTGAAAAAGTAACTGAACTAGCAAATCGCTCGGAAATACCTTCAGTTCGGAAATATCTGCTCGACCAGTACTTTCAAGTCTTTGTCAGGAAATTTTCCTATTGAAATTCACATAGGGGGATAGAATTTTAGCTCTTCTCATGAAGTGAGAGGAAGATTATGCTATCATCCTGTCGTCGACGTCTCCGTCCACGTCCGCACTGGTATGTTAAGAAGTTTTATTTCTCTATTATAAGTGCTAGGAAGCTTAAACTTGCACAGATGATGCGTCTTTAAGAGTAGATCACAAATCTACGTTCAAATGTAGGTCATGGCCTATATTTTCCGTTTGAGTGCACATGTTAGGAAGATTTGGGTATGAATGTTAAGAAATTTTATTTCTCTATTATAAGTGCTAGGAAGTTTAAACTTGCACAGATGATGTGTCTTTAAAAGTAGATCACAAATCTATGTTCAAATGTAGGTCATGACCTATATTTTCCACTTGAGTGCACATGTTAAGAAATTTTTGGTATCAATGTTAAGAAGTTTTATTTCTCTATTACAAGTCCTAGGAAGTTTAAACTTGCACTGATGAAGTGTCTTTAAGAGTAAATAACAAGTCTACCTTCAAATGTAGGTCATGACCTATATTTTCTGCTTGATTGCACATGTTAGGAAGATTTGGGTATCAATGTTAAGAAGTTTTATTTCTCTATTATAAGTGTTAGGAAGTTTAAACTTGCACAGATGATGCATCTTTAAAAGTGGATCACAAATCTACGTTCAAATTTAGGTCATGACCTATATTTTCCGCTTGTGTGCACATGTTAGGAAGATTTGGGTATCAATGTTAAGAAGTTTTATTTCTCTATTATAAGTGCTAGGAAGTCCAAACTTGCACGGATGAAGCGTCTTTAAGAGTAGATCACAAATCTACGTTCAAATTTAGGTCATGGCCTATATTTTCCACTTAAGTGCACATGTTAGGAAGATTTGCGTATCAATGTCAAGAAGTTTTATTTCTCTATTATATGTGCTAGGAAGTTTAAACTTGCACAGATCATGTAATATTTTGATCAGGAACATATTTTTTAATTATCAGATACTATAAATGATTGAGAGTTATAATTCTTTGAAATTGTGTGTTATAATTGGTCTGTGATCTTGTTGTGTTTTTGATTTTTCATTTGAGCCTCCTAGGATCTTAGAAAATAGATGTGATCAGGTCCCCCTACATTTCATTGATAACACCATTTCTCAGGGGCTTCTATTGATGGAAGATAATGTTCCTTTGGATATACAGGTTCTTCAGTATAGTTGTGCACCTGATATTTTGTTTCTACCCCTCATCTATCAACAACACCTTTAAAAGGTATGGGTTTGACCATATCTCCATGTAAAAGTATCAAGAAGCTTAAAGTTTTTTGTTTTATAACAAATACTTTCAAATTTTGGTAGTTTTTGCCTCTCTGAGGCCTTTTGTATTATTGTCACTTAAATATGATTTTTTTCCTTCTGACATATATACATTTATTTGTTTTAGTGAAATAAAGCAAAAGAACCAGCAGAGCTTCAGAAGCCTTCAGTAGATACACTCCTTGCAGAAAATACATATTTTTGACTTGTGACCTTGACCTTGAAATTTGACCTACTTTTGAAAAAAAAAACTTTTACCTTTAATGGCGATATCTTTTGAACTGTAAGAAGAAGAACTTTCATATTTCACATGTGCATTCTTTGTGGAAAGACCTCTCTGATGGCACCAACATTTTGACTTTGTGATCTTGACCTTGGACCTGCTTTTGAAGACTTTAACCATCGTCATTATAACTTTTGAGTGATAAGGGATAAGGAAATTTTTTTTTTCACATATTTTGTATCAAAATTCCTCACCTCATAATCTTGACTTATCGATTTATACAAAAACAGTGTTTCTTTATGTACCAACAAAAGATGGTGACAGGGGTATTCATGTTTGACACAAAAAAAAAAACCAAAATTGTTGAAAGGAAAAAGGAGGGGGAGGCTCCCCAGTGTATTCTGTGACTTGATATAATTATTATGCCCCCAGAATCAAAGATTTGGGGGCATATAGTTTTTGGCCTGTCCGTCTGTTTATCTGACTGTCTGTCTGTTGGTCCGAAAAACTTTAACATTGGGCATAACTTTTGAATGGAAGATGATAGAGCTTTCATATTTCACATGTGTATTCCTTTTGACAAGACCTTTCCATTGATACCAAAATGTTTGACCTCTTGACCTTGACCTTTGACCTACTTTTTGAAACTTTAACATTGGGAATAACTTTTGAATAGTGAGTAATAGGGCTTTCATATTTCACATGTGTATTCCCTGTTACAAGATTTTTCCATTGATAAATGCCACCGGGGGCATTCATGTTTCACAAACACAGGGTTTATTTATTTTTTGTGTGCGTTCTTTCTAAATGTTAGCAAGCATTATGTTAGGCTCCATCTGACAAAGTAATACGCTACATAATTATGAAATGTAATAATATTTTCTGTTATTGACATTTTCAATTATGAATATACATCATTGTAATTGATTACATATATATCATTGACAAAGTCAATATGTCAATAGAATGTATCAGAGCTTATACATAGTAAATGGATAAGCTACTTACATGTTTAGAATACCACAGATGTAGCTTTCTTAGTAAGATTATCGAGCTTTGATTTGTTGTACCGGCAGAAAGCAACAACAAATTGTGTTCACATTGGGCAGAAGTTCAGATACTGTTTGTTTCCACATTGTAAAAAAAGATCAATGAATGTTAATACACTGATTTATTACAGGATGGACATGTTATAACACAAAGCTGTTATAAGATGGGCGCGGCAGGTAGGTTACACTTCATACACACACTCAGTGTTGTGTGGAAAGTTGTTTCACCTTTTATTACTAACTGTGTTACTTTAACTTACAGTCTTACACTGCACCTTACTATAAATGTACTACTGATGTAGAGTTCCCCAAACTCCTCCTTTTTTTCGAGGAGGTAGGAGTGTATCGTTTTGCCCATAACAGTCTTTTGGTCATCCCGTCGCATTTCCACTTAATTTTGAAACAGCATTGGAATCTTCATAATTACATGCAAGATTTGACCATGTTGACCTTTTGATTTTCAGATTAAGGATTAGTTCTTGAGACCTTGACCTTACAAACTTCAAAAGAGTCCTAAGAAGAAAATATGGATCATAAACTTTTCTAACATTTTGTTGCTTTCGTTGTGCTCACGGCTGTGACAGCACCACCAGAACAAATAGCAAGCCTTTATATATTTTATATTGCAATTTTTAGATTAAAAATTTATCATTAATACATTTGTACATTCCAGACAACGGTATATGGGTGCACTAGTAGTTTCCCGTAGTCTGATAGCGTCTGAAGAAAATACCTGCAGCATCAGATAGAATTGTTTAAGTCTAGAGATAGCTTTTATAGTCATTAGAACGATACCATAAGAATTAGAGACGAAGATCTTGATTTTCTATCACATCGATGTTTGTCTATTAATTTAACTTTTAAAGGAAAAAAGATTTGCAAACAACGTTTTACACTTCCTAACCTCCATTGTTCCTGTCATAATTAGGAACAATTTTAATTAATTAATTGACAAACTAATATTTGGAATCATGTTTAAAAATGAGGCAAGTCATGTACACAGAATGAAAGAAATCTGCTTGGGAAAAAGAAAAGTGGAAACAAAGAGAGTTTAAAATACTAAAACTGCATTTTTTGGGGATATGTTTGTGCTGTAAGGTGGCAGAAATGTGAAATAATTTAAAACAACGATTTCGCACGATTTGTATTAAAATTCACGCCTTTCGTTACCGAATAAAATAAAGTAGGACGATTAAAAAAAACCCCAAAATCCTTCCATCTCTGAGGCTCTCTCAGACAAAGTACCAGGAGATAGTTGCAATTCATGTAGTCTACAACGATTTTATAAATGTATATGATATAAGACGTTTTTAATCAAATCGTGCGGGAGGGTTGCTTGTTAGAGTTTGTATTCATTTACTAACTAATACATATTGCTATAATGATGTTTTATGCGTCCATTCTCATATTGGACAAACTTGTCCATCGGGCTGTATTATTGAAATATTCATTATAATGAGGATCCTGTGTATCATAGCTATGAACAATGTAAAAACAAAGTGGCCCAACTCTGCAGCCAAGGAGAAGCCTTTTGGATAAACACCCAATATGTTTCATATAACGAATTCTCATCAGTGATACTTCAAACCAACATGGATTCAGTGTAGCAAAAGTAATATAGTGGAACCCCCCTCCTCGAAATTAATACATACATGTATAAATACTAGTATCTATTTTGTCAAGAGTGGGTCTATTCAGAAGCGTAAGGTCACGATGCACTTGATCGTTTTTAGCTCACCTGAGCGAAGCTAGCGTGTTGTCCGTCCGTCCGTCCGTCCATCCGCTGTAAACTTTTCATATTTTTGACTTCTATTCCAGAGCGGCTGAAGGGATTTTGATGAAACTTGGTAGGTATGAAGTACTAATGGTCCCCAACAAAAGTCCTTCTGTTTCGTCCGGATCCGTCAACAGATGGCTCCACCACAGGCAAAAGTAGGCCACGGGGGCATCCTCCTTTGACAAACTCCTCCTTCAGAACCGAAGCACATATCGACTTACCTTTTCCATAACCACTTTCATTGGCGGATCTAGGATTTCAGAAAGGGGGGGGGGGGCAAGGTTTCAGCTCGAATTAAATTGTTCACAGAGAAATTAACAAGCAAAAAAAAAAAAAAAAGAAGAAAAATGAAAAAAAGAAGGTTGAAGACGATAAACGTGAATCTGATGATCTAATTTTAAAAGAAGTGGGGGGGGGGGGAGTACATTCCCACTGCATGTACAAGATGTAGAGTTTCTTGATACATTTACTTTATAGGTAGACTGGCGAGCGTAGCGAGCCGGAAAAAATTAAGATATGAAGTATTCATTTTGTTTTAAATTCAGTCATCCATACATCACCGTGGGGTATCACGTGATACACAAATGATATGTTCCACGGGAATCCCCTTTGATTGAACCAAGTAAATACTGTCTAAATCTACTTTATATGAATTTATTTTAATGATTGTAATGGAAATGCTCATTTTTTGGCCATATTATTTTTTCAGCCCAAGATTTTCAAATGAAACTTCACATATGGTTCCCTCAACATATTGTGCAAGTTCTTATAGAAAGAAATCATTCAATGACCACGTCATATGTTGCAAAATCTGACTGAATGTGTAAATTATCATGTAAAAAATTAAAAGTGCAATTCGAGTTATCTTTCTTTACTATGTGACCAAAGACAAAAGCATCCAAATTTATATAATCATCTTTTTGAAATATCACAGCAGTGTTCCTTCACTCACAAAGATGTCAATATGTAAATAAATAGAGCCGAATACAGATTTTGTTTGATAACACGACAGTATGTGAACATGTGTAATGATATTGCATGTACCATATGGGTAACTATATTTTACGTTTCTCTACATTTAAACAATTTACTGACACCTGACTTATTTCTGAATAGATACGACATATGTATGCAGGTAAAAAAAGTCTTAACAAAATTTTCAAATACACTTCTAAGTTCAATTTCAGCAAAAAACTGACTATTGTTGGTCACTCTAGGCTTACCATTACTTTGCAAAGAAAAAAAAACCATTCAGATTTACATACGAATAACAATCTATTTGCTATTCACTACGCTCAGGCTCGAACCGCGATCTTCCCGTATGGTGGGCAAGAGCTCTACCTCTGAGCTATTGGATCGACTTGCCGATTGAGCGATTATAACAAAGCCAGATCATCAAGACATTTTAAGTTACGAAAATCGGAAATCTTCAGCGTGGAGATTTCTTAAAAATTCTCGTCTAAGGGAGGCTACTGAAACGCGTGTGATATCTCGTTAATTTGATTTTGAATTTTGTATGCGTTTATGACGTATGAATCCGTTCAAACACGATGACAAAGAAAGTTGAAGACAAAGTGAAGACGAAAAAATAGACAGCTAATGAAAAATTAAGTGTGGCGAGCGAAGCAAGCCGAAAAATTTCCCCAAAAGTGAAGAGATTAAGCATAAAAAGAGTATTCTGAATCAATAACTTTGGGTGAAAAGGCGGGGGGCCCGCCCCCCTCTAAATCCGCCACTGACTTTTCAGAATTTCGTGAAACTTGATATCTATGAGGTACTCATGGTCCCTACAAGTGTTTTTATTTTTCGTTCGGATCGGTCAACAGGTGGCGCCACTACAGACAAAAGTAGGTCATGGGTACTCTCCTTCGACAAACTTCTTCAGAACCGAAGCACGTAACGATAAACTGAAAGCATCAGAATGATCTTAAGAAGTGTTGTTATTTTTGGTTCCACTTCGAAGTCAAGTTTTTTTTCCTTTTTCAAACTTCATCTTGTTTGAGAGGCTTAGTTAACTCTGGTTTACCTTGTCAGGGTCATTATTTTCCCTAACATGCATAAGTTTTGATATTTGACAGAATTTTGGCCTAGAACAGTAGTAAGATCACGTATCGTCAAGGTCAAAGTGAAATACGATTGGTAAAATCAACTTGTGTATATTTGAATGGCATCTCATAGAATTGTTGCAAAGAACCTGAGAATGCGTAACGGATTTGAACCAAGGACATAGGCTCCAAGTTCAAGGTTGTACGGAATTTCACTGGTAAAAGTATGTAGAGTCTATATTTTTCATTGCCTATAAACTACTGGATGATTTGTCATGGCATCTAGTTGCTTTAACGATAGAGTGATATTTTGCTGAGTTTTCATGATCAAAGGTCAATATGACAGTGAACCTTGTCTTGGTAAATACCAATTAAACCAGATGGATTAATTAATTACCCCATTTGAAATGTTGAGATCTTTCAACTTTGATACTGTGACCATAAACCTCGCAAAATAATATGTTTAAGGTATTCTGCATCGATATTTTTTTTTTTACAAACCTTTTTTTATACCCCCCGGAAACGAAGTTTAGGGGGTATATAGGAATCACCCTGTCCGTCTGTCTGTCTTTCCGTCCGGTTAAGAAGTTTTGAAAGCAGATTTCTTTTATACTATTAATGGTAGGCCTTTCATGTTTCATACACACATTTACCATAAAGAGTGCTACATTTTGGTACTATGACTTTTGACCCTGTGATCTTGTGACCTTGACCTTCACCCTATACAACATTTTATGTTAAGAATTTTTGAAAGCAGATTTCTTTTATATTATTAAAGGTAGGCCTTTCATATTTCATACACACATTCACCATAAAGAGTACTACATTTTGGTACCATGACATTTGACCCTGTGACCTATTGACCTTCACCCTATACAACATTTTATGTTAAGATGTTTTGAAAGCAGATTTCTATGATACTATTAATGGTAGGCCGTTCATATTTCATACACCAGGGTTTTTTCAGGGTATTTTACTTTGAGTCCAGGGTCCGGTAAAATTGGGAAAAATCACGGCGTTTTAATGGAATTGGGAATTTCCAACAGTTTAATTTGATTCTTAATGGAATAAATCCTTACACAGAGATATAACTCCTTCTTATTCAAAGTGTCTTCAATAAAATAAACAAAGTACTAGTAAAATCATCTATACTTTAGATTGTACTTCGAAGGACATAATGATTATCTTCTAGGATCAGGAACAGGCATCTGTTCAGAGTCAGAGGGGCTACTTTAATGATCATGATCAATCAGGATTCAGATTCAAAGTCAGTGTTTGACAGGGGACATTCCCACTGTCCGAGTCGCCCTATTCTGTTTACTGAACATGAACTACTTTCTGTTGTTTCTTTTATAGTCACTATCCAAAATTTTATTTTGAAGAACGTATCTCTCCTCTACAAAGAAGATGTACTCCCTTTTGTCATTTTTTGGTATCAAATTTGCTGTTGTAAGACGACATGGTCATGGGTTCTCAATACTGGAGATACGATTTGATGATTAAAACGTAAACCTATACCGGATACAAGATTTCTGACCAGTTTACACATCGATCCTCAATGTCGTATTTCTGCAATGTATTTCAGTCATCATTATTTTGCTCTTTATTGAAGAACACTTCAAAAAAATTAGGAGGCTCAAATTGGGAAATTTCAACCATAAATAAAATTGGGAAAATACAGGCCATTTTGGCGTTGGGAATGGGTCCGATAATCGGACCCAAAACAGACTTGAAAAATCCCTGTTAACACACATTCACCATAAAGAGTGCTACATTTTGGTACCATGACTTTTGACCCTGTGACCTTGACCTTCACCCTGTACAACATTTTATGTTGTAGGCCTTTCATATTTCATACACATATTCACTACAAAGTGCACTACAGTTTGGTATCATGACTTTTGACCTTCTGATCTTGACATTGACTTTGTGCTTATGTTAAAATTAGGACATGTTTAGAAATTTTGAAAGCAGATTTCTTTCATACTATAAATGGTAGGTCTTTCATATTTCATACAAACATTCACCACAAAGAGTACTACAGTTTGGTATCATGACTTTTGACCTTCTGACCTTGACATTGGACTTATGTTGCAGTTTAAGTAAAGAAGATTTGAAAGCAGATTTGTTGCATAGTAGGCTTTTCACATTGCATCATAAATGGTCCCATTTATAAAAAAAAACGTCCCGCGGGGGTATAATTCGTCGACTTTAGGGCAGTTCTAGTTTTATTTTAATTAAAAAAATAAACGTCCCGCGGGGGGTATACGTAATTCGTCCACTTTAGGGCAGTTCTAGTTTTATCTTAATTATAAAAAAATGTTCATGTCTTTTTCATGCTAATTTGTCCATTCCATCTTTTCATGCACTGCACAGTGAAACTGCCAGATTTGTCCTTTCGTCTATGCTATCTCTCTAGTGTTTAGCAATTATCAGCGATCGATGTCTTTGCGAAAGCTTGAAAGTGCCTTTGTTTTTCACAATTTCAAAAGTTTTATATGTAACATGTTCAAAATGATTTCTCTCTCTATATATAGGTATCAGACCCCAATTATTTTTTCCTATATATTCCTTTGTAAAACGTACTAATATGACGATTAAATACTCGAATCGCACCACCATTTTTTGCTTGAAACTTTTATATCTGCTAGATAGTATCAAAATAAGATCAGAAATGGACTCATGCAAAAATCTGTCGCTTAGTAGACTTTTAATTTCTTTTTAAACCCGAAAGGGGGTATCTGTGGCTCTAATGTTCTACAATCTATCAATTCTAGAGCCTCATAACACATCTGTCATTCCGCGATTAGGATGATGCAGTATCATTCAACATGCTAGAATATTTTTTTTCAACTCATCTGCGACTCATTGACGTAAAAAACGAATCATCTAGTGTAAAAAGAGTCGTAGAAATTAAATGTAAGAAGACGAGGGATTGAAATAATCAGGAACTATTTGCGTGGTCAACGAACATTCAAAATTAATTGTGATCTGTAATCTAAAACTGTCAAAAAATTTTATTGAAAGTCAAACTTTTGCATCAGAACCCTTCCTTGGTATCTTTTGATGTTATCTATCAAGTTTCAGCTCAATACTTTCATTATTATTCAAATAGTTGCATTTTACAGGTAGTCTATTGATGTCCCCAGAATCAAGTTTTTGATAGAATTATTTTCAATTACGCTAATTTCAAATTTCTGTTATTTCCGCAATTTTACAGATATGTTAACAAAATGAAATGTGACTCTTTCAGATGGCTGAATTCTCATAATTTATGGTGCTAAAAACTGCATATGTACCGTTTTCGAATTTATATGAATTTTCGTTAGGCCCTCTTAGTGTATCGACAAAAAATTAAAAATTAACGTTTAAAACGTCAGAAAACTTATTCTTTTGCGATTTCAATAATATTTTTAGTGCAGACCGCATGAGATGTCATATAAAAACATTATTCAAGCAAATAAAGTTCAGCTGTACATGCGAACTACGAGCGGAGATCGAAAAACGCCCCCCCCCCCCTCCGATTTCTTTTTTTTGGGGGGGGGGGGGGGGTTGAGCCAGGCAATGCTTGGCTATTTGATGAGATCATATTTATAGTAAAAGTAACAGCATGACATACAGCTAATGCAAGCATGTTGCAGTAATGAAAAAAAAAATCACACTATGTCCTTACCTCGGCCTCCTTTCCAATTTAAGCACATGTTCACTCGTCCCGACCCCCCACCCCCCCGATTTTCGCCAGATCAGACCTGATAACCAACGAATTGGCATCTAGCAGTATCATGAAAATGATATTTTCATCCTACATGTATCATATTTTCTCCTTTTCCCCTCGTCTGGTCTCTATTTAGTTACACACGTGATATCACTGCGCGCGCTTATAGGTATCAGACCCCAATTATTTTTTCCTATATATTCCTTTGTAAAACGTACTAATATGACGATTAAATACTCGAATCGCACCACCATTTTTTGCTTGAAACTTTTATATCTGCTAGATAGTATCAAAATAAGATCAGAAATGGACTCATGCAAAAATCTGTCGCTTAGTAGACTTTTAATTTCTTTTTAAACCCGAAAGGGGGTATCTGTGGCTCTAATGTTCTACAATCTATCAATTCTAGAGCCTCATAACACATCTGTCATTCCGCGATTAGGATGATGCAGTATCATTCAACATGCTAGAATATTTTTTTTCAACTCATCTGCGACTCATTGACGTAAAAAACGAATCATCTAGTGTAAAAAGAGTCGTAGAAATTAAATGTAAGAAGACGAGGGATTGAAATAATCAGGAACTATTTGCGTGGTCAACGAACATTCAAAATTAATTGTGATCTGTAATCTAAATATATGGTATAACTGTTCGCCTAGATCCTGTTACTATCTTGAGGTAATTTTCGCTCATTTATGAATCATGGGGCGAAGCAGCCATCTGCATCCCGATTTGTCCTCACAACATAATTGCTTTGATGCGTGATGTAGCTAGAAATAAGCCGATCGGCTATTAGCTAATTTGGCAGGTAATAAAGCTAATTGCCTCTAAATAATCTATTCTGTATGCAAGTTCAGGCCTCTGTGTTTTGATTATGCTGCGACTCTGGTTGAAGTAATGATGTGATTTAGTTTATACAAAAAAATGAATACAGCAGTGACACTTCCTAGTATATATGAGAATCATATTTCGTCAAGATTATGTTTTGAATTTATGACTCATAGTCAGAAAAGTATATATTCATATAATTATGTGTAACAGTATGGACAAACATAGACTCCAGGATACACTATGACAATATCAAAGCACTGGAGGTACTGAGAGCGAATAGCTAAATATCAGAATATGACTTTGTATCAGGATTTATGCTGTATGTCATCAAACTTTCCTTCGTAGACAAGTTTATGCAACTTGCAACAAGTATAGAATAATACTGAAATGCTAATCCATATCTATGTCATTAGAATTAAAAGATGACTGTCCTCGAATTATCATATTCAAAAGCACCAATGACCCAGAGGGTATTCTAGAAAGATCTTTTTGATATATAAACAGCTAATGCAAAATGTACGTATCTTCTCGATTTTTGTTAGACTTAGATCGAAATTTAGAAAGGGGAAACAGGACGGGACGGTGCATACAACGAAAATGATTCTAAATATCTTTGCGTTTTACATTTACTTTCTGAAAATGATATGAAAACTGGTTAGGGTAACAAGCTGAACAATTTAACATTTAACGAATAAAGAATAAATAGTGTCTAAATTCAGTATTCTGTGAAAACAGTTTAATTTTACGAAGCGGCGAGCGGCGCGAGTCGGTATGTTTTTGATTATCTGTATATATTAATATTTTCCACGGCTTTTTTTGCAAAGTTTCTAGAAAATGATATGGTGAACGTAATAATGAACAAATAATTTTTCTCATTTTTTTTAACGTCGGATTTTCAAAAACGGTAAACAACAATAAGCTAGACGTCTCCCGTAAAAATAGTGTTGTATCTCTCTCTCTCTCTCTCTCTCTCTCTCTCTCTCTCTCTCTCTCTCTTACTTCACATCAAGAACTTACGTATGTTCGGTCCAACATAAAAAGGACAGTGGATTGGATCAGTACAGTTACTTAAAAAAATTAGTTATAAAACGTATCTCCGATTAGTATCAGGTACATCGTTTACATAATTATACCTTCCTCGTCAAAGACCCGTACTGCTTTGGCCTCTCCCTCATCAATGAAAGAAACACGTATCCACGCATGTACATTGTTCTTTTTTTCGTGTTTAAATGTTTGTAAGCTCACTACATAAACATGCGCTTCTTCGTAACAAAACAGCTTGATTCTAAAGTAAACAGAGTTACATCGTTTATATTAAGAAGCAGCATCGGCCCTTCACTTTCTCCGGCAGAAGAAGATTGGAAGATTTAATACGTCACGATGCTGAAAACCCTGTTATTTGATTGGTTCGTGCTTCAAATTATACATGTACGGAATTGGGGCCCTCTAGCGTGAAAAAAATTCAGGTGATCACTTAGAGCTATTCGCTCAATAAACCAGTATTAATTGTATTGCAGGGGGGTGGGGGGTGGGGTTGGTCAGGCCCAAACTTAATTATTATTACTAGTATTTCACGTAGAATTTTCTCATAATGATAGACTTGAAACCTCCCCCTTTCAGTCGACCCAACCCCAAACAGAAATAACAAAGAAGACACTGCACATGGAAATCCTCGAATAAAGTATTTTCTCGAAGAAGACTGTCACGATTTGTAATTAAAGATAGTATTTTGTGACTTGCTGTTTTGAATGGAGAATTGAATTAATTTTGAAAAAATGTAATCAATGAAATGAAACTTTGAACAATATACAAACTGAAAAATGAATGGATGCAATCCTCTAGCCTGAATTCGCAAGCACAGCAAATTGTACGCACTAACTTAAGAATAAAAAAAAGTTGCTACATAGTATGCAATCAATATAAGTCAAAGTTTCTTCTCTATGACGTATTGTTGAGCCGTAAAAGCTTTTTACGCCATTTTCTCAACACATCAGGTTATTTCATTAGACACCATTTTTGTATTATTTTCTTTAATTGATAATACAATAGTCAGAATCCATTGTGTACCCTAATACATTGTAGTTCCGGATGCTCCATATCACTGTTTTTATCAGAGATTTACAAAGTGTTTTAGCTGAGCGAATCGGAACGAGAAATATATTTACAAGGGAAAATGACCTGTAAGTTTTGAAAATGCCATTTGTTTGAATTTTATGATGCACTTAAGGTGGTTCCTGCGTTCTGACCACACCCCTTTCTATTTACAGTTCCCACGGAGGCCTTGGCTTTCCTCGGGGCGGTGGCTTCTGTCCTTGTCATCCTAGTCATCTTCTTCCTCTACCTCAACAAACTGCTATGTTTCTCCAGCTGTGGGGGATTCCCCTGCATGGAGGCACCACCAAAGAAGAAATCCAAGAACAATTTAGGTAGGTCATACGCATATTACAACAAAAAAAACCCGATGTGACTATTTTGCTTGGGCAGTTTGCATTTCTTAAGATCCAGGTAGGTACATCTTCGATTTACTATACTCATTTTCTGCCTGAGGCTTTCATTGGACATACAGGTTAGTATAAACACTCCCTACGTACTGAAATTGCAATACACAGAAAGTCCTCGTGACAGGCTACACCAAAAATTTCTACCGGGGTAGTCGAAATAGCCTTACAAACTATATACACTTTGTCTTCATACGTCTAGTGATTCAAAAATGTTTTTGTGAAGACTGATCATATTCCTACGTGACAGGCCATTGCATGTCATGGATTCCCGTGATATACTCTCCCATCTCGTTCATCTAATCCACGTCGTTGAGAGGAGGGGGAAAGGGATAGCTTTGGTAGAAACTTCGTAAACGTCATGTGATATAACCGACGAACTGCCGTGTACGTATACTTCTGTCCGTCGACAAGATAGGCGATGAGTCAATAGTGATATAATCTCCCGATGACCGAGCGAAGTAAAACTGAAGTTTTGTCCTTGTTATTGAGATTCTGCAGTTTCTTGCATGTGACGAGATTAAAGACTTACAACTGACTTACGTTACGAGTAATTGAACTTTTAACTTCATTGTGGTCTAAAAAGGAGAAAAGGAGAGGAGTTATTATCATGATATATGAAGGGGTATAAAAATGCTATACCATGTATGGTAGTCATTATTGAGTTTAAAACTAGTCTCCAAATTTTCATGACGCAAGATAGTATATCTACAGAAAAGGGACATGTGTAAAGTGATATCTTTCCCATATATGTAGGTCATATTTTGCAATATTGATCTACTCTCAATGATAGGAAATTGTTTCGCTCTTAATAAGGGTTGAAAATCAAACAGCGACTCTTTCAGAGGGTTGCCGTTAACACCAAGTTCTTGATAGGCTGTTCTGTACAGAACACATAAGAGCCAACAACCCCCCCCCCCCCTTCCATTAAAAAACCCGCACAATCCCCCATAAAACAAATGAAAGAGAGAGAAAAAGAAAGAAAGAAACTCCGTTCTATATGACGAACCTATTCAACTTTAAGGGGACTAAAATTCTAAAGAAATTTTATTTTTTTTATCTTGTCTGGAATGAATGATAACCGACATTAAATATTCAGTGGAGTGCCATTCGGTATAGTATTAGCTCCATTGCATTACAGGTCCCCCAGGACGTATTACGTCTTAGATATATCTCTTTAGTGGAAAAATAGCTAGGAAGTGGACGTCAGTGTTATACATGGTATATGGAAGAGGTATTGAGGTATTCGTACTTGGGATAGAAACCTTGGAGCATGAGTGACTTATGGATATTCGATTGAATGTTATTCATCCATGACAAAAAGGGCGTTTAAATCTGATTTGTAAACCAAGCGGGTCATATTTGTGTACTGAGAGTAAATCTTTCTCGTTTAGTATCATATTTTGCACGAGTGTGTCGTAATAAAAAAGGGTATATAGTAGTACGTTCAGACAGTCAGTGTGTGTCTTTGAAATTATCGGATATAGCTATATAAGGGAAGTACAAGGAGGTTGTTAACTGCAGTTATGGATGAAGAGCATCACGAGAGAGTTAGATTTCAACTGATCAAGGTATATAATAGTGTTGTTTATTGTATTAGGAGTTTATATTGATGCAGACGACAGACAGAGAAGGGCTCTCTCCATCTGATTTGTAGGGATGACCGACTCCCTAATGTTCCCCCTGGGACGTCAGATGGACTGAATCTGGTAGTTATGATCGATTGTATGGCATCTTAGAACAGCTAGGAGCAATCATCATCCCGAGTTTCTAGGTGCCTTGGATTTCACCCAAAAGTGTTGAATACTTTGTCTTACTTGCAATAAGTGTTCCTTGATTCAATACATTGCAGATTGTTTGTTCTGTTTTCTTATCTGATCCCTCCCCCTTCACGACTTTATGTTTGGTGTCTATATGAATACCTTTCTGATTCAGATTTTGCAGATATAGCGCTAAAACTATTCCCCAAGAATAGCATAACATTCAACATACAATGTCTGTTTGATTATGTGCCCGACATCCGGATAATCACATGACAAGCATATTCCAATGTCACTTTCATGACCAAACTACAGGCATCTTCCAGTGTCATTATAGAGGTCAAATCTACAAACATAAATTCTTGAACATAGTTATTAGTTATTATAGCTGACTCTTTGATGAATATCCGATCGCATGAATTTGGCTTATATGACATTTCAGTGAAATATTAAAAGTCATAAATTTCTCCTGCGTAACATTAATGTTCATAATTTCTTTTCGTCCTAAACTCTTGGGTAAAGACCTTATTGAAAACAAGCTTTCGACACTATTAAGCCAAAATCCCAGAGGTAGAAGAAAATCTACTCCTGCCTTTAATTGCAATAACTATAGTCTTGATCCACAAAGGAATAAAAAACCAATAGCAAATTGACAAGACAATGATGCGGTAGCTATGATATGTTCACTATCATTGATAAGCTTGGTCTTTTGTAGTGTTTCTCGAAGGTTATGCAAGTTTCGCTGAGGATTAAAAAAAACCAAAGTACATGAACTGTGAGATAATTATGTTTGTCACTTCCTTAGTTGTCATAGAAACTTAAACCATTCGGAGATGATTTTGCTGTTATGTAAAAGGACGAGTTCATTGAACTTGTAGAAAGTACAGTAAATTCTCGTAAATTGGCTTGATATTAGTCTCAATAAATTTGTTACAAAACCGTTTTGTGCAAATTTAGATGGAAATCGACGTAATTTGTCATGCATTATATCAAACGGTGTAGCTTTTTTGCGTTTGGGGACTCTATAGGTTAACTACTTCAATGTTTTACATATACATATAATGTAGGTAAGTCTTAATGTGAAACGAATGATGGGGAGTCATTTACCAGAATCGATCGTTCAACAGCTTGCTTGTTTTTAGGAAGTTAGCTGGTATTAAACAAGGAGCGAATCTTGATGATGCCAGATAAATGAAATAAGCCACAAACATAAAGACCCAAGTCTGGAGATGAATGGGCAGTTGAAATGTTTAGTAAAAAACTCAATAGTTTGGATTTTAGCGTGAAAAATTCCCTAGGATGCTGTTGTTTCGCGGGAAGGAGATCAGTGTCTCCACCTAGTGATGAAGAGAAGGCTATCGCTAAGGGCGGTAAATCAAAATCTAAACCTAAAGTCAAAAAGAAAAACGACAAAACTAAACAGGAAAATGGACTTGAAAACAAGTATGGAAGCCAGTCAAACAATGCTGTTGAAATGGAGGAAGTTAAGAAGGCAAACAGAAGGAGCCTTACAAATGATAAAACATTGGTCACTTTTGTTGAAAAAGAACAAACTGAAGCTGGAAAAACGGAAGATGATAGTGGAAAAACAGACGATCAGGTCGGGAAAAAGGATAGCGATGGAAAGAAGAAGGAGAAAGTGGGAGATAAAGATAAGAAAAAGAATGGTAAACAAATATTTTATTTATGATTCTTATATTATTCTGAGAAATCAGGTAGGTGGAAAGTATGCATTTTCTTTTTTAAGTATGTGAAACATTTCGAAAGGAGAAATTCTTCGTTCAGAACATCACTTCAAATTGTACGGTAGATAGATATTTTTTCATCGTTTGAAATAAATGAAAGAGAATACATAAGGAGCGAAATCAATACCAGATTCAACAGTCTACACAGAACCAGTATCAGCAACACAGATAATTAAAGAAAAGGTTGCGTTAACCATTGTCTATCACGTCGTGCATATTTGTATGATCATATACCTTGAAGCGATAAAATAGTCATTTCTGACTTAATTTGCACTCTTTTTCAATATTGAAAGTCGTAGAAATCATCTTGATTACATGAGTACATGATGTAGTTTAGAGTTTTATTTTCTCTGCGTGTTGAAATCAATACTGTAACATAGGCTTTGATCAATGAATGAGAACGTCGTCGTCAGCTTCAGTCAATACTGCTGCCGTAAAAAAAATGGGATGATATGCGTTACGGTAACTATCACAGACGGATGGGGTAACATGCGTTACGGTAACTATCACAGAAGGATCAGCGGACATCCGAAGCTTTTACTGCCACAAAAAGATAGTGGTGACATGCATGACTATCACTGTAGCACAAAGATTGGTTGACACGCGTGACTGATACTGTCGTTAAAAGATTGGGTCACACGAGTGACTCTTACTAACAACATGCGTGACTGTTGCTGTCGTTAATGCGTGACTGCTACAGAAATAAAAAGATGACAACTTGGCATGCGTAACTGTTACTGCCGCAAAAGGATTGGTTGACATGCGTGACTTTTACTGCTGTAAAGAGATGGTTCAAACTAGCCCTGTTTACAAGACTGCGGTTCCTTTTTTAGCTCACCTGAGCGAAGCTCAAGTGAGCTATTGTCATAGCGCACCGTCCGGCGTCCGTCCGTCCGTCCGTCCGTCCGTCGTCCGGCGTCCGGCGTCGTCCGTCGTAAACTTTTCACATTTTCGACTTCTTCTCCAGAACGGCTGAACAGATTTTGATGAAACTTGGTAGTTATGAAGTACTAATGGTCCCCTACAAGTGTTGTTGTTTTTCGTCCTGATCCTTCAACAGGTGGCGCCACCAGAGGCAAAAGTAGGTCCCAGAGGGTACCCTCCTTTGACAAACTTCTTCTTCAGAACAGAAGCATGTATCGACAAACCGAAAGCATCTGAATGATCTAGAGAGATGTCTTAAGAAGTGTTGTTATTTTTGGTTCCACTCCGAAGTCAAATTTTTGACGCGTTTTTGATGTCTTTTCGGACTTCGTCAGAAATGCTCATTTTTGCACTATTTCTTTCAGTTACTCCATAAATGTATGATTTTATGCACTCATTTAATGCATTTTTATCTTTTTCAGTTACTTAATGTTTTGATATGTATTTTATGCTCAAATTTTATTTTTATGAATTTTTATAAATTATTTTCTTATGTAAAAAGGGAGGGGGGGGGGGTGATCTTGATACATTTTCTGCTTCTTTTCCAGTACCGCTTGGCAGATTTTCATGAAACTTGGAAGGTATGAAGTACTAATGGTCCCCTACAAGTGTTGTTGTTTTTCGTCCAGATCTCTCAATAGGTGGCGCCACCAGAGGCAAAAGTAGGTCCCAGAGGGTACCCTCCTTTGACAAACTTCTTCTTCAGAACCGAAGCATGTATCGACAAACCGAAAGCATCTGAATTATCTAGAGAGCTGTCTTAAGAAGTGTTGTTATTTTTTGTGACTTTATTTTTATAAACTTCATACCAAGTTCTAATCTTGTCATTTCATTTGGTACATCACTTTGTTTTCCTCAGTTGCAGATCAAATATGCAAGTTGTTCTTTCTGGTCAAGTAATGTGATAAAATAACCTTCACAAATTTTTCATGACAGGCATATTTTGTACCGTTTGCAGTACTCTAAAGCGGGGGACATTAAATCTCATTCATCTGTCCGTCCGTCCGTCTGTCTGTGTCACAAAATCTTTAACCTTGGCTATAACTTTTTAACCAGAAGAGATACAGTTCTCATATTTCACATGTAAGTTCCTTGTGACAAGACCTTTACACTGACACAAAAATTTTTGACCTCGTGACCGTGACCTAGATATTTGACCTACATAAAGGACTCAGATTTTTCTGAGTCAGACACCCCAAGCGGGGGACCACGATTCTCTGAATCTGCTTGTTTTCTTTTTGAATTGGAAGAGGTGGGGGGGGGGGGGGGTATTTTCAACTTCTTCTTCAGAACCGCTGGGGCATTTTAAAGAAACTTGGTAGGTGTGATATGCTAATGGTTCCCTACAAGTAATGTTGTTTTTCATCAAGATCCGTCAACAAGTGTCGCCACCCGGGGCAAAGTAGGTCACAGGGTTCTTTGACAAACTACTTCTTCAGAGTCCAAGCATATATCAACAAACCGAAGGCATCAGAATGATCTAGAGGGATCTCTTAAGAAGTATTCCTGTTTTTAGTTCCACTCTGAAGTCAAATTTTTTATGTCTTTTCGGACTTTGTCAGAAATGGACATTTTCATACTATTTCCTGAACTAACACATTGAAAGCATGTCTTTGAGACCTAATTTGCTGTTATATTAATCACACTTGATGCCATTAATATAATGCTTTCACATAGATTCTGTGCCAAAATATTTTTTTGGATTTTTTTTTTACATGACTTTAAGGATGGACCACACTAACAATCACCATTACAATGTGCATGTATTCAGTCATTCAGCAAAAGTGACATGGTTCTCAGGGGAGCGATATAGGCCCACTTGGGCCTCTTGTTTCTGTTACTGCGTCTCGCATCAAGGATTATGTTCTGACATGCATGACTTCTACTACCTTACGATGGTGACATGCGTGACTGTAACTGTCATAAAAAGCTTTGTCATACATGTTTGTACATGCATTACTGTTAATGTCATAAAACGATGGAAGAAATGCGTGATTGTCACTGCCGTAAAAAGCTTTGTCATACATTTTTGTACATGTATTACCGTTAATGTCATAAAACGATGGAAGAAATGCGTGATTGTCACTGCCGTAAAAAGCTTTGTCATACATTTTTGTACATGTATTACTTTTAATGGAAGACATGCGTGATTGTCACTGCTGTAAAAAGAATATTCACATGCGTGACTGCTACCGCCGCAAGAGGATAGGTTGACATGCGTGACTGTCATTGCAGTAAGTATATGTTCAACTGACGTAAAAAGATTCACATGCGTGACTGTTACCGCCGCAAGAAGATAGATTTACATGCATGACTGCCACCGCCGCAAGAAGATAGATTTACGTGCATGACTGTCACCGACGTAAAGAAGATGATTTACATGCGTGACTGTCACTGTCGTAAGCAGATAGTAACATGCGTGACTGACTGTCACTGACGTAAAAAGATGGGGTGACATCCGTGACTGCTACTGCTGTGAAAAGATAGGATGACATGCGCGACTTTCAATTATTCGCAAAAAATAAGTACGTTGTTTGAAAAAAATTGTAGTCGCACGTTATGGAAAAAAATATTGATTTCGAAACATGCGTGACTACCTATTTTTCGCAGTAGAAAAAAAGATGTGAAAGTACATTCCATGTTGGAGTTAGGACATAGTATAGAAAACTAAATTTGAATCTGTAATTAGACAGGGTTGTTTATGCAAATATTTTTAAACACCAAAATGAGAAGAGGGTAATATCTAGGTCTTGCTAGTTGGACTAAGTCATTATGTCTTATCTTTTTTATACTATTTTACAAAAGATGCTGACTGTATCTGGTTCGAGATCAAAATCTGGAAAATAATTTTATGTTTAATTACGTGTAATGTAAGACATCAGACAATAGGAGTAACGGTCCTGTGTATATATCTATGGATCAGCACCTCAGACCTAAATCTCATGAATAATTTCATATTTCGTTCTCTACTCATACCGTTCCTCCAGGGATACTCCGTGGAACGATCGAGTAATAATGAGATAAATGGGTAAAATCATATTGCACATTCTAAACAAAAGTTCGCCCATTCTGCATCATGCTTTGAAAAATTCAATATGTAGCCGACATGGAAACTTGGGAAAGACATTTCAATAGAATTATGAGGTAAGAAAATGCACCATTTACAAACCCTGCAAGATTGATAATCAGAATTTGATGCAAGCGATTATCAAATCGATATGGAATGTTTCGGGGATATGTGGAGCTAAGGTACTGTATATTGTACATGTTATTACCTTCTGATAATTCTATACTATACAAAGATGCTGAAGATTTATAATTAGGATTATAGATTAGCTTTTCAAGCACCAATCCTAATTATCTCGTTAATGAACCAGTGGAGCCTCGTTAGCTATGTCTGTCATACTTAAATTATTAACGATTATTGTATTCCGGGACACATTACGTACATCATTCACAGATTATTTATTGGTATATTTTTGTAGTATCAGAATATCCAAGTTTTCTATAGTGATACGTCTTATGATGAATATGCAACATATTCCAGATTTCGGAGAAAAAGAAATATAGTTTACTGGACTTATTACGTTTCGTTGTGCGTTATGTGCTGTTATGAATGCGGTGTAAATATTTGATCGAAAATGTACGTTAACTGCTGAGTATTCTTGTAAAGTTAGACATATTCAACGCATTTGTTGTTGAGTATGTTGAAGTACACGTTTTCAATTTTACAGACGGAACATACGCTGCTTATTACGCATGTACGAAGGTTTGTGGGCGTAAGCTTATGCTTATCCATTTCAGGATGCCTACGCATTTTGCATGAGGATTTTGCCTTTTCAGGAGCTGCTTGTATATACGCATGTCATATTTTGCCTTTTGCAGGTGCAGCCTACGCATACGATGAGTCCGATTCCTCCAGTGATAGCGATGACGAAGTGCTGAAACATTACCAGAGTACGCTTAAACCTCGTAACAGCATACATCGCTCAGAAACAAATCAGAGCATGCGCAGTGTCAAAAGCTCCAGAAGTGCCAAAGTTCCTATGCTGCAAGGTTTTTACATTGCTCGATACATTAATTGATAATTTGTTCAGTGTATATACATGTAATATCTATATGACTTGTTCATGTGACGTCCTGTCATTAGTATTGACAATATACATGGCACATGCTGTTTTTTTTACAGTAAAATAATATTTGTTAAAATGTTTCACATTTTGATTACTTATGACAAGACCATTCATCTAAGACCATGACCTTTGACATTATGACCTACATGTACTTTTCTTAAATATTTTAAGCTATATCTCTTGAACTGTAAGTGGTAGGGCTTAAATATTTTACACATAGATTACCAATGACAAGACCATTCATCCTAATTCATGATCTAAACAATGTGACATTGGCACTCATGGCCATCAAAATTTGACTTACATTTCTTAACTTATAAACTAGGCTATACCACTTGAATTAGGTTTACCATAAATATTTCACATGTAGATTACTTATGACAAGACCATTCTTTTCAGACCATGTCATGATGATCTTATCTTTTACAGTGTGACATTGACCTTGAAGTTTGACATACTTTTCTCAAACTTTAAACTTCGTCATAACTTTTTAGCTCACCTCGACGAATTAGAGGGGGGGGGGGGGGGCTTATGCTATCGCCCCATCCATAGATGATGCATCTAAGGATGCTCACTACAATGCATGGTATGGATGCTGCATCTGACCCACAATTCACAATTGGTCGAGCAGGTTAGGTAAAATGGGACAGGTCCATATCCGCCTTACTATAAGTCTTACATCAACCAAACTTGCATGGTTGATGCATCTGAGGATGCTTACTACAATGTAAATGGTAAATGTAGGGTTTATAGTCTTGTTCGCCTAAGCCTTGCACGACTTCCATAATAACCTCCCTGGCAAGACCTGTACAATCCAGTGCATTCTTAACTCCCTTAGGAGTATACAAGCAGAGCTGCCATTTAGGCGCTAATGCTTTTCATTCACATCACAAGCTCTTCTCATGTTCCAGATTCCCAGTTTACTCCTGGATCGAGAGAGTGTAACGTAGTGTAAAGCAATTTGCCCAAGGTTACAATGGTTTTGCAATGATCGGCGACAGTGAGATTGGAACCCTAGACCTATGGGTTCGTAGTCCACCTCGCCAACAACTACGCTACCAGCACTACACAATGCATGGTACAGAGGCTGCATCTGACCCACATTTCATGTTTGAGTGAGCAGGTTAGGCAAAATGGGACAGGTCCATTCCTGCCTTACTGTAAGTCCTACATCAATCAAACTTGCATGGATGATGCATCTGCGGATGCTTACTACAATGCATGGTATGGAGACTGCATCTGACCCACATTTCACGCTTGAGTGAGCAGGTTAGGTAAAATAGGACAGGTCCATTCCCACCTTACTATAAGTCCTAAATCAACCAAACTTACATGGATGATACATCTAAGGATACCTACTACAATGCATGGTATGGAGGCAGTATCTGACCCAAATTTCATGCTCGAGTGACCAGGCTAAGTAAAATGGGACAGGTCCATTTCTGCCTTACTTTAAAACTTACATCAACCAAACTTGTGACTATGATGCATCTGATGATGCATAATGCAATGCATGATACACATGATACAGATGCTGCATCTAACCCACATTTCATGCTAAAAATGGGAAAGGTCCATTTCTGGCCTATTTTAAGTCTTAGATCAGTAAAAAAGCTTGTGTGGGTGATGCATCTGAGGATGCTTACTGCAATGCACTGGACAGGTGCTGCATCTGACCTATATGTCATGCTTGATTGACCAGGTAAGATAAAATTAGAATATTCATGTCTAGCCTTCTTTAATTTCTTCATCAACCAAACTTGTGTGGGTGATGCATCTGGAAATACTTTGTGCAATATAAGTATACAGATGCTTGTCATGTGACAATGTTGTCTTTGAGGTGAGCGCTGTCATCTCTGATGGCTCTATGTTTTTAAAAATGGTAAGTGATTGGGCCTTTATATTTCATATATGCATTCCTTTTGGAATAACATTACCATAAATATCAAAAATCCTTGTGATTTTGACCTTCTGTTAGGATAAAAGGTTTTATATTCTCAAAGCTGCCATCGGGGATATTTATGTTTCACAAACCTCCATTTTACAACTCAAATCCAAATTTCACTGAATTTTGTTTTCCAAATCGGGTACAAATACAATCTGTTTATGTTTTATTCTCTAGAAGAAAAGTCTGGCAGTAAGCCAACCCTTACTCGAGGAGATACTAGGTCTCCACAGGATTCCAGCAGCTACGATGATTCCCACTCGTCACCCGCGCATGAGTACTCCATCAACTTAAATGCCAACCAGGACGAGGCCAAGGTAGACCTTGAGAGCCCCGGATCCACGGATCAGATGACAGGATCCATGACGTCACAGCAACAGACGACATATGAGAACAGAGCCTATACAGATGAACCAATGTCAGCGTCTGCCGGCAGTGAAACACTGTCAAGGGGCGGGGTAATGGCCACTGATGTAAGTCATCAATAAAAACTAACTTATGATCCGGTCATTTTAGAAAGTTGGTCCATCAGTTTGTCTCTCTCTTTGTTGTTATTATAATTGTAAGGGTTGCCAAATTACAAAAACTGCTTTAGTGGAAATGTATTGCACTACAAGATAAGGTGATACTTGCTAATTAGCCCCCTAAAGCCGATGGTCTGTGAATTTTCTTGTTGTCTGCCTGTTCATTTGTCAGTTCCTTTAGCAGTCTGGAATTTTCGCTTAGAAAGTCTTTTCTTTTGATTTGTTGCATTCCAGATGACCATTTACAGATGGTTAGAAATTTGTGTTAACCAACTACACATTACTAGCATCAAATATGACCTTTACCTTAGACAATAATAATTGATAAGATTGGTGATAGCAATCACTTGTTTTACTTGAAATATTAACGCAGTATATCCATTACTATCTATTTTGTCCTGAAGATCTTTTTCATAAAAACTGGAAAATGTTTTTGCTCCTGTATCTAAGATCTGAAAGCATATTGATTTTGTCTTGTTTATTTGAAACATTCACCCTGGGTATTACTTTGTGGTTGGACCTATATATTTTACATGAACATTCCTTGTGACAAGACGTTTCGGTTGACTTTATGACCTTGACCTAACATGGAGTTTGACCCAGCCTGTAATCAAAACATATCTGCAGATGGGATGTAATGTTTCATAAACACATCTTCTTTGATGAATAGACTTGTGTGTATATATTGAATACCATCTTATCTTTTTAACAGGAACACTTATTTGATGTCAGTGACCTTGAGAAAGAACCAGTTCTGATCTCCAAGTGTGGCAGTCTGGAAATGACCTTCTCCTTTGACCCCAGTAGAGGACGTATGGCAATAACGATTCACCAAGCCCAGGACATACCCTCCAAGGATAGGGGCGGAGCCAGTAACTGTCAGGTCAGGATGCTCCTCCTACCCACCAAGAAACAACGTTACAAAACAAAGGTCAAGTCAGGAGAAAATCCTGTGTTCAATGAGAATTTTACATTCTCCAAGATATCACCAGGTTAGTATGTGTTTAAATGTCTATTTATAGAACATAATGCTATACCTTTGATGTCTTTACATGTCTACACCCTCCCTTAGTTCCTAACAAAGAGTGTATGCAAATGATCCTGTGTGAATGATAATCTCATATATATGCACAGCCAATGTTATTCCCTGAGATGAAACTATTGAAAGGAACATGCATGCATTTCGCATTAAAACGCTCGTGAAGTAACAATGCATCAGATCTAAAGAAACATGCAGCAACGGCTGATCTAACCTGCAAACTGAACCTGCGGTGACCTGAATTTTAACGTCATCCTTTTACCTAGAAAAATGCGATTTCAGAAAACAAGGATTAAACAGGCAACTTTGGTGTATGTATTTAGAATAAATGTCATAATTTGTGTATTTTACGGGTATGCAACACACAGCAAGTGAATTTATCACATGAAATGCACTAATTTGAATTACAGCACATGCTGTGTGTTGCATACCCGTAAAAAAAAACCCCACAAATTAAGACATTTATTCTCTTTATGAAAGCATGTGACTTGAAGTTCTTCACTGCAAATAAGAAATTGGGGTTCACCTTGGGGTAGGGAAAATTAGCAAAAAATTTTCTTCATATATCTTTCCTCAAATTGTAATTGAAAATGGGAGGATGAAGCCTATGAAATTATTTAAGTGTTTTTCATTACAGTCTTGATGCAGAATTTCAGAATGGCTGTAAACACTACATTTAATTCATAACGTTGACTTTGTCCCCAAGTCTACAGTAACTTTTCTGCTGCACGTACATATATGTGTTAAACATTCCCCCAGGTTCAGCACTGGAAAAAATTATCTTGGGAAATCTGGGACAAAGATTTTAGCCTTCTAAAATATCAAGAGGTTCATGAGTTATGTATGTTTATATTTCTATAGAGGAGGTTCAGGGAATGGGAATCAGGATAAGGTTGTACGGATTGGAACGTATGCGGAGGGAACGGATGATCGGAGAGAGTATCATAGGATTCGCTTCACTAAACCTGGACATGACATCTACACACTGGATTATACTGGAACCTAGAAGCAATCTCAGTGTAAGGGATTTGTTGTTTAACGTCTATGCTATACCGTAAATTTATGTTTTTAAGTGTGTTATTCTGACATTGAAAGTGGAATTGGAATAAATATACATGAAGGAAAAATCACAAAAAAGATTAACATTGTATTATTACAGCAGCATTATATGATCTTAACTGACCTAACATGGAAAAGAAGACTTGAAAAAAAAAAAAACAATACTTCAGATGTTGTTTTAGAGTGGATGTAAAATCAAACATTTTATTAACAAGCAATTGTCTACATATGGACTGTATATTTATGGAATGTAAAATGAGTATATCTGTAAAACTATTACCAATAAGTTTTTGACGTCATCATATTGCGTTTCTCTCTCACTCATATGTGCTTTAATTTGTTTCTGAAATTTGTTTTGTTGACTCTGAAAATTGTGTCCCATTTGACATTATTATTCACTCTTTCAAAATTTTTGTTTTTCCTTCAAGGGAGGTGATTCACAGTTTGACGTGTCTAGTTTAACGCGGAGTGACAGTGCATCATCTACTCAGTCCATGCAGCATGGAGGAATGCCTGAATTATTACTTGGGTTGGCTTATAACGGCACAACGGGTCGATTGTCCGTAGAAGTAGTCAAGGGGAGTAACTTCAGAAATATGGCTATGAATAGAGCTCCAGGTCAGCTGAATGCTTTATTTACTTTAAGAGTCAAATTTTAACAAAAGCTGGTTTTCCTCAAATTTCCCTTAATGTATGAATTCTAAGATTTAAGCATTAAATCTCAAAATGTTTCAGATTTTAAATTCTCTTGCATTTAAAAATTGGACAACTCAATAATTTTGGTTATCTGAGTTATTTTATAGTTAAAGAATAGTGTTTTGTTTTAGGTAATTTCTTTCTTTCTTTTTATGCCCCCCTTCGAAGAAGAGGGGACATATAGGTTTGCCGCTGTCGGTCGGTCTGTCGGTCTGTCGGTCGGTCTGTCGGTCGGTCCGCAACATCAGTTTCCGTTCAATATCTCTGGAATGGATTCACATATTGAAATGAAATTTTGTATACAGACACATCAAACAAAAATCTAGGTCAAGTTCATATTTGGGTCCGATCAAAAAAATTTTGACAGAGTTATGCCCCTTGCATTTCGAAAAATACCAAAATTTCAGGGTTTCCGTTCAATATCTCTTGAGTGGATGCACATATTGAAATGAAATTTTGTATACAGACACATCAAATGAAAATCTAGGTCAAGTTCATATTTGGGTCCGATCAACAAAATTTTGACAGAGTTATGCCCCTTGCATTTCGAAAAATACCAAAATTTCAGGGTTTCCGTTCAATATCTCTTGAATGGAGTTACATATTGAAATGAAATTTTGTATACAGACACATCAAATGAAAATCCAGGTCAAGTTCGTATTAAGGTCCGATCGAAAAAATTTTGACAGAGTTATGCCCCTTGCACTTCGAAAAATACCAAAATTTCAGGGTTTCCGTTCAATATCTTTTGAGCGGATTCACATATTGAAATGAAATTTTGTATACAGACACATCAAACAAAAATCTAGGTCAAGTTCATATTTGGGTCCGATCAAAAAAATTTTGACAGAGTTATGCCCCTTGCATTTTGAAAAATACCAAAATTTCAGGGTTTCCGTTCAATATCTCTTGAGTGGATTCACATATTGAAATGAAATTTTGTATACAGACACATCAAATGAAAATCTAGGTCAAGTTCATATTTGGGTCCGATCAACAAAATTTTGACAGAGTTATGCCCCTTGCATTTCGAAAAATACCAAAATTTCAGGGTTTCCGTTCAATATCTCTTGAATGGAGTTACATATTGAAATGAAATTTTGTATACAGACACATCAAATGAAAATCCAGGTCAAGTTCGTATTAAGGTCCGATCGAAAAAATTTTGACAGAGTTATGCCCCTTGCACTTCGAAAAATACCAAAATTTCAGGGTTTCCGTTCAATATCTTTTAAGCGGATTCACATATTGAAATGAAATTTTGTATACAGACACATCAAACAAAAATCTAGGTCAAGTTCATATTTGAGTCCGATCAAAAAAATTTTGACAGAGTTATGCCCCTTGCATTTCGAAAAATACCAAAATTTCAGGATTTCCGTTCAATATCTCTTGAATGGAGTTACATATTGATATGAAATTTTGTATACAGACACATCAAATGAAAATCTAGGTCAAGTTCGTATTAAGGTCCGATCGGAAAAAAATTGACAGAGTTATGCCCCTTGCACTTCGAAAAATACCAAAATTTCAGGGTTTCCGTTCAATATCTTTTGAGCGGATTCACATATTGAAATGAAATTTTGTATACAGACACATCAAACAAAAATCTTGGTCAAGTTCATATTTGGGTCCGATCAAAAAAATTTTGAAGAGTTATGCCCCTTGCATTTCGAAAAATACCAAAATTTCAGGGTTTCCGTTCAATATCTCTTGAATGGAGTTACATATTGATATGAAATTTTGTATACAGACACATCAAATGAAAATCTAGGTCAAGTTCGTATTAAGGTCGGATCGGAACAAATTTGACAGAGTTATGCCCCTTGCACTTCGAAAAAAACCAAAATTTCAGGGTTTCCGTTCAATATCTCTTGAGTGGAGTTACATATTGAAATGAAATTTTGTATATGGATACATCAAATGACAATCTAGGTCAAGTTCTTATTTGGGTCCAATCAACAAAATTTTGACAGAGTAATGCCCCTTGCACTCGAAAAATACCAAAATTTCAGGGTTTCCGTTCAATATCTCTTGAGTGGAGTTACATATAAAAATGAAATTTTGTATACAGACACATCAAATGAAAATCTAGGTCAAGTTCATATTTAGGTCCGATCAAAAAAATTTGGACAGAGTTATGCCCCTTTGCACTTTGAAAAATACCAAAACTTCAGGGTTTCTGTTCAATATCTCTTGAGTGGAGTTACGTATTGAAATGAAACTGTTACTTTATACCCCCATAGGTTGTATCAATGCAAGTATAAAGTTGTGACAGACTTTAATCACAGAAGGGGTAGGGGGGCATTAATGTTTTACAAACATGACTTTTAACTTGTTTTTTCTTTTATATATATATATATATCAATATATGATTATTTGTAAACCTTGTGACTTAGATTATGCTTTAGTGCAAAAGTTGTTTTTCAAAGTCTAATAGAAGTATTTAACTGTATGCCTATTGATAATACAAGATCAATTTTGAATGTTTTTTAAACATCCCGATATACTGCAGAAATCATGCTTCAAAATTAGATTGCTGTCATTGTTGTGCTGCTACAATATCCTAGTTTGTTTGGTTGTTTTTTTTAAAGAAGTCTATATTTTTAGTCATTTTCAATGAAGTAATATGCATTTTTTGTTGAAGATATCTATCCTTTTATCAAAGAAGACTGTTAGAAAGTAGCAAATTAAAACTTAATTTCTTGGTTTCTTAGATGCTAGTAAGAGAGTCAGTAAGTGATCAATGCAATGAGAATTTTAAATTTATCGAGTATGCACTTTAAAAAAATATATTTTGTCTATACCATACAGTGAACAAACTCAAAGGTTGAATGTTTTAATATCCCTGTATGATGTAGATTTCAAGGTGAAGGGCAACTGAGGGATTGAAGAGAACAAATTAGAGAATTTTGTCAGTACAGTGAAATTTCCAAAATTGTGTTTTACTGCTTTGAAATAACCAAATCAATTTTGTTAATTAACAAGGTACAATGCTGATCTGCAAAGTCTTGAATTTTTTAATAGGATGTGATTTAAAAACTTGGAAACAAGTTTTTACAAAAGATTTTCTTTCATGCATTTTTGAAATCAAGACTAATTGAATTTTAAATGAAGATCCTCTCCCCTCTTTTATGCTCGTGTACCATACATTTAAGCAGAACAAAAAAAATTTGAATTTTCATGATTTCTCTGTGTTTAAAGAAATATAAAATCAATTGAAAAGAAACTCCTGTTGAAATGTTTCACTGTGCTGAGTAGTTTGATTCTCTGAAATGTTATGTACCAATATAATTTGCATGACAATATCCTTAAGTATGTCTGAGATTATAGCTTGTTGTAGTTTGGTGAATTAGATCTATGAAAGGAAATATAACCAAGATTTAAGGGGAGTAACCATGGCCTATAATGGTTTTTGCATGTTAAATGAATTGTTGTTTAAATCTGAGCAACTTCTCTATGCCATTTTGTTTGTAAAATAAATGTAGTACTACATATGTACATCATCTGAAACCCATGCCATCTTCTATGTATTCATTTAACATAACAGGTTTTTATATAACTCATAAGGGTAGCTTTTCCACACATGTGATGTTTTATTCAGTCAAGACAATGGATTGACGTCATACCGCAGTAAACTGTGGCATGCACATTTCATTGTTTTGAGTGGATAAAATACCATGCAAAGAGACAAAAATAATCCGAGCTAAAATTATCACGATTAGGGCTATTGGGAAAAGTGTTACAAAGTAACCTCTGTGCCAAAAAAAAAAAAAATTGTACCAAGGCTCTAAGATGAATTGACCCTTCCGAACGCGGGAAAAATTTGAGAAATTCCATGACGTCACAATGCACTTTCGATGTTTGACCGAGGTTCGAAGCTTGTTTGTCCGAGGTAAACACATGGTAAAAGCATTGTGACGTCACGAAATTTTGCATTCTTTTCCCGCAGTCGGAAGGGTCAATTCCATGATGAGTTAACCCACAACCTATAAATGCAAGTGCAGTAGTCTGTTAGTTTCTTATCACAAAAAAAGAAAAGGCAAAGACTTCTACATTCATATAAGGTACAATTTCTGTGCTTGGAATTGAAGATGAATGAATTTGTACCAGTATTTAATTCTTCCTTCATACCCTAAGTGTCTTATCAATCGCTAAATTTGACTTTTTAGATCATTGTTATATGAATGTATCAATGAATAATAATGGCATTTGTACAACCTTTCCTATTTTCAGATACCTACGTAAAGCTGACTCTGATGTCACCAACGGGACAGGAAGTAGCTCGCAGTAAAACATCAATCAGACGTGGACAGCCAAACCCGCTGTTCAAGGAAACGTTCATGTTCCAGGTGGCCCTGTTTCAGCTTGCTGACGTCACATTAATGGTGTCTGTATATAACAAGCGAAGTATGAAAAAGAAAGACATGATTGGCTGGTTCTCTTTAGGTACATTTTGTTGATCTTATGTGATATGACATGATTGGCTGGTTCTCTTTAGGTACATTTTGTTGATCTTATGTGATATGACATGATTGGCTGGTTCTCTTTAGGTACATTTTGTTGATCTTATGTGATATGACATGATTGGCTGGTTCTCTTTAGGTAAATTGTGTTGATTTTATGTGATATTATGGCTAGATGGTAATGACCGCTATATTCACTTAACCTGATTAATTTCTCATGAAGGTTTAACATTTACTCATAAAACTAAAGTTATAAATGCATCAAAGTTATATCTTTTTGTATCACATGCTTATTTCTTAGTTCTTTAATTGTAAGGAGCTGTTAAGATAAGGCGTAAAATCAGCCCTGAAAAGTGGAATTTTGAAAATTGAAATTTCAAGAACTTTTTTATGTAAAATGTATACCTATACTGTATACCATCAGAATATGAAGTAGATTTTTATCTGTTTTGCATATTATTGCTAATTTTTGGGTCAAAACTTCTCTTTTTCTCATAGAGATCAATAGAAAACGGAAAAGTTTTTTTGAACATTGTTCCCCCCGGATATACAGAAAGCCACTTTTACTGGAGATGTATATCATTGATACAGTTTTTTTGGCAAAGTGGGGTTCTGTATCTCCGGGGGGAACACAACCCCATAGACGAAAAACCAAAAATGGAAAGGGGGGTGCATTTTTTAAGAATCGATCTTTTCGACCATAAAATATAGCACATTTGACTATTTGTCCTCTTTATTCCATCAAAAATGTAACCTAAATATGACTGAATGAAATATACAAGAAATAGGAATGAAATAAGCAAGAATGATGTTCATTTCTCCGCCAAGGCTTACATTGTAGCCATTGAATACAAAATGAGACAGTATTTTAAGTTCTGGATTGCATTATTTACGGATTAAAGGAGATGGAACGTTCGAAATCTATTTCTGATACACAATGTAGACATATTTTATGTCTTTTAATTTATATTTATCCATTTTTGGTAAAATATTCTAAAATTTTTACGTTTTTTGTCGATATTATCGGTTTTTCAATCCGTGCACCCCTACCTCTTTCGACCTTAATTTAAGAATCTTAAGGTTTCTTTATCAAAATGTAAAACATGTAAAAGGTCTGCAAATACATTATATTTCAATAATAATTAATGTTTTTCTGTATACGATTCACCATGAAGAAGAAATAGGTCACGAGATTTAGGGCTAAATAGGGCCCTTATCTTAACAGGTCCTTTATGCCAAAACATTGCTATCATGATACTACATGTATTACAAAAAATAATTCATCCTATTGTATGAAATTTTCTTTTATTTCATTTTAAAATAGCTCTATTGAATTGATTACAATAGATTTAAAATGCATTTGGCATCATTTTGAGCGGGAATGAACCCTCTAAGTCAAAAAGAAAAAGAATCACTTTGCATCTACGCTTTATTATAGGTCTTAACAGCAGTGGTGAAGAGGAGCAATCCCATTGGTCAGATATGAGGGAGAGTAAAGGGGAACAAGTCTGCAGGTGGCATGTACTGTTAGAATCCTGATTGTGATAGACAGAAGGACAAAAAAGGAAGAAAAGAAGGATGACAATGTTGAAAATCTGCTTTTAAGATTTATTTATGTTCAACTATAGGTTTAGAAAGAAATATTTTTCATACTTTTTCTGGAATACATTTGCTGGTACATTTCTTCACAGATGAATGTATGATATTTAGACTTTAGAGTAGTTGTATCGGTAAAAGGTGCATGTTTTTATAGAATACACTCAACACTTTTTGCACCTATGCACACATTCACTGTTGTAGAAGTGAGAAATTTCCATCCTGTGTTCAGTATTTCACGTAATGCAAATCTAAAAATCTTTGTGTTATTGAGGGTATTCTTTTGCCAATACATTGACAAATTCTAAAATTATCAATATTAACTACAGATACATGTATGGAGTAAAAATTACACAAACAGCATTCAGAATGTATATGTTTTTAGTTGTATGTTACTACGCAATATTATTAAGAAGGTTGTGTTGCGTTAATTTTTTTTTAAAGAATCTTTAAGAAACTTTGTTTCTTTCTTAATTTTGTTATTTTATATTTTGTATGATACCTATCTCTTATGTGTTCTATCATATTTTGTTCATTCTTTTCCTGCATATCTGTTATCAAGCATATTCCTAATTGACCTTTAACAAGGAAGCAATTGAAGCTACATGTATGAAATATTTTCTATTTTCTGTTGTGTTCATTTGAAACTCAGTTCAATTTTTCCTTCACTTTTAGTATTGTTTTAATGTTCATATATGAAGGGTTCAAATTTTTTGTTTTGTACTGTATGTCTGTATAAACCATGTTTTACTAAAACAGACTTTCTAGCAGACCTCACATACATGGTGAATAACCTTACAACACAGGAAACAAACAATTTTTCTATATTTTCATGTAATATAGATTATTTAACACAAAAAGGTAAATGTGATTGCAATGTAAGGATGTTTTATTTATGAGTTGTAACCAAAGTAAGAGGAATAGTTGCTTTTTATAATGCACAAAAACAATTGGCATTCTACTTTCAGTTTCATGCTTAGGAAACGCAGCTTTTGTTTTAGTGCATTATAAAATATTTTCTCATATTTTAGGATAAAACTTGTAGTTAAGCAATCCTTTTACTGCATCACATTTCTCTCTTTGTGGTAAATAATCTGTGACATACTAAAATATAGATTTGCACTGCAAGATTACCTGCTGTGAGATAACAGCTACTGCTTTAAACTTACATATTATTGAGCTATGTTGTTATTGTTTGAAATTTCTCACTGTTTTTAGAATCTTTTTTTCTTATCCACTGTTATGAATATAGATATGAAATCAAATTCCAGTTGCGTCTACAATGTTACTTAAATAATATGTACCACCAAATGAAATTTACTTGGAAATTATTTAAATTTTTCATGTACTCAATAATTGATGTAACAATAGTTTGAAAAATATGAGTATTGCTGAAGTTTATGAAAACTTTCCAATACAAGTAATTCTTACTTATTGTGTTGCATTAATGAAAACATGGATGATATTTATTGACAGATTTTGCTTGACAAATTACCAGTATGTCTTACAAATTATCAGTATGGCTTACGTGTAAATTCTTTCATGATTTATAAAAGGCTCCTACGCATTCTCAGAAAATCTTCCACTAAATGGCGTACTATGAATTTAGTAATTATAGTATATAATTGACAAGATGTCTGCTTTTGATTATTTAAAAAAAAAACAAGGTAGAAGGAGCTACATGATACTTACAAGCTACTAAATTATCTTTAAAAAATTGCTTTATACAATAGATTATCTATTTACACTGTAAAGATTCATTATGGCATTTTTAGATGTACTTGAGGAGGAATAATTATGAAACAAAATCTTGAAACATCAGAATTTTTTTTTAGTAGATTCTTCTACAGTGCCATAATTTTGTTTTACAGAGTTATTCCTCTTATGTGCTGGTATCTGACTTAGAACCATTATAACATCATTGGATTACGGTATAAATTTGCATTTATGGCATCGTATGTGCAAATTTTGCACAGGATTCCATAGAATTTAGTGATGTTCCAATGTCGTTAATTCAGAAACCGTCACTATGGGAAGTAACTATGTACATGAAAAGACCCAATGATAAGTTGAAAGAATGAAGATTATGAGAATGAAGTAAATCATTCATAAATGTCCCTTACACCTATAGGCCTTACGAGAATTATTGAGTAAATGAAAGTAAAAATGATTTCAATGTCACTGTTTCTATTACGCTATGTTTTTGTTCATGTGTTATACTTTTGTTGTATTCTCTCTGTGATAGTTCAATCTTTAAGATGTCTCAAATTGTTACATATAAACTTATACTGTATATTCCACTGTAAACATTCCTACAATGTATTTATATGATTATGTACTTGATATGTATATATGTTACGTATTTATGTTATTGTTATCACAACTTTATTTACAATCATTCAGTTTATATGTGCTTTGAATATGGGTAAAACCGTAAGTATTCAACTCAGAAGTGTCTATTCAACTTTTTGCTTTAAAAATATTTTGGCTTTCTGTTTTGTGATCTACACATTTGAAAGAAAGCTAAAGCATATGAAATATCTTGTTTCCTAATGTATTATGGTTCAATGGAATATTCATTTGTGAAATCACTTCCCACATGTACATGTATATCCACAATTTGTCTTCAGTTTTAATTGAGTCAATATGTATTGGACCTCTAAAGAAATTAAACATGAATCCTTTAAGTGATTTTATTATTTCATGATAATTGAATATCTTAATCACACGTTACCGGAATATGATTTTTATCACGCAGACAAAACACATTTAAAAAATGTTTATTTCAGATATCCGAAGTGAGATGCGTTGTGTTCTCAATGAAAATCTAATTGTTACGTTTTACATTGTTATCAATTTGACTGATGTTTCAGAGAAATTCTTCATATACTGGTAAGCACAAAGCTATGGAATGATTGTTTTCATTATTTTATAGGCAATTAGAAAAGAAATACTTTTTGCTATTCTAGCTTGATAATTGTACCGATTTCTTAAAGATAAATTATTTTGCTCTTGTTTTGTTTATTGTTATTGAACGATCTTTAAAATTTTGTTTGTTGAATAAAGTTAAGATATTCAAGAGACACTTTTCACCTGAACTTAATGTTCTTTTATTTTTGTTAACCTTATACATGTACTTTTAGTCTCAAGTTACCTTTGCTTTCTAAGCAGGTATAGTTTAGAACCAAAGTCAGACATTAACATAAAAGTGTTCAGTTGTCAAATACAATCTTTGTTATTTGTAGAAATAATTGTTATTTACTTTGATTTTGCTCAATTCTTAAGTTACTTTGAGAAATCCACTGAAACATGAATTTCCTGCATACTAGTTGCAATTTTGATTTTTTTTGTGTTCAACTTTAACCTTACTTTATTGAATGACTTACTTTGATATACATGTAATTATTTAAAAGATCCATCCATAAACTGTATATGAAACCCTTCCCCGCACCGAAAAATTATTCACTAAGGAATATAAGTTCAAACTTATTATTATATTTATTGCACTTTTTTGTGCATTTTTTTATCCTTTATCTTTAATGACTGCATGATATGGTAAGGGGTGATATAAACATTTTCATAATCAAATACATGTTTAGTGTATGTAATGCACAGTTTAGAGTTTCACTCTAATGTCTTAACCTTACTCGTATAATTGCTGAATCAAAATGCTAAAAACATGAAAATTGAATGTAATTGTATCGTAAATGAATTGCATACATTTTAAGTTACAATATTTTGCTCTTCCCCGCACTTGTTTACCATTTGCTTATTTATCATGTGTGGAGAGGGCTTCAGTTTCCCTCCATACGTTCCTATTGTGCAAGCAGATTTTGATGTAAGATGACACATTTTCTGTGTGACATTAAAAAAGCAATAGAACCACAAAATTGTAAATCTTCCCTATATTTTGTGATTCTGAATGGATAGTGCACTATTTTCTGCACATCTTGAAAGGTTGATATAATCAAAATTAAAAAAAAAAATTCTGTCTGCTGTCATTTTCAGTGAAGTCGTAAATTTTCTTGAAAACTGGAACACGTACATGTGTGTAATTTAGGAAAAAACTTACTATGAATCACAATCGGCCTGTGTCACGACACCTTTCAAGAAGCCAAGGAGCTGAATTCATTAAGGCCACCCCGTACAGTTGTGAATGTATAACAAAATATAAAACAAGTGTGAAGAAGGGAAAAATACTGAAACTATTGCAAACTAGTTCTAAATTTTAGAGTTATTCATGATGCTTAAAAAAAAAACAAAATAAGATTTAAAATGTGTTGCCCAAAAATGTGCTACAGTAATGCAAGAAATGTTTTCATAATTTGATGTGTTAACATCAGGTTAAGATTATCAGCTGAGGAATCCATTTTTTTTTCACAAAATAAATTTTATTAATTGCTGTCTACCGTAAAAAAATTGTTGTTTTTATATAGTAATATTAAGGTTGCAAGGGTATTGAATCTCAAATGTAATGTATGTTGATCGTATCTACAAAAATGTATTTTTTCTAATGACAATCTCACTGTATTAGTGCTTAGATATTAGTTATAATTTATTACATGTATGTACATTAAGACACATGCATAATAAATCTATTAAATATTCATCATTTTGCTGAATTCTATTATTGAAACCATTAATGCAAACTTAACATAAGAGTATATTGTTAAAAGCCTACATTTAAGAATTATTTCCCATTTGAAGCTGTTCCTAATGCAATTTCATGATGACATACGAGAATTCCTTTCAAAATCACTACCAAAATGTAAATAGTATACTATGATTATTTGCTGACGTTCTATACTAAATTATCTGGACAAATTTTGTAACATTTACATAAAGTCTTTAACAGAAATGGTTGCATAAAGAAAGTAACTCTTAAGATAGTAAAAAAAAACACTTTTGGGTACCTTTTCTTATCACTTTTACTCCTTTTGTTACATACGAGCAATACCTTAGTTTTATGCCTTGTACACAGGAAAAAATGCAACATACGTTAAACATACGTTTGCCTAAACGTGAGTTAAACATACGTTAAACGTATGTTTAACGTATGATTTTTTAAACATATGTTTAACGTACGTCCGTGAACATACGACAAACGTACGTTAAACATACGTTATGAAACATAAGTTCAAGAAAACATACGTTTAACATACGTTTGTACAAACATGTGAGCAACGTATATTCTACATATGGGGGGGACAAGGGAGTTCCTTTCTCCCCCCTCCCACCCCCTTACCCCCCTCCTTTTCACCCTTCCTTTAAACCTTTCCCCTCCCTCCCCCTTTTCTCCCTCCTCCCAGTCCCCTTCCTCTCCTCCCCCCTCCTTCCTTCCCCTCTCCCCCTCCTCCTGCCCCCTCCCTTTCACCCTCTCACATGTTTTGTATTTTGTGTTGTAAATTGGGAAAGGGGGTGTCCTAAAATTATTCAGGGGTGGGAGATTTAAGGCACTACCAGCTGGGAAAGGGTGTGTGGGGGGGGGGGGGCTCTGGGGCCCAATAGTAAAATAGCGATATACAAAAAAGTACTGTTATCAGCTTTTCGCTACATAATGTAAAACGAAAGTACAGATGTTTATTTTTAGATTCCATCCTCATAATTTGTTGAGTCAAAATGCATGAGTGAACTTAAATTACATATAAATACCTGTTTTCTCTCTTTCTATAAATGTTATTCTATGTCAAGATGTTATGCTTTAATCATGCCAGCCTGTTATCTACCTTCTGTTCATATAAATTAACTCAGGCCTACATGACTCCAGCCATGTTGTTGTCGTGGTTCGTATATTCCACCTTTAGGTAGGTGCACCCACGAATTGTGGTAGATAATGGTATAGGGTAAATAGGGTAAATTCTGACTATAAAGGTGTGGTTATCCCGATACATACATAGTACCGTCAGCAGAGCAGTAGCAGATCAAGCGTAAGGCAGGTGAAGGTAAACCTTCAAGTTAAGAGGCTATGAAGCACCCCAAAGGGGAACGGCCTGGCCAGAGTACTCTGGAACGGGTAGTTGGCGAATGAGTTCCCCGCAATAAATGTAACATCAATACAGCCAACTGGCCCAATAGAGGGTTACCGGGTGCCCAAACAGAAAGAAAGCAATCAAAAGGATGACAGGGGCGGATCAAGAACCCCAATTGCCGGGGGCACATACAATTATTATGGAAATCACATGCGAGGCCCGAAGGCCTGATTGGGGGAGGGTATGGGAGGGGGTTTCCCCCTCCAATTGGTGGGGGTTCGGGGGGCCTCCCCCGAGAAAATTTTGAAAAAATGAAGCAATTTGGTGGCATCTGAAGCGTATTTGAACTGAATTTAGAAGGGATTTGGCGCGCATGATTCAGTCAATGTCAGTAACAATAATTATTATTTATATAGAATATATTTGAAAATTTTCGAAATGTTCTGATGCTGTACTGTTCTTGCACGGCATGCAGAAGTCAACATGTTGAGGACTTTTTAAAGAAACGGGCGGATCAGGAGAAGTTTTGAAAGGGCAGAGAGGTCAGCCCATGGGAGGGAGGGGTGTCCAGCCATATATAAATTCTCTTAAAATTGAAAAAAATCAGCATTTTATGCAAATTCCAGGCAGGACTTGACCCCCCTAACCACTCTAGATCCGCGCTTGTTTGTTAATATTTGTATAAAGGTAAAGAAAATGAGTAATTACAGGGTTTTTTTCTAGCCCCTGATGTCAGGGGCCTGGGCCGATGAAATTTTGCAACATTTTAATCTAAATTGGGAAATAAACTTCAAACTACAAAAAGATACAGTTATGCAAATTATCCCTTATCATATCAATTGTCTATATTTTGAATCCCTCCTAGAGCATGTTTGTTCTACTTTCGTTTTCCTTTCAGTTAAATCAGATACATAAATTGGAAATGAATTTCTCGTTTTGGAGAAAAGATTGAACTGGGAATTTTTAGGTCTAAAATTGGGGAATAGTACCTCTTTTTACCGAATTTCGGCCCCATACAGACCCTTTACAAAATTCCCTTGTAAATGATAAATTTCGTTGACAAACTAGAGATCACGGGTGCCTCATTCCCTGCATCGTCCAGATTGAAAGGTTTAATTATTTCTTGGCAGTTCTATCATTATTATATTTTTTATTTACCTAGGGGCTTAACCATAAATGTAATCACGATAACTTCGATTCTAAAAATAAAGAAAAACATGCATTTTTTATCTTTTCAAAATTCTTTGAGGTAGCCGGTTTAAATATGGCCAAAACAATCTCAATTGTTCATTTTAAAAAGATTGATCACGGCCTCAAATTTAGAGTTAAAAAAATGAAAGTTTTATAGGAGGCTCATCGAAGATTTGGTCAAGAAATATATGTGTTAAATATGCCTTGCATAGGATATAAAGTTCCCGATTCATCCCTCAGATAAAGAAAATTCGATATGAACATGATTCAATGTAGGTTGTTTCCGAAACGTGCGTACGTCCACGTACAGACAATAGACATGACTATCTATCCCCGAGAAATTTTTGGAAAATTTACTCAAATCGATGGTTTCTGAGGTGTTTTGGGGCTATTTCTGACTACTTTCATAGATTTATTACGAAAACAGTAGTTTAATGCTTTCAAAAGCATGTCTTAAGTGCCCCTTCTTTGGGCACTGCCGGGGGGGGGGGGGGGGGGGGGGGGTTCGCCCCCCCCCCCCCCCCCCCCCCCCCCCCCCCCGGCTGAATCCGCCACTGGATGAAGGGGGCAAGATCCCACTCTAACATTTATTTTGATTCGCCATAGTTCTATTAGTTAAGTCTTCATTCTTTACTAAACCTATCAAATGCCACTTCTCAAATCACCCCTGTCTTCTACCAGGGATATATATATATATTTATGTACGTCCCTGCTTCTACGTAGCGAAACAGAACGGCGCGAAGTAGCACGTGCGCGAAGCAGACGACAAAATGGCCAGAGCGAAGTGTAGAAGCTGCAAATCAAAGATAAAAAAAAGTTTTTACGGTCAACTTTACAGTTCCAGATGCAGTACCTGGATAACTTAACGTAATGTCACGTTGTTTAGATCAATATGGTAATTAACGTCTTCCTATGTGAAATACAGTACTATATCCATGAAATTTTAGTTCGAATTTGTTCTGACTTTAGATATTGATAAATATAATCGATCATTAACAAGGTGGAGGACGTTATTATAATTCAGATGGAATATAACCATTTTTCATAATGGGGAAAATTAAACCACAGGTGTCTGACACACTTTACAGTCTGTCAAATTCTCTTAAGAGCTTGTGTTTTATGTAGGCAGTGGCTCCAGATTACGAGCGTTCCGTATCTTTAAAAGTTTAGACCTATGTCTCAGTGTACGAATAAGTTTCTGATTTGCCTGTGGCTCACGTGACTCTGGTGATGTGTCCATAACAGAGAAAGAAGTTGGGGTTTTTTTTTAATTATTTCAAGGTATATGAGCTTATTCTGCATACTCAGTAATTAAGTATTTTCTTTGCTCTCAATCATGATCAGTAATAGACACGTACTTGTCAGCTAACATGAGTAGTGACGTTCCATCGCTCAAGCAGAAGTTGAAGTTTTTGAAAGATGCGAGAAGATAACAAATATGTACATGTAGATGCAACTGCTTTTTACTTGTTCGCTTTTGCGAATATGTCACAAAAAAGATAAAATTTGAACATAAGATGAAAAAAAAACCTAACCTATGCAGAAGCTAACTACGATACGCAGCTCCACAGTTACGAATGTTCATATCTGGAGCCACTGCCTTTTTTGTATTCTCAAAAGTGAAGGCCATGGAGAAATTTTTGCAATTTTCAAATGTCTGTAGTGAGCTGCGCAGGCAGTAAAGTTTGCATGTGGGTGTACATCACTACTGTCCGTGCGGCTCACTGAGACGGATGTATTGATAATTGTTCAAGTTTGTTCATTTTTGGTCAGATTGCAAAGCAATTCCGGTCTATAGATTGATGATGTCCGTCCATCCGTCTGCCGTCAACATTTTGGTTAAAGTTTCTGGTTGAGGCAAAATCTAAGGGACTATATGCAGTAGAAACTTTATATTATACATGAAGCTTGCCTATCACAAGACCTTTCAATTTATGCCGTAACATTTGACCTATCGACCTTGACCTTGGACTTTGACCTAGTTAAAGATTTTGGTTAAAGTTCCTGGTTGAGGCAAAATCTAAGGAACTGTATGCAATATAAACTTTATATCATGTATGAAGCTTGTCCATCACAAGACCTTTCAATTTATGCCGTAACATTTGACCTAGTGACCTTGGACTTTGACCTAGTTAAAGATTTTGGTTAAATTTCTGGTTGAAGCAAAATCTATGGAACTGTATGCAGTAGAAACCTCATATTATACGGTACATTTACCCGTAGGTTGCCCATGACGAGACCTTTCAATTTATGCCATAACATTTGACCTAGTGACCTTGACCTTGTTAAAGATTTTGGTTAAAGTTTCTTGATTAAGCAAAATCTAAGGAACTGTATGCAGTAGAAACTTTATATTATACATGTAGGTTGCCCATGACGAGACCTAAATTTATGTTGTAACATTTGACATTGTAACCTTGACCTTGGACTTTGACCTAATTAAAGATTTTGGTTAAAGTATATGGTTTGAGCAAAATCTAAGGAACTGTATGCAGTAGAAACTTTATATTGTACATGTCAGGTCTTGCTTCTGACAAGACCTCTCAATGTATGCTGTAATATTTGACCAAGTGACCTTGACCCAGTTGGTGACAAAAACTTACTTTGCAATCCGGCCATACCGTCTTTAGTGGTGTTTTATGTTAAATTATGATAACTAAATTTTTACGTCTTTTTCGACTGGCCGAAAAAAGTCTGGAAAATCTGGTGATTCTGAACCACGGTCAGACTTTTCGGTCAACGGTCACATCCTTATGCAGTGGTTTTTTGTGTCGCCTGCAAAACATAGCGACACCTAGGGATCACTTTATCTGCCCGTCCGTCCGTCTGTCTGTCTGTCACACTAAGGGTGTCACAGCCCAGAACTTTAAATTGGTAAGTGATAGGGCTTTGATATTTCATATGTGTATTCCTTGTGACAAGACCTATCTACACATACCATAATTTTTGACGTAGTGACCTTGACCTAGATATTTGACCTACTTTAAAAAAAATTGATTGGCTATATCTTTTGATTGGTAAGTGATATGACTTTGATATTTCACAAATGTATATCTTTTGACAAGACCTTTCTACACATACTATAATTTTATGCCCCCGGAATCAAAGATTTATAGGGGGCATATAGTTTTTGCCTGTTCGGCTGTTTGTCCAAAAAACTATAATATTGGACATAACTTTTGAATGGGAAGTGATAGGGCTTTTATATTTGACATGTATATTCCTTGTGACAGGACCTTTCCATTGATATAAAAAATGTTTGACCTCTTGACCTTGACGTTTGACCCACTCTTCAAAAACTTTAACATTGGGCATAACTTTTGAATGGTTAGTGATACAAATGTAGAGCTTTCATATTTGACATGTGTATTCCTTGTGACAAGACCTTTCCAATGATACCAAAATTTTTTACCTCGTGACCTTGACTTTGACCTTTTAACCCAGTGACCCTAACTTTGACCTTTCACATACATGTACTTAACAGAAAATAATGTTTACACTAACGAAGATGCCACCAGGGGCATTTGTGTTTCACAAACATAGGCTTTATTGTTCCCTGCTTTCGCAAAAGCGCGGGGACATTAAAACTGGTTTGTCTGTCCGTCCGTCCGTCCGTCTGTCAGTCACAAAAACTTCAACCTTGTCCATAACTTTTTAATGGAAACTGATAGGGCTTTGACATTTCAGATGTGTATTCGTTGTGAAAAGATCTTTCCATAGATACCAAAATATTTGACCTTGTGACTAAGGGTGAAACGGTTACACGTGTAAACGGAGCCGTTTCGTTTTGTGGCTGTAAACGTTTACATAATTTCTAAACGTGTACACGGACTTCTATTAATATACTTGGAAGATCGTCTTTAATATCTTTATTAGTCTTTAAAAAGTTAACCAAACACAGGGACTAAAATTAACGGTCGCCCGGTCGCCCGAGGCGATCACTTTTGCTCCCGGGCCCATGAAACCTTCCTACTCGCTCGCCCGTGTGGCGATTAAAAATTCTCGGGGTTTGTATGGATATTTCAAGCCTATTAACAAAGCACCTGTTGTTCGCGCGATGTTTACATCGACGTCAATCGTAATCTTGAAAGAGTTGCATCGTCTAAGTCGCGCGAGTGTTTGAAAGTACGGACCCGATGATGTGCGGAGCCTTAGATCCGTTTTGCTTCTGAATATTATACTTCACTTTCATTTTAAACCCCAACAATGACAAGACCTTTCTACACATACCATAATGTTTGACCTTATGACCTTGAGTTGTGACCTTGACCTAGACTTTTGACCTACTTTTCAAAAAATCTAAGATTGACTTTATCTTTTGAGTGGTAACTGATAGGGCTTTAATAATTCACAAGTGTATTCCTTGTGTCAAGAACTTACCACACATACCACAATTTTGGACCTTGACATTGATATTTGACCTACTCTTTTAAAAAAACTAGTATTGGCCATATCTTTTGATTGGTTAGTGATATTGCCTTCATATTTTCCATGTGTATTCCTTGTGACAAGACCTTTCTATATACATGTATACCATAAGTTTTGACCTCGTGACCTTGACCTGCATATTTGACCTACTTTCAATAAAAAAAATAAGCTGCTTCGCAGGCGACACAAGCATTCCTTGGATTGCTATTTTTATTATGATAAGGTGACAGAAATTTAAGTTTTAGTTTTACGGATTTTTTTTTTTTTTAAATAGGGTAGGAGGAGGGAATAAAAATAAATTAAAAATCCACAGATTTCAACATTTCATGTTTTGTGCCATGATCACAATCTTAATTCAGTTTGTTTATCATATGTTTTCAAAGCTGCATTCTCTAAAACACTTGCAAGATAAAGATTAAGTGAAAATGAAAAGTAATAACCAGTAATTCGGATGAGCGTAAGAAAAAAATGTACAATCAGTTCATTTTATTTTTATGCCCCCGGAATCACAGATTCGGGGGGCATATAGTTTTTGGCCTGTCCGTCTGTAAGTCTGTTTGTCCGAAAAAACTTTAACATTGGGCATAAGTGTTGAATGGAAGGTGATAGAGCTTTCATATTTCACATGTGTATTCCTTGTGACAAGACCTTTCCATTGATACCAAAATTTTTGACCTTGACCTTTGACCTACTTTTCAAAAACTTTAACATTGGGCATAACTTTTGAATGGTAAGTGATAGGGCTTTCATATTCCACATGTGTGTTCCTTGTGACAAGACCTTTCCATTGATACCAAAATTGTTGACCTCGTGACCTTGACCTTGACCTTTGACCTACTTTTCAAAAACTTTAACATTGAGCATAACTTTTGAATGGTAAGTGATAAGGCTCTCATATTTCACATGTGTATTCCTTGTGACAAGACCTTTCCATTGATACCAAAATTGTTGCCCTTGACCTTTCACATACTTAACAGAAAATGAAGTTTATACTAACAAAGATGCCACCGGGGGCATTCGTGTTTCACAAACACATGCTTTATTTTTCCAGTTGTGGTAAAATTAGGGTCGGCAGATCCGTAAAACTAAGAATTAAATTTCTGTCGCCTAAAACCTTTCTTGATTCTTTTCGTTTTAAATGTGTGATCATGTGACCTTGTTTATGACCGTGACTTTAAATTTGCATTATATATAATGTTGAACAGTTATGTGCCAATGGATCTGATACTTTTGATACATTATTACTTCATTTCCACAACTGTCAACAGAATTACATTGTTACAATTGGAAGCAAATACTAAAGTCCTACACCAATTTAAATATGCCCATCATTATAAAAGACATTTTGGTATGGTCCTGTCTATCGGTCCTTCTGTTAGTCGGTTCTTTCCCTTACCTTGCAGGTGCAATAATGCCAAAACGGTCAGCTTTAATTGCCTATGGCAAGACAAATAACCCTATTGATTTTGGAGGTGAAAGGTCAAGATCATTTTGGGCTAAAAATAAGGGGTTTTTTTTTTGGTGAAAATATTTTTATCTATTTCAACATCTACTTTTGGTTGAAATGTATTCCATTTGAAACTATAAATACTTCAAATAGAAATAATTGTTGAATGTGTTTTTAAGCCCGTATTTGGTCAGAATCAGAGATGTGGGGGTATATTATAGTTTTTGGCCTGTTTGTCTGTTTCGTCGTGGGAAAAACTCTATAAAAACTCAATAAAAACTTTTGAATGAACTAGAATTTGACCCTGAGTATGACCTACATTAGAACTGTTTTACTGACAAAGATGTTGACAGGGCATTCAGTTTCACAAACACATTGGTGGTGCCGCCAGGGTCCAGCCCAAGGTTTCAAGTACAACCCTTCCACAGAGTCAGTCTGACAAAAGTTCAAACAAATGACATCATTTGATTGATTGCAGTTTGATGTGACAATTAAACTTTTTGAATTACATTTTAGAATTTATGACTGAACTAACAATATTTGTATGAAGTTGTGGAAGGATAAGTCTTTTCACTGTATTTTGAATTTATCTTTTATAGATTATAAGGAAAGACTCCAGTCCAGATCTCCTGGTAGTTAAGATCTTGAATATGTACAGATGTTCATGGAAATAAGGAGTACCCTACCTCCCACTTAAATGACATGTTTTGCGTAAGTATCCACATGTAAAAAACTACAATGAACACATTTTCATTGCAGGGTTCATTTTAATTTGGGGGGGGGGGGGGGGGGGGGGGGTGACTGTCCCTTTCCCATTTGGGAAAATTTGCAAAATTTTTCTGAAATTGGGAAAGTCTTTATACAAATTCTCACCACAGTATAACCCTAAAGTGTCATTTATTATCCCCTCGCAACTCTGCTGCAGAGGGATATATAGCATGAGAACATCAAACCTTCCACAAATGTTTCCCATGGGGAGAGGATAAACCCTATTGATTTTTGAGGTCAAAAGTCAATGTCACAGTGGACATAGGCTTAAAATCCTCGTGAACAGCATAGAAGCCAAAGGAATCGTCATAGAAACATCAAACCTTCCACAAATGTTCACCTTAGAGAGAGGATGAACCCTATTGATTTTCAAGGGTCAAAGGTCAAGGTCACAGTGGACTTCAGCTTAAGATTATTTTGCTGATTGCAAAGAAGATCCAAGAAGGGGATCCAACGCTTGCGTTGCTTTTATTACATTTGTAACACTGCTTATCCATTGATTTGCTTGAACTGAGGAATGATTAAAAAACTTAAAGATGCACTTAGAAATAGGATCTTTTGTGCTGACTTCAAGGATTTGAGTCTTGTTTTCTTGGGTGATTTTTTCATAATTCCTCTTTGGGAATTTAAGAGTGATTTTTGGGATAAAAAGAAGATACTTGGCCGCAGAACAAGGGAAAGAACCACTGCATTGGAAAAATGCAATCTCTTTTGTTTCTCCCTTCTTTGCGAAATTGCTGGGATATTGAAACTGGTTTGACCATCCATCTGTCAGTCACAAAAACTTTAACCTTTGTCACAATTTTTGATTGGTAAGTGATAGGGCATTCATATTTCACATGTGCATTCCTTGTGACAAGACCTTTCTGTTGATTCCATAAGTTTTGACCTTGTGACCTTGACCTTGGAGTTTGACCGCTTAAAAAAAATTAAACTTGGGCATAACTTTTGAATGATAAGATTTTCCATGTTGAATACCAGAGCCTCAGGCAACTACATGTAGAATGATATTCCAATAATTTGGGTTGCCTAATGTGATGTCACTTCTAAAGATTGAAAGTAGGGTGCATTAACCAAAATTCGAACACTTCTGATTCTGTGACACATCGTATAAGCAATGTTTGTGCAAATAAAGGATGTCTAATATATAGCAAGACTGTAAATATAAGTAATGACTGTCTTACTTTTGGTGTTCATGGGTGTATAGTTCTGGTTGGCACACATGCAAATTTTCGGACAATCGCTTCACAATTCAGGGAATTTGCATGTGACCAATCAGAACTATTCGTTTTATTGAATAAAATATGTTTAAACTAAATTAAACTTGTATATATACATAAAGACCAAAAGTAAGACAGTCATTTTTAGCTTGCCTGGGTGAAGCTTAAGTGAGCTATTGCGATAACAGGCCGTCTGTCTTCCAGCGTAAAATTGTTACATTTTGACATCTCAGAAACTGAAGCACATAGTTTCTTTAAACCTTACAGGAAGCAAATACTCAAGGGCTTCCTTCAAACTGTCCAATAACATTGTTTGCAACTCAGGTGAGCGATTTGGCCCCCTTGGGCCTCTTGTTAAAATAAATTTTCTAAAATAAAGTACACTTAACTCATAAACAATACAGTTGCTGTAATGTTGTAAACATGTTGTTGTGCTAAAAAGAGTTTCATTGTTTCATTGATTTAACTGTTACAGAAGAATGACAGAAAGCATACCCTGGCTGAGATTATGCTGTACAGAAATGATTGGTTTCCAAAGTCACTGTTCGGAACACAATATTTTGATAGGCAATCTAATGGTGGTATCCCAGCATCCAACAACAAGTGCAATTTAACTTTTGTTGAACCAGTAGTTGATATGGACAGGTAAAATGTGAAACTTTTTTATTTATTTAAAACATTTACATAACTTATATTTCCATAACAGAAGAATTCCCATGTTAAGCGCCCGTTAGGCAAAGGGATTTATAAACTATAATTCTGGTTGCCTACTATGACGTCACACTTTCATTTTGAAACTAAGGAGAATTTACCAACGTTCAGATACTTTTGACGTTTTAATATTCAATACGCACATTATCAATGCTGAACGGGGTGTATGATATTTAGTACAAATGGAAATATAAGTAATGACTGCCTTACTTTGGGTATTCATGGTAGTATAATTCTGGTTGGACACGTGCAAATTTTCCGAGAATCGCTTCGCGATTCACGGAATTTGCACGTGACCAACCAGAATTATACTACCATGAACACCCAAAGTAAGACAGTCATTTCTTAAATATTCCCCTGGTGCTGTTATATACAATCGCTGCAGTGTGTCCATACCTTTTTGAAAATTCATGAAGCTTTTTTAAATCAGGCTAATATAGAGAAAAATAAACTTTCTCTTGTGAGCTCTGTTGTCTGCTGACTGTAATTGGAATTTTCGACTGTATGTCAAGGTTCAAAGTTAATTTCAGACTGTATGGCATGGTTCAAAGTTATTTTCTGACTTTCTGTCAAGGTTCAAGGTTAACTGTATGTCAAGGTTCAAAGATAATTTCTAACTATATGTCATGGTTCAAAGTTTACTGCATGTCAAGGTTCAAAGGGAATTTCTAACTGTAGGTCAAGGTTCAAAGTTAATTTCAGACTGTAGGGCATGGTTCAAAGTTAATTTCTGACTGTATGTCAAGTTTCAAGGTTAACTGTATGTCGAAGTTCAGAGATAATTTCTGATTGTATGTCAAGGTTCAAAGTTAATTTCTGACTGTATGTCAAGATTCAAAGTTAACAGTATGTCAAGGTTCAAAGATAATTTCTAACTGTATGTCAAGGTTCAAAGATTATTTCTAACTGTATATCAAGGTTCAAAGTTAACTGTATGTCAAGGTTCAAAGATAATTTCTAACTGTATGTCAAGGTTCAAAGTTAACTAGGTCAAGGTTCAAAGGGAATTTCTGACTGTATGTCAAGGTTCAAAGTTAACTGTAGATCAAGGTTCAAAGGGAATTTCTAACTGTAGGTCAAGGTTCAAAGGGAATTCTTGACTGTTTGTCAAGGTTCAAAGTTAATTTCTGACTGTATGTCAAGGTTCAAAGATAATTTCTAACTGTATGTCATGGTTCAAAGTTAACTGTATGTCAAGGTTCAAAGTTAACTGTATGTCAAGGTTCAAAGATAATTTCTAACTGTATGTCAAGGTTCAAAGTTAACTAGGTGAAGGTTCAAAGGGAATTTCTGACTGTATGTCAAGGTTCAAAGTTAACTGTATGTCAAGGTTCAAAGGGAATTTCTAACTGTAGGTCAAGGTTCAAAGGGAATTCTTGACTGTTTGTCAAGGTTCAAAGTTAATTTCTGACTGTATGTCAAGGTTCAAAGTTACTAGTCAGTTTTGCCAGGGAACTAGAAGCTGCATCCTTGACTAACACTACAGTGGTGATATTTGTCCCTCATCATGTTTAGGGCAGTTCTATTGTTGACAAACTCAATGAGACAAATGTTTACAGTATTTGAATTAAATTGAAATGAAATAACCAGACTGAGTCTAAGTGCCATATATTTCTTACCTATGTTTATTTTTATTATCTCTACATTTCAGATGCCAATCAATTGCTTCAATATGGAATCTACATTGTTCAAAATGTAATGGAAACGGACACTATAATAGACTTCAATTTTATAGACTCTAATTTTATCTTTGTTGAATGTACAATTATTGACACTTCTACAGAATTTTAATTTATATATTTATATATTAAAGTATTTTAATTTCACTTTTAAGTATTAAATTGTAAGATAATCAAAGTAATGAATAGTTAAAACATTATCTGTTATTGAAGATGAAATCACGAATAAACTTTTTGGTAATAAAACATGCATCTTTTTCAACTCATTCTTTTCATCTAGATAGGAATTTCATGAAATGCAAATGTTTGCAAAAGGAAAGAGCACAGAATACAGACATGATATAACAGACTCATAAGAAATGATACTAAACTGATTAGCCTTAATCTGTCGTAAAACATATGTTCAGAGCCAAGATTGCCTTATGTTGTGTGTGAACAGAACCCAGATGGTCATTTCTTGAATTAACTTTGTTTCTTAAAGATATTTCAGAAGATACATTAAGGAAACAAAAAAGTTGGTACAACATGCAAGGACCTTGAGTTTCGTACACAAAAAAATTCCAATGGAGAAATACATATATGATAAAGAGCCTTGGATTCTAATTACTTGCATTCATTCGGAAAGTCCATGTGTTTAAATGAACGTATCTTTTTATATGATGACCTAAACGTATAATAAACGTACGTTTTACTCTTCATGTTATGACCCAAACGTATAACAAACATATGGTTAACGTACGTTTAACGTGAATATTGAAACGTACGTGAAACGTATCGGGCCCTTTTTTACGTTGAACGTACGTTTGTGAACTCAAGGTAAACGTGCGTTTAACGTATGATTATCATACGTTGCATTTTTTCCAGTGTATAGAACATTGACAGGAATATTATACCCTGCCAATGAGGTTGAGGTTGTATACCGGTTTTGTCTTGTCTGTCGCTCCTTCTGTCTATCTGCCCACAGAGGCACCATAACAGATCCCTTTTGATTTTGGGGTCAAAAGGTCGATTAAACTTGATGTGCATGGAAAAGAACATTTAGCAGCAATTAGCTCAAAGTATTTCTTAACCTCCTGTGATAAAACATGTTAATGATCCAAGGAGAGTTCTAATGATGAATGAGCCCAAAGTTCAAGGTCGAAATTTGCAAATACACATGTAAGAACGATGTTTTCGATATTATATATTATTGAAATCCATCCAAAGGGGACGATGTAATATTGTCCTGGACAAGGTTTAGCCAATGAAGTGTAGCGAGACATTGACTTATGACCTTGGTACAAAGTCGTGACATAACCCTAGTGTCCTAAGCAACAATTTTTGTGAAATATTAAATTCCTTGCAAAAGGAAAGAAGTTATGTCCTGGATAAAATTTTACCTATGTAATGTACATTGACTTTGACCTTGGATCAAGATCATGACACACCTTTGTGTCCTTTGCAACAATTCTGTGAAATATTGGTGAAATCTGCTGAAAGGGGGAAGATGTGATGGTCTGGTAAAGGTTTTACCCTTTTACTAATCTATGACCTTGACCTCTAACTTATGACCTTGTTTCAAGGTCATGCCATACACTTGCGTTTTGAACATCGATTCTTTGAAATATTGAAATCTGTACAAAGTGAAAGAAGTTATGGCCAGGACAAGGTTTTATCCACGTAGTGTTTTGTGATCTTGACCTATGACCTTGGTTCAAGGTCATGACACAACTTTGGGTCATAAACAACTATTTTATGAAATATAATTGAAATCCATTCAAAGGGGAAGCTATGAGCCGAACAATGTTTTATCAATGTTGTGTACTGTGACCTTGGTTCAAGATCATGATACACCCTTGTGTCATTAGCAACATTCTGTAAATCTTGTTGAATTTCCATGAAAAGGAGAAGTTGTCCGGACAAGGTTATACTTTTGTGGTGCATTATTATCTTGACCTTTGACATATGGTCTTGTTTTAAGGTCATGAAAACCCTTTAAAAAGTCTTCAGCAAATTCTGTGTAATTTTGAAATCCACACTAAGGGCAAGAAGTTCAGGTGAACAAGGTTTTACTAAAGTAGTGTACTGTAACTTCGACCGATGACCTTTGTTCAAGGTCATGACATATCATTTGGTCATAAGCGACAATGCAGTGGTACACGCATGCAAATGGAAGTTATGGTCCAGACAATGTTTTATCTTCATTCAAGGTCATGACACACCCTTGCAACCATTCTGCGAAGTAATGACACACACTTGGGTCCTAAGGAACGATTCTGTGTAATAAGATGGATAGAAGTTATGATCCGGACAACATATACAGGCCAGACGGACAACGTCAGAATAATATTCAGACGAATGTATGAAAATAGGTCCAAAATAAAGCAAAAATAAATAAACAAAACAAAACTTTTCGGGCAACTTATTGTTATTTTCATTATTATTTTGTTTAAATGTGCGTCTTTGAGATCTCCCTGTATGCGGATAAGTTGGAGGATCGTATGCACGAAACCCGGATAACTACGTATACACCATTTGCTTTTTGAATATATAGTGGATGACCATCAAAAGTCTGCACTGGATACATATTTGTCGGGCGCGTAACCAAGCGTACGCAGGTGCTTCCGACATCATTATAAGAAAAAACGTAATTTAGACAACAGATGTACAAATGGTAATTTCTAATTCGAAAAACTGCCCTTAATGTGTAAAAAAAAATTCATCTCCTGAAACCCCCCCCCCCTCCCCCGGGTTTCGCACTGAATCCATTTGAGTCCTTACATGATGTGGCTGTCAAATGTTGTTTGAAAAAAGTGCTTCCACTTGAAAAGCAGTCTGGTTACGCGCCTGATTTGTCACCCTTCGTTGGTGTTTCAGTGGAAAGTCTTTGCTTTGTTTCTTAGTATCATTTTACGGTGTTCATTAGGGGACATCGCTTCTTCAAATCTTATATATCAGTCGAAGAATTGAAGAATTGAAGTAATGAATGCGAATAATTGAAGTAATGATGCGAAGATTTGAAGAAATGATGCGAAGACACGACTATTTCTTCAAATCTTCGCATCATTACTTCAATTCTTCGCATCATTTCTTCAAATCTTCGCATCATTTCTTCATTTCTTCAAATCTTCGCATCATTTTTTCAATTCTTTAAATCTTCGCATCATTACTTCAAATCTTCAAATCTTCGCATCATTACTTTAAATCTTCAAATTTTCGCATCATTACTTCAAATCTTTAAATCTTCGCATCATTACTTCAAATCTTCAATTCTTCGCATCATTACTTCAAATCTTTAAATTTTTGCATTTTCATATCTTTAAATCTTCGCATTACTACTTCAAATCTTTAAATCTTCGCATTATTACTTCAAATCTTTAAATCTTCGCATCATTACTTCAAATCTTTAATTCTTCACATCATTACTTCAAATCTTCAATTCTTCTCATCATTACTTAAATTCTTCAAATCTTCAATTCTTCGTTTTTTGACTTTGACAGAAATAATCATTTTTGCTCTCTATATAAATATCTTTCAATAATAAATAATCTTATGGTCTGATTTACTGTATATTAATCATTTTTAAGTAACTTTTAAATACTTAAGATAAATATTTATCTTATGCTAGAATTTTATTCATTTTGAATCTTAATGAATTATTTCCTCAGTCGAAGATTTGAAGAATTGAAGAAATGATGCGAAGATATGAAGAAATGATGCGAAGATTTGAAATAATGATGCGAAGATTTGAAGATTTGAAGTAATGATGCGAAGATTTGAAGATTTGAAGTAATGATGCGAAGATTGGAAGATTTATAGTAATGATGCGATGATTTGAAGATTTGAAGGAATGATGCGAAGATTTGAAGATTTGAAGGAATGATGCGAAGATTTGAAGAAATGATGCGAGGAATTGAAGAAATGATGCGAAGATTTCAAGAAATGATGCATGGAATTGAAGTAATGATACGAAGATTTGAAGAAATGATGCGAAGATTTGAAGAAATAATCGTTTCTTCACATAATTTCTTCAGTTCTTCGCATCATTACTTTAATTCTTCGCATCATTACTTCAATTCTTCGCATCATTACTTCATTTCTTCAATTCTTCGACTGGTGAACAGCCTGTTCGAGGAGGATCCAGTTTATGATTTAAAAATAAAAGATGGAAAACCGAAAAATAAAAATCCCCAGAATTTTGACTTACTCGCATGTGAAACTCGGGACACTTGTCATTTCCCTACTCTATTCTGTATCTCTGCACATGAATAATTCTTTTTATACATAACATGACTCTAACTCCCCCCCCCCCCCCCCCACCACCACCATCCAGCCTGATCCCCATGTACAATGTATATTCTATAACCGCGAATACGGAGTGTTTTCAAATTCTTCTTTTACCTTTTTTTTTCTTTTCTTTATTGCTGATTTGTGTTTTTGTTTTGTGTGTGTTTTTTTTTGTATTTTATTTTTTGCTTCTTTTCCTTTTTTTTATCAAGTGGATGGGTGTTCAGTCCATGAGAAGGTCCCATGTTGGGTTATACGATCGTAGTGCCCGCTCTACCTGACCTGACCCCGTTTTTGATCGCATATACCTATTCTGTATTAAGGGGAAGGGACTGGTTTCTTTACTTAATTAGTTTCAAAAATTTCTTCATCGCTAATGTCATCTGCATTGTATTTCATAAATTCATTCTACTACAACTAACAGATATAGCTGAAAAATAAATTTATTTAATCAATATTTAATTTCTATACATGGTTTAAACTCCCCCTCACACTACCTAAGTGGAATGGACTCATCCAAGGTAAGCGTTTACTTGACACAGATATGGCATATTGCAGTTGGACTGCATACATGAATGAGCGGTGCGAGGAGTGCTTGTGAAAAGTTCGGAAACTTCAATAAAATGAGTTCTCTTGGATTTATTCTAGTGATCGAAAATGGATAATTATTGTGAGTAATAATGTCGAATGTTAAAGTTGCCGTGAGACTGCGGCCGCTGAGTAAGAGGTAGGACACTTTTTACAAGTTTTATGTATCTTTGCAGTCGTGGATATTTACGTTTGTGTTATTGTAATAGTATTTCATAGAAAATAATGGAAATGCATGTTGTATTACAGAGAAGCTGGGAATAATGCTAAATCTATAGTGGACGTGACCGGAGATACTATAAGTGTAACTAATGTAAAGGTATGTGAAGTACGTTATCCTCAGCATCAGTTCACGCCTCACTGACTCTGGTCGCTCAGCTGAGGAAAGTCCCCGCCCACTCATTGGTCTATTTTGATTTTCATTTTTACAACCAGGGACGTATATAATATATACGTTTTATATTTTATGTCCCTGTTGTAACATACATCTATATTTTCGTACTTGAAGGTCAAGTTATTTGATCGATTTCCAGTAAAATAGAAAACCGTGAAATAAATCTTAAAAGCCATGTACATAGTATTCTGAATGAATTGATGAAGAAATTATTTTTTTACGAGTTGCATTCTGAGATGGATAAAGTATTCTATTTTTCAATTCAGGCCATATATAAATATGACACCCCCTTAAAACATGTTTATGCGAAATGGATTTCTCACAATGCATTATTATAATGATTATGAATTTATGACAAAATATATTTTTGTTTTTTAAGCGCACACAAAGCCTGAAAATGAGCGCAATATATGACACCCTGGCAATATTTGAAAAGAAATCGGACTCATATGATAGATTCTCTTTATGTTCGATGTCAAAGTGATCGCACCGGGAATTAAATTTGCCGAAAAACAAATTTAATAGTTGTGTAATATCGTTTGGTATTCTAATAGCTTCAAGCTACCAAGCCTTTTTGCCACTGCCTAATTTAAGACCCTTTAAATGTATTGATCCTATCTTGAGGTGTATAGGTTGCGTTAAATAGCTCAAAACTCATTTGACACTCTTTACAAAATCCCCTTTCTATTGCTCCCTTACATCGTAAGGATCTATTGTAGTTACTCATTCCTCGCCTTAAGGCATTTTTATAAACAAGGGATTAATTGATTTTTGATATTAAATTGATTATATTATTATACGTTCATATATTGTAAATATCCGTAATTAGAATTTTCAGTTCGAGAAATTTCTCAAGACGCCCTCAAGAATCGGTAAAGAAATGTACTAGTACATGTATGTACCTTAGACAGATCCTACATGTATAGAGGGAAGGGGGGGGGGCTAAAAGGGGATATGGGGGATCAAAACATCACTCCCTCTCTCTATTGCATCAGGCTGAATTTAGATTTTCTGGCGTCCTCTCACCCCTCCCATATCCCTCAACCATCTGTCAATGCTCGCATTTATTTTGCTCAGAAACTTTTTGAAATATATTTCTTATTTAGCGAAAATTGACCCCAGTTTTCTTGTAAGTTAAACTTCAGGGGAACCTTCTTTTGTATCCGTATATGAATGCATCAAAATGAAGAACATGAAGATATGTTGGAGGAAGTAGAGGGTATGACATATGTCTTGTCTCTTACTTTATTGATTCACCATGTGAGTTGGTATGCATTCAAAGACTAAGACAAAAAAACGTAGAATATTCATAATTGAAATGATGATGGATATATTTCTGCTCTGTGAACATTGACGTACGAAACAGAGGAATTGGCCATAGGACAACTTAATATTTCAATGTCAGAAGGAAAGTCCAAGGGATAAATACTGCTGGTGGCGGTGATGACTTGTTTTGAGTAGAAAAAATGAAAAAGAAAACACTATCACAAGACTAACTATGTAAGAATAACAGAAAAATAGGCAAAAACGGGGAATTATTTCCGAAGAATGTCACAATAAGAGTTGTTGGCGTAACTGTATGTCAATGCGACGAGGTCAATAAGTTTAGTACTAATATGAGAGAAATACCTTGTCCGTGAACTATGAAAGCCTTATACTGAATTATTCAAAACTTAAGACCGAATTTTGCATTTGTGACTGCATGACGCTCGGACAGACGAACGGAAAGCTTTGACGAAAGCGGGAGAAAAACAAAAAGGATTCAAAGAGCATGAACATTTTGTACTATTGCCATGAACTAACTGCATTTCCCAAAGTCAGTAGTGTGCTGCTATTTCAAGATTTGTTGACACTAGATGCCAACATAGTCTCTTCAATTCAGAAGGAATTTAATTCGCTATGCGTCCAGATTTTATCGCTTCATGTGTATTCATGGTCGAAAATATAGATTTCCTGGAGATAAAGCCATAATTTTGTGATAATTTCGCACCTCCGGTTGTTATCTCTTAATCATGAAAAATCCTTTATTATCGAATTAACCTGAATTCAGAATGGATTTCTGCAGGCATTGTAAATTGGGTAGGCCTCGACAATAGTGGAAATAAGAAACAAATCATTATTAAAGCTAAGTAATTATTACATGATATCCTCTGGATAGCATTCAAGTTATTCAAGATTCAAGATTCAAGATTTATTGACTTTCACCAAACATGTTGGCATACATCACTGACACATCATCTTACAAAACAGAGAAATTACTGCACTTGTATAAATATATATATGCATATAGTGTCTATGTAACTTACAAAAGCGAAGAATGAATGATCACCACAATATGAAGACTTAGCAGTATTTGCTCGTAATCTATACAAGTAATTCAATATTAGTAATACACATAGGCATCAGTACAAGTATTTTTTCTTTCAACATATTGTATAGTACTTAGTCCTTAAGCATCTAATTAAATTAGGTAAATATGTAAAACATACACTTACAATTAAATTAGTTGTATTGTAAACTGTACACTAGCTATTCATGTCATTTCAATTGCTTTGAATGCATCCAACCTATTTTCAAATGCAGAAAGAAGATAACAACAAATGCGCTTGCAAAGAACGATATCAGTTGGGTTTAGGATATCCTTACATCTTTCTGTTTCTGTTTGATTATCCTTGTTACAAAATATAGTATCATATCTAATTCTTAAAGCTTGGTACAAAGGGCATGTAAATAGGAAATGCATTTCATTCTCAACGACATCCGAACAAAATTTACAGAAACGATCTTCTCTCTTTACAGGGGGGCGTTTGTATCTCCCTATTTCAATTTCTAGTTTATGAGCACTTATCCTTAACTTAGTTAAAATAGACCTTTCATACCTTTTTAGTGGGAATTTTAAATATTGTTGGAGTTTAAATTCTTCGGCAATGGAGAAATAGAAAGAAAGTTTGCCTTCATTTGGATTTTCTATACAGTAATTTCTTACTTTAAATAAGTTTTCTTTGAATAAAGACTCCAACTTTGATTTAAAGATGTTAGATTTTATATCCAATGTATTTATATGACCATCATTTTTAAGATTCTGCAGTTGGTTCTGCCAACTTTTTAAGGGATTACTCTGGTACAGATTGTTCTCTTCATGTTTTGCTGCTAGTAGTATTTTATTTGTAATTCTAAATTTATCATTAGTATTATTTAATCTGTTGTAATATTTATGCATTAGATAGAATGATTTTATACATACTGGATATATACCAGTCTCGTTTTTTATTGCTAAATTTGAAGATTTATTATGTACCCCAAGTATATCTCTAATAATAAAGTTTTGTATTTTTTCCATTGGCAATTTATCTGATTTGTTAACATCAACATTGAAGTCGCTCAACCAGACTTCTGATCCATATGTTAGAATTGGTTCTATCATGGATTGGTATATTTTTAATAGGTGTTTAACTGACAAATTCGTATTAAAAGGGATAGATTTTTTAATTGAGTAGTATGCTTTTCTTGCCTTGTCTGCCAAACTTTGCGCTGCGATATTAAATTTGCCGTTACTTGCAAAAATTAGACCTAAGTATTTATATTCATGAACAATCTGTAAGATACGTTGATTCAAGTAAAATGAATGATTATTTGCTATGCTTTTGTCTCTACTAAAGATCATTGCTTTTGATTTGTTAACATTTACTTGTAACTTCATATCTGAGCAATAGCGAGATAGTTGATCTATCAATATTTGTAGACCCGAGGGGGTCTCTGACATTAGAATCAAGTCATCTGCAAAGAAAAGGTGACTTACAGGATAGTTGTTTAAGGAGGGAGATTGGACTGAGTCACTCTGTATATAGGACCCAAAATCATCTACAAATATATTAAATAAGGTCGGGCTTAGATTATCTCCTTGTTTTACTCCCCGAGATGAAGAAAATGGATGCGAGTATTCCGAAGAAAGTATACAAGAGTATTTTGTGTTTGAATACATGTTTTTGATAAGTCTCAGAAAATTTCCGCCAATACCCTTATCAAAGATCTTTTTTAAAAGGAGTGGTCTGTTTACAGTATCAAACGCCTTAGTAAAGTCTATATAACAAACAAATAAGTTTCTTTTGCTATTCAAATATTTATTAATAAGAGTTTTTAAGATGAAAATATTATCTGTTGTACGGTGACCTTTTCGAAATCCAAACTGGTGTTCACTCAGGAGATTGTTGGATTCTAGATAATTATTTAGTCTTTTATGTAGAAGTCTATTAAAGAGTTTTCCCACGCAGCTGGTTATACTTATACCTCTATAATTACCCGGGTCATCCGGATTCCCCGATTTATATAAGGATTTTATAAAAGCTAGATTCCATTCTTTCGGTATCTCTCCGGTAGAAAGTATCTTGTTAAAGAGATTAGTTAGAGTTGGTGTTAATATATTACAACTTGCTTTGATGAATTCATTTATGACTAAGTCAATTCCAGCACTCTTATTACATTTGAGTTCTTTAATTGCCTCCTTTGTTTCTTTGTGAGTAAAAGGGAAGTCTAGTGGTTTATTGTTATCGATGTTGAGAGGCAGAAGTTCATCTGCATTATTTGGTGACACTTCTTTGTCATTTAGAAGGGATTTATAATGGTCCACAAACAGTTTCATTCCCTCGGTTGGGTTTACATCTGTATTGGTAGAACTAGATTTGTGTTTATTAATCAGTTTCCAGAATTCATTAGCACTCTTTGAGTCTAAGTTGTTTATTTGACCTGTAATAGCTTCGTAGTAATCCTTTCGTAACTTCTTTCTCAGTTTGTTAAATTCTCTCTTCGCTTTACAATACGAAGCTAGAGTGAAGCAGTTATTTGGTTCATCATGAAGTTTTTTCCCTAAACTTCTTACTTCCTTTCTCAATCTATTGATATCATGAGTAATCCAAGGTTTAGATTTAATTTTCTTTTTTCTGTGGTGAACTTTTCGAAATTGAACGGTTTTATATGCTGCTTTTATATAAATATTGTTTAATTTGTCAGATAGCATATTAACATCCATTTGTGTTGGATCTTTAAGTAGTGAGTCCAATTCTAAAATTTTTGAGACACTTTCATCATCAGACATTGCAATTAAATATGCCTCTTTACAATTATCCGACCATTCAAATCGACCTTTGAGTTTATGTACATTCTCATACACTGTGTGAATTGAGTTTTGCCTATCCATATGGGTTTGTATCCCGGTAGTTATTATACAGTGATCTGAGATTTCATTAGGTGGTAATACATTAAAGTATAAAATGCTGTTATATATATTATTTGAAGCCAACATGTAATCAACTGTACTTGAACCATTTTGATTTGAAAATGTATAATAACCTTGTGAATCTCCAAGAAACCTTCCGTTCAATATTCTGAGGTTCAATGTTTTACACATATCAGTCAGTAATATCCCATGGGAGTTACAAGTTTTGTCCAGTTGTTCCCGGGGTGCACATGTGTCAGGTAAATACACGGTAGGTAGGGGGCAGTCTACAAATGATTCCCCGATATCATCGTGGTCAATATAATCCTTCAGTTTTCCAGTGCGGGCATTAAAATCACCGCATATTAACGTTTCACCTAATTTTTGGTACCTCTCTATATCTGATTTTAGCTCTAGAAAAATCTCTTCTGATAGATCTTTGCTCTTTGAAGGTTGTATATAAGTGAAGCACAGAAACAAGGGTTTTTGCAGTGTGCCGTCAAATAGTTTTAAATTGTCTATCTTTAACCAAAGCGAGTATTCTGTTTCCTTCGTCTTTGTGATATTCTTTGAGATCTCTGATTTTGCAAAAACTAACAGGCCTCCAGATTTTCTACCTCGTTTTTTATGCCTCTTTGCATTTAGTACAAAACATGATTGAAAACCGGGAAGGTTTCTTGTAGAGTCATTCATTGTTTCAGAGAAACATACAACATCAAACTGTCTATGTACATTGTTGAAGAACTCACAGTGGTCTTCAAGTTTTGAGTCACTTAATCCATGAACATTCCAATATCCTATCTTCAGTAACATTGTAGCAAACAAATCCAATTAACAAATACATAGCCAACTTCACCATGAACAAATACATTTACGTAATAAACAATGATTACTTTTATCTTGATACACATGACTAGACAACTACATTTACCTTACATAATGAACATGTATCAGTTTAACACTCATGTTATAACTCAGTGTAAATGACTAGATAAAAAGATAAACAACTGACCGTAGGACGATATTATACCATTAATTTCCAAGTTTATAGTATATGTGACTAGATTTGACATATTAATAATAATGCTGATACCATACAATTCTGTATACTAGTCGTTTTACTTAACTTAAACCTTTCTAGGTACTTAACTTTTACTATGTAATTACATTGTACTTCATTGTATAGGAATTTTACCAGACTTATATCTTGACAAAATAATTATCAAACATTATTACTCTCTATACTAATTATTTTTATCAATTTTTGGAATTTTTCATTAAATTTACATATTCCAATAAAATCTAGAAAATTGAACATTAAGGCATAAAAGTTTCTTTTCTTTTTAGCATTGAAGAGAATAAGTGGCTGTATGACATTATATACAACAGATGTATGCTAATATATGCTTAAACATTCCATGCATCCCTCTGCATTTTAGCAACAAGAAACTCCTCGAATAAATGCACCATGTCACGCACTTGTGGTCCTGAGGAGCGTGTGTCCTGTCCTCGTGTTTCTCTGTGAGTCTGTGTAGCGCGGCCGGTACCATAGCGCGGTTCTTGGCGACCCCATCCGCGCTCATAGCTTGGGCGTTGATCTCGGGGTTTCTGCCTAGCTTGGTCTCCGCGGGATCCCCGGCGGAATCGCGGTGGTGTCTGATCCATGTCCGCAAAGTTGTCGCGATGCTCACGAGGATAGTGTCCGGCTTCTGCTCCACGTGATCCCCCGCGGAATCGCGGTGGTGCGCGATCCATTTCGCCATGGCCTGAGTGGTGCCCGGATCCATTCCCGAAGCCATACTCAGTGTAAGGTTTCATCCCGAGTATAGGATTAAGGTGTGATTTTATGCATTTCACAAGTTCTTTTCTTCCGTCGTTAGTGAAATGGATTCCATCGTCAGTGAATAAGTGCTTAGCTTTTGCTGTTATTCTACTCTGGTGTACGACTTGACAATTCACAAAATTAGTGCATAGATCCTGAATTCTGTGGTTGTAGTCTCTCACTTTCTGGTTATAATCTGGGTCCTTCGTGCGTTCGAATGCAGGTAATACATGAATATTTGTGCCTGGTTCTGCATGGTTTGTCAATAGATGTTGCAAATCCTGTACTGTGCTGCTGACAGATTTGGCCGATAGATCATTGCTTCCGATACACAGAAGGATGTGCACAGGTTTATGCCTCCTTCTGTCCAAGTATTCCTTTGCCCCTTTGATGTTTTTCCTGTTTTGTCCAAGAACTTTGACCTGGACGTCTTTGTTTTTGTATATTCTATGTGCTACGATGTCGTTTCCGTGCGAGTCGAAAAGCATCAGGATCTGTTGGTCATTCGAAATTTCATTTTGAGAGTTTGTGGTGCCTATATCGACCCTTCTGTATGCTGAATCTTCGTGCTCTGATACGCTGGCATTGGATGAAATTATCTCTTCATCAATGCTTGCATCTAACTGCTTTAAACTGGTATTATCAGGATCCAGAGCATCAAATCTGTTTGTGATAGTGACGTCGGGGGTGTAAATGCGAATATCCACTTGCTCTGTGATCTGCTGTGGATTGTCCGTTTGCTCCTTGTTCTGCTGTGGATTGTTAACGGGTTCGTTTGCCTGTTGTTGAGTGCCCACCTGCTCTGTCGTCCGCTGTCCACTACTACATGTATCCTGTATTTTGCTATGTAGTGAGCGTAATGCTTCCTGGCTTTCTTGCTGTATCTGCGCAACTTCTGTTTGGGTTTCAGTTACCAGGCATTTCACTTCGTTTATTTCTTCAGTGGTGTCTCTCTGCAAATCATTTATTTTTTTCACTGATTTTGCGTCATTGTGCTTCATCGTGCTTTTTATGCTGTCGATCTCCTCTTCCGTTTTCTTCATGAAAGCAACAACTTTATTTTCTAGTGCCGTTAGCATGTTACCTTTCTCCTCAGTTTTTTTTATGAAACATTCTAGTTTAGTTTGAAGGGTCACTACGGTGTCGCAAAAGGATTTCTCTAATGATTGTAAGTTCAAATCTGTGAGATTTCTATTCTCTGTGTCTGTGTCAATCTGATCTGTTATCTTGACATTTGTGTTCTCCATGGCGATGATTTCAGGCGTGTTTGTAGGAATCGAGACATTTGCGTCATTTGCATAGTTCACAATTTTTTTAAGGTATTCAAATTCGTTGTCGACCCACTGCTTATAGCAATTTCCTTGTACAGTAATAAGGTACGTGGTAAAGAATATGTGTACTGTTATAAGTTTTTGCTTCGAATGCTGCTCGGTAATCTGCATTTGGATTTCATCGAGAACATCACTTTTCTTTCGCATTTTGTCAATCCAGTCGACCTGGTACTGATCTAGGTCACCAACCTGATAGTGATACCTGTACGCAAAGGCTGATGCCCAATGAATAAGTCTTTGTTTATCTGGTACACGAAAGCTAACCATGTGCGCCTGTGGTTCGTATAGGTTTCTGTTGATCGATTCGAAACCTGCTTCTATTCCTTTACCATTTGGGTCGTTTGAACTTTCAGGGATTTCATACTTTAGATAGTAATCAGGTTTTAGCCAGTGGCGAGAGTTTACCACAAGAGAAGGTGCGCACTTCTCGATGGATGTAAAAATTGATGATGCCATACTTTTGACGAGGAAATTCGGGGATGGTGACACGTTTTCACCGATGCCAGATTACTTCAGTTGTTTTTAAACGCATTAACAATGTCTGGGAACTTAAACAGTTCAACAATATTGCAATTTGGAGTTCTGATTAAAGGCTGGCTACGTTTGTTGTTAATATTTCTTCATCGTCTTGAAAAACCCGCCATCTTGGAAAATTCGGGATCGGTATTTCCTACACAAGTAGAGTTTTCAACTTTCAACTGTCATGTCTGCTACCTTCGATCAAATATATAGTTATAGTGGCATATGAGAAATGTATACAAAGAAGAATAAAAGATAAGGACAAGGTTTTGGCCAATACACCATAGAGTTTCATAATTCTCTAATTATTCAGTTAATGAAGGAGATTACCAAGGTCCCTACATACAATGCAACGGCCGGAGAAATCTTTGAAACTTTAATCCACAGAAAGTCCTTAATCCGTTTTCCCTACTACCGTTAATCTCCAAGACAAATTCGCGTCGTAATCACAATTAACTTCTACCCTACCTACACGCAATCGCATAAAACTATAGTCATGTTTACATTATTGCTTGCAAAGAGTAGCAACACTTTGCTGACATACAGATTATAGCAACTTGAAGTGTCTGTCCATCTGTCCGTCCGTCTGCTCTTCCATCTACATGTGACACCAATAAGTATTTTCATAAATCGTAATAAGGTTTCCATCTACATGAAAATTGATGAATTTAAAACTACTCGCATATTTATTTTTTTTTCAAATTCAAGTTGTTTTACGTGCTGTAATTGCAGCAACGATGACTTATGTATAGATCGTGCTATTTGCCCATATTTCATAGATGTACTAGAAGAGTTGCACTTTGTCATATTCAATGATCCAGAGAACCAGCAGCCTGTTTCTCAAAAATACTTACAAACAATTTCAGGAATTTTCGTAACTTTTGATTGCTCAGTTCTACTTGCTTACTGTACTTAAAATTGAGAAGTTTTGTTTTTGTATTTATAATAAGGTGTAGAAATGATATTAGACAACATGATACAATCTAACTAGAAACATTTTGAATCTTTTATTAAAGGATGAAAGTTACGAAGATTCCTTAAAATGTTTGTAGAATTTTTTGTGAAACTGGGCACTGGTCTTGTCTTGATTTTATTTTCGCGATAATCAGACATCTACTGCACTTACGATTCCTTTCAATGCAATGGCTTTAATTTGTATTTTCTTGTACCTCTAGGTTGAGAATTCTCTCAGTGAGTATGCGGACAGCAGGGAGAGAGTCAAGCATTTCTCCTTTGACTTCTGTTATGACTCCACCCTGACTCCTCAGCGGCCAGAGTATGCCTCACAGCAGCTGGTAAGTAGGAGTTAATTGTCCTTTACGGGAAAACTGGAACAATGGTGTATATGCACAACCAATGTAATTCCCTGAGATGAATCTATTGAAAGGGACATGTTTTATTAAGAATTGAATGTTTATTTTTGCCATTTTATTGGATGATGAAATGTCAGTTGTCGTATCACAAATTGTGTAAAACCGCGTAGCGTAGCGAAGCGGTTTTACGCAAAATTTGTGATACGACAACTGACATTTCATCATCCAATAAAATGGCAAAAATAAACATTCAATACTTATAATTACCAAACATATGAATTTATTCCGAATGCGTACAAATTCTAAGGAAAATAAACGATTGAGTACGTAGCGTATGAAAATATTCAACTGGTACGAACTAGTTCCCTGACAACAAAAATGTTCGAGAGGAAAAAAAAGCAAGCCGACATTTAATCTGGAAAAAAAGCATTTCCCCCTTCAGAACCTCAGCATGTTTTACCTATTTGCACTTACTGCTGTACTGTTATGACGTAATTTGTGACGCGTTGTTTATCTAAGGCAGCAGACATGACAGTTGAAAGTAGAAAACGAAGCAATTTGTGTTGGGATTTATACGGACTCTCAGACAGCATTTCTTGTACCTGTAGATCTTAAGTGTGAAGAAAAAACACGTTGTTAAGATCTACAGGTATCGGAATATCAGCTGTAAATTATTTCATAGGAATCAGAACGAAATCGGCATGACAAGTTTGGTAAGTCGCGATTGCGTAGCTTTTGCTCAGTACTTTCAAATTTATTCATCCTACATGCTGTATATGATGTGTATTAGATTAATTTCGATGATTTTAGAAAAATAAAGGACAAGTTTTTTCATGCATTTCTAATAAGTCAATCAAAATTTCCCTAGAAACACAAGAAATCCGTCAACAAACTGCCGTTCATGTTCACTTGTTGCAGTTTTCAAATCATGCGCGTAGCAACCGATGTAGTCTCGGCAAACATACACAGTACTGTGCTGTGTTGTTTATGAGTCGACACATGGAACTGTCCCTAGTTTTAATATAATGGATTATTTGAGACCATTTGTATTGTTTATTTCATGCGTAAGACAGTTCTTGATTTCTGTTGCGTTAGTGTGAAAGTAGTTCCGGTCAATTTTGACATTTTATCATCTCATAACGGAAGTCACAATAAATGCGATCGACCAATCAAAATGCTTAGAATCAGATATACAAACACATTTGGTAATTATTTTTGCATGAAAACGCTCGTGACGTAATGATGCATAAGATCTAAAGTAACATGCCGCCACGGCTGATCTAACCTGCAAACTGAACCCGCAGTTACCTGAATTTTAAAGTAATCTTTTACCTAGATTTCAGAAAGCAAGAATAAAACGGAAAACGTGGGGCATACATATAGAATAAATGTCATAATTTGTGTAATGTTACTGGTATGTAACACACAGCAAGTGGATTTATCGCATTACATGTACGATAAATGCATTTGCTGTGTGTTGCATACTCGTAACAAAACACAAATCAAGACACTTATTCACTATATAGCCACAATGTACCAGGAATCCATATTATGATTCTGGAATATACTTGTATTGCTGGCGCAATTTTGTTCTTTCAAAACGAAGGCATGCTCAAAGTTCCATGTAAGGTTCTTGAAAATGAAATGAAATGCTGGTCGACTCTTTTCTTCTCATTTTCACAATGTATGATGATGGTGCATTATATAGAAGGAAAGAGATTAGCGTCAACCATCCTCATTATCAACAGAAATAAATGTCAAATTGATAAGGACCCAAAATTGCCCCCTGGCGAACACCAACGGATACATTAACTTACTGCAAAAATTATCATCTACGTTGCTATTTTCTTTGTACTTCATGATACTTGTACTTGGTGATCACTATTGCCTCTAGGACTCAATCATAATTGTCAAAAAGTTGTTTCAATAGAGCAATTATTATCCCATTGGGGTAATCGGGAGAGTAACAATACTTGTCAAAATCAAGGGCCGTTTGAAGCTAATATTCCGAAACATCGGTTTCCATGCGCGATGGATACCTGAGATTGGCTTGTTAGAGAGCAAAGAAGAAAAACAGCATATCTTGATTGAGGAATGTTTTATGTTCTGTGATGACCTTTTGCTTCTAGATTTTTTGCTTTATGACTACTGATATACTAGCATGGCTTCCTGGTGCACTGTCTGGTCTGTTACTGGTAAACTCGGCGACTGGAATGAGATTAGCAGCTGGGGATGTCATGGGCGGATCCAGATTCCTGAAGCAGAGAGTCGGACTGAACTTTCTTTCATACAATGACAAAATTGAATTTGTTAATCATTATGAGAACATACAGCGTTGATATCAGGGCGGATCAAGAAAGTCTTTGACATGTAGAGGTGGGTTGGGACGGAGCGGGTTTCTTGTCTGGGGTAGTTTTCTTGATAACCCAACCTGGATTCGCAAATGTAATAGTGAGTTTTCTTTGTGTGAATGCTATATAGTGTGTAGTATATAGACATCCCATCTGCCCGTTTTATTGTCGATGGTGCCTCTACTAATGATTATAAACTGTACTTGTCTCTTGGCTGATGTTGTTATAATCCACGTAGCAGTAACAGATGTGGTGCATTTCAAAAGAATGCTTTTCTACATGTACATGTAGCACACACTATTTGCTTTTACGCGTGGCCTAATGGGATAACACGGAGTTTGTAACTGATTTTGTTGAAGGAAAAAGTGTATGGTCTAGAAAAAGATTGGGATTTATGGTGTGATTTGTTACTTTTGTCAACTATTGGCACCTTAAAAATGCGTTCTTTACGGTCTTATTAGCAAAGTTTGAAAGTTTCCGTGGCGTTGCAAGCTAACTGAAGTACAAACTTACAGAATTCCGGTTTATATCGATATGAAATAAATATCAGTTTGTTGTTCACTTATTTTCAACAGTCCTTGGATATCAAACAATCCAATTCAATAACACCCGGCACCGAGGTAAAGTCCAGTATCAGATAAATTGTAATATACACGAAATTTACATTTCCCACCCCCTTTAAAACTTTTAATTGAGCAGGTTTAAGGGGTCAGGATGCTCTGTAAGGTTTTAATTGTTGTTGAAATTTCAAATAAAATGCAACACCTGGGATTGACGATATAATTAAATATTTACATTTTTCAAATGCTTACTTTGCGAACTAGTAATGACCCGAAGACATTTCCTTATCATGGCTTATGTAGCAATAAAATCTTACTGCAATACACGTACTTTGTAATTTTTAATTCGAAATATGCGAATATTCAGTACTACGTACTAGTCTAGAATTATTACCGCATCATCAGAAAAGTTCATAATAACAAGTTCCTAAAATAATGTCAGATGACACTATTTTCAACATTTGAGGAAAAGCAAAATCATATGAAAGGGACAAGGAATAGGAGGGGGAGGCGGCTTCGGGAATACTAAATCATTTCGAACTGCAATAAAATGATATGTAAACTCCTGTGTTTGAACATCCTTTATATATAATGATATTTAATGAATTACGAACACATACATGTATATAGATGTTATCATGTCTGATACATTTTGGGTTGCCTCCTCTGTTTTAATATCGAGAAAAAAACTTATACTGGCATCATCATTTATGTACACACTTTTTGGTAGCATATAAATCTATATGAACAGAAGTGCCCCCCTCCCCTTCCCTTCCGATGCATATACCCTCTTCTTGATATGGACACCATCCCCCTCGCATGTTGACCTCTAAGCTTGTTCTAGTGGCCTTTGGATTAAACAACACTTTTTCAGTTCATTTTAGTTTAAAATGTCTTCTGAAGTGGTTTAGGCAAAGATTAAGTGAAGATTTCATGTGATTTGTCAACAATTTGTAAAAAGAGGAGGGGGATCTCCTCGATCGAATCAAGGTCCTGTCAGGTTCCTGTATTCAAATATGACTTAGTTACATATCATACGGCATTTTCTACCAACATTATAGGATGACTATGATTTCCTTTCCACGTTGTTTGAGAGATTAGTACAGTTAATATAACACGATCGAAAAAGTTATTGATCCAATGTAAACATAACACATGGGCCTGTTTTTGTGTATTGCTCCACTGTTTGTAAAACCAATTTGACCTTTGTGTTCCCCCAGGACAATGTCAACAAATCAAAACTGTAAATAAATAAAATATGGCAAGATTGATACTGCTTAAACTGTTGTTATACAAAATATCGCAGATATCCGTATTGTACCCACGGGGTCAAGTTTCTGTCCCCAAAGTTTACTTAGTAAATGAACCACACGAAGTCGATTCAAAAAGAACTTTGGGACGAAAGGCTATTTGTACAACCTGTGCATAATTTAGCACATTCTTCGTGTGATTATCCCCAAGATCAAATGAAATATTTTTATCTTATATTGCTCTGATAATAGAACACTTTTTCAAAATTCACTTTTCCAGTTTTTGAAGTTACCCCCCCCCCCCCCCTCGATTTCGCTTTCTGAGGTGCATATTGAGATATCAATAACCTTCAGAATTCATACGTTACTGTATCAAGGTTTCAGAATGAATTCTATAAAAGTCGAGTGCAATTAAGATATCATATACAAAATCTAGCCGAAATCTGACCTTATTGGTATTATTTGTTAATTGTAATTAGCACTTGCACGGGACAATTCGATAAGGTCAAATTCATTATCACTGAAATGCGAGTTGTTCACGCAGCATTTACATATTAATTTCGCGTCAAGGATTTTCATTATCGTTTTTCTGAAGTGCGTTAAACTAAATTTTCGACTATTTAATTTCATTTATCATAACAGTGTGACATGAAAAACACCATTCCTCTGTCCGAATTATTAAAAGACTACAATCTTGATATATGAGTATTGAATATTTACAAATACAGTTTAATTGATATTAAGGATTGGCACACGCATAACATCAAATCAGATGAAATATACTACTGAATTCATGCGACGACAGAACAGTGCCTTTGAAATTTACACCTCATTTAGCTTTAAGTTACAGAAAATTGTCGAACTTTATTTGTTTGGAGATCGTATATCTAAGATTTCTGCTCCAAACTATGACCTATTGATCATAAAGTACGCGACTGTATATTTTAAAGACATCTCATTCAATACTGGACCGTTTTCGTGATTTACGTACTTACGAGGGCTGATTGATTTGTTGTGAACTTCGGTTTTCTGTAATGCAGAAGGTATTCTGCTGATACATTATCTCCAAAAAGGACAAACAATCAATGGCACATACTATGTTTCACTTCTGACACAGTTACGAGAAAATGTTAAACTTAAGCGCCACGGAAAGTTCATTAGTTAAAGGTGTGTTGTTCCATCAGGACAATGCTCCTGTTCACAAGTCTGTCACTATCATGGATGCCATTCATGATTATGTCTTTAATTTGATTGATCATCCGCCTTATTCACATGATCTTGCTCCATTAGAATTTCATCTATTCCCAAAACTGAAAGCAGCTATTTCTGGCACCACTTTCAGTACGATTATGACCAGTCAAGATAAGGAGCTCTTTAAATGTGGTATTGATGCCCTTAAACACCGGTGGCAAAAGTGTATAGATACTGAAGGGGATAATGTAGAAAAATAATGCAATATGTCTGATAGAGTTCAAATTGTTCAATACGAGGCTCACAACATATCAATCAGTCCTCGTATCATATAGAAATTCTGCCTGCTGAACATGTTGAGATGAGGACGAGCGTATTTATTCAGAACAACTCTCATACGTGAAATCCAGAACAACTAGAGGGGGGGGGGGGGCTTGGAATTTGCCAAAAAAAAATGTTTTTCCCATTTTTCACGTGTAGCTTTTGCAGATTGAACATAAGTAATCCCTCTCTCGTTAGACCCCCTGGAAAATTCAAGATCCATGCATGTCATTGTAATAAGATATTGTAGATTGTAGGTGTCGCCACTGAGTGTCGAATATCACTTGTGCTCTTTCTGAAAAGGAAAGGGCTGTATCCAGCTGTGAAGTAACTTTTGGCTGCAAGTCTGCGAAATGTGTTAGATATATACATGTACTCTGTTCAGCGTAGAGGAGGTTGGGGGACTCCTGATTCACAATGAAGAAATATAGTTGGCCAGTTTTAAGGACGAGGAAGATGTGATGTTAGGTTAGGTTACAGGTCTCCTTCCCCATAGATTTGTGACCATATACATGTAGTCCGAAACTTGTGGGCGTTACAACATGACAAAGCATATCTGAATGACATGTCTCCTGCTCCACAAATACCTGTGAACGACGGTTTTATCCGGGCAGTAAATGACACAGGTTACGGAGACCCTTTTACAGCACGTCGTATGATCTACTCCTATCCAATTCCATGTTCAGGGATTAGTGTGCTATTAAAGTCAAAATATTTGTATAACTGAAGTGGTCAGTTACACCCAGGTCGTGCCTTGTTCGTTGTCAGAACTACAACCAAAATCACGTCTGTAAATCGAACTGCATTTTTGCTCTCCATTGGAATTCGACCACATGTTCACCAATGAGTTGTGTGGGGCTGGATTTTGGGACTTGTATCTGTTTTTGAGGTCGTGAGGGATCGGGTATGATGCAATAGATGATGTAGTAGCGGTGTAGCTAGGCACCTGTGATAATTTGCACCACCAAAGTCGGCACCACCGATCTATATTTCGACATACACGGTGAATCTCTACTAATGTCGATTTTCGAATAAGTCGGCTTTAATTAAAATATTACCAGTAATTTTGCTCTGAATACAAACATATAGCCTATAGGTATCGGCTTACAGAATAGACAGGACTCTTTCTGATAGCTTACCTCAGGAATTATTTCTGATGGAACAAAGTTTATTCTGGTATTAAATGTATCAAAAATATCCTTTGGGTAAATACGATACATTGATTTTACCGATAAATATGTACTTTATTTGGGTCAGGACTTTATTTCTGCTATGTAGTTTTGGTGCTGTTTATGATAATGCCTTCTCATTACTCGTCAGCATTTCTACACTGTGTTTCATGTCGTCGGAGAGATCGTTTCTCGAACCGCATTGGTTGCTATCGTTGTATAATAGTATATTATCTTTGAACAGTGTTGAAATCACTTCGATTTGCGCAGCTCATTTCAGAAATGAAAGTGTCTTCAATTTCAAGTTAGTTATTAGAAAAGAATGTGTACAGTAACACTATTTGATGGATTTCGGTCTAATATGGGATCAATGAACAAAGATGCTGTGAAAAAAAGAAAATAAATCAGTTTTATTATTTATTTTATCTGCCACGTCTGCGACGTTGTTTTCTAACGCATTCATGGATTATTTTAGAGAGAGAGGGGGGGGGGGGTAATCATTTTTTGGTTCATTTTCCAAGGTCACAGTTCCCTTCATTGGTGGTCATTATAATAGAAGAAAATTGACTGCTACAACATGAAGGAGAAGGGGTATATTTATTGTGAAAGTGGTAATATGATAATATATATATACATGGACAAAGGTCAGGCCTTAGATAGGGGTCTTTGTAATCATTTCAGCCCTCCCGACTTTAAAGACAATCAGACACTGCTTTAGTATACTATAAATATGTCTCAATCAATAGTATGTGGATATTTGAAATGACAGACCATAGAATGCAACGTTTAGCTACCTCATTGATTCAAAACAAATTCCGATGTATTGGTAACAACTGATACGATTTGAAGATAGTCTCTCATGGCCTCTCTCGAATGTTCTCAGTTGTTCGAGCTTCCCCTCGATGACACGTGGGTCCCTTTGTAATAGACAATCAATTTGTGATTTTGCTGATATGCAATGATATTCTTTAAAAGTCCACTCATTTGTAATATTCCATATTTATTTATAGGAAATTTTTATTGATGGACTTTAGCAGAATAAAATTTTACTAGTCAATTATTCATAGATTTTATGTAATCTATACTTCGTAATTGCATGTCGTTACAAAGTAGAAAACTTATGTGATATCGGCACGAATGAGGGTACTGTGTAAAATGAAGGCCGTTTGAAGCAAGGAGCAAACAGATATGCACATTTTAAATCGGAGGGATTGTGTAAACGTTATATATGATGACTTGGGTTCAGTGTAACTAAGGAGTATTTAAAAAAAAAAGATAGAAATAAAAGAAAAGAGAAAGAAAAAATAACAATCAAAATGTGTTTACAACTATATAATGTGTCATAAAAAGTGAAATCCACAAGATTGAAGTTTCGGACAGACAAACGAAAACATCCAATATGTCCGCCGATCTTTAAAGCATTTGACCTGATTGAAGAAGGGGCGAGCCACTGTTCTGCTTCCCCCAACATGCATCGTAGGCTTTAATTCACGATGGCTGAGAATAATGGGGATGTCCCCCCTTTTAGTCCACCTCAAAACGTTCAATGTCCCCAAATAGTCTTATTTCAATAATCTTGGAGTAAGCAATGATATTTGTGCATGTGTGTCAAGAAGGATGGGGAGGGGGGATATTAATTGCAGTGATTTCGTATGTAGTCCTCTGGTAGCCAAAATTGTAATCCTGCGGAGCTACATTATTTTCTTGTTGCAGCTACATGTACAATACTCTTAAAGGTGGAAGATGACCTTTACAATATCTCACTCAACCAGTATTTTGTCTTCTGCCTCTTTGTTTTCCTGTCAGAAGTCAAAATTACATGCACCCCATATATGAATATAATAGTCTTTTACATAGCATACCATGTCATGTATAGATTTGATTTGAACGTCGTGTCATGCCGAGACCTTAGCTTGTCGCCGACACTGAATGACCCTTATATATTATTAATCATGTAATCTTACCAACTAACTGAACAGCTTTCCATTTTAACATTGTGTTTTGGAAATACTTGTAGTGTTCTTTAACATGTTCAAGTGGATCGTTTTGGCGGAGAGACTTAAAAATTTTGCATTATGAAGTTGTTTCATGTCTTTCCATTTTTGACATGGATTATTCGAACAGTAGGGGTCAGGTTTTGTTTTTGCGGTGCTTTCACTGCTTTGGATATTTCGAAGTTTTTTTTTCACAATCTACAACCAAAGGAATCATATTGAATGAAATGTTGTGAAAAGCTATGGCATGCACATTCTCGTGTAGTTCTATTGACCAGATAAGTGAAGATATACTTCCATAATATGTTATCTTGAACAATTCCCATTTCTTATATATATGTATGCTTCTAAAAATGAAAAGCAATGAAATGGTACACAAATGGTGCACAATTATAAAGGTGCAACGCATATCATGGGAATCCTATACAATGGCACATATAAGCATTGATTGTCATTATATTTAGCTAAAATACTATATAGTACATATTTTCGGAAATCTTGACAGATCTGTATAGGAGTTCAGACTCCTTATATCGTCTGACCTTCTAGACCACGCATGGTTTCACCTTCTTTTGATGTGAAATTAAAATACAGACTTTTCAAAGCACTTCATGAAAATGCATGAACTTCAATCATGAAAACTGGAGTGAACGCACGCTATTAAACTTGATGCACATAGAGACCATTTGTATTTGTATGTCCGAGTTTAGTTTGGTGTCTAATTGAAAATGTACATGTAATTTGTTTGTTCTTTATCATATGTTGCTGACAACTGCCCCCCTATGCACACAAACTTGTCTGGGTTAAGAGTCCGGCAATGTCCCCCGCCGAGGGTAAAATAACACAGTACAAACAGTGACACAATATGAAAGCAAACAAGGCATGTCTATGTGAGAGTTACCTTATGAGGTCACATCTGATATTGAAATGTCCAAGTGAGTGTGAGATACAAAGATCCAGCCATTACAATAACAATTACGGTCAAGTCAAATCCTGACAACGAGACAATCGTTTAGATGTTTTAGTGTAGAGTTTGGACAACTGGTCAAATCAAAGTCATACTTATCAAACCATAAATATAAATCATCGACCAAAGTAATGTATCGGATTGCTGGATTGATTGACCAAAATGCAGTTGCACAAAACTTTGTCGTCATCAGACGATTCAGAGCCCCAATATGTTGCACAGAAGTCGAAGAGCAGAGTAACGCCGTCATTGTTCTGTAACCCTCTGTGCAAGAGATTGGTGGTCAAAGTCACCTCATGCACTTTTATTAATGGAAGTTGACTGGGATACGATGATGGAACGATGGTTTTATTAGGGGGTGGGGGTGGTTATAAGTGGTATACTGTATCTGAACCGATCCGTCTCATGGTCATTGGTCACGTGTACAATTAATTTCTCCTTACCAGCATATCATATCCCCTCATGAAGGGACCAAAGGTGATGGGGGTAGGGGATATGCATCGATACCTAGACCATGCAAGTAGTCATTTTGAAAGATTATGGGTATATTTTCAAACAACAAAACATGAAGAAAGATTCATGTAAAATTCACAATTTGTTCAGTTGTTTAAACCTTGGTGCCCTCAAATTCTTTACTAAGGAACTCCAAGAATTCCAAATTCACCAAAAGGTCTGGATACATCCAGTGACAATAGATCAATAAGGGATTTTGTATCGTACTGTTATTACCAAATTGAATTTCAATTTTCTGGTGGTTTGCTAGCATTTTATTTGAACAGCAAATACCTATTTTGAAATGATTTATTCATGGGGATAAGGGCGCAGATTATAAATCAAATGAATAAAGTAGCGAAAGCAAAAAAATCCAGGTGCTGACAAAATTATGCGCGTAATACATAGATATACGATTTTGTATTGAACTTTTTATGGCCTAGATTATCATATAGTATCCTCTATACATGTCCTCTATTATCGAACTGAACAGAGCTACAGTTAGGTCGCACGTACACTCTTAAGTATACGTCGACTCATACGATGCAAAAGCAGAATAACCATGTCCAAAACATTGAACGATTGTTTCTTGTCAGCGCTTTGGTCCAAGATTAGTCAAACACACAATTTGAAGACCATGTTTTAAGACAAGGTCACAATGTGGTATTCATTTTCAAAATTTCCAAAAATATATCGTAATATTTTTTTTCAATGACCAAATTATCAAAGGCAAGATGGCTCTCAAAGAGGATAACACCATTGACTTGCTTTTCTTTCTGTTATAGGTCTTCCAAGACCTGGGCACTGAGGTGTTACAAGCGGCCTTTGAGGGTTACAATGCCTGTGTGTTTGCGTACGGACAGACATCCACCGGTAAAACATACACAATGATGGGAAATACGGTAAGATTTAGGCAACAAGATACAATATACGCTATGGCATCATTCCGTTTGTACATATCCTGGAATATGACAAAGAAGTATGGTATTATCTGTGTGAAGTAGTTTTGAAATATTGTCATTTGCTTACTTTAAATTATTCAGAATTGAAAGTTAGCAAATGACAATATCACCAATGTTAATAAACATAGATGTTATGTTTTGATGGTAATATCAGAAACTATCCGAAGGTGCAACACAAAACTGATACAACAACAACAACCAACGACAACATCAACAACCAACAACAACAACAACCAACGACGACGACGACGACGACGACGACAACAACAACAGCAACAGAAGTCATAACGATAATGTTGTCCTCTCATGTTTTATTTTTTCTGCTTTTATACACGTGCTTTATTTTCAGTAATAGAATGCTAATATGATATATGTTTTTAAACCATTTTCTTTTCAGGAGGACGTAGGACTTATTCCAAGAATTTGTGAGGTAAATTATTTTAAATCGGATATAGGGAGGGATTGTTGAGCTGGGGCCCAGGGGTATAGATTTATTCAAAATTGCCAATTTTTTCTTTGGTTGGACTTCAGCTTCTACATGGACAAAATAACCTGGATCCACCTTTGGACATCTTTTCCCTGTTCTAGAACTCGCCCTTTTCGAATCGTTTGCATTCACATCACATCAGATCGTAATCGACGTGTCTGTATAAAGTACAGCTTTACAATTGGAACGTTTCATTCATGAGGGGTACAAATAGATTTTACTATAAAGTACAGTTTGAATTACAGATCTATTGATTTGGGACACATACTTATTGACTATTCATTTAATAAGATCCGCCCAACTACTTTTCATATATAGCTGTATCATGAATACATTCTCAAAATCTTTAAAACTCTTTGAAAAACATCCCTATCGAATTTATTGTAAAGTTCGTGATCGGAACAAGACTTTTCGCTTATTGAAGTACCAAAGGATTTAAATTCTATCTCATTTATTTATTTACGGCCTATGTTAATATGATTTTTCTGCTTTGCTTTCAAGATGCTAAACTTCTGATATATAAAGATTAGCGATTGCTCTCCATAAAGAACTTTTTCCCTACTTTCGCCAAAAATGAAATCGTGATTGAATGCCTCAAATATTCCACTGGGCACACGAACGTTGGAAATCAAATACTTGAGGTACATGGTTAGATTGAAAGATTTGTCAAACTCGTTTTATTTCAGTGGTAAATACATACGACACGCATTTCACTTTTCATTTAAGTTTCAAAACAGCTATTCTTTGTTACTCAAGTTTCTCATATAGCTTTCCACGTTATAGATTTGTTTGCTCTTAAGAGTTACCGCTTGTTTATGACTCAAACGTAAAATTTCATTGTCAATTTGAGGGTTAAAGATCGGGTAATAAGAGCATTTTGACGGTATCTAAATTTCATATAAAGAACGTTAATTTTTATTCGAAAAATCCTTTGATACGAGTCACCATCCCCGCGCGAAACAATTTTTATGGAGTTACCGGCCCCTTTCAAAGTTATTTTCTTAATTAGCGCAGTGAATGTCATCTTAAGCTTTGTTAGACAGATATTGAATACTAAAATAAAATATTGTAAAATAAACCTATAAGATTCAGACATTAGAAGTCATTTTAGGGAAATTCATAATCGTTAAAAAAAATCAGTGAAAAATACATACGACAATCATTACAAATTCCTTATATATGGGACATAGTTTTAGCCAAAGAAGGGAACTATTTCGTCTATATATGCTAATGTGATTTTTATGTTGCTAGAGAATGTTACCACCGTTTCACCTTAATAATAATTCCATTATTTTTCCATTACTATAGTCTGGTTTTCTATGATCTTAAAGCTTGCACCTATTGAAGTCAAATACGAATAAAAGCTGTCCATTTTCGATCATGATAAAATCTAGATAAGGCTTTATATACTAATGAAGGAAGGTTCGAAGTCGGACGTAGTAACTTACATTTGCGTAAAATTTTGATGTAATAAATAGCTTGGGCAAATAAACTTTAATCCATATAGAGAAATAGAGTCGAAATACTCTTTTGGTTAAAGTGAGACGGATGGCATTTCTATACGCTAAGGAAAACCCCTTATCAGCCATGATACATTCTCAGCTTTACATTTAAAATCAATGATAAAACTATTTCTCGATAGTTGATGTATTTGACTAAGATATGTTTATATACAGTTCGGATATTTGCATAGCGAAACCCCCACACCTTGGTACCACTTTTTGTGGATACAATTCTGTAAGTACTACGCGCCGATAGTGGGTCACTTAATGTTTTATATTTAAAGAGTCTATATTGATTTATAGCTCCCAAAATTACTCCTATCTTGATATGATATATTTTCAATTCAATCAGTAGGAATTAACTGTAGTTTGCAATTTTATTTGATTGTTAAACATTCCTGTTAGATGCGGTCATAGTTTTCTTGAAAATCGCGACCGATTACAAATCCACGGGCTCTCTCTCCTCTCTCTCTCTCTCTCTCTCTCTCTCTCTCTCTCTCTCTCTCTTATGGTGTACCCCCTTGCACCTTTCCTTCTCTCTCTTTGTATTGTTGATATGCCTATACTTTTTCACCTATAGATATAGATGTATATTTTCTGATAACATTTGGCAACGATCAAAGAGAGGTCCGACATGGAGAGATTACACCAAAAAGAGAGAGTAAAAATCTCGTTAGGGTGATTGCGTTCCCATTCTCACAGGCTTTGTATTTGTAGAATTTAAGTTGATAGACACTTACTATTACTTTATAAAAGTTTGAAAACTTTTTCAGAAATTCATACTTCAATTCCACAGATTGTAGCTTTGTATCACAGGGGCAAGGTATCATAGCATAGTCGCAAATCCTTTCCTCAACACAAACCCTAGCTTTCCTCAACAACCTTTATAGTTTGTGCTGAGGAAAGGGTATGCGACTAAGCTATGATACCCCCCCCCCCACCTTGCGCTCTATATATAACACATTGCCAACCAAATTTTCATAATAAATTCACAATAATATGATGTTGCAACTTAGCATACATTCTATATATACGCTAACATGTAAAGATTAACTATATCTCACTTGTGGAGGATATTATACAGCTCCCTGTACCACCCCCTTTGAAACAAGAGTAAGAAATCTAAAAAATAAATGTTTGTTGTCAGAATACATTGACCGAATCGCACAATAATATATAGATTCTATGTATCCAGTGTTCAAACGAGCTTTTCATGAGATCAAAGTTTTTTTTACACTTATTGTATAAAAACTTCATGCATAGATCATATTCATGGGCGGTATACTTAATGCATTTGCCAGTTAATATTGTCTTCTTGAAAAACAAACATTCATTGTTAAAGTTATGTAATTTAGAAATGAAATCAGCCTCTTGATCAAACTTTAAAGAAAAGCTTATTATGATATATAGACATGAAACATTCTTTTATGAACAATATTTTCGATAAATAGGCTTCCCGCCACGATAGGTGTATTCAAGGTATCAATGCACTTAGCAGACACACGCAGTTTTAAAACAATCAGCTTTTCAAAACTGCTGTCAAGTGAAAACTCGATTGGAAAAAAATGTTAAAAGGCACTCTCGCTTCCAATAAAATACCTTTCTACAGATACTTAGGGAATAACTAACTTCTGAGCGTCGCCAGAAAAAACTCGGTTTGCGACCGTAAAATCAATTGATGAATGTCTTTATGAAACGATGCACATTTATTTTGAAGTGTTACTTAACTTAATTTTATCCGATGTTCGATTGACTGTCTGTCTCACTATTTCTCATGTTAGAACTTAGATGTATATATTCTATAATTTCCCATGTTTGGCGAGCATTGTAAAAACTGACGTAAGAATAGAAGCATTTTTTCCCCAGAGGAAGCTCAACCCCCCCCCCCTCCTTCCATTCCCCCATATCCATTCCAAATGTTATACTAAATATTCGATCTACAAAATTTGTTATTACATGTATAATATCATATACACAGTACCCAGAAATCCGTACCTTATTTATCATTTTTAGGGTCTCTTCAGTCACGTAGATGATTTTATGGGAGAAAAAGTCACTTTCCGACTTGATGTTAGGTAAGCAAGAATATAAATCTTCACTACATGTTTAATTTCTTGCCTGTCTTTTGATGAAAAGCAACTTGTATAAACATCTATAAACTCTCATCGATTAAGTTCTCATGACAAGCTGTAACTTTAGTCTTAAATTGTTTATTAAACATTTTTTCTCAAAACAGCTATTTTGAAATTTACAATGAGAGAGTCCGAGACCTTCTGCGTCCAGGATTGACTCGTGGTAATGAGAACTATACCTTAAAAGTCCGAGAACATCCGAAAGAAGGACCTTACGTGCAAGGTAAATTGATTTTCAGACTATGATACATGTACATCTTATTTTCAAAATAATAGTAGTCATGGGTTTTGGTATATGTGTGTACGATTTATTTTATGCAAAACTCCTTTTTGTAATGTTTGCCATTGGTTAATTAAATTCGCTCCTGTTGAGATTTGTACAAATGTCGTGTAATTTACAAGCGAGGTCAAGGTCACGTTCAAGGTCAAGTGCATAATTAGATACATTACGTGCGGGTCTCCTGCTTTACCTACGTCTTCTTTCACTTTCAGATTTGTCTAGTCATTGTGTGAAGGACAACCAGGGCATTCAGGAGTTGATTGACCGGGGCAATGAGAATAGAACGACCGCCTCTACCTACATGCACGATCATAGTAGCCGAAGTCACGCCATATTCACGATTAACTTCACGCAGGTATGTCACCATGGCAACAGACCCAAAATTGTAAATCTTTGTTATGCGTTTAGTAAGAGCAAACTACCAGGAAAAGCATATTAGACTTTGGGAGGCAAAGTCTCTTTGCCAAATCCGAAGAACATATATTACAAGAAGCAATGATTGAACCTCCTATTCATATAGAGTGCCCATTTTTTGACTTGCAATGTTAAGAATTTACTGTCACACGTGTTAAGTTGAAATTAAATGGACTGTCTTAAAATTTATGGTTTGATGGTAATTGACAATATAGAAAATACATGTACGTAATAGAAACATCATCTTTGGTTGATGTAGCACAGCATATATTTCGAGAAATCTTCCGAGTCGTAGCTAAGCGCTTCGCTTTATGACAGATTATTAGTGTTCGGGGTTTCTGAATAATTTGAGAGACCTTTGAATATTTGCTACTGAAAGCAATGAAAAGGTACATGTCATCGCACCTCTGATTTTAGTCATGGAAAAAAAATTCAAATGATTTCATCTTGCAAGTCATATATATACGCGCGGGCAAAAAAAAAAAGAGAAACTCATCGTAACAATAGTTTCATTAGGACATAAGTAAAACAAAGTCTGTTATTCAATTAAGAGTGTAAACTTCGTGAGAATGAAGTAATCCCTGTATTGAAGGTGTCAAATTCATTACTCATTCAACTTAGAGAATTAGACAGTATTACGGACCTATTATTTAAAAAACATTGTCGGTATTGTTTTTCATGTGATTTCAAATCCACCGTTCTCTTTTCTTGATGTCAACTCCTTTGGAAAATCAAAACAAAAACGGATTTAATATTGCCCCTTGCGTCGACGTAGGCTGATCTATTATAAAGTGTTGAGCAAGCTTTTCTTACCAATACACATTGAATAGATTGGGAATGGATATGAATTGAAGCGTTGTTGACTTTTTGTAAATCCTAAGATCATAACGATTTAGTAGTTTATGCCTTCGTGGGTAATTATGACTAATTAGATGAACAAGGGTTGTGCGGCCACTTTGAACTAAATGTCGGAGTTCACAAACTAAAGCTTGGACTTGGACCAGGGTCACCTCAAAGAGCGAGAGAAACTAAAATGGACTTGGAAATTGAACTTGTTTTGAACAATATTGCATGATAGATTTTGGATGCGAAACTACTGTGATACCCACGGGAACTTTTAACCCACTTTGAAATTGGTCTCTACAAGGGTAATACTAGTATGACAGAACAGAACATTGTTACACTCAAGGTCTTCGAAACTACATTGACTGTTACCCAAGTTGAAATAACCGTATACTATTGGTACATACCACCTGGTATTAACATTGACCTTGAATATCGATAACTGGGCATACCATTCAACTGTATCTCTTTTATGCAATCTAAGGACAACATATTTCACTAACACATCTTGTTATCCCGGAAAATATAAGATTGTTGTCCTGTCCAAACCTCGTCAGAGGAGACAGGGCCATGACTACCTGTCCTTTCTGAAAGCCGGTCGGACACCTCGTGTGATTGCATGCATTGGCTCACTCAAACCGCCAGATTACGGACGTTTCGAACACCCTATGTATTTGATATCCATTTTCATATCATCCGTTACTTGGGACCCCTTGCTGTTTTGATTTTGGCGTCATCTTACACAAGTTAAAGCTAGTGTCGAGGCTGTTATACATAACTATTGTGCTTTCTTCGACACCGTTGGGTAATCAGACATGTGGGATGGTTGTTCGCTTGTAATCCGGATATCTACGACATTTGCTACTTATTGGAATCTGGCTGTACTAACTCCGCATTGGTTACCAATTTGTCTCGTTGGTTTATGTGTGGTATTTTGTGTTTTGATGTCTGTGTTGTTTGTACATACCTGTACCTTTGGCGTCGTGTTATGCTTCTCCACTCTGTTTTCGTATTTGGATGTGACCGTTTTTTTGCTGTGGAGCTGCGTTTGAGTCCCGCCTTTTTTACATATCGCCATACTGGCAATTTTCTTGATAAAGATTCCATAAACTATAATTGGCTTCGCAAAATGATAGAAGTTACAATTTACATAAACGTCGAGGTCAACTTTTTACCGAAGCAATGGAAATACGAAACAAGGCAGAAAAACGACACTGCATAGTGCATAGAATATAAAATGCAAAACATATGAAAGCCTTTTACGTCAAAATAGTTTATAGAAGATGGAGATATACGTCTGCATACTACAAGAAATGATAGAAGGAAGTGAGGGGGCAAGGAGGGGGGCCTTTAGACTGATAAATACGGATAAAATTGATATTGTGAAATGAAATGTAAAAGATTAGGGAAAGTTAGGATGTATTTGAAATAATATAGACCCCTTAGTCTAAAACACCATAGGACATGTACTTCTGGATAGAAAAGTCGGATCAGTCAAGCGAGCACTTGAGGACCTTGTTATTTTGGTATGTTGTCAAATTATATGGGATTAACCTGGAGAATTTACTGATCTTACCTGATTAAATCATCACTTCTGTAGTTTTCAAGATTAATCCTATTTGAGAAAACAAAAAAGGGCTTGATCTAGAGGCCTTTGAAGTTAGTATATCTTGGCATAGGCTACTGTTTGCATGACATAAGAGGTTTATGCTTTTCTCCTTTCTTCTCTTTCGTCCCAGACTTGATCTGGGGAACTTTGATGGTGTTTTGAACGTAATGTTTGAAGAAAGATTGTCTGTTAAAGTGTATGTCATTTTAGGATGAACGTTCTGTTTTCATGCATTCGTAATCAACATCAAATGCATGAAATCCATAACATTATTATTCTAAAAATTCTTTAGAGTACACGAGCACGTTAGCAAATCACAAAACAAGGTGTCTGTGAAACACTGATGCCCACTGATGGCATAAAAGAGATACAGCTGAGCTTTATTCGTATATCAAGCTCCAATATCAAGAAGTGACTACCGTTGGAAATCGAAACTTGGAAATGTCCTGACACAAGGAGTTCACATGTGATATACAACAAAATGTATCACCAAATCAAATGTTATTGTCGATGTTTTTAAAAATTCTTAAAAAGAAGATCAAACACTAGAGTCAAGATATCATGGTATCACTCAAGTACAATATGAAAATTACCTGTAACGAATCGATGGTTATGGCCAATATCAGAGTTATCAAAAAGCAAGTTACATCCTAATTTCCAAGGTCAAGAATACGAGGTGAAAAATGTCGGTATCATTTTAAAGGTTCTGTTACATAAAAGGGGTATGCATTAGACTTACTTACCAATCAATCCATAGTTCCAGCCAAAGTTAAAGACAAACGGACAGACAAATCTAGATACATCCTCGAATCTTTGATTTTTTAAGGGGAATAAAACGAAAAGGGTAATTCAGTGATATAGCCCCATATATACGGTTCTTATTTTTCGTTGCAGGCCAAATTTGAAGATGATCTCCCCCATGAAATAGTCAGCAAGATACACTTGGTGGACCTGGCAGGAAGGTGAGTTTAAAATTGTGTTGCCGAATGCCTTTGTCACTGATACCCATCTCAAACAGAAAACCTTCCGACAGTTCCCTATATTCTCCTTCTCAATCCTGAGAACGACATCCTGGATAATTTTGATTTTCCCCTTTTGTCTTTCTTTTCTTTTTAGGTAAAAACATGGTTTAATTATAGGCTTTACAAGTTTTGTGCTTGATTTTTGTGCGAATAGCTCATAGCGATCGCCTGATTTTTCACGCATGGGCGCCCCGTCTACTGAGTATGTATAAACGATGCCACTCTGTTTACTTTGATCTGCTTCAGAATCGTAATCGGTATAAAATCTTATCACTATCTCAACCAATGAAATAGTTTCTGTGTGTTTCTTTTTTTCCGGATGGTTCGATCCAAACCCATTTCAATAATTATGTTCCATTTAAGTAGACAATATAACATAAACAGAATGACACATGTGATGCTATCGATAAAAATACGAGGCCCTCGTAGAATTCTAGTAACTGCGTTTGTGCATATAGATATTATAAAATCATATCGTGAAATACAAAACCTTAAACCTTCGTTTCGTGTTGTTTGGAATGTCTCTATCATCATCTGTGCAGGAACAGATATAAGTTTGAAAAAAACCCGCAGTATTTTGGTTTTCATCATCTGATATTTATCATTATGCTATTCGCACTCAGTACCTTCAGTGCTTTGATTTAGCCTAAAATCCGGATGGTTATCACCGTACAAAGTCATTTTCTACAAACTGAAAATTTGAATCGTACTTGAGGTTATAATGATGATCACAAAGAGACTATTGAAGAATTCTACCATAACATATAGGAATCCCCTCTACATTCCTCATCATTTCAAACAATATGTCCTTGAAGTATGTCGTAATCTGAAAGGGCCATTGGAAAACGATAAAAACGATGGCAGGAAATGGGAAAATTTATGGTTAGATTCGTTTTATTGTCGTTTCGTTCATAATTTGATGAAAGGATGAAGGTGTGTGAAGAATTCCTTGGTTTGGGAGACGGGTTTTTACGACGTTGTTTCAAATGTTGTTATTTCCATTTTTCTTTTGCGTCAAACTGATTTTAATCGCATATTTTTTTTCTATAAGAAGAATTAGGTCAAATAAATCAATTCTTATAGAATTTGGATTAGAAAAGCACATTCCCTTCGAGGGTTTGGCAAATAAGAAAGAGTGACTTAAACATCCCCGCTCTTGCCAATGATTCGACAATTTCATCGTATTTACATACTTCAAATATTCGACTGCAATTAAGGGGAAAATCGCTAATCCTCGCATTTTGTAGCATGGGAAGGAACAGTTTTTCTGTGGCAGAAAATTCTCCTAATTATTTAACCATGGATCATATTAAGTAAGTGATTCAAAAGATCGGGATTTAAATTGGATTAGGGAGGGGTTAGGCAATTTCTCTTTATTCCGTCCTTAACTTTTGTTTAAATATGTTTTGAACTTTTTAGTGTGGTCAGTCGCCCAATTACAAAATATATATCACATTGTGTTATTGGAGGAATAAAACCGAAGAAGAAAAAATTCAATGTTATGGTGTATGGACCTCTTCCAACTCACTTTCATTTGTGTATACAAATATTGTCTCTTTTTAAAATTTACAACAACTATCATGATTACATTTTTGATTCACCTAGGGGCTTAACCAAAAATGTAATAATGATAACTTTTTTGGTTAAGCCCCTGGGTGAATCAAAAATGTAATCATGAAACAACAACCGACAAAAGAAAGAAAATGCAAAAAAAAAATGTTGCAATGCTAACTACAAATTAAAGATACAATAGATGATTAAAAAAAACCCCAGATATAATCTCCTAATACTTATTATAGATTATGACAATGAAATTATTTATTATTTCATCTATACAAGTAGATGTGCGGAGAGCAACCCCCTCCCCCTTTTCGCTTTCCTAAATGCTGTTGTCAGCTCTCACCACAACTAATCTGATCCTACCAGGGGGCCATTACCAGATTTCAATATTCATATTATCTTAAGTTTGCGTTTATGGTATCTTTAATCAGTTTCTCAAACAAAAACTTACATCGATGCTAGGGTTGTAGAATTGGTCACTTCCTGTTGTAAATTACCTTAATCTATGTCAAAGAACTTTGATGATTATCAGAATATCTTCCTAACAAATGTCATTTTATGTACGCGCCTGTACGCTCACTTTGAGAAACATAGAGATCAGTGGCTCGTTGTAAGCGAGTAGTGGGAAATCACTGATTTCACATCGATAATATAAGTATTGATTTTCGATACATCTGTCGATACAATTTGTGACCGATCATCACCCCCTCCCTTTACCCATATCTGGTGTTGCCTTCATCAGAGCATGTGATTTCATTTAATGCATCTATTGTTGGTATGCTGCAACTAAACGAAATGTCATCTAACAGAGCTCTCTGTTTACTTTTTATTGAAATTCTCAATGAACTATGAAATGAGAATGAACTGAAAAGATGAAGAAACTAAATCACGATTTTCAAATTCTTACGTGCTCTGCTAATTTGTAATGGAACGAAACTTGTTATGTAGACTTAACATTTTCTATTCTTCTTGCTACGGTCATATCAAAACCAGAAGTCTGATTTCTAATTTGAAAATCTTGTCTGATCATCTATATTATATATGGCATATTTGAGACATAATGTAAAATGTATGAAATGAAATTCATTTCGCCCGTATAATCAAATTGATTAAAATACGGAAATCAATTTTAATTGTAGTGAGAGAGCTGACCCCAATTATAACGCTAACTACAAAGGAAGGTTAAAAGAAGGTTCCAACATCAACAAGTCCTTGGTGACACTGGGAAACGTCATCAAAGCACTCGGTATGTCAAGTCTGTGTGTCCGTATGTCTGTCTGTAATATTGACTATGATATAAAAAATGTATATATTTGTGTCAAGGTCTTACTGCAGGTCAAGCTCAGATATATTGTTAGCATCACAAGTGGTATAAGATACAGAACCAACGAGTTCTCAATTACATTTGTCTTTTTTTAAAGTAAATACATGTACTTCACAAAAGTCATTAATTTTAAAAATACTTTGCCCTCTAAGACTCTTTAGTATGATGATAATGTGCTTCATAGAAAATTGATTAAATGTAAAGATATCTCTATGAATTTTCAGCTGAGAGATCCCTGTTGTCATGGAGCAATGACAATCTTGGATCAACCCAGAGCTTCCAGAGTACCAGTGCTCTGGGGGAGTCGGGGCGCAGTCTCACCCCGAGCCCCAAGAGGACAAGGCTTCCATACATTCCTTACCGTGACTCCGTCCTTACATGGCTTCTAAAGGACAGCTTAGGGGGAAACTCTAAAACAATAATGATCGCTAGTAAGTAGTCTGTAGTGAGCTAGGTTAATATTCATATAGTGATAGGTTAATTTTCATATACTGATAGGTTGATATGTTCTTATGGCTACTAAAGGACAGCTTAGGGGGTAACTACAAAGAATGATGATCGCTAGTAAGTAGTCTGTAGTGAGATAGGTTAATATTATTCATATAGTGATAGGTTAATATTCATATAATGATAGGTTAATATTCAATAGATTGATAGGTTAATATATATATATATACAGATAGGATGAGTGATAGGTTAATATTCATATAGTGATAGGTTAATATTCATATAGTGATAGGTTAATATTCAATAGATTGATAGGTTAATATATATATACTGATAGGATGATTACGTTCTTATATGGCTACTAAAGGACAGTTAAGGAGGCAACTCTTAAACTAAAATGATTGCTAGTAAGTAGTCTGTTGTGAGATATATTAATATAGTGATAGGTTAATATTCATATAGTGATAGGCTAAAGATTATAAACTGATAGATTAATTGGTAGGTTAATTGGTATTGCTTCTAATTTACTAAAGGACAGGTCAGGGGGCAACTGATAATGATTGCTATTTTAAAAAGTAGGCTGTAGTGAGATAGGTTAATATTCATACAGTGGTAGGTGAATAATTATATATTGATAGGTTGATATGTTCTTACATGGTTTCTAAAGGACAGCTTAAGGGGCAACTCTAAAACTTTAATGATAGCTAATGTATTCTGTTGTGAGATGAAAAAAAAATTAAATTCATATACAATGTACTGATAGTTTAATACTGATATACTAATAGATTAGTGTTCATATAGTGATAGGATAACTGATATGTTAATATTCATATCCTGATAGGTTAATATTCATGTACTCAAGGACTTGTAAACAGTTTTAAGTCCTAGAAGATGTACCGGTATATTCACATACTGATAGGTTAATGGACCTATAAACAGTTTATAAGTCCTTGATTTACTGATAGGTTAATATTCATATACTAATAGTATAATATTCATAGACCTAACTGATGCAAGATACATTGGTCTATAAGAGCATCTCTTTCCTTTGATTACTTAGCAAGCAATATATTTAGTTAAAATCAAACAAATAGCAAATAATGCATATAATATCATGATAGATTTTTCAAAATTTGCCACGCAAAAATACCAATGTAGAGACCTATACTAGACAATCAAAAGAAGGAAATTGATTTTCTGTTACTCAATCTGCCTCAGTGATACTTTCGTTGATATGTCATTATATCAGTGATTGCATAATTATTTTAGGGCATTAAGGAGAGTAAAGTTTCCTAGGCCATAATTGTATTTTAGATATTAAGGAGCTGGAAACTATAATTGAAAGAAAATTTTGTTTCATAACCATCTTTTTCTGACCCCCCCCCCCCCCCCCCCCCACTCCCCCACCCCTCTGAGTTTTGTATGCTTTCTGTGCTTTCATGAGATGATACTTCGATTGTGTAGTTATTATTATTGATGTTTTAAATCTTTTTATACATCTATTTGTCTTTTTCTTTGCTTCCAGCGATAACTCCAGCCAGCCTTTATTACAACGAGACCATTAGTACCTTACGCTATGCTCAGAGGGCCAAAAGTATTATCAACAAACCTAAAATTAACGAGGTATTAAATCTTACGTCAGAATTTAATTATATCACTTCCCTCAAGGAATTGACAAATATGACTTTTATGGAATACAATATATTTGGGTATTTGAATTTGGTGATTGAAATTTTCCAAAATAAAAGTTATTTATTTCAAGGTCACATACTTTTGAAGGTTTAAATCAATTTAAAGATTGGTAAGGCTTTTCTCAGGGTTTATTTAAACAACTGAGGGTGGAACCCCTTCTGTATCATTGTTTATTTAAAGGGCTTACCCAAACCAAAGTCAAGAATTTTCATATATACTTATACAAGCTAGAAATTGACTTCAAACAGTTTTCAGGTCTTTAATATAATACATTTTTGGGAGGGTACCTAAAGTGAAAAATTGTTAGAAATATAAAGGTTTAATTAATAATTTATTTTAATGCCAATTTTAAAAGGTTTTTTTATAAGTTAAGAGAGTTCATTGAATTGACCTTTATGCATGTTTTATGTGATTGCACTTTAATTTTCATGAAAATTTTCTCAAATTGGAAATTAATGGCAAATTTTGCTCTGCACGCTGCAAATAAGATCATGATTGCATTAAAGTTTGGAATGATTTATAGATCGATTGTCAAGATTGTCGGAATGCAGATCTTTTTGGAAGTTATAAATTACAGATTAGCAAAAGTGGTTTGTAACCTTGATGGGGTAAATTCAACAAACATTACGTAACATTATATGTGTTTGAGAGACTGATAAAGAGATTAATTGCTAAGTTTGGTTTATGGTGTGGGACTTGGAGAGAAACACAGCAGAAAAAAAGCAAAGTCACACTGAGTGGCTGACATACTTGGTGAGCAATTTATGCTGCCTTAAGTCTGAAGTGTTCTTTCACTAAGCCTTTTAGCCCCTTTCCATGTATTTCGGATTATCTTCATGACATTTTAATTGTCGAGGCAGCAAGATGAAATAGAAAAATGTTTGAAAGGGTCTATGAATCCAACTTATTTGAAGGTTTTAAAAGGTGTTGTAAGATGACGCATGAATTTCTAAAGGTGTCCTTTGTGCAAGGTGATTTTCTAGTCATTTGAAAGGAATGAAGCTCTAACTCAGAAAACTGTCATTTTCTTATTCTAACTCATATAATTATACATGTTTTCACAGTTTGTTTCCCTTATTCATTAAGAGCTTTAGATGTATGGCGCGCATTTATGTTCTATCCCATTATGATAGCACATTATTGTTTAGGATGTAGCACATCATTGTTAAGGATGTGTAGCACATCATTGTTAAGGATGTAGCACATCATTGTTATTGTTGTAGCACATCATTGTTAAGGATGTGTAGCACATCATTGTTAAGGATGTGTAGCACATCATTGTTAAGGATGTGTAGCACATCATTGTTAAGGATGTGTAGCACATCATTGTTAAGGATGTGTAGCACATCATTGTTAAGGATGTAGCACATCGTTGTTATGGATGTAGCACATCATGGTTATGGATGTGTAGCACATCATTATTGAGGATGTGTAGCACATCATTGTTATGGATGTAGCACATCATTGTTATGGATGTAGCGCATCATTGTTATGAATGTAGCACATCATTGTTAAGGATGTGTAGCACATCATTGTTAAGGATGTGTAGCACATCATTGTTAAGGATGTAGCACATCGTTGTTATGGATGTGTAAGCACAACTGTATAAGCACAAATGTGTAAGCACATTTTTTGTATGTACTGTACCAAATCCCTTTGTTTTGATTTTTACAGGATCAAGAACCTTTTGTAATCTATGTAAGAGTTACTAACGTCTCTCCTTTAATTCTTTCCCGTTGTTTGTTTTTGTTATTGTTTACTTTCAACTTCGCTGTCTCCTCTGCTCTGAGTTTTCTCCAATCACTCATTGTCTATATGTGCTAAATTTAATCTGACGAGTTACCATGCTAGCAGTTCTGTGGAATTTGGGTTTTTCAAATGTAAAATCTGAGGTGGATTTTGCTGTACAGATTAACTGTGTAGATTTCAATTAGAATTTTCTGTATGTAACAATGTTAGTCTACTTAGATGATTACACGTATATTGTAAATTTATAGATTTTACAATGAAATATTCTTTCTGTATATTTTTATATGTACGAAACAAAAACTACTACCAATATATCTAGAAAAGAAAGCCTCGAGCTGATTGAAATTTTCAACCAGAGTTCTGAGGTATTTATACAGAAAAGTGCCAAGGAGAAGCAAGATTTGATATGTAAAATTATTTCTTAGTTTATTTTTCTTTTCTGATTACTGTTGAACATTAGAATCTTCTATCCAGTAGATGCATTTGGATATGAGTCAGTGTTTATGATTGGATGGGGGATATATGTCAGTGCTTTTGATTGGATGGTACATGTAATGACAGTGGGTGATTGGTGCATTCAATGTTTCCTTTATTTTGACATCGTTTCTACTATAAACAGATATTTGTGCATGTATTTTAAGTTCAGTTCAGTATAACACAACCAAGAATATACCTTCAACTTTCCAATTTCAAGCAAATTGCTTGAATGGAAAATCTAAACCTACATTTCTCCATATTTCTAAAAGAAACAAAAGTCCCCATTTCATTGCACTCTTCCTCATCCCACTTATTTAAGTTCTTCCAGAATTATGACTGTCACATTGTAGATAGAAGATTACTTTCCATCCATTTTAAGTACATTTGAATTAAGCAGAATTCCATATTTCATTATTATTTATTTTCGAAGAATGAAAAATCATGTCTTATTTGATAGATTGAAATAAATTTCTTGTTTGTTTACGGAAGCTCACTCAGACTCAAGCTCATTTTGTAGAATTTCAACTTTGACTCCCAGTCAGGAAAAAGTCTGAGTTACCCCATACAATACATGTACTTGGGATATTATAAACATAAAGAAATAAATTTGAAAACCTGTCGTTTTCAATGAAGTTATCAAGTACTGTTAATGTGTCTTAAATCTAAAGTATCTATTTAATCTAAATAAAAATACATCTGAATTTATACTCGAAATAAGAAAGAGTTCTTTAAGTTTTTCATGCTTCCTTATTAGACAACTTTGAAAACAAAAACTTTAAGAATATCATATACATTTTGCTAATTTGCCGTACAGTTGTATGTTGAAACTACCTTTAATACCAAAGAGAATTCAATTTATTCAACAAAATGGGTGATATAGTTCCTTTTATATAGAAATGGATGTTACGCATGTGTATGTTGTGAATTCTGTTAATATAATTGTGCGTGTAAAGCAAACTAAGCTTGCATGTTTGAACATTATATAAAAAATCAACAATGAACAAATTCACATGTAATATCCTTTGTTTTCAGGATCCAAATGTATCTTTGATCCGAGAATTACGTAGAGAAATAGGTTATCTCAGGGAACTTCTTAAGACAGCTCATATGGTATGTGCATATGGTGTTTATTTTATCATATAACTATCATGGATTTTAAAATTGTGCATCTTCATGATTTTTTCTTCATAATGCATGATTTAGATGAGACATGTCTTCTTTCAATTTTTCTATTTTATTTGCATGACACCTTGATTTGATTTGTTTTTTATTTTATGATGATCAGTATGCTACCCATGAATTCTGAATTCTGCACATTACAAATCCTTTCTTAAAAATCTTGAAAATAAGTGAAATCTTTGGTTTCTCCCCTCCTCCCATCCCCTTAACCCTGTTTCCAGAAAAAAAGCTACATGCACATTTCAATTCACATATGCAAGTGCCACTTTCAAAGTGCCAATACATGTAATACAACTCCTTTAAATTCTATTCCTCCAAAGACTTTACTGACATCATTTTTTTTTATTGTAATACTTCACTAAGAATGCATGATTTTATAGTGGAATCCTACGTCTGTATTTGCATGCATTACAATCCTTTCCAGGCGACCGTCCAAATGAGTGATATTAATTCCGTAGAAACTCAGGTTGACGTAGATAAGGTACTTTGCCTGAATCTGTGTGCACTCAAATAACACTTTGAATAAATATACCTTTTTCACTGACACGTCTTGATTAAATACACTGTACTTGCACTTATTAATATTTTGTTGCTGTGAAGCAAGTCTTTTTCTCACAATATTTCTTGAGTGTTGTACTAGTATGTACATCTAGTATCTTGTACACAACTTACTCTTTCATAATCAGAATGATACTGTACACTTATTTACTATGCAGCCAAAATATGTACATAATTAATGAAATTTAAAAGATCATACATATCTTACTCAGATATATGTATTCGTTAATTTATAATATAATTAATCATATAAAGTAGTTGTTATTAATTTAAGTTTCTGGAAGGAAAAATCAATCTTTTCTTGCAAGCTTTACTATTTTGCGTGATATAAATAGCCTTCCTTACTAAAATCTTTTCATCAAAATTCCTTTTATACTAATTTTTTTTTTAAGTTTTAACCAAACATTATACAATATATTGAAAAATAATGTCATTTATCTGTTTAATTATTAAATTTGTAACAACAGAACTAGCTATATAGTATATACTGAATGCTGTAGACAAAGAACAGTAACTCTTACAAGGAAAATCATTTTAGGGCATTGGTACTACAGCAGGGACTTCCTTGGCAGCTCAGCTTCATGACACTGAGGTTATGGTAAGTAATACATAGAAAATTAATCTTATAGAATCACAGATAAAAATTCAGCTTGTGGACAAAGATAATGTGTACATGAGTCCTCTTGAAATATTAAAATTTGATACAGCTTAATATTTTAGTCGGATTTGTTGTTCATATCACCAAAAGGGATAAAAATGCACTAAAAATTAATTCAAGTTAATGATGCATTGTGTAAGATTCGCATAATTTTTTATAAATTTCGACATGATTTTCTAAACTGAAAATTTTGAAAATTTTAGACATGATTCTCCAAACTGAAAATCATTTATATTCCTGCTTAACTAATGTATAGGCTTAGAACAGTTGCAAGTCGAAATCACCTCAAATCAGACTAAAAAGATATTTTCTATTTCTATATTTTTACAGGCAAATAAGTTGACTCAGACGTGGATGGACAAATGGCTAGAAACACATGATATTATGAAGGTAGGTTTTTTCATGGTTTTGAATTTTACTTTAGAAATGGAATCATTGTTCAAGCAATCAAACTAAAAAAGTCGAGGGAAATATGCATACTGCATATGCTTTCCCCCAATTTTTGCATGATGTTGATACCAGTTGATAAACCCCCCCCCCCCCCCAAAAAAAAATTTCTTATTACTTACCATCTTATTTCTACCCTTTCTTACATTTGTTTGATGTTGCATTGTTAACTGTGTTGCTTTTGTAACGAAGAACTAGTGATCTAAATTGTTTGTTTTCAAAATACATGTATATATTTTATAGTTTTCAAACTTTTCAACTGTAATACTCAGTCAATATGAATATGTTTGCAGGAATCAGATCTGAGTATAAGAGGACTTAAACATAAGGCCAACTCCATGGGTATAATGATAGAGTCCCAGATGCCCCACCTTATAGGGATGGACGATGACATACTTAGTACAGGGGTCACTATCTATCATCTGAAGGTATGTTAAAGACGATACATATGGCTAACTCCATGGGTATAATCACAGGGATTTATTGCCCTTCCCAGGCTGCTTGATTGATGTACTATGGGTTGTGTAAAGGAATCTAACTCTGAGTTTATCAGAATTCAACAAGTCATCATTTCAGGCATCAGAAATAGGCTAATCAATGTGAATACCACTTTCCTTAGGTATATTACGATAGATTAATTCACACTGAATCTTCATACAAAATCAGTACCTCCCTTACAAGCCGCAATATACCTCCTACCAAGGTACCGCATTACTACGAGCTGCACATTTGTAGGTTGGACAAAAAGGTGTTTGGTGATAATCAGACAGTAGCGACTAAATTTGGGCTCTGTTCGATGATTTAATGATCCGAACACTTTAAAGGCGTACAACTGCATGATATCACCTCTTCACATGCTTGGTACCATCTCATCGCTGGTAAGCCTGGTATATCAAAACTCCTCATATAGCTACCTCTTTTGTATGCACATATTATGCATTTAACTTTCCAAATGTCAAATTTCATCTAACTTGACTTATTTCAAGTAAATCGTTATAAAATGCTTTATTTGAAATTGTACCAAGCATTTGAGGAGTTATTTAAATTAAAGTTATGTCTTTGAGATGTTCAAATCGTTAAATGGCAGAGTGGTGCCTCAAGTTGATCAATGATGCCTGATTATCACCAGACACCTTTTTGTCCGACCTAGAAATGCGGCACTCGTACGAACTGGTGAAAACTGAATGGTAAAATACATATATGTAGGACAGTAGTATTTTTAGCACATTTTGTGTAGAGACAATGATGATGAAATGAGTAATTTCAGTCTATTGCTATGTCCATATCAATACGTTTCTTCTTACTTTATCGTGAGTCTGAATTGCGCTGAAATACTAGTCTAATTTACCTGATCATTCTTAGAATAAACACTTGATACATTAATGTTCTATAATAAAAACATTTTACAGGAGGGAAAAACCCTTGTTGGCAGGGAGGATGCTCAAAGACAGCAGGACATTGGTAAGTGTCACACTAATTCATTGGGCGCTTAATCTGAAACGAGATCACAATAAAATTGATGTTTCTGTTTCTGAAGACATAAAATCTCTAAATGAATGACTCCAAAAACATGTTTTAGTGAAGATTTTGTTAAAATGAAATGGCCTAAATGTGAACAAATTTAACATTTCTCTGTATAAAATTTGTCCTATATGTAATACTGATTAAGGAAAAAACCTTCGTCTTAAAAATAGAATTTTACAAACCATGTATATCTACAGTTTTAAGTGGACCATCAGTTCAGAGGGAACATTGCTTCATCAAGAATCATTACGGTACAGTCACCATCCACCCTAACAGAGGTGCCCAAATTACAATCAATGGGCTGGAGTGTAAGGTGCCCACTAGGCTGAAACAAGGTCAGTTATTTAATAAATAATCATTTGATCTGGTAGAGTACGAGTTACTTTGTTAAGAAATTTAAAGTGAAAACAAATGAATTTACAAATGAAAAAAAATCATAATACAAGAAGGTACACTTATCGTAAAAATGTCCATCGCAAATAGGCTAAAATGGTAAGGAACAGCTTGATTTATGAAAGTTTTTGTCTGTATTACAGGTGATTATCTGGTGCTGGGAAAAACCAACATGTTTAGATTCAACAATCCTGCCGAGGCAGCCAAACTCAGACAAAGGAGAGAGGTAGGGTTTATTCTGTTTGTTTCTTTATCAAAGGTTTATAGCAGTAGTTAATTTTTTTTAACACTGTTACATGTAAATAAGTTTACTCACCTATTTCAATTTCAATGATTTAGAATTAGGACATATTTGCTTTGAATTGAACATGCAGGCTTTATAAGATTCAGATCTTAAAAAAGTCTCCATTTTAACAGTTTAATGTAGTACTTATTTTGCCAAAATAATTTAAAAGATACATAACAATTATTAATTTTGAACTTAATGACTGCGCCAAAATTCACAATTATTGATTTTGAACAAGAAACATTTTTCTGAGGAAAAATTCCAGATTTTGAAAAAAAAGATGTGGAAAGCATTTAGCATATGATGAGATGTTGGGTCTCGCCATCACAATAACTGAAACCTTCTCTCTATATATTTTGATAGAGTTATAGGGGATCAGAGGAAATGTTATCCATCACCAGTAGTACAGACAGCCTGGACACAGACGATATGGACCAGTACTCACAGCGCGGCATACATCCATTCCATCCTATATACGGACCAAAGTTAGTATTTGTTTGGATCGCTTTAGAGATTAATATGCATTTTGTCCATACACCATGCATTTGTCTGTTCTTAGCATGGAAAATGATCTTCATAAAATGCGTTAATTCATTGCTGTATTGCATCTTGTGGTTTTCATGCATTTGGCATATTTGACTTAAAATCATGAAGGCCTATGGTTGACCTGCATTTCTTTATAGCCAGAATTACAGTGACATCAGAATTCATTAAATCCTACTCTTTTTCAGCAAATATGATAACAAATTTCTAAAGTATAAATTTAGATTATTTACTATGATGGCAAGGGCAGGTATAACCGTTAGATTGACTGAAAAGAAAATGGCAAAGTGGTCATGAATGAAACCTAAATAATAAGAGTTTAAAGACTGCAAGCTTTTATATGAGAAGAAATGGAGCTAAGTTTGGAACTTCTTCCCATCATTTACATTTTTAAAATAAATCTGTGTTTAAGTAGCGAGCATTTTCATTCAGAATTAAAATTTCAAAGCTTCATCCTTGCATCTGTATTGAACTGTTTGTCTTCCATTTGTTATATTACTAAACCTGACTGAACTGTTTCACCATATGCATGGTGCACGGGTCTTGTTTTGTATAACGATCACAATGTTCACATTTTGTGTATGTTTTGACATGCAGCTATGCGTCGAGAGAAATCTGGTAAGTATATGCTTGTCCTATCCCCTCAAAATGACTGCCTCTTACTGCGGAGCTTTTTTTTAAGTCGTTGCTTTAAGTCGTAGATATATCCTTTTGAAATTGGTAACAAGTTGTAAATAATAACACATTTCTCAACCCACAATAGATTTTGAATAGAGGGACAGTTTGGGAGCTGGAAATCTATGATTGCACAGTAGGTGATGGTAATTAACAACACATGTGATAATATATGAAATGGAAATAAACTGCTTTAATGGAAATAGTAATATGGAGGATGTTAAAAAATAATGCACATGTATTTGTCCTGCATAATATTCTTATCATTTGACAATATTAAATTTTCACGGAACAGAGGGGTCAATATAAGGTCATGGATAATATAACAACAATTTTTGTTGTTTTAAATTCAAAACAGTCCGATAGCTGTACAGCTATATCCAGGATGGTCAAATTATGTAATCATGTGTAGCAATATATCGATGTTCATATTTAAAGTGTGAAAGGGGTCCATTAACATTATTTTAAAAAGAGGCCTGTTAGACTGTATAAAATGTTTTTTTTTTCCAACAAAAAACCTGTCATGCTTATTTGATAAAACAAATTTTAAAATACAGATCTAAATACCAAAAAGCCTATGAAAATATATGTGTCAAAGCCACTGGTATGGGGCCTGTATTGTTCTTGATTTTGTAGATTTTATGCAAAAATGTTTTTACATGATAAGTCATGGTAGGAATTTTAAATGACATAATATATGAATTTATAAAGTTTTAAAACAGAAACACTAATGAGTTGCATGTTAATTTGTTTTTGTAGTCATAGTTGTATGTTGTTTGCATGTGCTTTGTGTGTCTTGCATGTTTCCATTTTACTGATACCATCAACAAACAATAGTAATAGAACATTGTTTTCCATGTGATACTTGTGTCTGCAGCATTTTGGAATACGTTAATTCCACCTTTGTGTAGCATAGACTTTCAGTAAAACCATATTATTTAGCATGTGTTAAAAGTAAAACTTGATGCTTGGTGGTTCTTTGTGCTTGAATCACTTAGCATGAATCTTAGTACAATTCACCAGTGATAAGAAAGAATTGACAGAAAGCAAAGACATGTAAAGAATGAAACATGGGAGATATTGAGCATTTGAAAGAGTTTAAGGAGAGATATTGGGTAGGACATGCGAAGTGTAACAAGCAGATAACAGGGTGAGACATATAGGAAAGATGATAGAATAAAAATACCATGGGATTATAGAAAATTACAAGGAGGATATGGGAAGGACTGGGAAAAGTGAAAATATAGAATTCATGAAGGATAGATAAAAAGAAATCAGAAGTATATAGGATAGAAAACATGTCTTGATAAAACTGGAGAATAAAAGGGGGAATGGAGTGAGAGGAAAGGGAAAACAGAGGATTTCATGGGATTAGCAGTGTAATAGAGCTTGTAGAATTTTATACCTGATATCCCTCTTCAAACAGACTAAAGATGTTATGACCTTATCTGCATGTTCATCTGTCATCACATCCCTATAGGCGGGATACAGACTTGACCTTTAGATCTTCATACTATCTTTGAAGGATTGCCCTCATGGTGAAATGGAACATTTTTTCAAGGTCATAGGCTAAGGTCACAACCATCTGAACATTTTTAAAAATATTGTTTGTAGGATAGTGACTGATTTCTGTAGAATATGGCATAAAAGTAAAGCGGACATTGAGATAACGAGGGCATTGCAGTATAAATATGATATAAAGGGAGGGAAAGGAATTTTCAGAACTTGGGCTGTGGGGCAGATGATGGGATATTTGAAAATAAAGATGGGAAGGTGTAACAGAGAATGACGAAAAAAAAAAAAACCAAGAATAAAAACTGTGTTTGTGAAACAAAAATGCCCCCATCGGCATCTTTGTCAATATTAACACCATTTTCTATTACTACGATCAAAGGTCAAGGTGACAAGGTAAAAAAAATTGGTATCAATTGAAAGGTCTTGTCACAAAGAATACACATCTTAAATATGAAAGCCCCATCATTCACCGTTCAAAAGTTATGCCTAATGTTAAAGTTTTTGAAAAGTAGGTCTAAGGTCGTGAGGTCAAAAATTTGGGTATCAATGGAAAGGTCTCATCAGAAGGAATATACTGTCAAATATGAAAGCTCTCTTGTCTACCATTGAAAAGTTATGCCCAATGTTGAAGTTTTTTCCTCGGACAAACAAACAGACAAACAGGAATGGACAGGCCAAAAACTATTTGCCACCGAATATTTGATTCCGGGGGCATGAAAAAGATCAAGTAGAATCCGTATAATGGTGCCCGAGGATTCTATATATTGATTTTAATAAAAGCAGCAATATATAGAGATACAATCTCCGACAAATCACCTACTAAATACCATAACTACGTGCTCGTAGAAAAGATGTAAATTAGTGATACGGCTTTTACGGCAGATCTATTGTCCTTTTACAATACGCTATGGTAACCGACGGTGTTATGTAACAGTAGACTTCAGTATTGACCATTTCTATATTTCCAGCTTGCAGTTGGAACGCCAATATCAAAGCGAATCAGAGAGGATTAATCAAGCTAAGTACGTACAATGATTTATTGATGTTCTCGTGTTATTTCATCAGATCATTCAATCGTAATCAGATGTGAATTTGGATGATTTTCATCGTCATTGTGATTGACCTTAGCAGATCGTCTTCATCGTTTTTCATTTCCTCCATATTTGTCGATATCTAATCTTCATCATTTAAATGTCATCATCACCATCATCATCGTCGTCGTCGTCGTCGTCGTTGTCCTCGTCATCTCATCTGAATTGACATTCGTTCCTTTAGATTTGTTAATACCTTTAGTAATTTCAACCATAATTCATTCATTAGAAATGTATAGTCACAGGTGGTATAAGTGTGATTCTTACTAGACCAACAATATTTTCAATGTCGAAGCTTAAGATGTACTTTTTCGCAATCCTGTTAACCACTCCATTTGCTACAAACGCGGCAAATAGCCGTCCTAAGTCGGCAACGATTGCCCATTGGTCCCGTTGGTTTATGTGTGGTATTTTGTGTTTGGTATTTTGATGTCTTGTTTGATGTTCCTTGTACATTTTGCATATCAATGGGGATGTTTTGCTGTAGGTGCTGCAACCGGGTCTTGTTAGAGATCCCCTCCTTTCTTTTCGAAGTCACATCGTATGCACATTGTGGACACAAATGAATTGGAAGGGTTTGAGTCAACATGGTCAACAATGCAGTCTCCATGTGTCGATTGCTTTAATTGGGCCCATGTCATGTAAAAACCGCCCTTATAAGTTTCCATATGATATACGATCTAGAATTGCTGAATTGACGAATGGAAAGACCCCCTTTCTAGTTTAACAAATCAATAATTTATCAGATGTCATTTTGCGTTGTTATTCGATTGGAAATTTGGATAACCCCGTTACGATATGGAAAGTTTATAATGATGATGATATTTAAAGTAAGTCTTATCCAGAGAATTTACTTCATGTGGATTTGATGTTTTTAAATGCAAACATTTTGATAAGGGTTGGTATATATCAATTTAAGGATTTCTACCTTACACCTGTCAAGGTAAGGTGAAAATTCCTAGGCAGCAAAGCACGGTCTTGCGACATGAAATTTAATTGTACAGAAAAATGGAAATGTATCTTCACTGTGGATGCCGACACCCTGAATTTACTATCGTAGGCGGGACCGCTTTATATGTGATTGAAGGAGTCACCTCTAATTATTCGACTGTATAACATTACATTTCCATTGCCAAATATGGCAAGCGAGATCGTGGATATAAACGATTCAGCAAAAATTTCGAGAGGATTGTACACGAATTTTGGACCAGACGATAACATGATTTCCCGCCATATATCAATATACCTGTTAGAAGTGTTGGAATTGACTGAGGCCAACCTTTAACATTCGAAAATGCAGTCACTTTAAATAAAAATTTAAGATCTTGTAAACTTGCAACAGAGGAGAAAGAATTCGAAAAGGAAAAATGTATTTATATAATACAGCATCAGTAACACCATACTATGTGCCATTGCAAAAAAATTACCTGTTGGAAGGATTTGTATCATGTACTCGTGAAAAATTAATTAACATGTTGGCGGGAAGCTATATATTTTTACCTGTATTCCTCATAACAACCTTTTATCAAGGCCATTTGGAGAATCAATAGCCATGATCCGTAGATTCGTAGCTTTGAGTTGTGCGTCCAGTTTTCCTCTCGTATTGGACAGCAACAGGTATGGTTTCCTTTGTATACCATCATAATAATGAATTTGATGCTTTAATAAACGGATTCTAATGGGATTATTGACTGGCTGTATTGGCTTCTTTAAAAATACACAAATCTTGTTGCTTTGTACGGCTATAAAATTGCATAGGTAAGGGAATTACGTTGGCTATTTAAAATACATGTGATTTCGATTCACATTTAAAATCTGACATCTAAAAGCTTTTTTATTATTTTAGATAAGGTTATACATGGCACGAGTCTGACACATTGAATGCAATCTGGCTTAGTTTTTATCGATATGGTCAAAAGGCAGAATCAGCCTTCTGGTAATGTAAAGGGAACAGATAAGGATGAAATATTCATAAGGAAAACCCTTCTGGCAAGTTACCATACTCTGTTTAATCAGGATGATGGAACATTACACCGTAGTAAATTTATGCTTTGGTCTTGATAAAGGTAGATGACGTGATCTTTGGCCCTTAATGTGTCAGAGTTGGGTTATATTATGGTATTTACATTTCTATTGATGTATTGAAGGGGAGATATATTGTTGATGTATTAAGGCACAGGTATAGGTAGAATTCGTGATTTTGTTATCGATTCATTCAGTTTTTGTACCGAGTCCGATACCTGGATACAACATATAGGCTTGTTAGTCTAATGTGCTATCCCTGAAATCCAAAGAAATACAGGAATTTTGCCCCTATTGCTATCATCAGGGACGTATATATACGTCCCTACTATCATCATCATCATCATCAAATTAAAGAGTGATATATGATTGTTTATATAAATACTTAAATTTTGGATGTACTATAATATTTCTATGTAATTATTGCTATACACTTTTTATGCTATATATACGTCCCTACTATCATCATCATCATCATCATCAAATTAAAGAGTGATATATGATTGTTTATATAAATACTTAAATTTTGGATGTACTATAATATTTCTATGTAATTATTGCTATACACTTTTTATGCTTTGAGATATGATCATCCATTTAATTTACAGTCTTACTGTCTTGGGTATAGATGTATGCTGTTTGTAGCGAATCAATTATGAATGAAATAGACCGTAAAGTTTCATTATAGTCATATCCCTCGGTAGAAAAAAATTACATTGAAGTGAATGAAGCGATTTGTAATTGAAATATTTCAGACGACTCTTTCATTTCTGTTAACTAGAAAAGAACTGGAGGCGTTACGGGACCAACACTCCAAGGCGGAGGAGGCCATCAAAGAGAAGGAGGAGGAGATATGGCGGGTACATGAGGAGCACCGGGCCGAGATTGAGGAGGAGAAACGTAAAGTAGCCCGGATGATGGAGGAAGTTCAAAAACAGCGCGAGCAGGCGGAAACAGAATTGTCGTATGCTCAGGAGTGTCTGCAGAAGGAAAAGGAGGCCTGTAAGGAGGGATCCTATTCTATGTTTATATTGTTATATGTCAAGACATCTAAAAGATTCAGTGCATATTAGATCCAAAATTAATGGATGATAGATCCAAAATTTATTCATTTTGTGACCTGAGTTACTTGAATTGAAAAGCTCCGTCTGGAATGAATTGATTTGAGTTGTAGAGTTATTCTGAGTTATTCTCTATCTTTCGTTACAGTTTACAATGAGTTGCAAGAAAAAATGTCATCCATAAAACAGAAGGACCAAGATAACATGTCATCACAATCTCCATCAGAAAGTGGGATTTCTCTGTTACCAAGCTATAACCCGTCAGCAGAGACACCAGACAAACCCATTCAGGAAATAGTGGAGACCTGTAAGCAATCTAAGCAGGGCTGTATAAAGGACCTGGTTCAAGGGGAGCTAATTAAGACCCTTCACCACAGGGAGACCGAGGAGAGTTTGAGGAGACAGTCTGAAGATCTTGAGGACTATTTTGAGCAGTCCAAAGAGGAGATCAGGAAACAACTGGGGAAAATACAGGAGATAGAACAGGAATATAAGACGGAGGATGCTGAACACTACAGAGAGATTCATGATAAGGTAATATTTACAATGAAATACAGAGAAAAAGTTTTATATTTGTTTATATCAGATCAGATGCCTATGAATATCGATGTACATTTAGCTGAACTAATATACAATATTCCATGTTTACCATGGTATGAGAGAATGGACATTTGTTCCTGTATTTTTCTAGCTCATCAGTCATGACAAGTTTTCTACATTTGATTTTCATTTCAATTTTAGGAAACAATGGTGGAGGAAATACAGAAAAGAGAGGAACAATTACAGCTATACATAGAGGAGAAAGAAGACCTTGTGTTAGTATCATCTCATAGTCCCAAACCGTTACGTGCTGCTTGTAGTGAGGAAGTCCTCACGCTCACAGGGAGCCAAATCAAAGATGTAGGCTTTCCTGTCAGAACTGTGAGTCTAAGAGGACTCAATAGGGGCAGTGAGGGGGACCTTCCTTCTATGTCACATAGACTCTCTACACTTCATTGTAATCAATCAGCAGACTCTATTTTGAATGACAGTATGGAAAGCATGGACTTTTCTACAACCTCTGGTGTGGATGAAGAGGATAATAAGAGGCAGAACTCCAAAGTTTCTGCAACTGCTAGGAGTGTTACAGACAGGCTATACAAAGCCCCTACCCCAAAATTTAAGTATGAGCCAAAAACTCGCTCTTCAAAACCTGAAAGTACTTCAAAAACAAAATATGAGAGGAGACCTGGTAGGAGTGAAAAAGATCCACATAAAACTGATGGGAAAGATGATTCGGTCAAGAAAAGAGGATTAGGGGTTGGTCGTGGTGTTTCACCTAGAAGTTCGCCAGCAAGGACTTCTCCTGCAAGAGTCTCTCCTGCGAGAACATCTACAAGATCCTCACCTGCAAGAGCCTCACCTGTGAGAGCATCTCCTGCAAGGTCTTCTCCTGCTAGGTCTTCCCCTGCCAGAACCTCCCCTGTGAGGACGGTGTCTCCAGCAGCAAAAGTTCCAAAGACATCATCATCTGCTACTAAACAAAAACCTATCTCGGGAAAGGATAAACATTCAGACTCTAAATTAAAGGACAATGATGGTAAATCACTTCACAAATCAAAATCATCACCTCAAATATCAATACAAAGTGCATCTTCTAAAAGACTTTCTCCCAGGTCTGTATCACCTTCATCGCCTGTCTCTCCAGAAAGAAATCTTTTGTCTCCAGACTTTTCATCTACATCATCCTCTTCAAGAAGCAGACGACTATCTCCAACATCATCACTTTCACCTGAACAGGGGGGAAATGGGAATGGAAGGTTATTTGTACCACGATTAAGACATGTTACAAGTGCTACATCATTAGTTAGTGTCCCTGAAGCTATTTTAGAGGAGGCTGAACCGATTGAACAGCCCCTCATTCAGTCTGTACCAAATATTCCGCAGGTTGTGATCAAACGACGCAAGAAACGACAAAAAGATGAAGACGAATTCAGGAGACATTCAGAGCCTATGGGTGAGGAACTTGCAGATGCATTCGAAAAATATACTCAAGAAATTGAAGATTCTATCGAAAGAGAAAGGATAGAAAAGAAGTTCATTGAAAAGATGGAAAAAGACAGTTTACCACCAAACGATGACAATAACTGTGTATTAAAGGATAATCAAAACATTCCTGACGACTTGGATACATGTGAAATTCGACAGGTTAAAAGTGAATCAGATTTATTTGATGATCGTAGTTATGCCCCATTTATGGATTCGTCAGACTTACATACCATTAGTACAGAGGGGAATGATCTTAACATAGGGGGTTGCGAGGAGGAATCTTTAACAATCAGTATGGAATGTAGGTTGGATTTACCTGTAAACATGGTCACTGATGACAACCTTATGGTATGCTCAGTGTCGTCTGCTGCATCTGATACTTTATCTGTTGAAAGCAACATTTCTGATGCATCTACAGTTATTGATTCAGAAAATGTGTTTCAAGAACCAACTGAAAATTTAGAGGATGAAAATATACGATTAAGCTCAGAAGAATATAGAAGTGTGAGAGCAGGTTCAAAAAGAGAATCTTCGGGAACAGTGATCATTGATGATACCGTAGTTCCTAAAAAATGTGTTAAAACGGAGCAGCTTAATGTCTGTCCTTCAAAACAATCATCATCTGACAAAGGAAGTGTTAATGACAAAATAGATGAAAAAAGGCAAGCCAATAGCGAAAATGGAGATTTTGTCAAACACGACGATGCATATTCTTCTGATTCATTAGACGAAGCAGACAAGTCTGTAGACTCTCTTGAAAAGCCAAGTTCACCGAAAGATGACGTCATTTATGGTGACGGATTTTCAGATTCGTTGGATGAATCTGACTCAGACGTAAAAAGCAGCACACTTACCTCATTAACTAGTGGTAGGACGATGAGTGATAGCTATTCTACAGATTTACAGAGTTCTCTAGAACGCTCTAAAGGAATGAAACTGCCTTCATCGACGGAAGTCTCGTCTGCTGACGCCGTTGACAAGCCTGGTCTCCCATCGTCTCGTGCTAGTGAAGCAGATATAACAAATAGACAGGAACTGATGACGTCATATAAGGAAAGAGAATCTGAACGTGTCGTAGAGAAACATGTAAGTGATGGTGCTTTGAATACTGAAGGTAGCCAAAATCTTGCAAACGAGTCAAAAAGTGAATCAAAAGATTCAAAAGGTAAATTAGCTGATCAGCTTAAAAGTAAATCAGAGGCCACGAAGAACAAAAAATCGAAGTCAAAACGAAACAAACCCCCTACCAGAACTCTTGGTGTGTCTACAAGTCCAGATCTGATGCCACCAGAACTTTTAGAGAACCCGGATGATGACGTAGCTAGTCAGGCTTCCCATGATTCCCTACAGGAAGTAAAAGAGCAACTGATGGAGCTGGAAGAGGCATTAGAGAAGGAATCACAAGAAAACCAAAGGTACGTACTTGAAATCTTCATAATATATACCACTAATATATACCATTCACGAAAGTGTAAAAAAAAATAGTTAAAATTTTGTTTTCAAAGAAAGAATAGAAGGGGATGTATCAAAGAGAGAAATATGCATCTTTTGACTTAGAATTGAATGTATCATTTTGCATTACAGAATTTTTTTTTAATAGGAACTTTATGTAATATGAAATTGTTTACAAAGAAAATACATGTAGTGAAGTAGATTTATAACATTTTAAATGAAATAGAAAGAAGAGATGAAGTCACATTAATGAACAAATAGCTACGAGTTACTTTTAGATAGATTGGTAACGTTCCCTCTGAGCCGCCCTGGATCCTTTATTCGGTATATTCATGCCCACTTTCTGACTTTACATGTTCGTCTGTGCGCGATTTTTCCCAGTTCAAAAAGCTTGAAATTTCAATTATTTAAGTTATAGAATCATGTCAAGGTTATTTCTGACGATAACCTACCACATTGAAATAACTAACGTGTCCCTAAAGACGTGAAGTAAGGAATTCATTGGATTACAATGTTTTCTTACACTGCTAAATGTACTTATTGATTTTTAAAGCTTCTTTATTACTCGCGTTTCGCTTTCTAACTTCTTGCGTTTGATATTTTTCCAAAATATAATTTGGTCGGAGTCTTGACTTTCCTGTCCTAATTCTAATTAGATCTCCCTGGGGTTTAAATCAAGGTCTTTAAAATGTGAAATCAGTGGTGTTGATTTTGATTCTTAATGTGTATTTTGATCGAAATACAACAAAGTCGAAAATGAGAGGGATTGGATTTTATTTGATATAAGCTTTTACCACTCTCTCAGAGGGCCTTACTTTTGTATAATATGTGTGCTCTTAAAGTTTATGGTTTCATCTGCATATCCATTCCTCTGCCAATAAACTTTCTTCCTGACAAAGAATAAAAGATGAGACTTCAAATGATATTTACCCTTTTGTCTATCATAATCCCTTATCTATCCATTTATTATTTTATTTATTTATTTATCTGAAAAGTATAATGTTAAACGACTTTGTTCGTAGTTTTACATACTAGTTCTCTTTATTAATGCCGTTCTATAATACTTCTACCTCTTCATGAAAAATGCATGTAAAAGTCGAGGGAGCGCAGCGACATGAAACACAATTCGTGTTGCAGACATCTTTCAATATGATTGCAAAGTCAATAAAAGTTATTAGAAAAAAACATGATAGGAATGCCTGTATTGTGTGAATGGAAGACACAGGATAATCATTTATTTAAAACTTTACAGCGATACAACATTGAGAACACATTACAATGCCTTAGATTCGCATGTCCTGCGAGGACTTGAACAGGGATTAGAATTTTAAAAATTCGTTACAAAAATAATAATTGGACATGTGGATTTGGTCTGATCGTTGTAAAGAGATTGATATCTTTGTTTGAAGTCTTCGGACATTCAAGTCTAGGGATTTACACGGCCCCCGCAGAACTTCTCATGAATTTTGGAAATGCGTATGTTGTGTGACTTCCATTAGGAATATTAATTGCGCCAATAGTTTTCTTTTTTCAATCGGTAAGTGAGTTAGTATACTTGGTTATTTCGACATACCTTCTCTTCAACACCGCACTTTCTCAATGAACTATCGATAGGATAGTGATTAAGGGATCTAATATGTCTTCATAAACATTTACAGGGGATCGTTTTCAAACGGTACACAGATTTCCACTGCACGGAAAGCTACTCGACACCGAGCTATGATCCGTCAAAAACAGAGAGGTGGAAGTGGGGAGTCGGACGCAGCGGACCAGATATCGGATGGGCCATCTGCCGCAGGTTCGTAACCATTTGGAAACTTACTTTTTATTTTGCGAAGAAAAGCCGAATAGACATTTCGGAAAATATTTTGTTTGTTGTCTATGTGAAAGTCGTACTTTGCATTTGTTATTATGTACTGAAGAAAGATGCATTTACCACGCTCCAATCACATTGAGAATGAACACATAGAAAATGTCAAGGCCACGTTCAAGTCCAATGTCAAGGTCATGCAATTTTAATATTGAAAATATCAAGCAGATGACTTTGTGTTCTAGGTCAATTTAGCTTTTATATGAAAATGCTATTCATATGGCAATTACTAGTATTCGAGCTTCTATGGCAGATAGGGAGGGATTTTTAGATTTTAAAGTCTTTGAGACTATGAGGAATGGCTAAGGTGAAATCTTATTCATGTTACAACATAAAACTTATAAAAAGTTATGTAATCTTTATTACTTAATTTTGTAACGTGTATTCATGAAGAAATTGCTCTTCTCGCCCGATTGACATTGCAATATCAGACCCGTGTCGTCGTCGTCGTCGACGTAATATGCTATCAAAATAAGTGAAACTGTTTTGAAAGTAGAAGTAAAGACTAGGAGAGAGATTTAATCCCGGGAACTTGTCATTCAGAAACGTCGCACCGTATCGAGAAATAAAGATCTCTTATTGACAAGCATTGTGGCTACCGCTTTGAAGAGCTGTTCAATTCCCCGACATGGAATGCATTATGATCCGAGATTGGCAGGAATCCAAGATCAGAAAACTTGTTTGAAATGTTGGTAAATTCCTGTACCATCTTTAAAGCGGGGCCTTTTAATGTAGGAGGTTTCCGTTTGGTGTGCACACAGCACCTGATGTATATTGATGCGCTATCGAACTGTGTTATTAAATGAGGTGTAAATGTTGAACATGTACACGTTTTATTATGCTGTACCTATGACAATTACTGGGGGAGTTTTAAGTGATTGATCGGACATATAAAGTCAGGTTTGTGAATATTCCATCTATTGCACATATCACATACATATTAGGTAGAAATATTAGCGGGTGTTTCTGTCGTAGGTGACTGTTTGTATGACATTTATTCGTCTGTACTTATGAAACATTTTGCTATTTAGGTTTGGCTTTGAAAATGTGGCAATTTTTGAGAAAGAGGAAATGTAATTTGTTATTCTTAGAATCTTGTTTTCATTCATATGTTGCTTAACTTGCTCTATCGATGTTGTTCTTGATTTGCGCTAAATTCTTGTGTAATTCCTCAAAATTTTACTTAACTTTGTCAAGGTCATACTCAAGGACTTATGGTTACTAGCCCATATTTACAAGCGCATTCATTGTTCAAAACGTTTACTTTGGTTCATGCGAAGCAAAATTGGTAGTTCTTATAACTTTATCCGACGTCTGTCCGTCTGTTAGTTACACTTTTCTTAAAACTTTCTTTGTATTTGTCGCACATCGAACAAAATCTGCAGGAATGCAACTTTTTTGGAAATTATTAAGGTCATTTTCAGGGTCAATGTCACATTCAGGGTCGCACCTTCAAGGACGCACTTTTCGATCGGCGAATAATGTTTGAATGAACTTTTTATTCTATATCATTCGTTGTAAATATGTAAATATACTTATGGATAAAGGAGAGAGAGAGAGAACAAGAAGGTGAGGAAATATGCGGGAGAGAAAGTGATCGATTTACTTTTTTTTCAATAATTGCATAAAAAATACGCTGATCTTAAAATTCTAGTAAAATTTTCCTATCTCAGATATTGAATAATCACATTTTATGGGAATTAAAGTACACATAGTTAATGATTCTTATATGGTCAGTTTTTAATAATACAGATCTTTCAACAATTCTTTAAAGCAAACAAAACTACCATAAAGCAATATAAACGACTGCCGAGGTCAAATATTACATACTTATAATGACAAAGAATGGGAAATGTTTACAAATTCTTGTCAAAACTGAGACATATAAATGTATGTAACTTTAATCCAAGGTAAATAAGCACTAAATATTCTGTCAATGATCAAAACCGGGCCACGGGGCTAAGGGGATTTTGCAGTTTGTATGATAAGTTACCACTCTACCTAATTTTCTATTCAATCTTTTCTGATGGTTCCGTGCATTAAACTTCGTTTTGTATTGATTGCATTGTATACGAATCTATGAGAATGTACTTATAATGAAAAGATGTCATGTTTGTTTGGGAGAACCTGTCCGACATTTAAAATCCACTGTACACGGCTCCGAACCTTATTATGCAAATTATATGCATAAAATCGGAAGAATCTCGAGTCAAGATTTTACCTTACACACGACGGAAAAGAAAGTCCGTTCCTATTCTAATTTTATAGTAGTCTCGTCTAAAACATTCTCTCGTGGACTTCCGTTCGAAATTTGAACACGTAGAAATGCTTCTTTCATGCAAGTAAACCAACTGTTCAAGAGTACAGACACATGGCTCATCTTAAGGTATGTTTTTAAATTGATTTATGTATCACGTGGAACACATATGATGGGATTTTAAATTGTTCTTCTTATCAGAAATACTCGACCGGGGAGTGCTCCATGTTTTCGAGTGAATGAGTTTCATGATTAATTATCGATGAAATCGAATATCTCACAAATATTTGTTCTTTAAAGCCATTTCTGTCTTTCATTACATCTTCATGAACTTCTAAATTTAAGTGCACACCATGAATTTGAATAAATTTGATGTCGGTGTTAGTTATAATCAGTATCAAATATCAGTTCTGTAGCCTAGCTAGTGTTGTAGTCACTAGTGTTGGTGAAAAAGTATTTGAATGGGTTTAAAATTATTTAAAGGGGATGAATTTCAAATCAATTGAATATTTTATTTATTCTTTACAGTAACATAACCTTAACTGTCAGACAGAAGAAGGAATATACTCTGAGAAAGTCTTCATGCGCATGTGTGCATCAGATCCAATGAAAGAAAGTGCATAAGAATAGTGGAATGCTTATAGTGCTACTAGTACTGACTTGTAAAGTTGAAGAATTACTGTGGAATATGATATTGCAATTGTACTACCATATATGATGTTGGCCACCATGGTGTGAAAATAATTCACTTGTGAAAGGAGAATGAAGAAAATTGTTCAAGTGCATATTTCTACATGTACATGAAAAACATATTCAATGTGTACATCGACCACATATTCCTCTGTTCCTTGTGAAACTGTGATCCAGTATGAAATGAGAATTTGTGTTATAATGTAGAGGAATTCATCATCAATAGAAGAATTGTGAGATCGACAGATGGCACTGTATTACAGCCTCTTGCAGTAAACATGCTGATATAGCACTGAAGGGTAAGTAGTACATATACATGTATACTAATATACATGTTATGATAATTTTGTAAATCTGATAATACAAGTACAAATGACATTGTATTTATTTCATATTTTACATGTGTATCCCTTGTGATTCACCTTAAATGGATAATACTTTTTAATGGTAAGTTACATGCTTTCATATTTCATGTGTACATGTATTGTTTGAAACAAGACCTTCTCATGCATACCAAAATTTGTGTCCTGGTGACCTTGACCTTGGAAAAATGACCTACTTTTTAAAATCTTACACCACATGGCCATAACTTTTGAATGTTGAGTGAAATATAGACCTGTGCTTTCCTCGTGACAATTTCCAATGATGCCAAATTGTTGTCTTTGTGACCTTGAACTTGGAGATTGACCTACTTCACTATTATTTTTCTAAAGTAATATTATGCTTTGAAGTGATAGGGCTTTGTATTCCTTTTGATAAGGTCTTCCTATTAATACCAAAATTTTGACCTTGTGACCTTGACCTTGGATACTGATCAATTTTTGAATAACTTTAACCATGTTAACCTTGCCCTTGGTCATAACATAAATTGCAAGTGATAGGGCTATCATATTTTACATGTGTATCCCTTGTGGTAAGGCCTTCACATCAATACCTGAATTTTTACCTTGAGTCCGTGACCTTGGAGTATGAAATACTTTTCTACATTATATCTGACAATAAGGGGATTCATGTTCCACAAAAAAACATGGGTTTAATTTTTCTTAGTCCCAAGCCTTGACATAAAGTAGGGCTCTTACACGTGAAACACATTTTTAGCTCGAGATACTGGTCATAGTCGAGCTTATGCGGTACCCCCTTGTCCGGCGTCTGTCCGTAAACAATTCTTGTGCTTGCAACTCCTCTGAAATTATAAGAGACAGAAATGTAACTCTTTTTGCATGAGACTTGGTCAGTGGTCTAGTTGTGCAGTGTGCACTTGACATTTTGTTTGAGCCCCTGACCCCCAGGGTCCTAGCATTTTCTCCTGTATGATCCTATGTAATCTTGTATTCGCAACTTCTCTGACACTATAAATGATGGAGACTTGATTCTTTTTGCAATACAATGAGTCTGTGTTCAAGTAGTGCACCTGATATTTTGTTTGAGTTCCTGGCCCCCAGTGACTAAGAAAATGGATGTGGCCATATTAGAATTCACTTGTCATTTAGTGAATTAAAAAACAACCAGGAGAGCTACAGTCTCGTCAGAGACTTCTGGTTTGGATTGGATTAGACCTTTCATATTGGGAAAATTGGCAATATTTTCTTCAAAATTGAATATGATAGATTTGGATGCCTTTTCATTTTAAATTTAGCATTTTTTACTTTCTTTTTTTTTTAAAGAATTTTCTATGAGGTAAAATTGGTCAATAAATAGGGAAAATTATACTGTTTTGCATAATTTGAGAATGACCGATTGAAAGCCCTGTAATTATATTTGTATGTTTTTACTATTACAGAAACTTTACATGTCATGTAATTTTATATACATGTACATCATAATGATAAATGTATGCAAAATTCATTCATTTTAGAGCTTATTTAATATCAAAATGAAGATATTAATTCATTTCATCTTTTACTTTCAGAGTGAGACTGACAGCATCTTCTGTACATACATGATGGCTCATTTCTCATTCCTCATTTCTTGGTATCAGATTGAACATCTACCTCGTCCTTAAGTTTTACTATAGACACTAGAGAAATCACTGTTTGATGTCTAGAACATTTGAATTTTGAACATGTTTTGTGTTTACTTTCATGTGCTTACCGGTACATGTACATGTATGTACTAGGTTATAAATGCATTGAAAACTTTTTACTTGAGAATAGACCTGCACCTGTTGAATGGGGATATTTTTTTTATTTATTTCATTATTTTCATAGCAACAATTTATGACTTTAAATTCTAGGTACATACCAGTATAGACAGGGATGTACATTGTATATAAAGTTAAATACTTCCCTGATATAGACTAGACATGTAAACTCATATAAAATATTAATTTCGAAAAGAAATACTATGAAAAATTATAGAGAAAGAAAAATATCCTTTCACAAGTACAAAAACATTATGTTGTAAATTGATGATACCGGTACTATTACATTTATATATATATATTGCAGTTATAATGATTCTTCTTTCAGAGTTTGAATAAAATTTACATTTAAACTTAATAAATCTTATAACTGATACTTATATTCTTCTTGAGACTAGAACACAAATATTCTCAGAACACTGTGATGAAGAAATCTAGTGAGAACATTGTCATATATGAACTAATGAATTTTCTCTTGTTAAGTATAGCAAACTTGGTTGATCATCCTTTCATCAATACTGTTTAGAGTGTCTTACCCCATACTGGTAATCATGAATAAAAACATTGATACTTTAAGTTCATTACTCTGCTACACAGTATACATTTGTGTAAGAATATCTAGTAGCCTTGACCTACATGTTCATGCATACAATTGACCTACTTTCCTAATACTTTGGATTTGCTACAACACTGGTCTGGCAAATGATAGATAGATGATATGGTATATACATGTATGTGCATTGTCAGATTGTGTCAAGAAATTACTCAAGATAGATTTTGATTCAATATGTGACCTTGAATTACACGTTTGACCTTCTTTTCGTTGAATTAAAGAATCTGAACTTGGAGAGTGATGTATATATATATTGAAGAATTTGAAACATGAAGTATCAGAGAATCCTGACAAAACTGAATCATTGGCTGTTGTGAAATGTCTGAGATAGTCTATTTTCACGTCTAATGCTTAAGGTGCTGGAGAAAGACGTTATTCCTTTCATTCCTCAGAAAATGCTAGATTTTTCTGCCGGTCATGCTGAAGAATATTTTTGCAAAATATTCCGAGCTGGATTTACAAAAACCCCCCTCCCTAAAAACCAAATGGTTGCACATGTTTACAAGAATGGACAAGAGAGAGAAAACCATGCGCATAACCAGGCGTACCGTTAGAACGCAGCTGCTTCCACGTCGTTTTGCAAAAAAAAAAAAGAATGAAAGAAACATTGGCGTAGAATACTGCCCTGTAAATGAGCAAAATTCATTAGATTCTGATACTTTGCCCCTTGAATATCCACAAGGGCTTCTACCTAGACCCACTTGAGGCTGCTTACACTTGAAAAGTACTCTAGCTAAGCGCCTGAAGATGAATGCATATACATAAAATGTATACACTTCGTATGAGTGAGAGGGAAAAAATTTCCGTTATCGTACATGCATGTATTTGTTAAAACGGTCAGAATCTAATAAAATTACATTTATTTATATAAAGTATCGTGATTCTATGAGATGAAAAAAAAAATATGTTAGTTTGCTGTGGTTGGGGGATTCATTTAATATATTGAAATTCATCAAAATTTTGGAAAAATTCAGAATATCATTCCTTTTGGTCGAGACAATTTTGTAGAGTACAGGATTTGAGTTTAGAGGGGGCGTGGCCGGAATACCTCAAAGTCCTGTAGCAGGTTCTTTGAGGAACCCCACTCCCCAGCGGAAAATTATCTCACATGATATGTAATGTATATAGTGAGCCAGCGATTTTTTTTCAATTATCAATTACTTTAATATATATCAGAAACAGACCGGTAAAATAAAAATAAAAATAAAGGTTGAGTCGTGGTGTTTGAGCCCAAGTAATTCCTTATTTTGACGGCTTTAGTGGAGAGGGGAGGGGGGGGGGCATGCCAGAGGATTGGTAGGCAAAAATCAGGATAGAAACAGTAAACTTGTTAGAGAATTTTAGATGTAGGTGCCGCCGTGTGCACCCCCCCCCCCTCTCCCCGCGCTATTGAATCGGATTAGAAATGTATTAGAAATTATCAGTGTTTTCCTGCTGTTATCGAGAAATATAAAATTAAAATCTTATGGGTACAAATGTATGCAAAATGGATAATGTATAGAATCGCTCAGTATTCAATCGAAGCGGGGTAAACGAACCGCAACGATAAACTTTGAAACGAACTATAAAAAGTGAAATTCGTGATTCTTCAGTGCAGTAACGAATTATCCATGGCTTGAATATTTAAATAGCAAAGTTCAAAAAAATTTAAATGACAATAACATTGGGAGCCGTGTGTACTAAATCGTTTAGCAGAATGGACTGGTGACAATGTACACCTGTAACGTCTTTGCTTAATTAATCTATCATTTGATAATCAATCGCTCATGTTTGATGAAAAAGCGTATTTTTCACACTTATAATTGCAACTTTTCAATCCTTTTTTGTCCTAACAAAATTTGACGTTCTGCTGGAGAGATCTCAAAATTTTGATTGCATCTTAGATGTGCAGTCTCTATACAAACATTTTGTTGGGGATATGAAATTCAGTTCTATTAAATACTTCAACAAAGTTCTGGCCTGATTATATGAATTATTCATTGACTTTTGAGACTAGAGACAAACCATTCTGCTTACAATTCAAAGAAAAAAAATTAGATTTTTGAATTCCATTGGGGACTTGTTATACAGAATAGTTAATCAGCGTCTGAATTTCTCATCCGTTTAAATCTGCATTGCTTACCTAGCAGAATGAATGCATAAATAAAGGTCGATTAAAGATTCGATACAGATGTGATAAAATCCTGTTTTGTCCCCTATTTAATGTCAATCAACCTTTCGTGACATTTAAATTTGACAACCAGTGCGGTTGAGCTATGTTACAAAAATCGTTTCTTTCTTTCTTTCTTTCTTAAGGAAAAGGTGTGATGACAAGCAATACTTAGTTTGTTGGGCATCTCAGTATAGTTTGTTAAACATATTAGCGTAGAATTGGTTAGGAAGGGTGTGTGTTTGTGTGAGGGGGGGGGGGGGTATTATCTCTACGTATTGCAGATTTTTATCGGATAGTATTTTGAGCATATATTTGTGATGTATATGTAACATTACTGTCAAAGTTAGACATAACTTATCTACATTGCTCACATTTATTGTATAGATCTCGGAGGATAGATTGATAACCATCTTTTTCTCACAGGAATTAATTTTCGTCTCCTAAATATACAGTACCCGATAAATGCTCGAATGACCCTTTCAGCCATAAATTTGAATTGTACATTCTGTGGAATAAAACATTATAGTGTGAAGGCACCTTGCTTTTAATTAGTAGGGAGAATTGGAAATTTAAACGAATTCATGAATAATTATCCAGTTAAAAGGCACGATGTTTACAATAGCAACTTCAATACAACGGAATTATGGAAGATTTTAAAAGATTCATAAGAATGTTGCTAAGAAATAATGTAATTTCGAAATTAAGAAGTTGCGGATTTCATTAAAAGGTCTATTCCTTCCTCTTGTATGAAATTATCCATGAGATCGAGTTAAAATGTTCTTTGATGTTAGTTACATACAAGGATAATTTATTTTAATAAGATCTGGATATCTCGGTTTTAACGTTATGGTTATGGTCAAATTCTAAGATGTTGTTTCACATACTATACGCGAGTTTTAAGATATGTATTAGCTTGTTCCTTAAACGATGAATGTATTATTTATCTCATGCAAGTACATGTACCAAACAAAAAGTTAGTTTGAAGACTCTTGTAAAAATTGTCTTCCTTTTACTTTGCCCCTGACATATCAATAAGGACGCGTAAGAACAATACATTGGTCGATACCAGACATGCTAAGCCAATAGAATGTGTTTTGCAAGGTTTTTGGACCTGTGGAAGTTCATTGACTACATAAAATGCCCATGCTTCTATTTTGATCACGATGGAATTCTGCTAGTAGTTTGTTTTCTATGGAGTCACGTCACTGTACTACGGCACAAACCTCCTTTTGAAATAGCTCATTGTTATGTTTAAAATTCTAGTTGTTAGTATGGAAGTATGCTCTACGATCCGACTCGAGTTGACGGTAAAATGCCAATGTAATGGTAGGGAAATGTAAAAATGATGTATATGTTTTCAGATAGTCTTTCATATTTTAATCGATGTTTACAAATAACTGACTGCTTTCATTTTCTTTTCAGCTAATCAACTAAAGACCTCGTCTAGGCCTGGTTCAGCATCACGACGGCGCAGGCGCGCTCAACTGAAACCGACAGACCGGAAATCAAAACGTTTAAGAGGACTTAGTTCCGAAGAATATAATTCAACGGATTCTGATGGAATTCACTCCAACATAACTCTTAGCGACGAAGAGAAAGTATCCGGTGAGGGAATTGATGTTGTTGAAACAGTTCTTGACGAAAGTGCAAATAGTGACTCCAATAAGGATGTGACGAAATTCGCTCGAAAAGTGAACGACGGATGTACGTCTGATGATAAAGACGCAGACGATATTGATTCTGATTTAGATCAGTATTGCGCAGAGCTTCAACGGCTCGAAGAATTAGAACAAAGTGACACTGAAGAAAATTGTAGTGCCAGTGACAGTAGATCTGAAAGAGAGATAATGAATGGAGTAAAGCGCCGTAATAGATATATGTTGCCTGAAGAAGAAGAGGACTTTTTGCCCGAAAAATCAGCAAAACAAAAATTCGAAACATTTTCTGTTGATTCTCAGTATGAGTCTCAAGAGGAACGATCCAGCTCGAGAACACCTTCTGAAACCCGTGATATTGGTCAACAGACGGACGTTTCCTCTGTTGACAGTCCATTATTGTCGCCTTTCTCGCCATTTTCGTCGTTACGTTCGCCATCATCTACCTCAACACAAACTGAATCTCGTCGTTCTCGATCACGTTTGAGCATCTCTCCAGTCAGCGTTTGGAATTCTGTTGAAAAAGAGATTACATCTCCAAGGAAATGTTCCTCATCTCACGGGTTAAGTACGCATCCTGAAAGGAAAATACCGAACAGACGTTCACGATTGCGATCGGCAAATTTGAGAGTGACTCAAACAGATGTGTGGTCTGTTGAAAGTTGTATCGATTCAGTGACTGAAAATGGAATCTCAAACAATCAGAATGCCAGCGATTCTAGTGAATCTGAAGACGATGGATCGTACACAATGGAAGCAGAATCAATTTCTCCTCAAACGCAATCATCATCAGAAAGATTCGTTGAAAATGGCCGATTTACTTTCGAAGATACTCAAAGATTGCGAGCAACACCGGTGCGATATGAAGTTACTATTAAAGAGGAGGAGACAAACGTACTGTATAATGTAGATAAGACTGAATATAGGACTTATGGACTTGCTTCACCTGTCAACTACGAGAATATGACTCTTCCAGAAAGCATAAATATAAATCTGTCTAACACAACAACTCATACAACTGAAAACAGTAGAAATATCAGAACAAGTGATCATAGAAACTATCAGAGATCTGACGTGGAATCTTCTTCCAGGGATAGTGCAATCATTTCGGAGAGGAACTTTCGATGTGTTCTTGACATGACTGTCAGTGATTCAGGGACAGATAAAGAAAGTTCTGTAGATCGTCAAGTTGTTGATGATCAACAGGCATGTGGTGTTGAAATCCGAGAAAATTTGGAACCAAGCAAACTTGATTTTCTTCACTCACCGCGTGAATCTGATACTACTTCTGACTATGGTACTATGATTGGAGAAGGAAGAAGGTGTAACACGTCGTTTTTGTCAGACTCTGGAAGCGAAGCAGACATGCAAACACAAGCAGCAGAAAACGTCGACTTGGAAACATCTGATATATTAAACCCTCCTCATTATTTTCGTGTTGGTGAACATAATTTTTCACATCCAGATGAGGAAGGTTTAGATTCTATTTCCCCTGCTGGACAAGACTTGTGTACGTCAGATAGTGTTCGCCGTAAACGTCCCATTGCTCCATGTGCATCGTCATTATCAAGGACACCTGTGCATGTCTCAAACACCGTAACAAATCCCGATTACGATGATGATAATTCACCTCTCGAAAAACTCGCAAATTTAATCGAGGGGGATTCAAATCGACAAAATGAATCATTGACAAACGATGTTGACGATCCAGACGGAAATCTGAGCTCAAATGAAGATAACGAGTTTGACACACCAGAGGCATCTCCGAGGGTAGAAAGATGTGATGGAGGTGACAGGGAAAATGTCCGGCAAACAAGTGAATTGAATAAAAGTGCCACTGACTCTGTGCTTCTTGAAATCAAGCAACCGAATTTGAAAACGGTGTCTGTGAATACAGAGGAACGTTCTACATTATTATCAAAACCGCATACTACTCAAGATGACAATAGTTTGAGAGAAGTTATGAAAAGGGAGCTGCAGCAGAAGATCGATCGTCTGCAACGGAACGTTCGCAGTCGTAGTGATTCTGCCATTAGTTCTGATTACACAGAAGGGGATTCTACATCTGTGTCTCCGCGAGGTAGCAGACTTTATGACTCGGACAAAACACTTCGATTTGGTGCATCTGGTAATATCTTCGGCGATATTACTCCTAATACAAACATAGAAGTTATGACAACTCAAACGAATACACCGTATGATCAGGGAAGGGTGCTGCAATCTCCCTCGAAGTCCCTTGATATTGATAACAAAATTGCAAGGAAGTCCCCCTTCAAGGACTCGGGCAATGTTTGCGATGACGATATTGCTGGATTGGAAATTGATTCAAATGTTGATGGGGAAAACAACTTGGAATTTGATCAGATGAATGAAAATACAATTGACTTGATGTCTCCAACTGATTTCCAGTCAAGGTATGAGGAAAGTGCTACTGATGATGCTAGTGAACGTTCTTTGTCCCCGGGAGAAGTCATGTTAGAATATGTCTTCCCTGATAAGTTTAAGGCATCGAGAGAACATGATGATGAATCCGAATTGCGAATAGTTAAAGAGAAATCGCCATCGCTGTCAAATTTATGTGACGAAAACGAAAAGGAAGATTTTCGGAGATCAATGTCCGAAAACTGCTTGGATCAGTATGAGGAAAAGTCAGACGTGGATGACAATAATTGTAGCTCAAATGATAGCATCGTGTTTGTGTTTATGGGTAATTCTCATAGCAAGGATAGTATGGAACAGTTGAAATCATTTACATCACGACAACCGGGATATAAAGTAGAACTGGAGAGCAGTCAGGAATTGTTAGAAAATGAGGAACTTATCGATTTGTCAGAATCAGCACAAAAATTGAAAAATGACGATGTAAACCATGCGAAAAGCGGATCGAAACATGAAATTTCGGAAGAGGACAAAATAAATGTCAATATCTTTGATGATGAAGATGACAGGCCGTTACGTCATAGGTTTGGTATCGATGAATCAGTTCTGCCTATTCCGACTAAATCGGTGTCTTGTGATAACTTACCAAAACAAAGTCTCGCGGATAAGAATATTCATCGGTCGAGATCTGCTAGCCTACTTGATGTTGGACTTCCGGAAAATGTTAATGACCCAAAGAATAACGAAGGAATTTTCCCGCCATGTGTAGAGGCAAGTGAACGGGGATCAAACAGTACATCTCTTATAGAGCATGGTGTGAGCAGTGTTAACTCCAGTAATTTAGCCGAGTCAACTTCGTCAAGTATGGGAGAAGACACTGTTGTTCCGAATGAGACATCTGAAGAGATCACATACTCCAAAATACCTCTGGGTATTTCGCCAACTGAACAGACATTTGTCTCTGAGGAAAGGATTGCTCCAGAAAGCCATCCAAGGGAGCATGCTGGTAGATACCGCGCCCCTGTTCTGATCGAGAGAGGCATGGTGACTTCACACGAGGAATTGACTTCTTTATCAACCAATCATGTTGGTGAAGAAGTTGGCACTCAAACAAACCTCGAGGGAAATTTCGAAAAAAGTAGCAAAACTGGTTCTCATCATACAGGTGTCTTACCAAGCCTCGATTCTCCCTTTAGAGCACGGAGTATTGGAGACGTGTCCCAGCCAGCTAGGGACACTGAACTATCATTGTCAGAGGAAACCGATAACTGGTACAACTTATCATCAATGGTCAACGAAACAAATGCAATCATTCGTAACATTCAGGATGAACCTATTCATGGAAATACTTCATATGACAAAATGCCAAGGAAAGTAGGAATCGAGAAAACATCATTCCGGGATGTAACAAATGAAGTGACTCAGACAGGGCCATCCTTGGTAGATTTGAATTCAAGTGAATGTCAAACGGATAATGAATCTCTGAATTCAAGCTTTAAATTCAACACATCATCTGATGGGACACAGACGGAGAGCGCTCGATTAGAAATCGCTGAAGTGGAGACTACAGATATTCTTCCTTTCGAATCGGAAGTGCACGTCAATGTCAACGAAAACATAAGACGTGAAAGGAGTGAGTCCAAAAATTTGGAACAACCTTTTTCATCAGAAATAAAAAGTGAAACCGAGGAATCTGAATATAAAACTGAATATCACAAAGAACATCAGGAAAGTAGAAAACATGAGAGTGCAAATGAAACCGTCATCGTTGAGAGGGAGTATGTATACGAAACGGATTTTGAATATCCTGATCTCGAGGTCAGTAATGCAGAGATGGACGCATTAAAACGCGAGCACGAGAAAATGATGGAGACGATACGGAAAGCTTCTGACAATCGAAAAACCCGCGCAGAAAAAATGCGAGAAAAGATCAGAAACCACGAGGGAAATATGGTGTACACTGTTGATTCGAAAGACCGTTATAGATCTTGCGAAACAGACGATAATCCAGTGGACACTCAATTAGATGATAAGAATCGTAAGATCACAACGTCTTCAGAGAATTCTGAAGTTCTATCAGATGAAACAATACACAGAACTAGCTACATAGATGAAAATACGAGTTCAAATGAAGAAAGATGCAAAACTCATTATCAAAAATGGGATGAAGGTACGGCCGAAGAGAGACCTCTCGATTCGACAAATTCTAAGTCAACTACTCAAGGAAATGTAATTAACGACGAAACATCAGAGGAATCAACACATAAGCGATATGAGTATATCTTTATTGATACTATTATTCAAAGTGATTCAGATGAAGAAAAGTCGGAAAATAACACTGAAGAAAATACATTAATTCCAACTGAAGGCGTTTTAGACGCTTCTTTGGCTGCGCCGTCTACACATGATCGATTGGATGAAACAACATCAAAAGAGGATCATACAGACTCTTTACAAACTATCCAGGATGCAAATGAGGTTGATGAGGCTGTAAAGCCAGAAACTTGTACAGAGGAATCACCGAAGAACTCCGTATCAAATACACCTGTGGAATTGGGTAAAACTGATGGAATGAAAACACATAGAGACGAAATTTCAGAAGTTGTGCTTAGTGAGCAACGGATAATCAAGGATCAGACACAGGCGTACCCAGTAGGTAATTGGTTACGTTCAGCACCGAAAGAGAGAAGCCAGATTGGAGATGAAATGTCGCCAGAATTAAGGCCATATGTTCAAAACAGTGTAGCATCTCAAAACTACGATGTCATAGATGATGTTCTAAGCGAGCCAGAAAGCCTCAAAACTCCACCTAATTCTCCAACGCCGGTTGTATTTGAACAAGAGGTGGTTGAAAAACAAATACAAAAGGAATCAAAGCCAATGGAGAGAACCGATTTGCAAATGCGATTATCTGGTCTTGTCCACAAAGATAAATCAACGAAAAGAGGTGATGTGTTCCGACGCAGTGTATCTGAGTCGGCTTACAGACCAAATATTCAAAATAGAAATATCCGTCAACAAGAGGAAGAACGGGATTTCAGACCGCGCGTTCATGAGACTGTCAGTACTGGAGTAGAAGCTGCTGTTGACATATCTGATGATTTCACACAAACCGATCTTCTGCTCGACTTCAGCAGACTAGAAAATCCACACACTAACCTTGCAAATCCACAACACGTCGAGAATCATAAAATCAAGGAAGAATTGGATAGATTACAAAAGGAACGCGTTCATATCTTAGAGCTTCTATCCTTGAACTACCTTCCTGCAAGTTTGACTGTAGAGCTCCTTGAGGCCAAATTGAATTACTGTATTGGTCAGACCGACTTGTTGCTTAATTCTTTGGAGGACAATTGGGTTGACTATGAAATAACTATAAGTGAAAATACTCATGTACACCACTCATATGTTACAAAGGAATACCTAAGTAAATATAGAAGCGATTTGCAACAATCAAAGTCAGACATCGAAATCTGTAAGGATAAAATGGAGCGAAATATGGGGACTGGAAGAGGAAGACCGAAGTGGAGGAACAGAGATGTACTGAGATTAAAGCGTCAAGCTGAAGTGGAAGCGTTTAAAGCGGAACGATCAAGGGAACAACATACATATAATAGGATAAAAACCAATGATTACTTCAAACACCAGGATGCCAGGTCATCTAGAAGTACAAGCCCGACCTCACCTTCCTCGCCGAGACATGCTACTCCGACACAACACAAAAATCATCTCCTGCAAATCCGAAAACATGTTGTCAATCGAACACTCTCTGAACAACATCAACACGATAGAGTGAGTCGATCTTGTTCACCACAAATGGTAAGGGAATATAGAAGACTTACCACTTCCACTAGACCACATACAAGCTTAAGTGGACATCGTCTTTTACCTGCTAACACGTCCTATGAACCCCACCTATCTTATTCACCACGAATCGCTTTTACAGCAACAAATGAGTTGCCACCCGACTTTGACTATGGCTTTAGCACATACGTTGTTCCGCCAAGAAACTTTCCATCCCGAGGATATTCGTCCGAATCTAGACCAAGAAGTACCACGCTTCTTTCACCAACACAGCTAAACGATCATGGTGACAGCTCTCCGAGAGGAAGGTCCCTTAGTCCGAGACTTATACAAGAGAAGTATGAACAGACCAGACCGATGTATGCTCATGAGGAGAGTAGAGATTTGTTGAGAGAGATGGAGGAGACTCGTGAGCAGAATCAAAGGGAAATAAGCAAGGCAAAACACACTTTACAGTCATACAGGAATCATAGAGACAGGTAAATATGTTTTTAAATATATTTGTAAATTCTCCGCGATAAAAATTTTATGAAAGTTTCCTAAAGCTAAGTGATACCTTCCCGAAGGCATAGCTCTGTCCTTTGCAGGTTTTTTTGGCAGAAATTTTTGGTTAAGTTTAGACTTTTGCTTCTCATAATTTCATATTATTTAAATTTCCTCTTTTTCGGCTTTAAATATCACTGATGAAACATAACATGTTGTAATGCGTATTTGGTGCACTGACAATGGAACATATATATGTATTACAATATTCACATAAACCATTAGAGATCAAGATAAGATATGTCGTTGTTTAAGTTTAGCCATGTTAGGAAATGAAATCCAGTTTGTGTTAAGGACCGGGATATGTTTGTCATATGTACAGTGATACAACCACATTTGAACAAGGCCGAAGGAGTTCATGTTCCTTAAAAAGTCAAGTTATTTGTTATCAAAATCATTTAAACATTGTTAAAATGTTTACATTCGTATTGTTTCCTTAATGGACTGAAATAATATTTCTTATTTATATCAGCAGAAACACAGCTTCGAGAGGCCACGAATCGACACCAAATTTACACACTCGTTCATATTCCTCGTATTCTGACTACGCCAAAGATGTATTGGACTCGAGCTGTCAGAGCATAAATGGTGTTATGTCCGGCAGCTATGAACTTTACGATGACGAGGTCAGCCGATTGACCTCTCAGTATTCCCGGCGTTCGTATTCACCAACGTCATCAGTGAAATCAGCTGATCTTGACTCATTTCCGGATCCTGTATATTCCGGAACTTTTAATCCGTTTCGAACCCGTCCAGTTCGTTCAACAGACATTAAGTCACGACTACACTGGATGCGACACAGGTCAAAGAAGACTTGATTCATTATTATTTTTACGACATATTTAATTATTTTTGGAAAAGATTAATCTTCATAGAACTTGCTCTGATTTTTCGGTATTATTCCCTTGAAATCTCAGGTACAATGTCGATATATATTTTATGGGGATTTAACTTATTTATGATGCATAAATTGCCGCCTGTGATATTTTTATGACTTTTGGTGCCAAAGAGTTTTGCTAGTATGATATATATTCATAGAGTGAATGGTGTGATTGTGAAATCTTAGCAAATGTTTACTCAGATAAAAAAGTCATCAGAATGTGAAGATGTTTTATGAGTGACGGATTGATTGGTGAAGAGCTGTGAATTCATTTTCCTTTAACGACAGAATGGTGGAAAAGTATGATTTTCCATTCCTTTTGAACATTTCCATTTGAATTTTATTTGTTAATATTTAGATAAAAAATTTCAAAGGAGATATTTTACTGATTTAATTCAAAGTAATATTACTACGGTAACCATAGAAACAGATAATGACAAATTATTTTCATGATAATACATAGATATCTTTTAAAAAAGCATTATCGTATTGCCATTTGATATTTATGAATCTCCATCCAGTTTCTATATTAAGGTTCAACATTAATACTTTATTTACGTATCTAAATTATTTTTGTAGAAATAAGGTATTCAAATGGTGCCTTTGTAATAGAAATGTTATATACTATACTTTCCTCATACAATATATGTGATTTCTCATTTCTAGTCATTTTGATTTCTGGTTTATAAATTACTTTACAACAATATTCCGTCCAGTTGACTTGCAGAGGTTTGATAAAAGAAATCATACCATATGAAAGATCAGAAAAGTTAAATGAAGACTTTAAAGGGAAAGTTTATGTTATAAATGAAATTAAAGATCATCTAGTTACAATATTGTCTGCTTTTTTACCGTCCTGTCATTTATTTTGAGATATTCAGCAATTGTTTTGAGTATATTTTCATTTTGTATACAATGTTGAGCACAAGTTATATATGTAAGCACAATGTTATTTGATATATGAGAATAAATTCATGTTTGTATATTTGAATAAACATTTTATAAACACATTTCAATTGATATTAGTAATAGAATTGGTCTCGAGAGCAGAAAAATTGTCATGGCAGTAAGTTGTATAGGGAAATATATGATCTCATTTAATGAAGCTGAGTGTTATGAGATAGTGATATCTTGAATATCACGTACATTACAATAAGCATTGACATAAACATAACCAGAATCTCCCTAAGATGAACACAGAGGCCATGAAAGACACGTGCAAAAGAAATGACCATTCCCTAGATTTGGTTATCCGAGGTTATTTTACACTATAATTTTGTGCTCTTATACGTTGGGGTAGCCAGTAAAGTGGGAGGGTTGTGCGCACGAAACCCGGATAACTACACCATTTGTTGCTAACATAGCAGATGGCCATCCTAAGTCGGCACCGATTGTCCATAGGTCTCGTTAGTTAACATGTAGTCTTCATGTAGTCTTTTGTGTTTAGTGTTTTTATCGTGTTTGGTGTTCCTTATCTCTATTGCATTTTTTGTAGTGTATGTCTTCTTTTGGTTTTCACTTGGGATGTTCTGCTATGGGTGCTGCAGCCTGGTCTTGTTGGAGATACCCTCCGTTCTCTCACATTCCACGTGTTTAAATCCTTTTCGTTTATTGTGCGAATAGCACATAGTGATTGCCTGATTTCTTCACTTAAGGGTGCCCCGTCTACTGAGTATGTATAAACGATGTTACCCTGTTTACATGTACATGTACCTTGGGACTGCTTCAGCGTCATGATCGGTATAAAGTATGATCACTGTCTGAATCAATGAATTATCTATATGAATCGAGCTGTCGTGTTATGTACATGCATTGCCTAATGAAAAAATTGCACCTGTATGTACTTGGATGAACACATGCTGTGTGTTGGAAACCCCTTTTTATTACCCGTTTTATTGGACATTATATAAATGAAATGGTGCTATCGATAAAGATATTGAGTTGATCATAGAAACGTAAAACTAACTTCAAGTTGGCTTATTGTGCCCTGCTTCACAAAATAACGTCTTTACATGGAAAAATTAGGAACTTCCATCATGAAATATGATATTAATAATTATGAATAATAGAAGATCAAAGCATTCCCGTTTAGGATGAATCATGTTTTAATATACTAAAAAAGAAGTGAATTTTCCTTCAAATTCTTAGCATACACCTAACATTGAACATGACAGGTTAAAGAGAGAGTGTGGGGATCAAATTAGAAAATAAGATTCTTCTGATTTCATTGTATATGGTATCATTAATCGATAGTCATATTGGATTATTGTATTTTTTAAGGGGCGGGGGGGGGGGGTTAGATTTAATGTAAAAAATGATTTTCTGATGTTATTTAATTTTCATGTTCAATAACAGACATCTTTCAATTCAGTACGACAACATTATGGATTTGCATTTTAGTTCTGTCTTTATACGTCCATAAACTGGCCTACGAAGGTGTTCAGGAACAAATATAACTTTGAAAACACAATATTTTGTCATACATTATACATTACATATTCTGGCTATTCGCACTCAGTACCTTCAGTGCTTTGATAGTTTACCATACAAAGGAGAAAGTAAAACAAAAGTAAAGCTCCATTACAAAGAATACACATCTCGGTGGCTTTTAAAGATGTATCTGAGACATTTGACCAATATGAGAAGACTCGCGTGTCCAGGGGCATGTTTTCTTTTAACATGTGATGACATGGTCGAGTCACATATTCCCGCTGTCACTACATTAAAATATACAATAGTACAAGGCAATTTATTCCCACAACTCGATATGCAAAGTATGAAAAAAGTAGAATAATCGAGTCTCTACAATTTGAGTTTTAGCAAAACACAAATTCTTGCGTAAGAACAGGTCTCAAGGTTATACAAAACGTATTGAACTCCGTAGTATGTAGAATTCTATTCTGTTACATCCTCCTTTATCAAAACAAGAAAGGAGGGGACTCTCCGACGACATTGCTTTGCAGTACCTACATCAAAACATTCCATGCGAAAAAATGAAGTAGTGAAAGAAAGAGACGCAAAAGGGACAAGGAGCACCAACACACATTTTGTTTGGGTATAACTTTACCAGTCTTTGGCAATTTTTCATTTATTGGATGGATGATCACTGACGAAGGTTAAGTACCCGAAACGTGCATATCTGGTCCATGCAGCAAATTTATCTGTTCTTACATGATGCTACGAATTTTAAGACGTGTAACATTTGTACCACTTGGTGACTGTCACTGCAGGTGGACCAGGGGGCACATGTAACCAAGTCCGATCAACTTTCGGTTGATAGTTTCTTTAAATGCATTGGAACATTTCTGTTGAAAAAAAATCCTCGAAATTTCTAAAAAGTTGGCCCCATAGCATTATATCCCATCCATCCTATTACGTCTTTCGGTATTTGTTCGGATATAACTTTACCAGACTTTGGCAAATTTTTCATTTATTGGATGGAGGATCACTGACGAAGGTTAAGTACCCGAAACGTGCATATCTGGTCCATGCTACAAATGATCTGTTATTAAATGATGCTATGAATTTGAAGACTTGTAACATTTGTAGCACCTGGTGAGTGTCACTGCTGGTGGACCAGGAGCCCCAGAGGGAACATGTTGCCAAGTTCGATCAACTTCAATTGATTGTTACATCAAACGCATTGGAAAATTTTCTCGAAATTTCTTAAATGCTGGTTCTGTAGCATCCAATCCCATTCATCCTGCTACATCTTTCGGTATTTGTTTGGATTTAACTTTACCAGTCTTGACATTTTTCATTTTTTTGATTGAGGATCACTGACGAGGATTAAGTACCCGAAACGTGCATATCTGGTCCATGTTGCAAATGTATCTGTATTAATTGGAAGACGTCTAACATAGAAATAAGTATCGCTCATTCGTTAACCAATTTAAACAATGCTGGAAAACGCATGTTTACATTCATTTGTCTAGAAGAAAGACGTAGGATTCGTTTCTAATTTTGATAATCGACGATATAATAAAGGCTAATATTCGAACCCCTTATTTGGCAAAAAGAATGCCACACGACTTCATGAAACCTTTGGGAACACATCGTGAGACCCTCCTATCCACATAAGATACTATCAAGATGTTACCCGTCAAATGCGCGACTCCACAATAACTTGTAGTGTGAATGGGCAGAATTTTAACATCGGGGTTGACAAAGACATCGATTGATCGTTTCAAGATCTTATTTACGTTATGACTTGAAATGCCAGGGGATGTGTCGCACAATATGTAGGTGAGACAGGCCAATCTTTAAAATCTCGTTTTAGGAACCATTCTTATAAGATTAGAATCTCACGTCAACAAAAGCACAGACACTTTCTTTATAGTCACTTTGTACCCAGTTCATTCTTTTCCAAAACGTAAAAAATAAAAGTAAGACCAAACCATTCTTACAGATCAGAACGTCACGTCAACAAAGGCACAGGAACTTTCTTTATAGTCACTTTGTTAAATATAACCATTCTATCTCGGATATCACTACAACCCCAGTTCAGTCTTTTCCAAAACCTAAAAATGAAAGACCGAAATTTAAAAAAATGAAAGACCGAAATTAAAAAGCCCCGACTACAAGCTGAACTTGCCTGGATCACCAAACGTCAGACTGCGTACCCTCTTGGTTTAAATAATCAAATCTATGTACCATGAAACTTTTCCTCAGCATCCACTAATTTCACCTATTGATGGAAGGCAATTGGTGGCCATTTTGAATTTCCTCCGATAAGCAGAGTTGTCCCAGATGTACATGTCAGCTGCTTACAACAAAAACAGCAAAATAACTGTATTTTAGGACCATTGCAACTACACATAAAATGTGTTACACGAATGCTTTATTGAAATATTCACATTGTACCATAATGAGGTTGAAATATGGCGGCCATCTTGAATATTTAGTCCTGAATGAACTCAAATTGTAAAAGTGACATCGGAAATGGATTTGTTGACCCTCAAAACCCCTGATTTGATGTGCCACACTTATTGTTTAAAGAAAGAATTTAATTTCATCTATTGGTGGAAGGCATTTGGTGGCCATTTTGAATTTCCGCCTATAAAAAGAGTTGCCCAAGGTTGCCAGAGTGGCAACCAAGTTAGAATCATTCAGTACCATCCCATAGATAAGAATCATCAAAAAAAGTTCATAGGAAAGGACATTTCTAGGTCGGCCACATGTTATATAAGGCTGTCAAATCGACTATAATAATGCTAATATCAATGTCTTTTCAATCCGCCCAAACGCTAAAAGAAAATACAGGTCCCACGGGAAAATACGAAACAGACAACAATGAAAACGATCTAGAGTCTACCGCTTTCTCGACGATTTACTTACAATAGCACGCAGTGGCGGCAGACATGAGCTGTTACATGCTCTGTCGTCGATACCAGTACTGCAACTGAAATCTGTCTTGGATGAGGCAGAGATTGCATTCCTAAGAAACACTGACTGATTCAGACTTAATATTATTGTCTCATTCGCACAGTGTAAACTTTATCCTATATTGTAAAAAAAAAAACACCTCCCCTAAAAGACGATTCATAAAAATCCCATTTATTAACAAAGGTTTTGATCTTTTAAATATCTCTAATTTTTTTAGGCATCATCGCGTACAAAGTACCATTCTTCAATATTTGGAAAATTTAGAACCACCTCTTATTTGTTACAAATACAAGAAACCTATTCGAAACTTTTTTTTAACTACAATAAAGTTACATCGGATCCTGACAGTTTTGCTTCATGAGAAGGTGCAACTTCTAAATATCTTTACAAACCAATTGGCCATATTGTTACGGATGACTTTTCAAATATCCAAGACAGGCAGCTCCGTGGTCTTTTTGAAAAAGGACCTAAGTATCGAATCCCATCCAAGATAGATTTTGTCAAATGCCACGAGGTGCTTACGGAAGCCTTAGAAAATTATACGAAAAGATTGTTTAGATCAGAAGGAGTCGAACTGCATGCTCTGAATGACTGGAATGGCTCATGGCGATAATCTCAGCAGCACTCACAAAAGTGAGCATCGACGGACCCCTAGCGAGCTAGAGGTGAGACAAGGTACCCAGGAGGAGTAAGCATCCCCTGTTGGCTAGCCGCAGATGCCGTCAATGTCCATGCAAGAAAATGAAAACAATATAGAAAATGCATGCACTGTCTGAGGTTATGTCTATGTAGAAAGTGTTATGGCGACCATGTCAGGGGAAAATATTCAAAACACTTACTGTCAAACCCCTCGCGGGGAATTTTTTTACAAGCTCCACGGCAAAGGCATAAGTGTGAAACAAATGAGCTAAAGAAGATCCTGACGATAATCTCAACAGCACTCACAATAGAGCACACAAGTGAGCATCGACGGACCCCTAGCAAGCTAGAGGTGGGACCAGGTGTCCGGGAGGAGTAAGCATCCCCTGTTGGCTAGCTGCACCCGCCGTCGATGTTTATGCACGAAAATGAAAACAATATAGAAAATGCATGCACTGTCTGAGGTTATGTCTATATAGTAAGTGTTATGGCGACCATGTCCGGGGAAAATATTCAAAACACGTACTGTCAAACCTAATTTAGATATATAGGATCTCAAATGAATTTTCATTTCATACGATGTATTATGAAACAAGTTCTGTGTTTTATATCCCCGAGACTTGGCGAGGGGATATAAAACGCACAAGGAGTTTCATAATACTTCGTATGAAATGAAAATTCATTTGAGATTCTTTCTATCACATGATTCTGCCAAAAAATGTTTATTTCTATCGTGAAATCAACGATTCTGAGAACTAGAGGCGAACCATGCCATGACCCAAAAGTCGTCTGCTATGATACGAGAAGTAGTTCCCCATCGTATAGATGTTCTGTGCGTAAAGAAAAAATATTTCAATTATGCTTAATACTTTAATGCAATAATTATTTCAACAACAATTTTAATCATTGATATTGATTGTGCGTCTTAATTTAACATATGACCGATGTTTGAAAGGTCACACTTGTCACAGTGTAGATGATGAGGCTCCAAACTTGATTAATCGCATTCAAGCAGAGCGATATGTAACATGTTATCATAACATTTGATTATGAAATGGCTTTATGAAACTGCATAACGGGTGCATCATGTGATAAATAACGGATATTCGAATAGATAACTTTCATAAAAAAAACCTCTTCTCTTTCAAAACCAACGTTCCAAATCTGTAAGATATATCAAATCCAAGTTAAGTAACTTACATGAAAAATATGTCTCTGCACCAGCTGATAAAGCAGCCAACAACAACTTTAGTTTCGGAACTTTCGTCTACTAATAGGTATAATTATTAAAAGCAATGAATTAGTGTATCTAACATTTTGAGCAAGCAAGACAGAGAACTGTCTTCATTCAATATCTCTATTTCTAAATTCGATCTCCCAACACTATATTGCATACCAAAACTGCACAGGTCTCCTTACAAATTTTGATTTACTGCTAATTCTAGCAACTGCTCCACTACAATTTTGTCTAGAAATCTGACGTCAGCACTTACGGCTATTATAGAACAAGTAAATAGATATTGTAAAACTGTTCTAAACAGGAACGACGTAAATTTATCTTGGTCTATTAAGAATTCAGGGGATGTGATTGACAAAATGAGATCTGGAAATTTCCAAGCCAAAACGATTTCTCCATACGACTTCTCTAATATATACACCACACTCACCTCCTAATGACAAAATTAATGATCGATTATCTAAACTTATTAAATGGTGTTTTGATCGAGAACGGAAAACTTTCATTTCTTAAAAGGTTTCTTTTCTTCAACAGACTACAAATCATACAAATCATAGACATGTAGTGACCTGTGTAATGCCTTGTCCTTCCTCTTGGACAATATTTATGTTAGATGTGAGGATCTATACAAACAGGTTGTAGGGATTCCTATGGGTACAAACTGCGCCTCTTGTTGCAGATTTTTTTATACACTTACGAAAAAGAATTTATCCAAAATCTCCAAAAGCAAAGAAAATTTGATGATTTGAAATGTGTCATTAATACATCTAGGTATCTGGATGATATGCTAACTATTGACAATCCTGCTTTTGAATTATATTAGAATGCAATTTATCCACAAGTATTAACACTTAACAAGGCAAACGTTACAATGTTAAACGTCTTTCAATTCAATAGCATCATTTAAAACCTGATAAATTTACAGCATGGACCAGACATGCACGTTTCGGGTACTAAACCCTCGTCAGTGATCCTCAGTGTAAACAATGAAATATGGTCAAAAAGTAGGAAACTTATTATGATTGTCCAAAATGTAACAAAAGACGTAGCAGAATGGGTGGGATATGATGCTACAGGACCCACGTTTTAGAAATTTCAAGAAATTTTGTAACAGAAAATTTCAAATGCGTATAAGAGACAGACGACCAACCGAAGTTGATCGAACTTGGCTACATGTGCCCTCGGGGACTCTTGGTCCACCAGCAGTGACACTCACCAAGTAGTTCAAATGTTAAACGTCTTTCAATTCAATAGCATCATTTAAAACCTGATAAATTTACAGCATGGACAAGACATGCACGTTTCGGGTACTAAACCCTCGTCAGTGATCCTCAGTGTAAACAATGAAATATGGCCAAAAAGTAGGTAACTTATTATGATTGTCCAAAATGTAACAAAAGACGTTGCAGAATGGGTGGGATATGATGCTACAGGACCCACGTTTTAGAAATTTCAAGAAATTTTGTAACAGAAAATTTCAAATGCGTATAAGAGACAGACGACCAACCGAAGTTGATCGAACTTGGCTACATGTGCCCTCGGGGACTCTTGGTCCACCAGCAGTGACACTCATCAAGTAGTTCAAATGTTAAACGTCTTTCAATTCAATAGCATCATTTAAAACCTGATAAATTTACAGCATGGACCAGACATGCACGTTTCGGGTACTAAACCCTCGTCAGTGATCCTCAGTGTAAACAATGAAATATGGCCAAAAAGTAGGAAACTTATTATGATTGTCCAAAATGTAACAAAAGACGTAGCAGAATGGGTGGGATATGATGCTACAGGACCCACGTTTTAGAAATTTCAAGAAATTTTGTAACAGAAAATTTCAAATGCGTATAAGAGACAGACGACCAACCGAAGTTGATCGAACTTGGCTACATGTGCCCTCGGGGACTCTTGGTCCACCAGCAGTGACACTCACCAAGTAGTTCAAATGTTAAACGTCTTTCAATTCAATAGCATCATTTAAAACCTGATAAATTTACAGCATGGACCAGACATGCACGTTTCGGGTACTAAACCCTCGTCAGTGATCCTCAGTCTTAACAATGAAATATGGCCAAAAAGTAGGAAACTTATTATGATTGTCCAAAATGTAACAAAAGACGTAGCAGAATGGGTGGGATATGATGCTACAGGACCCACGTTTTAGAAATTTCAAGAAATTTTGTAACAGAAAATTTCAAATGCGTATAAGAGACAGACGACCAACCGAAGTTGATCGAACTTGGCTACATGTGCCCTCGGGGACTCTTGGTCCACCAGCAGTGACACTCACCAAGTAGTTCAAATGTTAAACGTCTTTCAATTCAATAGCATCATTTAAAACCTGATAAATTTACAGCATGGACCAGACATGCACGTTTCGGGTACTAAACCCTCGTCAGTGATCCTCAGTGTAAACAATGAAATATGGCCAAAAAGTAGGAAACTTATTATGATTGTCCAAAATGTAACAAAAGACGTAGCAGAATGGGTGGGATATGATGCTACAGGACCCACGTTTTAGAAATTTCAAGAAATTTTGTAACAGAAAATTTCAAATGCGTATAAGAGACAGACGACCAACCGAAGTTGATCGAACTTGGCTACATGTGCCCTCGGGGACTCTTGGTCCACCAGCAGTGACACTCATCAAGTAGTTCAAATGTTAAACGTCTTTCAATTCAATAGCAGCATTTAAAACCTGATAAATTTACAGCATGGACCAGACATGCACGTTTCGGGTACTAAACCCTCGTCAGTGATCCTCAGTGTAAACAATGAAATATGGCCAAAAAGTAGGAAACTTATTATGATTGTCCAAAATGTAACAAAAGACGTAGCAGAATGGGTGGGATATGATGCTACAGGACCCACGTTTTAGAAATTTCAAGAAATTTTGTAACAGAAAATTTCAAATGCGTATAAGAGACAGACGACCAACCGAAGTTGATCGAACTTGGCTACATGTGCCCTCGGGGACTCTTGGTCCACCAGCAGTGACACTCATCAAGTAGTTCAAATGTTAAACGTCTTTCAATTCAATAGCATCATTTAAAACCTGATAAATTTACAGCATGGACCAGACATGCACGTTTCGGGTACTAAACCCTCGTCAGTGATCCTCAGTCTTAACAATGAAATATGGCCAAAAAGTAGGAAACTTATTATGATTGTCCAAAATGTAACAAAAGACGTAGCAGAATGGGTGGGATATGATGCTACAGGACCCACGTTTTAGAAATTTCAAGAAATTTTGTAACAGAAAATTTCAAATGCGTATAAGAGACAGACGACCAACCGAAGTTGATCGAACTTGGCTACATGTGCCCTCGGGGACTCTTGGTCCACCAGCAGTGACACTCACCAAGTAGTTCAAATGTTAAACGTCTTTCAATTCAACACAGAAACACCATTTTTGAACTAAATATCAAAATTGTAAACGGAAAGATTCATACAAGTGTAGATGACAAAAGAGATGATTTGGATTCAGCGTAGTAAATTTCACCTGGCTTGACGATGATGTTTAAGACTACCGTAATACGGCATTTACATATCACAGCTCATCCGGTACGCTAGAGCGTGTACTAATATTTTGGGTTTTCACAGTAGAAATTTAAAAATTACCAAGAAACTTTTATGTCAAGGTTTCCGCTTTCATAAATTAGTTGTAAGACTTTTTGGAATTTTACAAAACAAAGGAAGGGATCTCCAACAACTCCAGGTTGCAGCACCCACAGCAAAACCCCAAAACACCAAATGCAAAAACACAAAGCAGACAAGCACAGAAAGAGACGCATAAGGGACAAGGAACGTCAATGCACAACACAGAAACATCAAACACAAGGGGCTGCACATAAACCAACCAGACCAATGGGCAACCGGTGCCGACTTAGGACGGCCATCTGCCACGGAAATAGATCTCCAACAAGACCCCGATGCAGCATCAACAGCAACACTTCAAAACACCCGATGCAAAAACACATAAGACGAGTACAGCACGAGACGGAAAAGAGACACACGACATGTAAACATCAAACACAAAAGACTACACATAAACCGACGAGACCAATGGGCAACCGGTGCCGACTTTGGACGACCATTTGTCACGCAAGTAGCAAATGGTGTGATTATCCTGGAATACGTGCGCACAACCCTCTCACTTCTCCAGTTACCCAGAGGTCTCGAAGAACGTACAATTGTGATGTAAAACAACCTCCTCACTGTAAGATGACCACACACAAACAAGACCGCAAAACGCAGGGGTCGAAGCAACACAGATGAATATGTAAATGGATACAAAAGAGGGCATACGTAATACAGTCCGTGCTCTGCCGGCTGTAGCGAGTTTTTGTATGTTATCACCAGAGGAGTCCGACTGACATTCAGAGAGGACAGGTGGTCGGGGCCCTGTCTTCTCTAAAGAGGTTTGGACAGGGCCCGTCATGGAGTCCCGTCGTCACAGTCAGTCAGAGTGCAAGTTTTAAGAATGCGCTGGTACAAGACTTTATATTGGTCAAGTACAAAGCCTAGTGTGTCCGTCTGGTGACATTAGGATCATATCCATGGTATAAAAGGCGTTTGATGATTCTGACGCATTACCGATAGTGCTGTTGTCTATCTTTTTAGGCATATTACATTGTTTAGATTTAGGATCACTGATGAGGGTTAAGTACTCGAACGTGCGTGCCTGGTCCACATTGCCGATTTATCTGTTCTTAAATGATGCTATTCAATTTGAAGACGTTTACATTTATACCACTTGATGAGTGTCACTGCTTGTGGACCAGGAGTCCACGAGGGCACATGTATCCAAGTTCGATCAATTTCGGTTGATCGTTTCTTCAACGCATTCTAAATTTCTGTTATCAAAATTTCTTGAAATTTCTAAAAAGTGGGTCCTGTAGCATCATATCCCACCCATTCTGCTGCGTCTTTTGGTACACTTTTTCGACATAGTAACTTTCATACTTTTTAGGCATATAACATTGTTTAGATTTAGGATCACTGATGAGGGTTAAGTACCCGAAACGTGTATGTCTGGTCCACGTTGCCAATTGATCTGTTCTTAAATGATGCTATTGAATTTGAAGAAGTTTACATTTATACCACTTGGTGAGTGTCACTGCTGGTGGACCAAGAGTCCCCGAGGGCACATGTAGCCAAGTTCGATAATTTTCAGTTGATCGTTTCTTCAACCTATTCTAAATTTCTGTTATCAAAATTTCTTGAATATTTCTAAAAAGTGGGTCCTGTAGCATCATATCGCAGCCATCCTGCTACGTTTTTCGGTACACTTTTTCGACATAGTACCTTTCATACTTTTTAGGCATATTACATTGTTTAAATTAAGGATCACTGATGAGGGTTAAGTACCCGAAACGTGCATGTCCGGTCGACGTTGCCAATTTATCTGTTCTTAAATGATGCTATTCAATTTGAAGACGTTTACATTTGATCCTTCTTATCTTGTTAATTATGTCACCGTAAAATTCAGGTTGTGAAATACCCAAAGTAATATACTCTGTTGTCTGTATTGGTCCGAATTTCAGAAGAATTTGACAATAATTTTTGTAAAATTTCCAGAAAGTCTTTACTAGTTTGTGAAAGCGAAAACCTTGATGAGTGTCACTGCTGGTGGACCAGGAGTCCTCGAGGGCACATGTAGCCAAGTTCGATCAATCTCGGTTGATCGTTTCTTCAACGCATTCTAAATTTCTGTTATCAAAATTTCTTGAAATTTGTAAAAAGTGGGTTCTGTAGCATCATATCCCATCCATCCTGCTACGTTTTTCGGTACACTTTTTCGACATAGTAACTTTCATACTTTTTAGGCATATTACATTGTTTAGATTTAGGATCACTGATGAGGGTTAAGTACCCGAAACGTGCATGTCTTGTCCATGTTGCCAATTGATCTGTTCTTAAATGATGCTATTCAATTTGAAGACGTTTACATTTGATCCTTCTTATCTTGTTAATTATGTCACCGTAAAATTCAGGTTGTGAAATACCCAAAGTAATATACTCTGTTGTCTGTATTGGTCCGAATTTCAGAAGAATTTGACAATAATTTTTGTAAAATTTCCAGAAAGTCTTTACTAGTTTGTGAAAGCGAAAACCTTGTCCCAAAAGTGTCTTAGTAATTTGTAAATTTCAACTATGAAAATCCAAAACATCAGTACATGCTGTAGTATACCGGTTGAGCTGTGAAATACAGATACCATAGGACGGTAATCTATGAACATCACCGTCAAGCCAGGGGAAATTTACTATGTTCAATCCAAAATCATCTCTTTTGTCATACACACTTGTATGGATCTCTCCACTAACAATTTTGACATTTAGGTCCAAAAATGGTGTTTCTGTGTTTGAAACGTTTGCCTTGATTAGAATCAATTCTTGTGGATAAATAACATTTTTATACTTTTCAAAAACAGGATTGCCGATAGTAAGAATATCATCCAGGTACCTAGAAGTACCAATGAAACATTCCATATCATCATGTTTTTTTCCTTTTCAAGATTTTGGATAAATTCTTTTTCATACGTGTATAAGAATAAATCTGTAACATGAGGCGCACAATTAGTACCCATAGGAATCCCTACAACCTGCTTGTAGTGTTTCTCACCAAATCTTACATAAATATTGTCCAAAAGGAAGGACAAGGCATACGCAGGTCACCACATGTCCATGATTTGAATGATTTGTAATCTGTGGCGGAAAAGACATCATTCGATTCAGATGTACAAATATCAGTCTTCCCCTCTCGATCAAAACACCATTTAATGAGTTTGGACAGTCGATCATTGTTTTTTGTTGTGAGGAAGCGTGGTGTACATATTAGAAAAGTCGTATGAAGATATCGTATTTGCTTCAAAATTTCTTGATTTTATTTTGTCAATCACATCCCCTGAATTTTTAATAGACCAAAAGAAGTTTACACCATTCCTGTTCACAGTATTTGGCCACGTAATCCTTTATAGCCGTGAGTGCTGACGTCAGATTTCTAGACAAAATCGTAGTTGAGCAGTTGCTAGAATTAGCAATGTATCGAAACTTGTAAGGAGTCTTGTGAAGTTTTGGTATACAGTATATTGTAGGGAGATCCAATTTAGAAAAAGGGATGTTTAAAGAAGAAATTTCACTGTTATGATTGTTCAAAATATTGGGAACACTTTCATTGCTTTCGATATAAGTATTAGTAGAGGAAAGTTCCGAATCTAAAGTTGATAATTATGTAGTAGCGTTTTCAAATAATTATGGTGTTGTTGACTGCTTTGTCTGCAGGCGCGAAGGCATATTTTTCATGTAAATTACGTAACTTGGATTTGAAATATCTTTCAGATTTAGAACTTGGATTTTCAAAAAGATGAGGATTTTTGTGGTAGTTATCTATTCGAATATCTGTTATATCCATAATGAGGTTTTTCAGTCATTCAGAGCATGCGATTCGACTCCTTTCGATTTACACCATCGTTTGGTATAGTTATCTAAAGCTTCCTTTAGCACTTCGCGACATTTAATAAAATCTATCTTGGATGGGATTCTATACTTTTTTGAGAAGACTACGGAGCTGCCTGTCTTTGATAATTGACAAGTCATCTGTAATAATATGACTAGCTGGTTGATATGGATATTCAGATGTTGCACATTCTCAAGAAGCAGGACATGATTCAAGTATTTTAGGATCTGATGTAACTTTGTTGTAGTTAAAAAACGAAATTTCGAATAAGTCTCTTATATTTGTTACAAATATGAGGAGGTTCTAAATTTTCAAAATATTGAGGAATGGCACTTTGTACGCGATGATCCCGAAAAATATTAGAGATGTTCAGAAGATCAAAACCTTTGTTAATAAATGGAATTTTTATGAATCGTCTTTAAGGGGAGGTGTTTTTAACCAAAGGATATAGTTTATTTTGTGCGAATGCAACAATTATGTTTAGCCTGAGTCAATCAGTGTTTATCGAGAATGCAACCAGTGCTTCATCAAAGATAGATTTTAATCGAACTGTTGGAACTGAACAGAGAGCATGTAGCAGTTCATGTCTGCCGCAGTTGCGTGCAATGATCAGTAGATCATTGAGGGTACGATGTACTCTAGCTCTTTACCAGTCATTACAGTCAACCTCTTTTAAAATTACAGTCAACCTCTTTTAAAATTCGGATCTATACCCACAACAGAGTACATTACTTTGGGTATTACACAACCTGCCTTTTATTGTGATATGATAAACAAAGTTAGAAGGATCAAAGGTAGACAGCATAACCATCGAAAATGCGTCAGAATCATCAAACGCCTTAAAATATACCGTGGATATTATGCTTATATCACCAGATGAACACTGCGCTTGGTACTTGACCAATCATCAGTATTGTACCAGCGCATTCTTGAGACTTGCACTCTGACTGACTGTGACGAGAGGACTCCATGACGGGCCCTGACATCTCTTTAGTTAAGACAGGGCCCAGACCATCTGTCACTGAGGAAGTTCTACGGTCGATACGGGGAACTCGTCATTCACTATGATGTCCCACTCTCCAGAATGGTGGGTGATATTCTGTCATAGACCATTTGAACCATCCAACCAAAGATTGTACATATGTCTTCCGAAATGGAAGTTACCGGATGTGACAGTTCTACCGAATTGAAGCGGCGGGTGTTGCATGCAAGCAGGAGATGCTTACTCTTCATGGGCACCTGGTCTCACTCCCATATCGGGAGTTCGCTTCTTTTCATATGGTGGAGGTTTTTGTTTGTTTGCTTTGGTTCCTGTTTTGTCCTGATTTTGTATGCCTTCGGTTTCTGATTTTTGAATTATCGATTTTGTGCTGTATACAGGGATATGGTCATTATCCATATTTGTCATCTGTTTTCCTTTTTCCAAATGTCTTGTTGTAACAAAAATATTGTCCAGATCAGCTTTGACCTTTACATTTGAGCTATAGAAAAATATATGACTTTCCATCAGTCACTTAGAGAACGTGAAAAATGAGTAACACATCAGAATATAATTTTCAATATTTAATTCATTTATAAAATCCATTCATTCATTCACTTATGGGATCTGACATATCGTGCCTTTTTTTTTTTGTCTCTATTTCAAATATTTCAATAAAAAGACTTCCTTTGTGTAAACACTCCCACACCAAACCCTGTCCCCCTTTATCCACTCATTATCCACACCTATTCCCCAAGGATTCTGTAGTCCAAAATTTTTAGTCATAAAGACCTTGATCAAAATGCCTTTCCTATCAAGATAATGTATGCAGTGATTCTTTTGATCAGTCACCAACAGATTGGAGAATTTATCATTACATATACCCAAGGGAGTAAATTGTACATCAAGTTTAGCCTGTTTACCATCATACACCCAGAGGACCTCACTACTCTGTTGATCCAGAGACACCACGTTATCATTGTAGTTCAACACAAATAACTGACCGTCATTGATAACTACAGCATAGGGATCGCTTAACAACTGTTTGCCATCTCTAACTCTCGCTTTTAATTCCCTTACCTTTGACTTACCGTCAGGTGTATACACGACCACGTGGTGTTTGTCTTTCTGATCTGACATACACACCACTATCTCCTCCCATGTCTGACCTTCTCATTAAAACATGATACAATGATGTCACCACTTCTCTGTACAGCCATGTCAAGGATGCCCCTTGATCCCTGTATTTTTACTGACTTTACCTGGTTACCACTACTGTCATACAGGTATATAGTATCTAGATTATGCCAAGACACCTAGGCTGTATCATTACCTACAGGCTTTATACTCCTACCTCTGGTATCTGCTTGAAAACTACTTATCTTTTCTATTTGTAAATCAGGCGTACACACCTTACCTACATCCTGTATTGAAGACTTTTGATCGCCTTCCTGCTTCACAGATACATCGAGTGTTTTATACTTCCTATCGTCATAATTGATTTTCCCTAAATTTGATTTTATTTGATTTAGAATCCCTTCATTTAAAACAAAATAAGGGACAGGTGTGGATACATCAGAGTGACAGGATAAGATTTGCGGACATTCAGGGTTGTATTCTATAAGATCTAGACCCCCTGTTCTGATTTTTTGCTCAGTGCTTGCAATGAGGATTTCTATTTCTTTTATCTGACTTTCGAAATTTTCATTTTTCTCGTTTATTTTCGAAATGCATTTGCTTTGTTTTTCTGAAAGATCTTTGCGCATTGCATCAAACGATTGCGCAAGTGCTTTGTTCAATTCATCTTCAACTTTGTTCAGATGAGAATTGACGTGGCTGAAATCCTCATTGCAAGAATCTATTTTCTGTTTTAGGTTTGATATTTCATTTTGAATAGTAGATATTGACGACTTTGAAAGATCATCTACTAGAGCATTGAGCCGAGACTCCGCATCAAAATATTTAGTGTTCAGTCTTGTCCAGTCATGGCTTTTATGCTTTTCCTCCATGCAAATGAGACAGCATGGAGTTTTGCAATCATTGCAGTATGTCACTAAATCGTTCCCTTTGTGTTTCTGACATGGTTCCTTTAACTTCCATGATCCATGGGTCCATAGAACACTTCCAGTTCTAAGTACTACTTCATGCTTTTTCATCAGTCTGTCCTTTGAATGTTTTTCTTTACAAGCGTCGCAGAGAGAGGCTGGGCAGTTCTTACAGAACCAAATGACGTCAAATTCAGCACCACACCCTTCACATTCTACAGTCGTCTGCGGGAATCGTATTGTGGGAAAGACACCCTCAGCCATTGTATCTGAAACGTAAGGGATAATAGCATAGAAAAACAATCTCATTTAGGGTTTGAATACTTATTTTGGTCATATAGAGATTTGATACTTATTGATTTAGTCTTATAGCTTACCTTATGCTTTCGTTCAATGTTCAGTTCTCTTTTTTGCTACGTTAAGTGTCATTTTACTAAGTTTGCGATGGAAGATAATGTATAACAAGATATTCAGATAAATTAGCAATTTTAAAAATGAATATGAGCAATGTGATTAATAAACATATTTCATACTTCGTACCAATTCGAACCATATCAACTAGGTACCCAAAAACAATAGATTTATGAATCGCAAGGGCCATAACTTTGGTAAAAATAGGTCAATCGAAACCAAACTCGAACTTGATTTGTATAACACTAAGATGTATTCACAAGGGGGCCACATCGCTCACTTGAGTTGCAAACAACAGAAAAAAGAGGACAATTTCGTGGAGGCCCTTGAGTACTTCTTCTTGTAAGGTTTCGTGAAATTCTGTCCAAAAGTTTTGGCGTTGTTGAAAATGCGTCGGCCAATAAGAGCCCTCAGCGGCCATATTTGTTGACCGATCGGCACTTAAAACACAAACTTGGTAGATAACCTTGAGTGACAAATATGGATAATGACCATATCCCTGAACACAGCACAAAATCGATTATTCAGAAAAACAATAAAAAACCTCGACCATATGAAAAGAAGCGAACCAACAATATGGGAGTGAGACCAGGTGTCCAGGAAGAGTGAGCATCTCCTACTTGCATGCAACACCCGCCGCTTCAATTCGGTAGAACTGTCACATCCGGTTACTATCATTTCGGAAGACAGAGTACTACCTTTGGTTAAATGGTTCAAATTGTCTATGACAGAATATTATCCACCATTCTGTAGAGTGGGACATCATAGTGTATGACGAGTTCCCAATATCGACCGTAGAAGTTTCTCAGTGACAATATTAGTTGGTCACAAACATATCCCTGAATTAGAAGCTTATCTGAAAGACACCTAGCTCTCAGAACAAAATTTGTATATTTGGTACTTGCTCTGGCATAGCGTATCAACTGAGATATGAACACGTCATAAGCAGGCGATGAAGGGATGTTGCTACTCAGAAAAGGAAAGCTTGTAATGCTGAAATTGAAGTCGTCACGTTTGTCATGAATTGAGGTGTTCATGTGACCATCAGTGTAGTAGGACAACATTATGTCCAAATAGGATGCTGAATTATTTGTCTCTGTAGTTTCTTTGACTTCAAGCTCCGAAGGATAGATACTGCTGAGGTAATCCGCGAATTTTGGATTATTGGTAGACAACACATCTTCTTTACATCTGTAAGTGAAGTTGAAGTCAGAAGCTAAGTATCTTTTCCCTTCAGAGACCAAAGATTGAATGAATTCGTACGAGTAATAATTTTTCCAGTCTTTCTTTCAATTTAGAGTGTGGGATTGTAGTGCAAAGTGTCTAAAAATCAGAGGTTTTGATCGAATGGACTCTTCTAAAATGAGTGGATTTCAGATGTTCTAAAAGTTCATTCGAATTCGTTAAAATCCACATCTAGTTGATACCACTGCAAGAATATACTTTCGAACAATATTTTGAAGCCCAGATTTGATTTCAGATAAAACTTTGGTGAGTAAGATCGGTACAGATTCGTTAGAACATTTTGAGGAACCAGCGATGAAACGTTGTTTGTACGGATTCTTATGCATTTTAGGTATGCAGTATAAGTATGGTAAATCGGAATCTAAATTGTTAGTGTCGAAGCCAAAGGAAGCAAGAACTGATTTGTGGCTATTTATTATTTCAGAGGCAGAAAGGTTTATTGGGGTGTAAGTGGGATTTCCAGGTGTCGAACTTTAACTCAACTCTTTAACTAGACTGTCGAAATAGTACTTTTTGCAAGTAAATGTGTAATTATTTGAGGCTTTGTCTGCTGGTGTGATGACATAATGTTCTTGGAGGTAGGTAAGCTCTGTGATAACATCAGGGTCTTTAAAGATAGACTCGAATCTGGTGTTCACGGTTGATTTTAATTGTTAAATCCTAGATATAAGTAACCCTCTGATGGATTTTATCCATTCGGAGAGGTTGTTGAGCTGTTCATCCTCTTTCTTTGCCCAACGTCTTGCATATTCCTAAAAAGAGTCCATGATAATTTTGAAATTTTGGTTCCATGTAAAGGATATAATTTCTCTGTATTTGGGACCCTTTTTTAACATTTCTCTCAACTTGTCGTTCTTGTCTATACTGGCTGTACTTGCTTCCTGAAAGGTATCGTAAAATTCTGTGAAGCGGTTGCTAAGGAGAAGTCGAAAATGCGTCAGCCAATAAAAGCCCTCAGCGGCCATATTTGTCGACCGATCGGCACGAAAAACACATACTTGGTAAAGGACCTTGAGTACTTGCTTCTTTTAAGGTATCGTGAAATTCTGTGCGGCAGTTGCAGAGGAGAAGTCGAAAATGTGTCAGTCAATCACTGCCCTCGAAAGCTATATTTGTTGACCGATCGGCACGAAAAACACAAACTTGGTAGAGGGCCTTGCGTACTTGCTCCTGTAAGGTATCGTGAAATTCTGTGAAGCGGTTACAAAGGAGAAGTCGAAAATGGGTCAGCCAATAAAAGCCCTCGGCGGCCACATTTGTTGACCGGTTGGCACGAAAAACACAAACTTGGTAGAGGACCTTGCGTACTTGTTTTCTGTAAGGTATCGTGAATTTCTCTGCAGCAGTTGCAGAGGAGAAGTCGAGAATACGTCAGCCAATCAGAGCCCTCAGCGGCCATATTTGTTGACCGATCGGCACGAAAAACACAAACTCGGTAGAGGACTCTTTGTTCTTGCTTCCTGTGAGGTTTCGTAAAATTCTGAGTAGCGCTTGCAGAGGAGATGTCGACATTGCTAAAAGTTTACGCCGGACGACGGACGGACGGCGTGCTATGACAATAGCTCACTTGAGCATCGCTGTCTACAACAACAGCCAAGAAAAGTTCGGAAAAATGAGAATTTCATGAAATTCGCTAAGTCCAGGGGTGATAACTCTTGTAAAATGAGTTAATTAAAATCAAACACGAACTTGATGTGTATAACTCTAAGATGTATTCAGATATAAGATATCATTTTAATATCGGCAATACCATGGAAGGAAAGTCCGGAAAACTGAGATTTTCATGAAAATTGTTACAATTAGATATACTCACACACCAAAAATGAGTCAAACATATGCAGGAACAGCGAAAATTAAACCCTGGAAAACTAAAGTGTCACAGACGGACGGACGGAGAGAGAAAGGGGTTAAAACTATAAGTTCCCTCCGGCAAACCGGTAGGGGACTAAATTAGTCGATCCATTAGCCAGCCTAGACAACAACACGACAAGAAAATTCAGGCGTAAGTCATTCGCGTAATGATTAAAGGCGGATAACTTGTGCAGAAGCACGTCACTATACAGAAAATTCAATTATTCAAGCCTGTTCATCTATGTTAGTGAATGGATACCGTTTCCATCCACAAAAAGCCGTTTCGTCACTTCGTCAGCTAGGTAGGCTGCAAGTTGTAGGGATCACAAAGGGTACTAACTGTGAGCCTCTTGTTGCAAATCTCCAAAATCTTCAAAAGCAAAGAAAACATTATGATTTGAAATGATTCAATGATACTTCTAGGTCTCTGGATGATATTCTCACTGTCAACAATCCTGCTCTTGAAAAATATAATAGTGTTATTTATCTACAAGAATTGACGCTGAGCAGGGCATACGTTACTTACACACAAACAACATTTTTGGACCTAAATATCAAAATTGCAAATGAAGAGATTCATATGAATGTGTATTACAAAAGAGATGCTTTGGATTCAACATAGTAACTTTCCCCTGGCTTGATATGGTGCTGTCCTAGATCATCGTCATACGGTATTTATTTCACAACTCATCCAGTACGCTAGAGCATGTACTTATGTTTCGGATATTCATAGTAGAAATTTACAAATCACGAAGAAACTTTTAGGTCAAGTTTTTCGCTTTCACAGACAAGTTAAAATTTTCTGGAAATGTTACAAAATTATTTTCAGCTTCTTTTGAAATTCGTACCCATACAAGCAACAGAGTATATTACTATTGGTATTTCACAACCTCCCTTTTATGGTGATATTATAATGTAAAACGTCTTCAAATTCAAAAGCATCTTTTAAGAAAAGATTTTGCAGCATGGACCAGATATGGACGTTTCGGGTAATTAACCCTCGTCAGTGATCCTCAATCTAAAAGAAAGGAGGAGATGTCCAACAGCAAAACCCCAAAACACCCATTGCAAGAGCACAGAGCATACACGCAAAGAAAGAGACACAAATAGTACAAGGAACGCCATAGAAACATCAAACACAAATGACTTCACATAAACCAACAGGACCAATGGGAAATCATTGTACCATTTGTGTCTCATTCTGTGCTTCTCTATTTTGTGTTTTTGCGTTTGGTATTTTTGGGGTTTCCTTTCGGTGCTGCAACCGAGGGTTGTTGGGGATCCCTTCCCTTCTTAGTTGTTTAGTATCAGTTTATGGTCTACCTAGCTGACGAAGAGACGAAAAGTGCGTCTTGTGAATTGAAACGGTATCCAATCGATGACGTAGATTAACAGGATTGTTATTGTGCCGTTAAGAATTCACCTTAAGATTGAATTGAACAGAATTACACTCCTATCTTACAGATGGATAGTAAAATCATACTTTGTTGAACAACGATTTTTGATTTACTGGATAAAACGAACTATTCCTGAAAATTAAAATAGCTGGCAATCATTTTACTTTCTCAAAATATGTAATAGAATATTGATTCAATTAATTATTATTCAGATAGTTATCTATTGAAAGTATAATATGCTATTGTCTAAAATGAACAATTACCTTGTACTTAACAGCTCCCCTTCTGATCCACCTGTTACTTCTAAAATTCATATATGAAATATAAATAACCACACAATGTATGATTCAATATGCTTAAAGGTACAAATAGTCTAACAGGGATTAAACTGTCAATAATGAAGTTTTACCGTAAATAGCTTTTAAGTACTACCATTTGAACATCTATATATTACTTACATAAAATATCTCTCACATTTTTTTTATTCTATAGACGTTTCTACTCTCTGGTACACATGATTTCGGTAAACTTCGGAAATTGTTATTTGCATATACAGTATGTAAAAATATGTCACGTTTACCAAGGTCAAAGTGAACATGCTACCACCATCAGCCAATCGCTTGAATGAACTTCACATTGTGGGATTACTACGAAACATGTAGTAAACCACGTATAGTCTATTTGAAAATCTCTCTCTCAAAAAAAAAAACAAAAACAAAAACAAAAACAAAAACAAAAACAAAAACAAAAAAAAAACAAAGTAACTCACTGATATTTCATTAATTGCAAATACAAGGTTGATATCATGTATAGATATCATGTTCCATTCAAATCACCATTTTGAACGTGGATAATCGAACACTTTCAAATGACTAACAACGTGTAATAGTGTATGACAGCTTGAGTTGGAGGCAGGTGTAGTCTGCTATACACATATGCGTTTGTTTACCAAATCCTGAATGAAAATTAACCTTTATTTAGTTATGATTTTTGTTCGTTTTTAATATTTGATTTAGACTGTGAATATATATATATTATATATACACATATCAAAATTACTGTGGATATATATAAACGTCAAACTTATATATAAACTTCTCATAGATAAAAATAAACGATAACTATACATGTACATGTACACTGTAGATCCCTTTAGCTAATTTTCCCTCAGACTTGTCAGAGTTTTAATTTCACGATCGTCCTCTAGCTAGGTCTTTATAACTTTCAAATACCAAACCAATACTATTTGTTCATAACATTTCTCTGTTCAGATTTTGATAACACCGATTGTCGATTCATTTTCGTCCCACGTGTTATCCGTCAGCCATGTTGTTTTGTTTTGATACAGTACTAGCCTTATGCAAATAAGTGCTTACACGTGTTCGCAATCGGTCTTCTACGGAGAAAAGTAGGTTATATTAGGGTACCCATTTTATAAGCAATAATTGATCATAGCTCGGTAGTGAGGGCATATGTGACTAATCGAACCAGCCAGTTTCAAATTTCTAAGCATGATAGACTCGTTTGCGTTAAAATTTTGACAAAATAGTTGATTCATGGTTTGATCTTGACGAGACCTTGTGTACCTTTAAAGATTTATGCCAATTTACTTTTTCTAATTGATATCATCGATGTAAAACAAGAGGCCCAAGGGGGCCACATCGCTCACCTGAGGAGACTGTATGTATGTTTTCAATCAAAGTCAAAACCTGAAGGAAATCGCTTTTAGTGAAGCTTTGAGAAGGACAAGGTGTACAAGTTACTTCCTGTAAAGTTTGGTGACATTCTGTGCAGTAGTTTAAGAGGATAAGTCAAAAATGTGTCATTCAAATAGAGCCTATAGAGGACATCTTGGATTTCAAATCGGCTCGAAAAAAAAAAAACTAAGTAGAGGGCAATGAGTACTTGCGTCCTGTGAAGTTTCAAGAAATTGTGTGAAGCAGTTTCAGAGGAGAAGTTGAAAATGCGTCAGCCAATCAGAGCCTGTGGTGGCCATCTTGGATTTCCGATAGGCTCCAAAAACGTAAACTTGATAGAGGGTATGAGTACTTGCATCCTGTGAAGTTTCATGAAATTCTGCACAGCGGCTTCAGAGGAGAAGTCGAAAATTTGTCAGCCAATCAGAGCCTGTGGCGGCCATCTTGGATTTCTGATCAGCTCGAAAAACACAAACTTGGTAGAGAGCAATCAGTACTTGCTTCCTGTGAAGGTTTGTGAAATTCTATGCAGCCGTTTGAGAGGAGAAGTCGAAAATGTGTCAGTCAATCAGTCTGTGGCGGCCATCTTGGATTTCCGATTGGCTCGAAAAACACGAACTTGGTAGAGGGCATTGAGTAGTTGCTTCCCTAAAGTTTCATGAAATTCTGTGCAGCGGTTTCAGATGAGAAGTCGAGAATGTGTCAGCCAATTAGAGCCTGTGGCGGCCATCTTGGATTTCCGATCGGCTCGGAAAAGACAAACTTGGTAGAGGGCATTGAGTACTTGCTTCCTGTGAAGTTTCATGAAATTCTGTGCAGCGGTTTCGGACGAGAAGTAAAAAATGTGTCAGCCAATCAGAGCCTGTGGCGGCCATCTTGGATTTCCGATCGGCTCGAAAAACACAAACTTGGTAGAGGGCATTGAGTACTTGCTTCCTGTGAAGCTTCATGAAATTCTGTGATGCAGTTTTAGAAGAGAAGTCGAAAATGTGTCAGCCAATCAGAGCCTGTGGCGGCCATTTTGGATTTCCGATCGGCTTGAAAAACACAAATTCGATAGAGGGCATTGAGTACTTGCTTCCTGTGAAATTTCGTGAAATTCTGTGCAGCGGTTGCAGAAAAGATATCGAAAATGTTAAAAGTTTACGTCGGACGGACGGACGATGGACGGACGACGCGCTATGACAATAGCTCACTTGAGCTTCGCTCAGGTGAGCTAAAAACAACAATACTTGTAGGGGACCATGATTTCTTCATTCCTACGAAGTTTAACGAAAATCTGTTCAGTGGTTCTGGAGAAGAAGTTGAATATGTATGAAAATCATCCCCCCCTTCTTCTTGAGTAATCTAAGTAACCCGAGAGAGATAGTTATACAGAAGCTAAAGCAAAATAACAGACCCCCTCCCCATCTTTTCACTGTGTTATTGATAATATTGATCTGTTCTTACATTAATATTTTGAGCTGCTCTCAATATTGTAATTTCAAAGTTGTATATCCAAGTCTTCACAAGATAAATTTGAAAATACTTATTCATCTTTTTAAAATTATTTAGTTTCCTTTTCCATACCTATTTAATAATTTAAAATATATAACATTCAAATGAATCGATAATCCAAAAATTTAAACCTCAAAAACATAAATCAATATTAAAGAAAGACAACTCTTGCATACATGAACATGTACCAACTTATACGAAACTAAAGTTACCAGGGTACCAGAACTTGAACTTACAAGCCTTGGGTCCATGTTCACAGTAAACATATCTATTCATGATTGAAAAAACACTCATAAAAATCTGTTCAGCAGTTCTGGAGAAGAAGTTGAATATGTATGAAAATCACCCCCCCCCCCCCTTTCCTTTTCACATAAGAAAATAATTCATAAAACATCAAAAAATTAAAATTTCAGTATAAAATACATATCAAAGCATTTAGTAAATTAAATGTGATAAATGTGCAGTAAATGAATGTGTAAAATCATACACATATTGAGTTATTTAAAGAAATAGTGCAAAAATGTGCATTTCTGACGAAGTCCGAAAAGACGTCAAAAACGCGTCAAAAATTTGACTTCCGAGTGGAACCAAAAATAACGACACTTCTTAAGACATCTCTCTAGATCATCCTGATGCTTTCGGTTTGTCGATACGTGCTTCCGTTCTGAAGAAAAAGTTTGTCAAAGGATGGTACCCCATGTGACCTACTTTTGCCTCTGGTGGCGCCACCTGTTGATGGATCCGGACGAAAAACAACAACACTTGTAGGGGACCATGAGTACTTCATTCCTACCAAGTTTCATGAAAATCTTTTCAGTGGTTCTGGAGAAGAAGTCGAAAATGTTGAAAAGTTTACGACGGACGACAGACGACGGACAGACGACAGACGACAGACGACGGACGCCGGACGGTGCGCTATGACAATAGCTCACTTGAGCTTTGCTCAGGTGAGCTAAAAAATATTCCTTAAAAATCGAAAAGTGGATATCTTGACAAAATTCTTTCACTTGTAGGGTACCATGCATGAGTACCTCATACCTACAAATTGTCATGACAATCTGAAGAGTGGTTATAGAAAAGAAGCAGAAAATGTATGAAAATCACCCCCCCCCCCCTTCCTTTTTACATAAGAAAAAAATTCATAAAAAATCAAAAAAAAATAAAATTTAAGCATAAAATACATATCAAAGCATTAAGTAAGTTAAATATGATAAATATGTAGTAAATGAGTGTGTAAAATCATACACTTATTGAGTTATTTAAAGAAATAGTGCAAAAATGTGCATTTCTGACTAAGTCCGAAAAGACGTCAAAAACGCGTCAAAAATTTGACTTCGAAGTGGAACCAAAAATAACAACACTTCTTAAGACATCTCTCTAGATCATCCTGATGCTTTCGGTTTGTCGATACATGCTTCGGTTCTGAAGAAGAAGTTTGTCAAAGGAGGGTACCCCCCGTGACCTACTTTTGGCTGTGGTGGCGCCACCTGTTGACAGATCCGGACGAAAAACAACAACACTTGTAGGGGACCATGAGTACTTCATACCTACCAAGTTTCATCAAAATCCCTTCAGCCGTTCTGGAGAAGAAGTCGAAAATGTGAAAAGTTTACGACGGACGACGCCGGACGACGGACGCCGGACGACGGACGGACGCCGGACGGTGCGCTATGACAATAGCTCACTTGAGCTTCGCTCAGGTGGGCTAAAAAAAACCTAAATAAATGAGATTTGCTTTGAAAATTTCAAATTTACGTTATATTGTCATATTGCCGATATGCCACTTAATTAATCTTGCGGCCGCCACTTAATTGTCTGGCGGCCGTCACTAAATTATATGGCGGCCGCCAAATAATTAAGAGGCGGCCGCCACATAATAAAGTGGCGGCCGCCATATAATTATGTGGCGGTCACCAGATAAATTTTCTGGCGGCCACCAGATAAATTTTAATTCATACCTGTCACTTACGGGCTTTCGTACTTGTATGGGCACGAATTTCAAAAGAGGCTGAAAATGATTTTGTAACATTTCCAGAAAATTTTAACTTGTCTGTGAAAGCGAAAAACCTTGACCTAAAAGTTTCTTAGTGATTTGTAAATTTTTACTATGAATATCCAAAACATAAGTACTGGATGAGTTGTGAAATAAATACCGTATGACGGTTATTATCTAGGACATCACCATATCAAGCCAGGGGAAAGTTACTATGTTGAATCCAAAGCATCTCTTTTGTAATACACATTCATATGAATCTCTTCATTTACAATTTTGATATGGTGTTTCTGTGTTATAATAACGTATGCCTTGCTCAGCGTCAATTCTTGCATATAAATAAAACTCTTATATTTTTCAAGAGCAGGATTGTTGACAGTGAGAATATCATCCAGATACCTAGAAGAAGGGAGGAGATCTCCAACAAGACCCCGTTGCAGCATCAACAGTAAAACATCAAAACACCCGATGCAAAAACACAAAAGACGAGTACAGCACGAGACGGAAAAGAGACACACGACATGTAAACATCAAACACAAAAGACTACACATAAACCGACGAGACCAATGGGCAACCGGTGCCGACTTTGGACGGCCATTTGTCACGCAAGTAGCAAATGGCGTGGTTATCCTGGATTACGTGCGCACAACCCTCTCACTTGTCCAATTACCCAGAGGTCTCGAAGAACGTACAATTGTTGTGTAAAACAACCTCCTCACTGTTAGATGACATCACACAAACAAGACCGCGAAACGTAGAGGCCCCAGAGACACAGATGAATATGTAAATGGATATAAAAAGAGGGCATGCGTAATACAGTCCGTGCTCTGCCGGCTGTAGCGAGCTCATGTATGTAATTTCCTGAGGAGTCCGACTGACATTCAGAGAGGACAGGTGGTCGGGGCCCTGTCTTCTCTAAAGAGGTTTGGACAGGGCCCGTGATGGAGTCCCGTCGTCACAGTCAGTCAGAGTGCAAGTCTCAAGGATGCGCTTGTACAAGACTGTAGATTTGTCAAGTACCAAGCCTAGTGTCCGTCTGGTGACATTAGGATCATATCCACGGTAAAAAGGCGTTTGATGATTCTGACGCATTTTCGATGGTTATGCTGCCTACCTTTGATCCTTTTTATTTTGTTTATCATATCACCATAAAAGACAGATTGTGTAATACCCATAGTAATGTACTCTGTTGCATGTATAGATCCGAATTTTCAAAGAGGTTGACTGTAATTTTTGTAAAATTTCCAGAAAGTCTTAACTGGTTCATGAAAGCGGAAACCTTGACCTACAAGTTTTTTGGTAATTTGTAAATTTCTACTTTGAAAATCAAAAATATCAGTACATGCTCTAGCGTACCGGATGAGCTGTGATATTTAAATGCCGTATGACGGTAATCTTGGAACATCACCGTCAAGCCAGGGGAAATTCACTATGTTGAATCCAAAATCATCCCTTTTGTCATATACACTTGTATGAATCTTTCCGTTTACAATTTTGATATTTAGGTCCAAAAAGGGTGTTTCTGTATTTGAAAGGTTTGCCTTGTTAAGGGTTAATTCTTGTGGATAAATTTCATTCATATATAATTCAAAAGCAGGATTGTCAATGGTTAGAATATCATCCAGATACCTAGAAGTATTATTGAAACATTTCAGCTCATCAAATTTTCTTTGCTTTTGAAGATTTTGGATAAATTCTTTTTCATAAATGTATAAAAATAAATCTGCAACAAGAGGCGCACAGTTAGTACCCATAGGAATTCCTACAACCTGCTTGTATAGATCCTCACCAAATCTAACATAAATATTGTCCAAGAGGAAGGACAAGGCATTACACAGGTCACTACATGTCCATGATTTGTATGATTTGTAGTCTGTCGAGGAAAAGAAACCCTTCGATTCAGATGTACAAATGTAAGTTTTTCGCTCTCGATCAAAACACCATTTAATGAGATTAGATAATCGATCATTAGAAGTATTATTGAATCATTTCAAATTATTGTAATTGTTTGCTTTTGGAGATTTTGGGTATATTTTTGTTCGTAAGTGTACAAGAATATATCTGCAACAAGAGGCCCACAGTTAGTGCAAATTGGGATCCCTACAACTTGCAGCCTACCTAGCAGACGAAGCGACGAAAATGGCGTCTTGAATGGAATTTTCTTTATAGAGACGTCCTTTTGCACAAATTATCCGCCTTTAATCATTACGTGAATGACCTACGTCTGAATTCTCTTGTCGAAGTCGTTTTTCTACACAAGGGTCGAGTATATTAAATAAAACGACTATACCTATTCATACAGGTAGATCATTCACTGATCATTCAGGCATGAATCTATGTGTACAACTATGATTATGGCTCTTGCATTAAATAAACTTGACCAGTGTAGGTTTTTATGACTTAGTGCATGGAAATGATGATTTACCGTGCTATTTTCATATGTGTAGAGGGGAAACCCTATCCAATCTACCCAATGTGAATGTAATACTTTTCATTTACAATCAATTACCAATGATAGCATAGAATCGGGTATTTCAATCTTTTCTATTCATTATCAATTATTATTTGACCAAAATAAAAATACACACATTTTTCTTGAAATGTCATGACATGGACGAGTCACACATTCCCGCTGTCACACTACATTAAAATATACAATAGTACAAAGCAATTTATTCCCACAACTTGAAGTGCGCAGTATGAAAAAGAATAATAACTGAGTCTCTACAATTCGAGCTTAAGCAAAAAATACAAATTAGTCAGTAAGACGGTCCCAAGGTAAATCTTATTGTTACTTTATGGGTCGAGCGTAGCTCCATTGTCTTCTTCACGAGAAACTAACATCGTAAAATTCAACAAAGTTTATTTTCATGTTAGTATTTGTAACGTAACGGAAATCAATAACAAATAATACTTCTGGCCAGTCAAACAATCCTCAAAATACCCATCACCATGTCAAAATAATGACAAAACTTTAAAAAAAAAAACTCATAATTACTTCATAATGGCTTAATATTTACAGAAGAACGAATATTCGATTCTCTTACGTATGCATTTACATTTTACTTGTATTTGCTCTTAGACTAGATTAAATAATTTATTTCTGATAGAAATTTGTGTCTTGCTTCGCCGAATCCAAACCTATAAGAATCTACTGTTTGGGAACTTAGTTACTTCATGTGTACAGTGCGGAGCATAGAGCAAGAGTGACGAATCTGGAGAGCTGAGCTCCTTATACAAATAAAGAGATACATATGAGCGTTTATTACGAAAGAGATGATTTTGGATGTAACACAGTAACTTTCCACTGGTTTGATATAGTGATGTCCTAGATTACCGTCATACGGTATTTATTTCACAACTCATCCAGTACGATACAACATGTACTTATGTTTTGGATATTCATAGTAGAAATTTACAAATGACGAAGAATGTTAAACGTCTTTAAATTCAATAGCATCATTTAAAACCTGATAAATTTACAGCATGGACCAGACATGCACGTTTCGGGTACTAAACCCTCGTCAGTGATCCTCAGTCTTAACAATGTAATATGGCCAAAAAGTATGAAAATCATTATGTCCAAAAATGTACCAAAAGACGTAGCAGAATGTGTGGGATATGATGCTACAGGACCCACGTTTTAGAAATTTCAAGAAATTTTGTAACAGAAAATTTCAAATGCGTTGAAGAGACAGACGACCAACCGAAGTTGATCGAACTTGGCTACATGTGCCCTCGGGGACTCTTGGTCCACCAGCAGTGACACTCACCAAGTAGTTCAAATGTTAAACGTCTTTAAATTCAATAGCATCATTTAAAACCTGATAAATTTACAGCATAGACCAGACATGCACGTTTCGGGTACTAAACCCTCGTCAGTGATCCTCAGTCTAAACAATGTAATATGGCCAAAAAGTATGAAAATCATTATGTCCAAAAATGTACCAAACTTTAGGTCAAGGTTTTCGCTTTCACAGACAAGTTAAGATATTCTGGAAATATTACAAAATTATTGTCAGCTTCTTTTGAAATTCGTGCCTTAACAAGCAACAGAGTATATTACTGTTGGTATTTCACAGCCTCCCTTTTATGGTGACATTATAATGTTAAACGTCCTCAAATTCAAAAGCATCTTTTAAGAAAAGATTTGAAGCATGGACCAGATATTCACGTTTCGGTTAATTAACCCTCGTCAGTGATCCTCAATCTAAAAGAAAGGAGGAGATCTCCAACAGGAGAACATCAAAACACCCATTGCAAGAACACAGAGCAGACACGCAAAGAGAGAGACGCAAATAGTACAAGGAAAGCCAAATCACATAGAAACATCAAACACAAATGACTTCACATAAACCAACAGTACCAATGGGCAATCATTGTACCATTTTTGTCTCATTCTGTGCGTGTCTATTTTGTGTTTTTGCGTTGGGTATTTTTGGGTTTTGCTTTCGGTGCTGCAACCAAGGGTTGTTGGAGATCCCCTCCTTTCTTGGTTGTTTAGTATCAGTTTATGGTCTACCTAGCTGACGAAGAGATGAAAATGGCGTCTTGTGAATTGAAACGGTATCCAATCGATGACGTAGATTAACAGGATTGTTATTGTGCCGTTAAGAATTCACCTTAAGATTGAATTGAACAGAATTACACTCCTATCTTACAGATGGATAGTAAAATCATACTTTGTTGAACAACAATTTTTGATTAACTTGATAAAACGAATTATTTCTGAAAATGAAAATAGCTGGCAATCATTTTACTTTCTCAAAATATGTAATAGAATTCTGATCCAATTAATTCTTATTCAGATAGTTTGTTTATTGAAAGTATAATATGCTATTGTTTAAAATTAACAATTACCTTGTAATTAACAGCTCCCCCTTCTGATCCACCTGTTATTTCTAAAATTAATATATGAAAGATAAATAATCACACAACTTATGATTCAATATGCTTAAAGATTTATGCCAATTTACTTTTTCTAATTGATATCATTGATGTAAAAAAACCCCAGATAAATAAAATTTGCTTTGAAAATTCTAAATTAACGTTATTCATAGAATAAAAGTCAAAGATTCAACATCACAAGAATTAACGCACGCGCTGGTTACTTACGCGCTTATCCCGAATAGACCGCTTTGGAGCGTTAGTGGTCAAATCACTCTGAGGTACACTCTATCTAACAGCGTCTCCACCAATCAGAAATAAGCAAAATCGGCAATAATTCCTGATCATTTAATAAAAAATTTTATCACATGATACACCCTTAATTCAGTTATATAAAGCCATTTCATAAATAAATGTTATGATGACAAATATGGATAATGACCATATCCCTGTCTACAGTACAAAATCGATAATTCAGAAAATCAGAAACCGAAGGCATACAAAATCAGGACAAAACAGGAACCAAAGCAAACAAAAACAAAAACCTCCACCATATGAAAAGAAGCGAACTCCTGATATGAGAGTGAGACCAGGTGCCCAGGAAGAGTAAGCATCTCCTGCTTGCATGCAACACCCGTCGCTTCAATTCGGTAGAACTGTCTCATCCGGTTACTTCCATTTTGGAAGATATAGAGTACAATCTTTGGTTGGATGGTTCAAATGGTCTATGACAGAATATCATCCACCATTCTGGATAGTGGGACATCATAGTGTATGACGAGTTCCCCATATCGACCGTAGAACTTCCTCAGTGACGATGTTAGTCGGTCACAAACATATCCCTGACTGAGAAGCTTATCTGAAAGACGCCGAGCTCTCAGAACAAAATCCGTATATTTGGTACTTGCTCTGGCATAGCGTATCAACTGAGATATGAACACGCCATAAGCAGGCGATGAAGGGATGTTGCTACTCAGAAAAGGAAAATTCGTAATGCTGAAATTGAAGTCGTCACGTTTGTCATAGAGTGAGGTGTTCACGTGACCATCAGTGTCGTAGGACAACATTATGTCCAAATAGGATGCTGAATTATTTGTCTCTGTAGTTTCTTTGACTTCAAGCTCCGAAGGATAGATACTGCTCAGGTAATCCGCGAATTTTGGATTATTGATGGACAACACATCGTCTATGTATCTGTAAGTGAAGTTGAAATCAGAAGCTAAGTATCTTTTCCCTTCAGAGACCAAAGATTGAATGAATTCAGCTTCGTACGAGTAAAGGAAAATGTCGGCAAGGAGTGGGGCACAATTGGTACCCATTGGAATTCCGACAATTTGCTGGAAGACCTTTCCTCCAAACACCACAAAAATGTTGTCGATCAGAAAGTTTAACATCTGAATAATGTCTGTTTCAGTGTACTTATTTTCAGAATCTGACTTTTCTTTTACAAAGTAGGTTTTGTCATAGTTAACAACAATAAATTTGTATTTGCGATTACCGTTCTTACTTGTAAACGCATTACTTATAATTTTTGCGAGTCTTTCTTTCAATTTAGGATGTGGAATTGTAGTGTAAAGTGTCGAAAAATCAAAGGCTTTGATCGAATGGACTCTACTAAAATGAGTGGATTTCAGATGTTCTAAAAGTTCCTTCGAATTCTTTAAAATCCACATCTGGTTGATACCACTGCGAGAATATACTGTCGAACAATATTTTTGTAGCCCAGATTTGATTTCAGATAAAACTTTGGTGAGTAAGATCGATACAGATTTGGTAGAACATTTTGAGGAACCAGCGATGAAACGTTGTTTGTACGGATTCTTATGCATTTTAGGTATGCAGTATAAGTATGGTAAATCTAAATCTAAATTGGTAGTGTCGAAGCCAAAGGAAGCAAGAGCTGATTTGTGGTTATCTATTATTTCAGAGGCAGAAAGGTTTGTTGGGGTGTAAGTGGGATTTCCAGGTGTCGAATTTAAACCCAACTCTTTAACTAGACTGTCGAAATAGTACTTTTTGCAAGTAAATGTGTAATTATTTGAGGCTTTGTCCGCTGGTGTGATGACATAATGTTCTTGGAGGTAGGTAAGTTCTGTGATAACATCAGGGTCTTTAAATATAGACACGAATCTGGTGTTCACAGTTGATTTTAATCGGTTAATTCTAGATAACACGTTACATATGACTTTGGGTACGTTGTCATTGGACGAAGCGCTCCAGATTCTTTGTGACGTGACAATAAAAACGGCAAAGTTGGCGCGTTATTTGTAAGAAATGAAGTCGAAATTACAACATTTTGACATTATTTTGATCAATTACATTGTATTTCATGTGATAAAAAGGGTTTTTATGAAAATCGTTGTGTGATCACAAAATCTCGTTTCATAAATACCGTATGAAATAGAAAATCATTTGAGATCCTATATATACATACCCAAATGAATGATATTATGATGAATGATTTATTCGGGGTTTTTTTTGTTTTTTTTTTTCTATATTTTGTTAGTTCTATTATGAATCTACACATCTGAATTTCTTTAATGATATACATTACCTTCACTATTCAAATGATGTTATTTAACTCAAGGTATTAATTGCCTCTTCTTTCGGCTGCCTACCACGTTCTAGATGGTGTAAAGATGACCCCGGTCCCTAGGAAAATTATCACGTGATTGATGTTACTTGCATTGAGACAATACTCTCAAATCGGATATAATGAAGTATTGCAGAGCTGTTTTTGTACAAATTGTTATGTTTCTACCTTTCTGAATTATGTGCAATGTATAAGTCTTGCATTGCAACAATCAATAAGAATATACTTTCGATATGGCAACATGCAGCCCCAGAATTTGTATCTTGAATTTAACCTATTTTTATGAAAGCCATCGTTCATAAACAGATAATCTATTTTATCACACGATACACTCTTTACTCAGTTACATAAAGCCATGTCATAAATAAATGTTCTGATAATACGTTACATATTACTTTGGGAACATGGTCATTGGATGAAGCGTTCCAGATCCTTTGTGACCTCACAAAAGAAACGGCGACGTTGGCGCGCTATTTGCGAGAAATAAAGAAGGAATTACAACATTTTGACGTTATTTTGATTAATTACGTGATATTTCATGTGATAAAAAGAATCTCAAATGATGTTTCTATTCCATACTTTATTTATGAAACTCGTTGTGTGAATTTAATCACCTCGCCAAGGCTCGGGGATGTAAAATCCACACAACTCGTTTCATAAATACCATATGAAATAGAAAATCATTTGAGATCCTATATAAGTATAAATACTTCAATATTGATATCTACCCAGTGTAAATGTAGTACTTTTCATTCACAATCAATTACTAATGATAGCATAAAATCGGGTATTTCAATCTTTGCTATTCATTATCAATTATTATTTGACCAAAATAAAAATACACACATCTCTCTTGAAATGTCATGACATAGACGAGTCACACATTCCCCCTAAATATACAATAGTACAAAGCAATTTATTCCCACAACTTGAAGTGCGCAGTAAAAAAACAGAAATTTTGATTTTACATGAAAACGCTTTGAGATAGACACATATGAATATCGAGAGAAATATTCAACTTTTAGAGCACTGTTTGAAAATGAAATTTAATTTTGGTATCATTTCAGCGTTTCCCCTCTACACATATGAAAATAGCACGGTAAATCATCTTTTCCATGCACTAAGTCATTATTCCTTTCTAATACCATTCAAAGAATAACAACACCACATTGCCGTTAGTCAACGACGCAGCACTTTAATCAACAACGTGATTATGCGTTCAATCCATGAAAGGAAAAAAAATGAATAAAAAATTAAATTTGATCAAGAGCAGACGGCCAAACTTCGTCCATGTCGTACTGTGTCGTCCTAAACTGATATGCACTACTCACCACGTAGTATATATTACCGAGCTTAATTTACATAGCTCGTGATATTTAAATGAGTTAGTGTTCGATTAGAACACGTGGTGTATTAATAGATTCAATGAGTGTTCGAACTGAATCGAAGAAGTGTTCGAATAGAACAAACAAGTGTTCGATGAGAACCATTTGAATTGACAACCGATATTAATTTTAGACTTATTTCACCGTGACGAACTTCGCACTGCGCACTTCGAACTTCGCACTTTGTTGCCGAAAAAAGCACGGCAGTTTTACAGGAAGTCCAATATACCATTCCATTGAGTATACTTATCAAAATGTAGATGAATCCGCCTATGAGTTTATACGCGAACGGCAGCTACGCCACTTTTTCTTCAATGTTCGAAGTGCTAAGTACGAAGTTCGACGTGCGAAGTTCGTCACGGTGAAAAATGTCTATAGGAAAATAATTTCTCTTCAATTCGTTCCTCAAACGCGAGAAATTATATAAACCTACACTGGTCAAGTTTGATTAATGCAACAGCCATAATTATAGTTGTACACATAGATTTATGCCTGAATGATCAGTGAATAATCTACCTGTATGAATAGGTATTGTCGTTTTATTTAATATACTCGACCCTTGTTTAGAAAAACGACTTCGATAATTTCCGAGTGTAAAATATTGCTATTTCCCATGAGTACACCAAAAATGATGTCTTATATGGTTACAAATGCAAGATTTTTGAAAAGTGCTTTTCCTTCTGCATTACCATTTAAATTTTCTAGTAATAAAGTTTTGCCGTTTACAAATTAAAGGGAAACGTTTTCTTAAGAACATATCAGTACTTTAGTCAGTAAGACGGTCCCAATTAAGGTAATACTTTGTTAATCGTATCGTTAGGGGTCGAGCGTAGCTCCATTGTCATCTTCACGAGAAACGAACAACGTAAAATTCAACGAAGTTTATTTGCATGTTAGTATTTGTAAGGTAACGAAAATCAATAACAAATAATACTCCTGGCCAGTCAAACAATCCTTAAAATAACCGTACTCAAAATAATGACAAAATCTATTAACTCATAATTGCTTTATAATGGCAGAACGTATATTCGATTCTCTTACGTATATATTTATATTTTACTTGTATTGCTCTTTGACTAGATTAAATAATTTATTTCTTATGGAAATTTGTGTCTTGAGTTGGAACCCTTCCGCATTATTGCTTCGCCGAATCCATACCTATAGGAATCTACTGCTTGGGAACTTAGTTACTTCTTGTGTACAGCGCGGAGCATAGAGCAAGAGTGACGAATATGGAGAGCTGGGCTCCTTATATAGCTTTTCTATACCGCGAATTACATCATAGTTATAAAACCGCATTATATGAACAACAGTTGGTTTTAATGATGGAATTGCGGTTCCAGGCAGCTAACATGTTGTAATGTGCAAGCAACTCCAGACGGTACAGAATCTAATTCCAGTGAATAAGTCGTTGATCTGCTGTCATCTGTTGCCAATTTGAGGAGGCTGCGTTATTGTTGTCACACAGCAGGGAAGCTGAAGGGTGCGTCCTTTCCAATTCCTCTTGGCTTGGGGAAATAGCGGCATGCATGCAGAAGCAAGAAGATGTAACGCTTGATTCCTTGGGTCTTTTCTGGCTTCATTGACGGCACATGTGTTGTTAGAACTGGTTATGGCAGTGATCTCAGAATAGAAGATTGGAGAAAGCCAAGATATTCATTTGACAGCCTACATGAATTCTCAGATGAATAATAATACGGAAGTGTTCCAACTTTATACCTTCGTGAAAAATTCCAAACCAATTCCAATTCCAAATAAATCACGTCTTCTTGTGATTGTATAGGCTGTGTGGTTAGGTGATGTCATTGAATAGGCTGGCGACGAGATCCGTGTTTCTGGCTGTTCACTCTGGGTGCTTGCGACTGTGGAATGAACATCAGTGGATAATTGTTCAGCTAAGCCTTCGTCTTCAAAAGCTTCTTCCGGAATCATTCCCTGTTCAATGTCTTTTGATTCTTTTCCAACTGTATAACCTGATTCTTTACAAACAGCATCGCCTGCTTGACCATTAATAACGTCACCTCCATCACCAACGACATCACTCCCTTCTCTAACAACAATGCCCCCTTGAATAAATGCGTCACTTCCCTCATTTATATCGCCACAAACACCATGCAGCAAATGTACCGATCCCTTTGGGTTCTTTGGGGCATTGGGAGGGAGGGAAAAGCAATTCTTACAGAGGTCCTCACTTTCTTCTCACCCAAACTATCCCTTACGTATCATACCCTGCTCTCCCCCCGATATAGAGCCCTACATGCCATGGAGGGGTCCATGTCGTTCCTTCCCCTCCTCCTTTGGGGGGAGGAGAAAAAAGAAAAAAAATAGAATAAGGAAAAAATAAGAAATAAAAAAGAAAAAGGACTAAAAAGAATGGGGGGAGAGGGGGTTATAAATATCACGAGGCAGATAAAATCATACCACCCACGGTGTTAACGCGAAAAATAAGATAAAGTAGCACAAGCGGTACTCTTTACAGCATCCAACGCAAGATACTGACCCACGGATAGGAAACAAACACAAGACATTCAAAGTATGTATAACAAGCCCCTCAGTGTAAGATCACCACACAAAGAAGCATAGATTTGGGCATCATTGTGATGCATGGGCAAAATTCTGGTCTAGTGTCGTATGTAAGTTAAAAAAGATGCATCAATCAGAAATGTTTAGGGATAATCAAACGCCTTTTATACCGTGGATATGATCCTAATGTCACCAGACGGACACTAGGGTTGGTACTTGACCAATTTACAGTCTTGTACCAGCGCATCCTTGAGACTTGCACTCTGACTGACTGTGACGACGGGACCTGTCCAAACCTCTTTAGAGAAGACAGGGCCCGACCACCTATCCTCTCTGAATGTCAGTCGGACTCCTCTGGTGATTACATACATGAGCTCGCTATAGGCGGCAGAGCACGGACTGTATTACGCGCGCCTTCTTTTTATATCCATTTACATATTCATCTGTGTTGCTGGGGCATCTACGTTTTGCAGTCTTGTTTGTGTGATGTCATCTTACAGTGAGGTTGTTTTACACCACAATTGTACGTTCTTCGAGATCTCTGGGTAATTGGAGAAGTGAGAGGGTTGTGCGCACGTAATCCAGGATAACCATACCTTCTGCTATTTCCGTGGCAGATGGCCGTCCTAAGTCGGCACCGGTTGCCCATTGGTCTCGTTGGTTTATGTGTAGTCCTTTGTGTTTGATGTTTCTGTGTTGTGCGTTGACGTTCCTTGTCCCTTGTGCGTCTCTTTTTGTGTTTGTCTGCTTTGTGTTTTTGCATTGGGTGTTTTGGGGTTTTGCTGTGGGTGCTATAGCTTGGTGTTGTTGGAGATCCCCTCCTTTGTTTTGATTGCTGCATTTTCGTTTTCTTATTCTTTGCCAGCAGCCACATCTACAGTCTCCATTTGAACATGTGTCTGTGTACACTCGAGTATCGTAGATGGAACAGAATGTGACTAACCTTTATCCTCAACATCTACCTCTGCAACTTCTATCTCGGTTACAGCTTTTTCTACCACTTCTTTTTCTTTCACTGATTCTGTTACAGGTCTAGAATCTCACACACTATTGTCACTGTGATCTTTTTTCTGTTATTGTCGATGGTGTGTACACTGGTGTTAGCTGTCCAATCATCACTCTTCGTATGTTGGCAACCTGGATTCCAGATGTTGATGCAAGGTCTTTCTTTAGCTTTCGGCCTACTTTAACATACTTCCATGTCGATGGTACTTTGAAGAAAAAGTCTTCTTTTGAATGCTGAGCTCTTCTCAATACACTTTAAATGATCTTTGGCTCTCTCTGAACTCCCTCTTTCAGCTCTAATCTATAAACGTTATAGTTATAGTGGTTCTTAATGTGCCTCTTGAACTGCTCCTTACATATCCAACAAGCAAATGTCACAACTGATGCTGATCCCATTCTGCAATCTGCAAAGATACTAGGCATTGTCAGTCTCTCAGAATTGACTATCATTTTTGTTCATTTCATTTTATCAAGTCCATCGTCATTGTACCCTCCCCACTTTTGATGATGACTACCAAAATATTTTGGGGTTATGAAAGAACAAAACAATGAACTAGATTCTTCATTGAAATCCCTCTCTCACACTCTAGGGACAAAAATTCTCAGCAAACATGTTGAGTAGACCCCTAGGTGATCATTCCAGTCCGTCCTACTCCTCTTCTCAATAAATATCGTGGTACCATAAAAAGTAATGAAGAACTTGATTTTCCATGACAGTTGTTACAACATGAAATATCCCCACTTCATCACCTCAATGGCTAACTGCAAATCAAATTAATGTTCTATGTCTTCTTCCTTCCACTGCTCTATCCATTTAGGTATACTCCTTCCTCTGTATGGAATGATTCTGTCAATATGGTATGTCATAGGGGACCTCTGTCAGGATTTTCTCACTTTATATTTATTGTCATCAGTTCTCTTCGTGACCCTTGCAAATGGAAAAAAGTTTTGGACATACGCCGACTTTTCTTGTAGGATTATGGACAGGCATTTATTTGCTTTCAGGTCATATCGCTTCCTCATGTATTGGGCATTCTTCTTGAGGGCTTTTCTGGTATATTCATGGACTTCATTCAGTTTTTGTTGTTGATTCTTAACATAATCACTTGACTTGCACTCTAGGTTCTCGTCTGGGATTCCAATCGCAGCTTGTAAGGGTAAGGTAATTTCTTTTCCAAATGTCATCATGTTTGGAGTAAATCCTATTGAGCTATGGACTCGTGATCTATAGGCCATCATGACTTGCGGAAGACATTCGTCCCAATGGTGTTGGTTCCTCTCACAGTACACTGTGAGCATGTTTGCAAGGGTTCTATTGAAGCGTTCTACATTCCCATTTGATTGGGGTCTCATGCTGGTGGTTCTTGTCTTGTAAATTTTAAGGAACTGGCAAAGATCTTGGAACACAAAGGACTCGAGACATTTGCCTCTATCAGTATGTATCTAAAGTGGAACTCCAAAGAAACAGATAAAATGTTGAAGTAACGCATCAGCGACTGTGAGTGCTTCCTGGTTGACAATTGGGACAGCCATGGTGCATTTGGTAAAACATATTACAACTTGTTTCCTGATGTTTTCTTTGGGAGAGGTCCAAAATTGTCTATTTGGATTCTCTTATTTGGTCTACCAGCCACATAACTTCCGAGGAGTGCCTTGCTTCTTTGGTGTGTTTTCATTGTTGCACAGAGAAGACAGCTACTGCAATATTCTTTGACTGTTGTTTCATGGAGGACAAACAATATTTCTGTTACTAGCGATTCAGGGTCTTTTCGTGTCCTAAATGTCCAGATGAGGGTATGTCATGGTGGTATGGTGGTATTTCAATACATCATTTCTTTTAGCAGGTGGAACTACAATTTGGTATCTGCTTCCTCATGTTTCTTGTCCTGCCAGAGTCGAAAAAGGATACCATTTCTAATGTGTAGTATGTCCCATTGGTTTCACAGAATCTTGACTTCAGGGTCCTAACTTGAAATTTCCTCCCATTCTGGTCTAGGATCATCAGCTTTCTTTGCAATCAAGAGAAGTTTGATGTTTTCACCCAGTACTTGCGAATTTGAATGTCAGTAACGGACCAGAGCTCTGTTTCTTCTACATTTTTGTCACAGGTCGTTGTGCAAAGTGCTTATCAGTTGATTCCTTATCTTCACTCTCCTGCTCAATGTCGTTCTTCATCTGCAGTTGGCACGATTTACATGGACTCCGGGACAAGTCGTCTCCTATCAGGTCTGTGGATTACCTCAAGGTCAAACGAACCAAGTGCCTGAAGCCAATGAGCGACTTGACCAGTTGGTGCCTTTACATTTCTCATCCATCTGACAGAAGCATTGTCTATTCTAAGAAGAATCATTTGACCGTATAAGTATGAATGCAATTTTCTCAATGCAACGACAACAGCCAGTATTTTTTTTTTGTCACTTAGTGGACTCTTCGGCTCTTCTGAGGGATTTGCTCATGTAGGCCATAACCTTTTCCTAGCCGTCTTGTTCTTCTGAAAGTACAGCACTAAGGGCTGTATTACTAGCGTCTGTATCCAGGATGAATTGTTTTACTTGGACTAGATAGGCCAAACTTGGAGGTGAAACTAGCGCTGTCTTTAGTTGATCTAAAGATGTTTGTTGGATGTCTGTCCAATTGAATTTCGATCCTTTCTCATAGATCCTTCGTAATGGTTTGGCTATTTCTACAAATCCCTTGATGAATCTTCTGTAATAGGATACAAGTCCTGAAAAACTTAGTCTGACGTTACGTTTTTTGGAGTTGGCCAGTTCGATACCGTCAGCTGAAACTATGTGTCCGAGGAAACTAGCCTGCTTTTGGTTAAAAGGGCATTGCGGTGATTTGAATTTGAAATTTGCTTCAGACAACCGGGTGAGTATCATTTCAAGTCGTTCTATTTCTTCTTTAAATGATGCACCAGGTACTATGATGTCGTCCATATACACAAGACACTTCTCCCGCTGTAGGCCTCTCAGTACATTCTTCACGAGTCGTTCACAAGTTGATGGCGAATTTGCTTATCCAAAAGGCATTACTGTAAACTGGAATAGACCTTTACTTGTAGAGAAGGCGGTCTTTTCTTTGTCTTCATTGGCCATTGCGATCTGCAAAAATCTATAATTTATTTCAAGACAACTGAACCAGATGAAGTCAGATTGAGAATCAAGTCCCTCATCAACACGTAGGATAGGCGTCTTTTATAGTTACATCGTTCAACTTCCTTTAATCCACACAAAATCTAGGGGTACCATCTGTTTTGTTGACTAACACAATGCAGGAACTACAGGGACTCGACGATGGTTCGATCACTCCTTTCTCAAGCATCTTTTGAATTTCGTTCCAATTTATCTCTAATCAAAGGGTAGTCTGCGTGGAGAGTGACGTATAGGAGGAGCTGCCAGTGTTTATTCTATGTTGTACCACATTTTTTGTCCTATGTCTTGACTGGATTTTGAAAAGATGTCTTGATATTTAAGGTATTAGAGGTATAATAACAATATCGAGGAAAAGCTAGAATGTTAAACGTCTTCAAATTGAATAGCATCATTTAAGAACAGATTAATTGGAAGCATGGACCAGACATGCACGTTTCGGGTACTTAACTCGTCAGTGATCCTCAAATCTAAATAATGTAATATGCCCAAAAAAAATGTGAAAGTTACTATGTCGAAAAAGCGTACCGAAAGACGAAGCAGGATGGGTGGGAAATGATGCCACGTTTTTTGAAATTTCAAGAAATTTTGATAACAGAAATTTTAGAATGCGTTGAAGAAACGATCAACCGAAATTGATCGAACTTGGCTACATGTGCCCTCGGGGACTCCTGGTCCACCAGCAGTGACACTCACCAAGTGATATAAATGTTAAACGTCTTCAAAATGAATAGCATCATTTAAGAACAGATTAATTGGCAGCACGGACCAGACATGCACGTTTCGATTCTTCAATATACTGCATATTTTCGTGGAAATTTAATTTTTCTGTTATCAAAACTACTGGAAGTAGAGTATTATACCCCTAATACCTTAATCAGGAGTGACTTCAAATCTGTTTTTTTTTTTTAATCGTCTGTATGATGGACTATACTTCTTTCATACAGGCCTTGCAGATGGTCTGGGATTCCTGCCTTCTCTTTGATTTCATTTGTAATTGCACCAAATTTTCCGGACACGGTTTCGTAATAAGATTCACATGTCTACCTATACAGCTCTTTGGATATATTGTCACTGGTTCATTACCCAACTTAATGAAGTCGATGCATTAGGATTTGAATTGTCCCGTAGATCAATGATGCCTGCGCTGAAGAAAATACTCTTTTGGTGTAACTTTTTCAGACAGGGTTCAATATTGCCTAGAGGTGCTAGTTTTTCGCTGCTTGGGATATGTATTGGTAACCATATTCTGCTTTTGGGCGGTGCTGTGGTGCTACGTACAGGTTTTACATTGCAAATCATCTTTGTTTCTCCACCAATCCAACAAGGTATATTTCCGATATCAGTAATCAGCGGGAGCTTCTTCAAATAAGTTTTGTTGGCATTTTTAAGAAGGAAGTCTTGACCAATGATTGCGTCTGGCATAATATCAGCAACAAAGGCGTAATGGCTAAACGAAGTACCATCGAAAGAGACCGTTGTTTTGGTCGATCCATCAACCTTAAACCTTTGGTTATTTACATTCTTGAATACTCTGGATGATTGCTTTATGACAGGTCTTTCTTTAGGAGATCTCTTGGTAAAGGGTTTGTCACTGATTATAGTGCACGCAGATCCACTGTCAACAAGGAAGTTTGCAGGAACATCATGCAGAAATCCGCTAATGTAAAGGCCATTATCCCACACGTCATTCTTGTTAGTAAGGTTGAAAATCGATCCAGGTATTTTGTCACCTTTGCTGTGCAGGCCTTATTTCTTCCGTCGGCTCATGGCCTAAAGGGCCAACAGACTGTCGTTTCCCTGTGTTGTTATGTCAGTTGAAGTTGTGTTGGTTGCTTGCTGTTGGTTTGACATTCTTGACTTATACATGTACACGGGGCAATCTCTGTAAAAGTGGTCAGAACAGTCACATGTAAAGCAGTTACCATATCTGTTTTGTGCCCTACTTCCCTGTGGTTGTCTTCCGTCAATTCCGTCAATGCGATCAAGTCGTGCCGTGAATTCTGAAAAAGTTTTTGATAAATATGAGTTGGATCCATGTTAATGTTGCTGCCTACTAGTATTCCATCTACCTTGGTTACCGTCATTTCTGCTTTCGTTGTTCAATTGTTGATTGCCTGTGACTCCACCAGAAATATCGCGAACTGGTACTGCCTTCTTCTTCTCCTGTGATTTTCCATTGACTGCCCCGTACCTTATAACATTGTTTAGACTGAGAATCACTTACGAGGGTTAAGTACCCGAAACGTGCAATATCTGGTCTTAAATGATGCTATTGAATTTGAAGACGTTTAAAATTTGTACTACTTGGTGAGTGTCACTGCTGGTGGACAAGGAGTCCCCGAGGGCACATGTAGCCAAGTTTGATCAATTTCGGTTTGGGTTTAGGTTAACCCTAACCCTAATCCTCTAAGTCAGATAATGTGCTGTTTACCAGTCCACGAAAAACTGTTCAACAATATAACGAGGGTTCCCACATTCACCGCCTTGTATACGATGCCAGCTTATAGTTATATCATTTTCGATACATGCCAATTGTTCTGCTTCAGACATCACTGTGTATTATGTTGGTATCAAATGTCGGTTCTGGATGTGCATTAACCTCTTTTGTGTGTCATCATACAAATTTCATGTTGTTATTGCTTGCCTTATTAGCTAATTACTCCTAATGATGCGATTGCTCATGTTGTATTCTTAACTTCATATGTATGTTTGTATTGTATTGTTTTGCGAGCTGTTCGTTATTTGTTTCAACCTCGTAGCTATTTTACTGTTTTAACACGCCTTTCTTAAATTTTCACGAGAGGTTTGGTTTTGAACAAAACAAAAAGCGTATGTTACATTACGACTCAAATGTTAAACGTATTCAAATTCAATAGCATCAAAATCATACTTTGGGTCATTAAAAAATTACATACTATTTGCATACTGAAGAAACTCAATTATTTTGTATATTGACAGGTGCGTCTTAGCAGGTAATATGCTTGGCTAGACAAGTAACATAGTTTTGGTCCTTAACTCTTTCACATTGTTGAATGGTTTCTTCGTGCGTAGGTATTCATTGTATAATGTCGTTGCAACGGTAGAAGTGATGCATGTGTCTCTTCATCAAATGCGCCTCTTGTTGCAGATTTATTTTTATACACGTATGAAAAAGAATTTATCTAAAATCTTCAAAAGCAAAGAAAACATGATGATGTAAAATGTTTCAATGGTACTTCTAGGTACCTGGATGATATTCTTACTATCGACAATCCTGTTTTTGAAAAGTATAAAAATGTTTACAAAAATTATGGTCAACTTCTTTTGAAATTCGGACCCAAACAAGCAACAGAGTATATAACTTTTGGTATTTCGCAACTTGCATTTCATGGTGACATGATCAACAAAAAAAGAAGGATCAAAGGTAGACAGAATTACCATCGAAATTGTGTTAGAATCAACAAACGCCTTTTATACCTTAAATATAATCATTCTGTCACCAGACGGACACTTGGCTTGGTACTGGACCAATCTACAAACATTTACCAAGGCATTCTCAAGAATTGCACTCTGACTGACTTTGACGACAGGACTTCATGAAGGGCCCTGTACCAACCTCTTTAGAGAAAACAGGGTTCCGACCATATGGCCTCTCTGAATGTCAGTCGGACTCCTCGGTGATAACATACATGAGCTCGCTACAGCCTGCATAGCACATACTGTATAACGTACGCCCCCTTTTTATATCCATTTACATATCAATTTGTGTTGCCTAGGCCCCTGCTTTTTGAGATCGTATTTGTGTGTGGTTTTCTGCCAGTGAGGGGGTTGTTTTACACCACAATTGTACGTTCTTCGAGACCTCTTGGTTGTCGGAAAAGTGGGAAGGTTGTGCGCAAGTAATCCAGGATAACCACACCATTTGTTACTTGCGTAGCAGATGGCCGTTCTAAGTCGGCACCGGTTGCCAATTGGTCTTGTTGGTTTATGTGTAGTTTTTTGGTTTAATGTTTCTATGTCGTATGTCTCTTTTTCGTAACCTCGTCTTCTCTGTGTTTTTGCTTTTGGTGCTTTGGTGCTTTTCACAGTACGAAAAAACTTTTAGGTCAAGGTTTCCGCTTTCATAAACTAGTTAAGACTTTCTGGAAATTTTACAAAAATTACAGTCAACTTCTTCTAAAATTCGGATCTATACGCGCAACAGAGTACATAACTTTGGGTATTACACAACCTGTCTTTTATGGTGATATGATAAACAAAATTAGAAGGATCAAAGGTAGGCAGCATAACCATCGAAAATGCGTCAGAATCATCAAACGCCTGTTATTCCGTGGATATGATCCTAATGTCACCAGACGGACACTAGGCTTGGTACTTGACTAATCTTCAGTCTTGTACAAGCGCATCCTTGAGACTTTGACAGTAAGTGTTTTGAATATACTTCCCTGACATTGTCGCCATAGCACTTTCTATATAGACATAACGTCAGTCAGTGCATGAATTTTATTTATTTTCATTTTCATGCTTCATTAACATCGACGGCGGGTGCGGCTAGCCAACAGGGGATGCTTACTTCTCCCGGGCACCTGATCCCACCTCTAGCTTGCTAGGGGTCCGTCGATAATTAATTTTCTGCTCTATTGTGAGTGCTGTTGAGATTATCGTCTTCTTAAAGTCATTTGCACTCTGACTGACTGTGACGACGGGACTCCAAACCTCTTTAGAGAAGACAGGGCCCCGACCATCTGTCCTCTCTGAATGTCAGTCGGACTCCTCGGGTGATTACATACATGAGCTCGCTACAGCCGGCAGAGCACGGACTGCATTACGCATGCCCTCTATTTATATCCATTTACATATTCATCTGTGTTTCTGGGGCCTCTGCGTTTCGCGGTCTTGTTTGTGTGAGGTCATCTTACAGTGAGGAGGTTGTTTTACACCACAATTGTACGTTCTTCGATACCTCTGGGTAATTGGAGAAGTGAGAGGGTTGTGCGCACGTAATCCGGGATAACCACACCATTTGCTACTTGCGTGACAAATGGCCGTCAAAAGTCGGCACCGGTTGCCCATTGGTCTCGTCGGTTTATGTGTAGTCTTTTGTGTTTGATATTTACATGTCGTGTGTCTCTTTTCCGTCTCGTGCTGTACTCGTCTTTTGTGTTTTTGCATCGGGTGTTTTGGAGTTTTGCTGTTGATGCAGCAACGGGGTCTTGTTGGAGATCTCCTCCCTTCTTTTGTCTTGGTACTGCAACCAGGTCTGGTTGTAGATCCCCTCCCGTTTTGTAACTGGAGGAAAATCAAAAAAACGACTTTTTAACAAATCATTTATATTCTTGGAAAACGAAGTACATGTACTCGGAAAGAGCATATTCTATATAACAAAATGCATAAAAGATAATTCGTTTATTCATTGTGAAAATGTCTCATAAATAGATTACACAGCTTTTATCCTACTTAGTAAGTCTCATTATCAAAGCATTTTTGGAAACCCTACTACCACACCATAATCTGCCACTCTGATGGTCCATACCTATACCCCAGGGTTCTTGTAGTCCAAAATCTCCCACCATGATAACTCTAATCAGATTGCCTTTCTTATCAATGAAATGTATGCAATCATTATAACTGTCTGTCACTAAAAGATTTGATAGTTTGTCTTTGCATACTCTTACGGGGTTAAACTTCGTATTTTTTTGCTTTACCTGCGAACCATCATAGATCCAGAATATTTTTCCGGTTTGACTATCAATTGAGATCAGACGAGACATGTTGTCTATAACTATTATCTGACCTGTTGCATTTCTCTCTTTGATAAAGTCCACTCGAAATGGGAAAAAGTCAAACTTCTTATTATTTTCATCTTTTGGTCTTACTTTCCGAACGATTGTCTTGCCGTCGGACGAGAACACAGCTAAATGACTTTTTGTCCCGTTATCATCTGTCATACAAACCACTATTTCCTGTGTGTCTGTAAGGCACATTCCTCTTGGTGTGTACGACATCGCATCTGTAAGAACTGTTATGTTACCATACATGGGAATAGACCTAATCTTTTTATCGACGCATGACACTATGATATCCCTGTTGTTCATAATGGTTTAATGGTTTATTTGCCTTGAGTCTTTAGACTCATCAGCCTAAATATACATTTTACAAAGTATAAATATAATAATACAATATAATTTCTTAAATATCTTACATTATCCAAAACAAGTCGTTCAAGAAAGTGAGCAGTGGAGGAAGGACAGAGAGAGAGAGAGAGAGAGAGAAAAAAAAGTTTCTGAAAATTTACAAAGATTTTCTTCTTTGGAAAGCACAAGATAGATATCTAGATAGGCAACATAATTTCTTCTTATTCTTAACACCTAGTAATTGTACAAATTTAAACATAGATGGTCTAACATAATAATATCTCTTTATAAACTTAATTCTTAAATCTCTATAAAAAGGACAAACAAGTGTGAAGTGGTACTCATCTTCCACTTCATTCATTGTGCATTTTTGACAAATTCTATTTTCTCTGGAAATATTTTGATACCTGCCTTTTTCTATAAACAAATCATGCGATGACAATCTAAATTTTGCAAGTGTAAATATGACATTCTCTGGTAAAGATTTCCGAATATAATATTGCAAGAAATGTGTATCATATAAATACCTGTACAATAAAGCCTGTGTTTGTGAAACACGAATGCCCCCGGTGGCATCTTTGTTAGTATGAACACTATTTTCTGTTAAGTACATGTATGTGAGGTCACTGGGTTAAAAGGTCAAAGGTCAAGGTCACAAGGTCAAAAATTTTGGTATCAATGGAAAGGTCTTGTCACAAGGAATACACATATGAAATATGAAAGCCCTATCACTTACCATTCAAAAATTATGCCAAATGTTAAAGTTTTTGAAAAGTAGGTCAAAGGTCAAGGTCAAGGTCACGAGGTCAAAAATTTTGGTATCAATGGAAAGGTCTTGTCACAAGGAATATACATGTGAAATATGAAAGCCCTATCACTCCCCATTCAAAAGTTATGCCCAATGTTAATGTTTTTGAAAAACAAGGTCAAAGGTCAAGGTCAAGGTCACGAGGTCAAAAATTTTGGTATCAATGGAAAGGTCTTGTCACAAGGAATACACATATGAAATATGAAAGCCCTATCACTTCCCATTCAAAAGTTATGCCCAGTGTTAAAGTTTTTGAAAAGTAGGTCAAAGGTCAAGGTCAAGGTCACGAGGTCAAAAATTTTGGTATCCGTGAAAAGGTCTTGTCACAAGGAATACACATGTGAAATATGAAAGCCCTATCACTTCCCATTCAAAAGTTATGCCCAATGTTAAAGTTTTTGAAAAGTAGGTCAAAGGTCAAGGTCAAGGTCACGAGGTCAAAAATTTTGGTATCAATGGAAAGGTCTTGTCACAAGGAATACACATGTGAAATATGAAAGCCCTATCACTTCCCATTCAAAAGTTATGTCCAATGTTAAAGTTTTTCGGACAAACAGACAGACAAACAGACAAACAGACAAACAGATAAACAGACAAACAGACGGACAGGCCAAAAACTATATGCCCCCGAATCTTTGATTCCGGGGGCATAAAAAGCATTTTGAAGAAGAGTTAAAGAATCCGATCATTTCTTGTATAAACTGATCATTTAAAACAGATTTCAATTGTTCTAGAAAAATATCAGGGTTAGCAACAGATTGATTGAGCCATACATAACCAAATCCAAGAGACATAAGTAAATTTCGAACATGTGATAACCAACTCACTGAATCTATCCTGCTAAGCATATCATCATATACAGATTTCAAAATTATATTGTCACTATTCAAAAGCTTTATCCAATATTTAATAATTCTATATTTACGTGTTAAAATCAATGGAAATCTACCTAATTCTGAATAAAGCATAAAATTAGGCGTACATTTCTTAACTTTTAAGATCCTTTTACAGTAATCCATATGTACCTTTTCAATATCTTTTGCATCATTAAAACCCCAAACTTCACAACCGTAATTAAGAATACTGGACACATATGTATCAAAAACTTGTAGTCTAGTTTCAACATTTAGAAATTCAGCATTACATATTTTCAAAATACTATACATACATTTTCTACCTTGAAGACTGAGCACATTCTGAGTACGAGTAAATTTACCATTATACAAGAGAGATATACCTAAATAATTAAAACAATCAACAACTTCAATTTCATTATTGTTATAGTACCATACAGCTTTTTTAGAGATCCTACCAGCATTTCTGAAAACGACTATTTTAGTTTTATTAACATTGACCTTAATATCCCATTCATTACAATATAAGTGAAGATTATCAAGTAAATTTTGCAAGCCATCAATGGACTCTGAGAACAGAACAGTATCATCAGCATACATGATAAGAAATAATGATAAATCTCTTAATTCAACACTTTCACAATTGTTGTATAACATGTAATTTTCAAAATCGTTTATATAGAGAGAAAATAGAAAGGGAGATAACCCCTCGCCCTGCATCAAGCCTTTGGGTACATTGAAGAATTCAGAAGTTTCACAATTATACCTCACACATGATTTAATATTGCAATACAAAGATTTAATTATAGTATACATTTTACCATGAATCAAAGACCTACCTAATTTATACAAAAGTTTCTTTCTATTAATACTATCAAACGCTTTTTCATAATCAATAAAACAGCAGTATAACTTTTTCTTTTGTGCAAGTAATTTATCAATTAAACAATGGAGAGCAAAAATAGCATCTGTTGTTCCATGACCATGTCTAAACCCAAATTGGGCATCAGATATAACATCATTTTTATCAGACCAATCAAGTAATCGAAGATTAAGTAAAGATGTAAAGATTTTTGATAAACAGCTAACAAGAGTAATACCCCTGTAATTGTTTGGCTCATTAGAGTCACCTTTTTTATGCAGAGGAACAATAATTCCATGGGACCAGCATTCTGGAAATACACCTTTTGAGAAAATACAATTAAACAATTTGCACAATAATGGAATAAAAACATCTTTGAATTTAACGAAATATTCATTCAGCATATTATCTAATCCAGGCGACTTATTCAATTTTATTTTCTTTAATACATTCAAAATTTCACTCTCACTTATATGTGCATCAAGTTCATCAAAAATACAGTCATTTACATCAGATTCAATAACATCAGATCTATCAGAGTTGTCATCACAATATATACTTTTGAAATGCTCATAAAAATCACCAGCTGTCAGACTGGATTTGGTGTTACAAGAACGTTTCTTAAACAATCGATAGAACTGTTTTGGATTGCTACATCGAAGATATTTCAATCTATCACCTTCTTTTCTAACATAAGACCTTTTAACCTTTCGTTCATATTGCTTGTACAACCTTTTATGCTGAACAAGTACTAATTGTTTTTCATGTGATCTATCACTATTAAAATTATGTAGAGAGGTAATGTACCTTCTATACAATTGCACACACTGGGTATCAAACCATGGTTTATCTTTTTTTACAGGTGATTTAGGTACATTTGGTTTATTATCTTTCACAAAAAAACCTTTACTACAGTATGGAGTGAAAATATCATCAATAACAGATACAAGGCGTTCAACTCCGAGATCAATACTCAGTTGATCTTGTTCTATCTGGTTTACAGTGTCATTTAAAACATTTTGTTTTTCATACAATACACGCTTCATTTCATCTATACAATCATCGTTCCACCTGTACACCTTTACAAATTTACCTGTGTCGTCACTAAATTCAGTATGATTAGATAATTGGGCATGGTCATTTAATTTACAAGAATCAATTACAAATCTTACAGGCGCATGATCGGAAAATTCGTTAAAATCACAAATATGAAAATCAGATACAAGTTCAAAACAGTTTTTCTCCACTAAAACGTAATCAATCACACTACTACCCAGATGATTAAAAAAAGTATATTGCCCTGTTTTATCACCTGATTTTCTTCCGTTACAGATTCTCATACCGCTAGCTTTACACAATTCGATCAAACGTCTACCAAAAGTATTGACAATACTATCTTCTGAATGTCTCTGAGACATAATCTGATCTTCGTCATAGATAAAAAGGTCAGAAAAAATATCGACAAGATGTTCTGGTACACGATCGTGTTCAACAAACTCATTTTTACGTCCTACCCTGCTATTCAAATCACCTGTAATAATAACATTACCTACAGAAGAATATTCTGCAATATCGTTCTCAATAGAATGAAAAAGATCAACATCGTAAAGATTATAAAAAACGTTATTTTCATGCGGTATATACGAAAAACATATGAAAATATCAGAATGGGAAAGATCAGAAATCTTGATCCATACCAATGAATCACCTACACATTTGACAAGGGATACATGTTGACCAATGACTTTTCTGTACAATAACAGTAAACCCCCGCCCGAACCTTTGGTACGGGGAAATTTTAAACATTCAAATTCAGATAGCATAGATAAATCAAGAACAGTGTCAGCTTTAATCCAGCATTCTGAAAGAAAGATTAAATCATAATCATTTATGATATCAATAAATTCACAATCATTTAATTTATTTTCTAAATTTCTATTTACATTCCAACTCAGGAGGCGTAACGATCGTCCAACCCCCTCACTGTCCTAGGTATTCACTGTACGGGTAGGTCGCGTAGCCGCTGGCTTGTACAGGACGTTGTCGATGTAAAGTTTGTTATACACCAGACGTACACGGTGCCCCTCATCGCGCTTGCTCTTCATAACGCGTAATAGTTCTTTGCGCTGTTCGTGAACCTCCGGCGGGAACTGTTCGTTAATATAGAACCGAGTACCTTTCAGTTCTTTGGAACGCATTTTCACATCTTGCCTCTGCTTGAACTCGTGAAACTTGGCAACGATCGCGCGTGGTTTTTCCTGGCCCGCTATACGATGTACACGGTCGAACTTCACAGAGTCAACCTGCTCCTGGCTCATCTTCAGCTTGTCACCCATGAACTGACGGAGAATACGTTCCGTTACATCAGGCGTTTCGTTCTCTGCCTCTGGAATGTGCAAGAATACCAGGTTATCCCTCATGGAACGAGCTTTTAAATCGGCCAGATCCTGCTTCAACTTATCGTTTTTAGACTCTAAAGATTTCACACGATCGTCCATTTCACCCATCTGAAACTCCATATGATCTGTCCGCTCCTCTATCATCGTTACTATCTCTTTAGTTTTCTTCAAACCTTCCTTGATTTCGACCCTCATATCAGCCAAATTCTTTTCAAATGAAGTGACTTTACTTTCAACATTTTCCAGTTTGTCCAAACGTTTAGCAATATGGTCCACCTTGTCCGTAAGGGATCTAACGCAGTTAAAAATGGCATCAGCCCATGGAGGCGGGAGGGGGTTCTGATCCTCTGCTTCAAACGTCACACGAGGAGCTCGTGACGGGGCCTGCGATGTTTCAATATCATTGAAACATCTATAAAACAGTGTAAAATTACCACAGGAAGTGATTTATTTCTGTATTCAAATGTCTTGATAAGTTCATACAATGGTTCATAATGACAAAGTCTCGGATGCCTTCTGATTCAGTAACTTGTACTGATCTGATCACCTTACCTTCCCTGTCATAACAATACATTATTTCATCCTCACAAACCACGGTGTATTTTCATCTACAGACTCTATCCTTCCACCAAATATAGCGATTTCAAAACCGAAAATAAGCTCAGCTGTTTCATTGCTTGAAATTTCCTTTCTGCTTTCATAAATCAATTCTCCAAATTCAAATTCAGATTTGTTTAGAGCCTCTTCATTTAGAATAAATTGGGGCATGGGCACGTTAAGATCGGAGTGACAGATTTGGAGCAAGGGATCTGTGGGATAGTAATCTATCAGATGAAGACCTCCTGCTCTTATTTTCCCTTCAGTGATTGCAATGAGATTTTCAATTTTCTTGACTTGCCCCTCAGAGTCCTCTATTTTCTCTTGAATCTTTGATGCAGAATTTGTTTGTTTCTCATTTAAGTCCAAATGTAGCATTTTAAATGACTGAGAAACAAAATGTGTCCATTTATTCTCGGCTGTGTTCAATTCCAAATGCACGTTTTCGAAACTTTGATTGCAAGAATCAACTTTTTGTTTCAAAGATGAAATTTCAATTTGAATTTGTGGTAGTGAAGTCTTTGAAAGTTTATTAACAAATGTATTTAGACGAGACTCTGCATTGAAATATGCTTTTTCAAGATCTGTCCAGTCATGACATTTATGCTTTTCCGCCATGCAAGCAATACAACATGCAACTTTACATTCATTAAAATAAGTAATCAAGTCTTTGTTTTTGTGTTTCTTGCACGGCTCGTTTACTTTCCATGATCCATGGGACCAGAGTACGCTTCCAGTTCTAGGTACTACTTCATGCTTTTTCATCAATCTGTCTTTTGAATGTTTTTCTTTACAAACGTCACAGAGAGAGGCTGGACAGTTCTTACAGAACCACCTGACGTCGAATTCAACACCACACCCTTCACATTCTACAGTCGTCTGAGGGAATTGTTCTAGCTTGGGATCCACTCCCTCTGCCATTTTTACTGTGAATAGGATTATTTTATATTCTAATTATTCTTAAGATGTGTTATGTATATCTACAATTTCAGTTTAACTAAATATCTTTATTGCATACATGCATGTGTAGTTGTAGCATACGTTTTTATCAGTAACTTTACGCTAAAAATTACACCAAGTGCCCTCTATATCGTTAAATTAGTAATGACAATTCACGAAGTCCTAAAAAGAAAACAAATAAACTCATCAAGCCAACGTTACCTGAAGCGTATTCTAGAAGAAGGTTACTCTTCGGAAAACGCCCTTGGAACCGAATTTTCCAAATCGCCTTTGAAAATTCTGTAAGAGGTAAAAGTAGTTGTTTAGTGAACATTAATAAAAAAAAATCTGGAAAAAATATATGAGCCATGACAGGTTGGAGATTCAATGCAAGTAGAGTTGTTTGACATATACCAATACTTATCAAATATGAAACATATGAAACATAAACGATGTGCCATTCTTTAATCCGTCCAACATATTTGTCATTTGTCTTCTGCTTACATTGTATTCTTTAAAAGATACTCGTATATTTTTCTAGTTTTGTGACTGTGATTTTCATCAGGTTTTCTGTGTAGCCACGCTATTAAATTTTATTATTGTTTAATTGCCATAATTATTGGGTCATGGTAGCAACCTCTTTCCTGTGTAAAGTCTAAAAGTATTCCTTGTTCTATTGTATTTGGTACTATCTTATGAAATACGGATCTTTACCTGCAACAGAGAAATTTCACAACCTGTCTTTTATTGTTTCTTTGGTCTAATAAAAAATCAGGGGATGTGATTGACAAAATGAAATCTAGAAATGTTCAAGTCAATACGATTTCTTCATATGACTTTTCAAATATGTACACCACGCTTCCTCACGACAAGATTAATTATCAATTGTCCAAACTCATTAAATGGTTATTTAATCGAGAGGGGAAAAGTTATATATTTGTATATCTGAATCAAAGAGTCTCTTTTCCGCTATAGAATACAAATCATGGACATGCAGTGACTTGTGTAGTGCCTTGTCATTCCTCTTGGACATTTATGTAAGATTTGGAGAGAATCTCTACAAGCAAGTTGTAGGGATCCCTATGGGTACTAATTGTGCGCCTCTTGTTGCAGATTTATTTTTATACACGTATGAAAAAGAATTAATCCAAAATCTTCAAAAGCAAAGAAAACATGATGATGTGAAATGTTTCATAGGTACTTCTACTTACCTGGATGATATTCTTACCATCGACAATCCTGTTTTTGAAAAGTCAATCAATCGCCTTATAATATACCTTGAATATGATCATTGTATCACAAGATGGTCACTCTGTTTCAGTAAATGAAAGTCAAACATAATACCCAAAATCAGAATCAAAAACTCAGAACCAATAGACATAAAAATTATAGGAAAATATAGTATAGAACAAAGATAGTGAGAAACTCCGAACGGTGAAAACCATGGAATGTATTCTCACGAGAAGGGAAAAGGTGGACAAACGGATAAAATAACATAACACCATAGAAACTCGAAGGGCAACATTAGCTAATAATGAAAAAGCAACACAGACTCCAGTGTAAGAACGGAATTTATTATTATAGGTGGTGCAAATGATTACAACCGTTACTTCAGACAACCTGTTCTCTCTTAAAGTTGGTTGCATATTTTCGACCGTTAGTAATCAAATAAATGGGATGAGTGCGAACATGTCATCCGGATAACTACACGATTTACAGATCGCCGTCCCTAGTGTAGCCCTCTCGGGTCTACAAATTGTGAAGTCCGTGGATGAATTTTACTTTATCATTTTCAAAACTTGGAATAAAAAGTCCTGGTAAAGTTTTACCGTTTATTAACATACGAAAGTAACATGTTGGTTATAGCAGTATGAGAATCGTTCTGTTGAATCTAACATACAAAATCATGCGCACAGTATATATTAGGAGTCTGGGATATTTCACAATCAGGTGGAAATCGCCATCGAAATTCATGACTAAATTGGAATTCAGACGTATAAACAAAGTTGCCTAAACTTAGAACAAATCCTCGCCATTTCGTCTATTGCACCCAGACCTGTGACAGGCGAACCACTATAGCTTCTATTGCTGTCAAGTGACCCAAGAACACCTCGTATTGACAGACATAGGGTTACACACTGGCGGGAATGACAATCATTTCTATTACATCAATTTAGCACGTGATCGTAAAGTTAACGTTTGAAATTAGAGTTATCTTCTCCTAGACGATTGGAAATATCCCATAAACAAAATAAATGGAAATTAATTAAAGATCAAAATACTCAATTTGCATAATTATTGTGGGGGAGAGGCCATATGGTTACAATACTCCCTCACTTAAGAAAATAACCAAGATTTTTGCGACCTTGATCAACAATCAATCAAATCATTAACCTGGATAAACTTCTTAACATCCATCTAAAATCTTGAAAGGCATTTTATCAAATACATAAACTTAATTTCGGTGATACTTGGTTATTTTCTAAACGTATGGCCTTGACACCACAATAACGAACCATTCAACTATTTACCACCGGGATCACTTGGTACATATTAATCAAAAACACATTATCAAAACACATGCAATAAAAAGTCATTGTATTTAGTTCCACTGTTCATAAGGAGTGACCCGGTCATTTTCATCATAATAAATGTTCTATCAAAATGTTCATTACCTGTAAAAGAAACAAGTTTCCAATGCCAATCGCATCAAAAATCAAATATCATAGTATAAATGTACAAATGCATGCATCAAACATCAATGACCTTTCATCAATAATTGCAATATTATTATAACATATGACATTATAAGCATTACACATTTACTTTGCTTTTTCACTAAATAACACAACACACGGATTCATTTATTCTTCTTATGGCCATCCTCATGGTATGACATCATTTTCTTTGGTTCTTCTCCATCTATGGTTCGTGTCTGGTCCTTCTTCGTGAACTGAATAACCTCCGAAGAGTAAAACGAATAAATTGGACCTCGATGTCATCGTGAAACTAATTGTTAATCATCACGCGGTCATCATCGGTTTCTTCTTTCGTTTTCGTCTTAGGATCACGGTCTCGTCTTCTTTGTCCGGACCCACTTCGTCTTTTCTCCATTCTCGACCTCCTTTGACGCATCTTGGCATTTGTGACGTAACCAAGATCTTCCCGTAATCAAGATGACGCCATGCACCCAGAAAAACGACGGGGTATTCATATTCTCATACATTCAGCGTCTTATTAGGAAGGTCAACAAGTACAAAATTGTTCATGTCCCTCTTTTCGCAATGACAGATTTCACTCTGACATTATTAGCGAAAAATGTTCGTATGTTGTAGTGACGGGCTGGTTACACATCCGGCCACACGGGTAACATCGTGCACAGGTTCACCTGACGTCACAGACTCGGGTTTCTTCTTCGGCTTCGTCTTCTTAATTTTAAGTGTCTCTAAGAATTGACCTGCACGCTCTTTCGTCTCCTTTTCACAGCAGGCGGTGTATTAACAAAAGATCAAGGGTTAACTGCATATCTGGAATCTTATTTACAAGTTTATTATTCAGCACTGCAATGTACATATCACTCCCAGCAATGAATCTATCATGATAGTCTGCATCATTGTTTCACTGTAAAGGCCGCATATTGAGATTAATATTGTTCTTGGCAGTTAAGTGACACCAGTTTTTTCTCAATACCTCTAATTGACCATAATTTTGAATTTACGAAACAAATTTAGAAGCTTGTTTCAAATCTTTTAAAAGAAATTTCCAAACTTATTTCTTTTTCCACGTCTTTATATTTCAAAAGTTTATTCAACTGAAAATGCAGGCATTTTTTTTTTATCAAAAATGAAACGAATTAATAAAACGATATTAAGACAAGCAGCTCTTTTCATTGTTGTAAGACGTCGTCAGTATATGTCAAGTCTGCGTGCAAACTAAACAAAAACATATTACAGCTGATGCTAACAACCTGCATCACGGGACAACCGTCAAAATAAACTCCAAAACCGGGAAAAAGGCAACAAAGGTCAATATCATTTTACGCTCTATTGTAACACGATCACCAGAGTGAAAGTCATTCATAAATCTTGTACATGAAATCATGCATAAGCAAACATGCAAAACTAGGGTTACACATTTCTATACTAAATATATACAACGCCTCGACTTTTTTTTCTTTTTTCATGTTTTTAAACGTCCTCGACTTCTTAGAAAAATTTCGATGTGACCAATTATTCATAATCACCAATTCCTCCCTTTCTTAAAAAAAAAATGCAACTTTTCTTTTAAAGTATGATCATCAAACTGACAGCAAACCACATACACAAGATTATGAATACTTCGATGTTCATCATATAATCCGAAAAAATTAACGTGCGCTTAACTTCGCACAAAATACAAATGACAGGGTTGTATATCCAACAAACCCAAACGAACCTTCTTACGTTCCCAGAAATCCGTCTGGTGTCATTTATCGGCGTTACATCGCCAAAATCCGAGCTATTCACCGCTCATCACCTAACGAAATCAACTATATGGATTACATCGAAGTATCCTCCTGAATGTAATGTACCATCATCTTGAAAATCTTAAAAAGACAGGTCACTTATTTCAATTTCTTTCCCCTCCTTTCTTTCAAATCCCCTGATTCCACGCCTGTTCCCGGGCGCGCTACAGACACAAACAGGAAAGAAAGTCTGAATACCCTTAACTTGATTTGCAATAAATTTAAAAACATCTTCGCCATTTTTCGTAATTCTACCAAATTCCATGGTACGACTACTTTTACTCTTAGACAAACCTAAACTCTGAGAACTACCTAAACCGGATTCCAGACTAATTCCCGTCATGTGAGACTTCACTTTGTCGTCAACGTTAGTCATATTTACTTGAAAATGCGAAGAAAAAAATCTTTTAATTATCAATTTACCCATCTGTTTAGATCAAAAATTCAAAAATGATAAAATTACATGGTCAATCAAAATGAGGATACGCACGAGAAAAGTAAATGTGTCCTACCTGAAGTATACATAATTTCAGTGTAATGTTCGTCACTTGTCTGAAGTTTAATCCTGGTTTCGCGTACAAGTCCATCCTCCGCATTCAAGGCAATAAATCACGTATATCCCAATGATTCGTATCATTTAGCGTCACGGCACCAAATAAGATATTGTAGCCCTCTCGGGTCTACAAATTGTGAAGTCCGTGGATGAATTTTACTTTATCATTTTCAAAACTTGGAATAAAAAGTCCTGGTAAAGTTTTACCGTTTATTAACATACGAAAGTAACATGTTGGTTATAGCAGTATGAGAATCGTTCTGTTGAATCTAACATACAAAATCATCATGATTATCATGCGCACAGTATATATTAGGAGTCTGGGATATTTCACAATCAGGTGGAAATCGCCATCGAAATTCATGACTAAATTGGAATTCAGACGTATAAACAAAGTTGCCTAAACTTAGAACAAATCCTCGCCATTTCGTCTATTGCACCCAGACCTGTGACAGGCGAACCACTATAGCTTCTATTGCTGTCAAGTGACCCAAGAACACCTCGTATTGACAGACATAGGGTTACACACTGGCGGGAATGACAATCATTTCTATTACATCAATTTAGCACGTGATCGTAAAGTTAACGTTTGAAATTAGAGTTATCTTCTCCTAGACGATTGGAAATATCCCATAAACAAAATAAATGGAAATTAATTAAAGATCAAAATACTCAATTTGCATAATTATTGTGGGGGAGAGGTCATATGGTTACACTAGTCCCTAGTCTGCATCGGTCGCCTATCTGTCTCGTTGGTTTATGTGTGGTCTTTTGTGTTAGGTGTACTGATGTCGTCCTTGGTGTTTGGTCTTCCTCGATCCTTTCGTTTATCTTGATGTGTGTGTTCTGTCTTTATATTCTCATAGGATGTTTTGCTTTGGGTGTAACAATATTGTCCTGTTGGAAACCCCCTCCTTTTTGTTTATCTTGAGTTAAGGACTCTCATATAATCACATCCCATTCATGATATTTCTTCAAACAGAAAAAAATAGCTTCAAGGGGGAAAGTCGAGTCGGAAAAGTGAACATATTCTTTTGTAGTAATTAATCTTAAATACGTTCTAGTATTTTTGTAAATTTATAAAATATCTGATTGGCTGACGTAATTTCCAATGTTCTGACACAGACAACCATGGTGTTCCTGATCTGATTTATCTATATAGAAACGAACGGTTTTGAAATCTTACAAGCATTACTCTTCTAGAGCTGTGTCTAATTTAAAGACTTTGTTTTTCGATACAATTATTTGTGACGTGTGTAAAAGAAACTCTTTAAAAACAAGATAACTTTGATTTGAAATGTCTCAATGGTAAATCTATAGGTACCTTGATGGTGTTCTGACTATATAGACAAAAGAGTTTTTGAAAAAAAAAAACTAATTTGCATGAATTGACACTCAACAAAGCAAACGTTGGAAACAAGAAAAACACCATTTTTAGATCTAAATATCAAATTATTACCGGAGAAATTCATACGAGTGACAAAAGAGATGATTTTAGATTCAACATGGTAAATTTTCCCTGGATCGACGTGGATGTTCTCAGGCTACCGTAATACTGTATTTACATATCTCAACAAAAACATGTACTAGTGTTTTGGATTTTTGTACATAAAAAAAACATTTAGCCCATGGTGTCCGTTTCAATAAACTAGTTAAGACTTTCTGGAAATTTTACAATTAGTACTATCAGCTTCTATTGAAAGTCGAACCTAAACATGCAACAGATAGTGTATATTACTTTGGGAATTTTACAACGTGCCTTTTATGTTGACATAATATGCAAAATAAGAAGGATCAATGGTCATTAGAGTTTCCGTCAAATTGCGTCAAAACACTCTGCATGGTACCAATTTACAGCATTGTACCTGCTTAAGTATTGCACTCTGACTGACTGTGATGACGGGACTACATGACGAGCCCTGTCCAAACCTTCTTAGAGAATACAGGACCCCGATCACCTGTCCTCTCTGAATGTCGGTCGGACCTCGAATGCTTTATCAACAGTGAATTTACCTTTGCTTCTTATGGAATCATAATATCAGCTCGCTCCAACGGAAAGATCACAGACTGTTTTTGTATGCCCTTTGATTTGTATATATCCGTTTACATACTAGTATAATCTGTTTAACTCAGGCCTCTGCGTTTTGCTGTCTCGTTTGTGTGTTCGTCTTACAGGGAGGAGGTTTTTATACAGAACAATTGTTCGTTCCTCGAGACCTCTGGATAAGCGGAAAAGTTGAAGGGTTGTCCGCACGTAATCCGGATAACCACACTATTGTCTGCTAACATGACAGAGGGCCGTCCTAAGTTGGCACCGATTGACTATAGGTCTTTTTGGTTTATGTGTGGTATTTTGTGTATTGTGTTTTGATGTCATACCTGGTGTTCTTGTCCCCTTTGTGTTGCTTGCAGTGTAGAATCTATGTCTACTCAGTGTTTACATGTCTGGTCCTTACTGTAAATTTATCTGTTTTAAAATGATGTTATTGAATTTGAAGACGTTTATCATTCGATTTGGGTTGTTTCTGTGATTTGCCAGGGTGCTGCGACCAAGTTTTGTTGGAAATCCCCTTCGTTCTTTTTAAAAATATAGCTGCAAATATAATTATCTACCATTTTTACAAGCCTCTACATTTGTTATTACTGACAAGTACTCCAGTACAGACGAAATATGAATCAATGTTTCATGTGAATGTCTCTTTGTCAGATATACACTTAGTGCATGGTTCGCACCTTTACACAATAGATAATTGCTGGTCAGAAATGACTTGGTGCGTACCAAGTAAGATCTCAATGCTTCATTGCTTCAATACGATATTTTGATAGTAAAGGGAGCTCTCATTTTATTTCTAAGGGAGAGGGAAGGAAAAACTTGGGGAAAAAAAACTCCGGATGGACCTTTCTTAAATATAAATTTTACCCAAACAACCGAAACAGAAAGATTATCATACAGTCGCCATATGACTGAATAAGGACGAACAAAAAGTGAGTTCGGGATGCGTCGCCACCCCAATTTAATAAAATGATGGCTCCCGCAGCAGCGAAGCGTGGAATCCAACATCCTGAAATGTTTACCATAATACATCAACGAATGAATGGCAGAAAAAAACCCAAACAAACAAAACAAAACAATCAAAAAAACAAAAAAAAAAACAAAAAAACAAAAAAAAAAAAAAAAGAAAGAAAAAAAAAAGAAAGAAAAAGAAATAGATACAACGATAGAATAGGTAAATGAATCGATATATACGTTTAAATATATCTATTTTTTCATATTTCCAAATTTCGAATACATATAACTGTTAAACGTCTTCAAATCCAATAAATTTGTTTTTTTATACATTCGTCATTCCAGCACACGGAACAGTATTCCATTACAGCAAACACCCCCTTTCCGCCATTACTTTGTGTAATGTTTTACTGAAACATTCTTGAGTCATCGGGGGGGGGGGGGGGGGGGGGGGGGGGGTCCAGCATATGGTTAAAAAATGTCAAAATTTGAATTTTCTTTTAAAGGGAGAAGGTAGGAAGAACTTAAAAAAAACCACTACAACTGGAGGTTTAATTAGAATTTCTGACCCAAGGCTCCACGCAGCTGGAAAAAATAAAGATCAAGCAACAGTCATTTGATTGAATTCAGATTAAAAAATATGGGGTTGCCCCCCCCCCCCCCCCCCCCCAAATATAAAAGTGGTCGCTCCCTAAAAATTACTGAGTATACTTTTTATACAAGTATTATTTTTTACAAAAAGCTGGCCGTCATTTAGCTGACTTTAAAAGTTGTAAATTCTAGTAAGAAAAAAAAAATCGGAAAACACGAGACCAGTCGCACATTTCCGGGCTTTTGCGTTGCGGTTTTTTTTTCAGTGTGTTAGAAATGTCTAAACGAGAGAAGGGACTACTTTTTTGATAAGCTAGTTTACGAACGAACAAAAAAAAAGTACTTCGAAATTTCTGTTGTTTTTCGAGATAATTTTAAAGAGATGGTTCCAAACAAAAGATCAGGGGGGGGGGGGAGGGGTCAGCATAAGGTTTTTAAATAAATCGTAAAAACGGGATAGAATAAGAATTTCTTTTCAGTTTTCCAGGATTGGTCCTAAACTGCCTAACATCCCTTCTTGTACATTCTAGAATATCAACACATGCATCACGAATTATTACTGTTCTTTCGAAATTTTGGAAGATAATCACATCACAAGTCTTTTAACAATCTTTGAAAACTCCTTTTTTCCAAGTTTTAAGCCCTTTTTCTTTTTTACTTTTGATAGGCAAATAATTCCGATTAATGGTCAATGATTAATTTAAACATCCACTCAACTTGTTTTCATTTTCCATAGAGAAATATTGCCCGAGGCATACAATTTTGATAGATTTAGGGACTGTATCAGAAAATCCTTATATCTGCCCGATCGAACCATGCACTAAGTCGGTTGGTACACTCTTTTCTCGTCCCCTCGACATGCTCCCTCGCTTCGCTCGGGACCATATCTCAGGGTACTTGAAAATCGTGTACCAACCTTTACTTAGTGTTTGTACATTTCTAAACATGTAAGGGTTATTCTACTGTCTCCGAGGGCGTAGCCCGAGGAGCAGTTGAATAACCCACTTGTTGCACGGCAATTGTTAGGCCATCAAACAATTATCACCGATGATTGACTATATATTATAAGTCGCCATTCCAAGTACGAGAAAACTATTCATGGTCAATAAATAGATGAGAATTTTATGCATATTAAATGAAAATAACGGAAAGGAAATTAAAAGATGTCATTCCAGTCTATGAGTTAAATTTATGAAAGATAAAAAAAAAAACAAAACAAAACAAAACAAAACGGCAATTGATATTTGAATTTTTCAGAGTAAATGACTACATAGGAAGCGGATTTTAGAAGTTGCGGCTTAGGATTCCCTTGTACAAGTTTTCGAACAAATATTCAAAACTACAGGAATATTCCGCTATTATTATATCTTTATTTCTGTTCAAAACTGTTCAAGAGTACCAGTCAGTGCATTATGAATCGAAATCGTAAGAGTTACATTATTCAATCGAAATCTTACGAGTTTTGTCTGGTTTGGTTGGTAGTTGATCCTATGCAGATTGAAACATTTTAAAACGTATGGATCTGGAGTGGACATGGAGTCAGGTATCACTCCCTCCCCATCCGGCCATCCCCCGCTGGAATTTGCAAATAAAAAAAAAGATTCTGTCCCGTTTTTCCCTTTCACTAACGGGCTGAACCCGCCTCCTTGAAAAAAAATCTAGATCCACTCGTGACATTTAAAATAGTACTTCAAACCTTCAATCGCGGTATTTTTTCTTATGAAAACAATCTCAGTTATTGTTCGTATGCCAAAGGGAACAATCGTTTCCTTTTTTTTTTTTGTCATGTTGTATTTTAATAACGGGATGCGACGGACGTCAGGTCAGTTTAGGACAGTTAACGGCTCAGTTGATCATTCAATGATTAGTTCAATCATTAATTCAATCATTACTTCAGAATGAAAAATATTGCACCGTCTGGAAAGGTGTTAATTACCGTCTACAATGTGGACCGTGCAACAAGAAACTCTAATGAACGCCTAACAAATATGTTTTAAATATTTGATATATTACCTGCTTAGAGTAATAATCTTATCCAAATCCCCTTGAATTCTTCATCTACAAGTACACTCAATAAAGATGTTATTAAAAATGTCCAAGGCCCCTAGATGGGAATCACGTGACTTTAAGGAATTTCGCAAACAACACTGAACAAGCTAGCTTTTTAATTGATCTTTTACAGTTTTATATCAGCTATTCTCGTGGATCTTTTTATATTGCATCTTTCTCAACAATATGCAATAAAAATAATTTGCGTTGCAGCACGTTTCAAGTTTTTGCTTTCGTTTTCAAGGCCAGCTCCCTTTTCATATTCACCTATTTCGTAATTTAACAGGTCGGAGAAACTTCCTCATACCAAAGTCAAGTAAACAGTTGAACAGGACCTGAATCGCTTCAATGCACTTTGCATTATGGGATCACTATGAAAGTAATTTGGCTATAGTGCTGTCTTCAAAACTAAATTCCTTGAAGTCTTTTTTTATCTCCAGTCTGAGTTAATATGATACATATATGTAATATGTCATTTCATGTTTTGTGATATAGATAAATACATTTACTCATAACTGATGGGTTTTTTTTGCATCATTAATTAATTCATTCGTTCATTCATTCATCCGTCCATCCATCCATCCACCCATCTGTTCATTCATTCAATAAAGCATACATATTGGGACATTTACCAGTAACATGTGAAATTTTTAGATACAATAAATAACTTTTCAATTAAAAGCTTTCATCAATGGAATCCATTTTTCTATAAATATGCTGTATTTTGCATAAATTTTGTAATTGTATTTTATCTGTAATACTGTAATTGTATTTATCTGTAATTCTGTAATTGTATTTTTCTAAGTCAATATAATATTTTGTATCTTCTTTTACGTCTGTTTATCGTTAGGTGTTTGTCTGTGCTGTTGTCTGTTTCTCTCTATGTATTTGTTTGTACTGTTGTCTGTTCCTATCCAGGTGATTTTTCTGTTGTCTGTTTCTCTCAATGTGCTTGTTTGTGTTGTTGTCTGTTTCTCTCCATGTGTTTCTTTTCCTCTCCATATGTTTGTCTGTACTGTCGTGTGCTTCTCTGCATTTAATTGTGTGTTTGTGCTGTTGTCTGTTTATTTCTACTGGTTGAGGACAAGTGGTCACCTATTTTTCAAGGTTTTTTGCTGATAAAATTTGTAATTAATAAAATTATCTATTGAAACTTGATATTGTTAATGGTTGACTCTTATAACACTTGATTATGAACAATTTTGTTGGAAATTTTCATATTTTTTTGTCTTCAAATGAGCTTAAACGTGTACACCTTTTGCAAGACTGCTGTGCCAGTTACCGCCTATTTGGCACCTCATTCTCTAAACAGAAGTATTTTGTTCCATCTCGTTTAGAGCGATGAAATTAATCTTTACCGGATTGTTTGACTTCATTTTTATGAAAAGTTGTGAAACCAAATGACTACACTAATAGACTGAATACCCCCACCCTTTCCCCAACCCGAAGATTCGTGTCAATATTCTCTTATTATTATTTTAATAAATGTAGCGACTGGATAAACTTAATTTTTGTATAACCAAGTAAAGAATATATGTTAAAAACTGCTGACAAATTTTCATGTCATTATTTTAACCCTAAATCCCCTTTAAATGCAATAGGCGGCCACTTGTCCTGGGCGGCCACTTTTCCTCGACTAGTAAGTGTTTGTTTTTGCTGTTGTCTGTTTTTCTCCATATATGTATTTGTCTGTGCTGTTGTATGTTTCCCTCCAGGTGTTTGTACTTTTGTCTGTTTCTCTCCACGTGTGTTTGTGTAGCTGTATGTTTCTCTCCAGGTGCTTGTTCTGTTGTGTTTCTCTGCTTGTGTTTGTTTGCGCTGTTGTCTGTTTCTCTCCAGGTGTTCATTTGTGCTGTTTTTCTCCATCCAATTGTCTGTGCTGTTGTATGTTTCTCTCCAGGTGTTTGTTTGTACTGTTGTCTGTTTCTCTTCTTGTGTTTGTTTGTGCTGTTGTCTGTTTCTCTCCATCCAATTGTCTGTGCTGTTGCCTGTTTCTCTCCACGTGTTTGTTTGTGTTGCTGTCTGTTTCTCTCAATGTGTTTGTTTGTACTGTTGTCTGTTTCTCTCTTTGTGTTTGTTTGTGCAGTTGTCTGTTTATCTCCAGGTATTTGTTTGTGCTGTTGTCTGTTTTTCTCCATCCATTTGTCTATGCTGTTGTATGTTTCTCTCCATGTGTTTGTAATGTTGTCTGTTCCTATCTATAGACTGGCATCCATTCTTGGTTATCTCTGTTTGTTTTTACTTCCTACGAAAACTGAGTAGCGTTGCGTAAACAAAAAAAAACAGAACGGGTACCACTCTAGTTCATATCCAGATGTTCGTACTGTTGTCTGCTTTTCTCCAGGTGTTTGTACTGTTGTCTGCTTCTCTTCAGGTGTTTGTGCTGTTGTATGTTTCTCTCCAGGTGTTTGTACTGTTGTCTGCTTCTCTCCAGGTGTTTGTGCTGTTGTCTGTTTCTCTCCAGGTGTTTGTATTGTTGTCTGCTTCTCTCCAGGTGTTTGTACTGTTGTCTGCTTCTCTCCAGGTGTTTGTACTGTTATCTGCTTCTCTCCAAGTGTTTGTACTGTTGTTTGCTTCTCTCCAGGTGTTTGTGCTGTTGTCTGTTTCTTTCCAGGTGATTGTACTGTTGTCTGTTCCTCTCCAGTTGGTGTATTGTTGTCTTTTTCTCTCCATGTGTTTGTTTGTGCTGCTGTCTGTTTTTCGCCATGTGTTTGTTTGTGCTGTTGTCTATGTCTTTGTCTTTATTACATGGTGTCTTTTAAGTGCTTATCTGCGAATGTATGTGTGGTTGTAGTCATAGGCTTGAAGAACACGCGCCTGGTGCAATATCAATTGGTTTGAATTGTTGTTCAAGGATATTACGACTTAGTACACTTGTGACGTTTTATAGTCTTGGTAATCTTTCAATTTGTGTCAGCTTCTGTTTAACTCTATATGTGTTCCTTTGATTGGTTTTAGCATGAATCTTTTTTTAAAAGTGCTTGTTGTGTGTTTGGATATCACTGCAGTAAACGTTTTTTAGTCTTCTTTAAAATCTGCAGATTCGGCTTCTGTTCTACTCCACGTATATAATTGGTTTACTTTTATAGCTATGTTCCGTCTTGTTGTATGTTGTTTCACTGTTGCCATTGTAACCTTATCTAGTCTTGTTGGGGTTCTTTGTTTCCCTCCATGTGTATATGTGGTTGCCTTTCGTTTATTGCACTTTTATCGACATAATATATGATATAAGACCTATCTACAGTTTTGTACCAATTACTTTTCTAGCGATGAACACTAACCCACCGTGATGATGGGTCTCCATGACAGGAACTGTCCAAATCTAAGGAGAGAAGACGATCCCTGATCATTTGTCTAATCTGAAGATTGGTAGGACTTCTCTTGTAATTGATAATGAGCTTTCTTAAGACAGCAGAGAACAAACTGTTTTCCAGTCTTTTTTTATCTCCAGTCTGAGTTAATATGATACATATATGTAATATGTCATTTCATGTTTTGTGATATAGATAAATACATTTACTCATAACTGATGGGTTTTTTTTTTGCATCATTAATTAATTCATTCGTTCATTCATTCATCCGTCCATCCATCCATCCACCCATCTGTTCATTCATTCAATAAAGCATACATATTGGGACATTTACCAGTAACATGTGAAATTTTTAGATACAATAAATAACTTTTCAATTAAAAGCTTTTATCAATGGAACCCATTTTTCTATAAATATGCTGTATTTTGCATAAATTTTGTAATTGTATTTTATCTGTAATACTGTAATTGTATTTATCTGTAATTCTGTAATTGTATTTTTCTAAGTCAATATAATATTTTGTATCTTCTTTTACGTCTGTTTATCGTTAGGTGTTTGTCTGTGCTGTTGTCTGTTTCTCTCTATGTATTTGTTTGTACTGTTGTCTGTTCCTATCCAGGTGATTTTTCTGTTGTCTGTTTCTCTCAATGTGCTTGTTTGTGTTGTTGTCTGTTTCTCTCCATGTGTTTCTTTTCCTCTCCATATGTTTGTCTGTACTGTCGTGTGCTTCTCTGCATTTAATTGTGTGTTTGTGCTGTTGTCTGTTTCTCTCCAGGTGTTTGTACTGTTGTCTGCTTCTCTCCAGGTGTTTGTACTGTTATCTGCTTCTCTCCAAGTGTTTGTACTGTTGTTTGCTTCTCTCCAGGTGTTTGTGCTGTTGTCTGTTTCTTTCCAGGTGATTGTACTGTTGTCTGTTCCTCTCCAGTTGTTGTATTGTTGTCTTTTTCTCTCCATGTGTTTGTTTGTGCTGCTGTCTGTTTTTCGCCATGTGTTTGTTTGTGCTGTTGTCTATGTCTTTGTCTTTATTACATGGTGTCTTTTAAGTGCTTATCTGCGAATGTATGTGTGGTTGTAGTCATAGGCTTGAAGAACACGCGCCTGGTGCAATATCAATTGGTTTGAATTGTTGTTCAAGGATATTACGACTTAGTACACTTGTGACGTTTTATAGTCTTGGTAATCTTTCAATTTGTGTCAGCTTCTGTTTAACTCTATATGTGTTCCTTTGATTGGTTTTAGCATGAATCTTTTTTTAAAAGTGCTTGTTGTGTGTTTGGATATCACTGCAGTAAACGTTTTTTAGTCTTCTTTAAAATCTGCAGATTCGGCTTCTGTTCTACTCCACGTATATAATTGGTTTACTTTTATAGCTATGTTCCGTCTTGTTGTATGTTGTTTCACTGTTGCCATTGTAACCTTATCTAGTCTTGTTGGGGTTCTTTGTTTCCCTCCATGTGTATATGTGGTTGCCTTTCGTTTATTGCACTTTTATCGACATAATATATGATATAAGACCTATCTACAGTTTTGTACCAATTACTTTTCTAGCGATGAACACTAACCCACCGTGATGATGGGTCTCCATGACAGGAACTGTCCAAATCTAAGGAGAGAAGACGATCCCTGATCATTTGTCTAATCTGAAGATTGGTAGGACTTCTCTTGTAATTGATAATGAGCTTTCTTAAGACAGCAGAGAACAAACTGTTTTCCAGTCTTTTTTTATCTCCAGTCTGAGTTAATATGATACATATATGTAATATGTCATTTCATGTTTTGTGATATAGATAAATACATTTACTCATAACTGATGGGGGTTTTTTTTTGCATCATTAATTAATTCATTCATTCATCCGTCCATCCATCCATCCACCCATCTGTTCATTCATTCAATAAAGCATACATATTGGGACATTTACCAGTAACATGTGAAATTTTTAGATACAATAAATAACTTTTCAATTAAAAGCTTTTATCAATGGAACCCATTTTTCTATAAATATGCTGTATTTTGCATAAATTTTGTAATTGTATTTTATCTGTAATACTGTAATTGTATTTATCTGTAATTCTGTAATTGTATTTTTCTAAGTCAATATAATATTTTGTATCTTCTTTTACGTCTGTTTATCGTTAGGTGTTTGTCTGTGCTGTTGTCTGTTTCTCTCTATGTATTTGTTTGTACTGTTGTCTGTTCCTATCCAGGTGATTTTTCTGTTGTCTGTTTCTCTCAATGTGCTTGTTTGTGTTGTTGTCTGTTTCTCTCCATGTGTTTCTTTTCCTCTCCATATGTTTGTCTGTACTGTCGTGTGCTTCTCTGCATTTGATTGTGTGTTTGTGCTGTTGTCTGTTTATTTCTACTGGTTGAGGACAAGTGGTCACCTATTTTTCAAGGTTTTTTTGCTGATAAAATTTGTAGTTAATAAAATTATCTATTGAAACTTGATATTGTTAATGGTTGACTCTTATAACACTTGATTATGAACAATTTTGTTGGAAATTTTCATATTTTTTTGTCTTCAAATGAGCTTAAACGTGTACACCTTTTGCAAGACTGCTGTGCCAGTTACCGCCTATTTGGCACCTCATTCTCTAAACAGAAGTATTTTGTTCCATCTCGTTTAGAGCGATGAAATTAATCTTTACCGGATTGTTTGACTTCATTTTTATGAAAAGTTGTGAAACCAAATGACTACACTAATAGACTGAATACCCCCACCCTTTCCCCAACCCGAAGAATCGTGTCAATATTCTCTTATTATTATTTTAATAAATGTAGCGACTGGATAAACTTAATTTTTGTATAACCAAGTAAAGAATATATGTTAAAAACTGCTGACAAATTTTCATGTCATTATTTTAACCCTAAATCCCCTTTAAATGCAATAGGCGGCCACTTGTCCTGGGCGGCCACTTTTCCTCGACTAGTAAGTGTTTGTTTTTGCTGTTGTCTGTTTTTCTCCATATATGTATTTGTCTGTGCTGTTGTATGTTTCCCTCCAGGTTTTTGTACTGTTGTCTGTTTCTCTCCACGTGTTTGTTTGTGTTGCTGTATGTTTCTCTCCAGGTGCTTGTTCTGTTGTGTTTCTCTGCTTGTGTTTGTTTGCGCTGTTGTCTGTTTCTCTCCAGGTGTTCATTTGTGCTGTTTTTCTCCATCCAATTGTCTGTGCTGTTGTATGTTTCTCTCCAGGTGTTTGTTTGTACTGTTGTCTGTTTCTCTTGTTGTGTTTGTTTGTGCTGTTGTCTGTTTCTCTCCATCCAATTGTCTGTGCTGTTGCCTGTTTCTCTCCACGTGTTTGTTTGTGTTGCTGTCTGTTTCTCTCAATGTGTTTGTTTGTACTGTTGTCTGTTTCTCTCTTTGTGTTTGTTTGTGCAGTTGTCTGTTTATCTCCAGGTATTTGTTTGTGCTGTTGTCTGTTTTTCTCCATCCATTTGTCTATGCTGTTGTATGTTTCTCTCCATGTGTTTGTAATGTTGTCTGTTCCTATCTATAGACTGGCATCCATTCTTGGTTATCTCTGTTTGTTTTTACTTCCTACGAAAACTGAGTAGCGTTGCGTAAACAAAAAAAAACAGAACGGGTACCACTCTAGTTCATATCCAGATGTTCGTACTGTTGTCTGCTTTTCTCCAGGTGTTTGTACTGTTGTCTGCTTCTCTTCAGGTGTTTGTGCTGTTGTATGTTTCTCTCCAGGTGTTTGTACTGTTGTCTGCTTCTCTCCAGGTGTTTGTGCTGTTGTCTGTTTCTCTCCAGGTGTTTGTACTGTTATCTGCTTCTCTCCAAGTGTTTGTACTGTTGTTTGCTTCTCTCCAGGTGTTTGTGCTGTTGTCTGTTTCTTTCCAGGTGATTGTACTGTTGTCTGTTCCTCTCCAGTTGTTGTATTGTTGTCTTTTTCTCTCCATGTGTTTGTTTGTGCTGCTGTCTGTTTTTCGCCATGTGTTTGTTTGTGCTGTTGTCTATGTCTTTGTCTTTATTACATGGTGTCTTTTAAGTGCTTATCTGCGAATGTATGTGTGGTTGTAGTCATAGGCTTGAAGAACACGTGCCTGGTGCAATATCAATTGGTTTGAAATGTTGTTCAAGGATATTACGAGTTAGTACACTTGTGACGTTTTATAGTCTTGGTAATCTTTCCATTTGTGTCAGCTTCTGTTTAACTCTATATGTGTTCCTTTGATTGGTTTTAGTATGAATCTTTTTTTAAAAGTGCTTGTTGTGTGTTTGGATATCACTGCATTAAACGTTTTTTAGTCTTCTTTAAAATCTGCAGATTCGGCTTCTGTTCTACTCCACGTATATAATTGGTTTACTTTTATAGCTATGTTCCGTCTTGTTGTATGTTGTTTCACTGTTGCCATTGTAACCTTATCTAGTCTTGTTTTTTTCATTTATTTTCGTGTTTTGGTGTGTCAGCTTTGTTTTTGGGCCGTTCTGTATGGGTGTTGTAGTGTTCATTGTCCCCTGTTGATTTGGGGCCGTTCTGTATGGATGTTGTTGTGTTCATTGTCCCCTGTTGTTTTGGGGCCGTTCTGTGTGGGCGTTGTTGTGTTCATTGTCCCCTGTTGTTTTTGGGCCGTTCTGTATGGGTGTTGTTGTGTTCATTGTCCCCTGTTGTTTTGGGGCCGTTCTGTATGGATGTTGTTGTGTTCATTGCCCCCCTGTTGTTTTTGGGCCGTTCTGTATGGGTGTTGTTGTGTTCATTGTCCCCTGTTGTTTTGGGCCGTTCTGTGTGGGCGTTGTTGTGTTCATTGTCCCCTGTTGTTTTTGGGCCGTTCTGTATGGGCGTTGATGTGTTCATTGTCCCCTGTTGTTTTGGGGCCGTTCTGTATGGGTGTTGTTGTGTTCATTGTCCCCTGTTGTTTTGGGGCCGTTCTGTATGGGTGTTGTTGTGTTCATTGTCCCCTGTTGTTTTGGGGCCGTTCTGTATGGGTGTTGTTGTGTTCATTGTCCCCTGTTGTTTTTGGGCCGTTCTGTATGGGTGTTGTTGTGTTCATTGTCCCCTGTTGTTTTGGGCCGTTCTGTGTGGGCGTTGTTGTGTTCATTGTCCCCTGTTGTTTTTGGGCCGTTCTGTATGGGCGTTGATGTGTTCATTGTCCCCTGTTGTTTTGGGGCCGTTCTGTATGGGTGTTGTTGTGTTCATTGTCCCCTGTTGTTTTTGGGCCGTTCTGTATGGGTGTTGTTGTGTTCATTGTCCCCTGTTGTTTTTGTGCCGTTCTGTATGGGTGTTGTTGTGTTCATTGTCCCCTGTTGTTTTTGGGCCGTTCTGTATGGGTGTTGTTGTGTTCATTGTCCCCTGTTGTTTTTGGGCCGTTCTGTATGGGTGTTGTTGTGTTAATTGTCCCCTGTTGTTTTTGGGCCGTTCTGTATGGGTGTTGTTGTGTTCATTGTCCCCTGTTGTTTTTCTTCAGTTGTTCTGTCTGATGAATCATGTGAATGTGTTCCGCTGAGGTCAGTGCTGGAGACATCAAAGATACAATATTTCGAGTTTATTGTGAAACTGTTATTGATTAACTTGACATTTGACCCAAAATTATTGACTGAGTATAAACTTAAATTCATAGGTATTATCTTAGTTAATCCAGTTATGAAATGTAATAACTCTGCTTTTATAAATATTTGACTTATTGTGTTATAATCACTTCAAGTTCAAGTATAATGACCTTGAAGTTAGACCTCAAAAACCACAGGTATCATTCCCACATTATAGCGAGTCAATGTATTAGAATATGAAACTTGTATTTGTGTTACAGCTATGTATTGATTCCAATACACAAGACCTTGACCTTTGATCTACTGACTTAAAAAAATGTGCATGTATCTTTCTTGCACCACAGTTATTCTGTGTATGAAATATGAAAGCAAATTACCTTCGAAACTTCTCAATTAATTAAAATGTCGTTTCCTAAGTAAAAGCAGAGTTTTCAAGTCAACTACTTCTTACTTCTCTTCTAATTGAGTATTCTAACTACAAACAAAATTTCAGCATAAAAAATACACAGATATTAGAATTACAGGAGCCTTTAAGGGCCTGCATTGCTCATCCGAGTACAATGTATGCTTTTGACATACCAAACTTTGGCAAACTCTGCGGAATTATATTTGAAAAAAAATTCCTTTAAGAAGCAATTTAGTGCACAAATCATATCAAAAGCAAGATCATAAACATAAACAGGATCTCAGTGATATTTTTTTCAAATTTATTTCATGACTCAACAGTAACGTTACTAAAAGACGATGAACAATACTTCACTGTGACAGAGAACTATCATTAATGCTTACATAATTTTCTAAATTTAATTTTACATTTTAAAGGTACCGTCATATCACAGTGATAGATGCACAGTAAATTCTTGTCAACCGAACTATGAGTTTTGATTCCATCCAATCTCTATATCACTTTAACATCACATTGGAATCTTGCATGAATACACCTATGATAAGTAAGTGTATATTACATGTATTTAAGGAATATTCATTCCCTGCAGGAAGATGGAACTTGAACACAGACAGATAGACAAACAGATGGACAAGAGGAGGGTTGGATTAAGGAATAATGTGATCTCCAACAAAATTACAGTTTTGAATTTGAACAAGCTGTATAGAATATTCCTATTTCGTCAAGTGTCTGTCTGTCATTCTCATTGCACATTCTGAATTAACGTTTCTGCCAGCAGAGACCGAATTAATATCCAACACTTCATGTGCCAGCTTTATTCTTCATTTTTTTCTTAAAATTTCCTTTTCCTTTCTTTTTTGACTTTTCTTCATTCTTGCTTTTATCAAAGTCTCTTTTTTTCTCATTTCTTACAACCTTTGCCCCTTTTTTGTTGAAGTCTTTTTGTTTTCGATTTCGAACTTTTTGTGTATTTCCAGTTTTCTTTCCTGCTGCTCCAACTGGGGTAATTTGATGGTTCATTTCATTTTTCACATTTTTCAATTTACTTTCAGGTTTGAATTTTCTGTTGACATTCTTTCGACTGGTCTTGTTCCTTTTAGCAGTAGAAACTTCAACTATAGAATCTGACGAATTTCCTTGTTTTTTCTTTGAAAAATTTCTGAAACAAATTCATAAGATGAGTTTATTCATCATTCAGCAAATATTTCTGAAGAAATTAGTTGGAAAATGTATTTAGGATTCAGAAGGTAAAAGTAGCTCAAGTTCACAGGTTAAAAGCAGATATCTATAGAAAGTATTGTTACAATAAATACATATATAAAATATAAGAGTCCAGGCCCAGGCAAAAGCAATGTCAAGTGTACAAGATTTTTAAAAAGTACATTTAGGTCCAGGATAAGAGTCATAAGAGAACAAATCTTATAACCAATAGAAAATCTTAACATCTGACTTTGGTTTGGATTAAATGTATGACAGAGCCTTATTCTGCAGTGAGAAGCTGTTCACTTCACTGCACAGAACATATACATGTAACTACTAAATAGTGTGCATATTATATAGAAAATTTTGCATTGAAACTGTGAAAATACAATGAAGGTTTCTTCAAACACTATATGGGGTTACTCATAAAATTCCAAAATAATTGTTTGCTTTGTGCAGATTAAAAATATCTTACACATTAAACAATAACATTAAATAATGATAAAAATATTGGTTTATATACCTAAACTTTTTCTTTGCCTTTGGGTCGTACTTTGCTGCTGTAGAAATACTTGGTCTCTTTGGTACATGCTTCTCAAGTTTCCGTCTAACTTTTCTACAAAGAGTATCAGTCTTCAGAAAAAAAATTTCTTCAAAGTAAATTGAAATTTTTTAGGATAACTACCAGAATCTTTTTATTTGAATATGCAGCCAACATCAATATGTTTCACAATAACGCTAAACAAATGTAACAAAAATATGACTGAGTAGAAGTTATTATAACAAAGCAAATTTTCTGATTGAAATGATTTTCAATGCATTTTCTTCTTATCCAAAGACAAAGAGACTTATCTATCATAAAATGCAGAACCCAAAATGATACAATAAGGAGTTAAAATATTGAAAATCCAATAAACATCGGAGAAAAATCACAACAGCACTTTACATCAGAATTCCTTTACTATCCCAACAAATGTGAAGAGAAATCTGTAACATGCAATATCTCTGATAGACCTTAATTATGTACATCTTCAGGCCTAGGATAAACTATGAAATCAGTAAATGTAACAAAATTACAGACTAATAGAGCTGGGCATCTTTTTATTGACTATCAGTTCAAAGACTTACTTTTTAGGCTTCTTCATTTTAAGCATGTAGTCAGGTACAGGGCACCCGGCCTCTATCATAACATTGGCTATACTGTATAAAGAAATAAAAAATTTACGAATCACAAGCAATATAAGTCCCCTACCGGCATATATCCATGTCCTTCAACTCTGCCTTGACCTGTACTTACACCAAAAGATGAATCAAACATCAAAATAAGTTCAATATGTGTTTTAGAAAAAGGTCTGGAAAACAGGAAAATTTAATGAAATTTGCTATGAGGCCATACCTTTTGTAAGAACAAATAAATCAAACCCAACTTAAACTTATTCTTTATCAGACTATAATGTATCTGCATACCAAAAATCAGCTCAATATCAACAAGAACAGGCATGAAAAGACTGGAAACTGAGAAGTTCATGTAATTTGCTAAGTGCAGGGGCCTTTACTCCTGTAGAAATGGATCAATAAAATTGAAACACAAACTTGATTTGTATCACACTGAGATATATTCACATACCAAAAATGATTTCAATATCTGCAATACTATGGAAGAAAAGTCCAGAAAACTGAGAATTTAATGAAATTTGCTAAGTCCAGGGGCAATAACTCTTGTAAAAACAGGTCAATCGGAACCAAACTCGAACTTGATCTGTATAACACTAAGATGTAATCACAACGTGACATATAAAAAATATTTCTATATCTAAAACAATAGCCGAGAAAAGTCCGGAAAACTGAGAATTTCATGAAATTTGCTAGTCCAGGGGCCATAACTCTTGTAGAAATTGGTCAATCAGAACCAAACTCGAACTTGATCTGTATCACATTGAGATAAAGTCATATACCAAAAATGAGATCAATATCTGCAACGACAGCGAAAAAAAGTCTGGAAAACAGAGAATTTCATGAAATTTGCTAAGTCCAGGGGCAATAACTCTTGTAAAAACAGGTCAATCGGAACCAAACTCGAACTTGATCTGTATAACACTAAGATGTAATCACAACGTGACATATAAAAAATATTTCTATATCTAAAACAATAGCCGAGAAAAGTCCGGAAAACTGAGAATTTCATGAAATTTGCTAGTCCAGGGGCCATAACTCTTGTAGAAATTGGTCAATCAGAACCAAACTCGAACTTGATCTGTATCACATTGAGATAAAGTCATATACCAAAAATGAGATCAATATCTGCAACGACAGCGAAAAAAAGTCTGGAAAACAGAGAATTTCATGATATTTGCTAAGTCCAGGGGCCATAACTCTTGTAGAAATATGTCAATCGGAGCCAAACTCGAACTTGATCTGTATCACATTGAGATAAACTAACATACCAAAAATGAGATCAATATCTGCAACGACAGCGAAAAAAAAAGTCTGAAAAACTAAAGTGTGACAGAAAGACGGACAGACAAACGGGGTGGAAGCTATAAGTCCCCTCTGGCTAGCCGGTAGGGGACTTATAAAGATAAGGATGTTTAATATATGAATATTAATTCATATACAATTAGCATACCTACACGAGGAAATTGAACTACTGGTATCACAGATGTTTTGATAATCATGAGAAATTCATTTATAGTCAATTTTCCACACAAGGAAACTAGTCAAAGTTTACTTAAAGGATATTTTGAATCAGGACGGTAACTCACACAAATACATGTAGATTCAGTCCTGGAGTAAATTGCACTGTTCATTTTTTTTCAACTTTTCTTTTTTTTTTGGGGGGGGGGGTGCTATATTTGCTCATATCAAGTATCATTCACCTCATATTTTTTTACTTTATAATACTGTAAAAAATACATTAAACTATCATTTTCACACAGCATTTATGAAAAATGCCTGGTAGTTCTGGCAAATGTTCTGTAGATTTCGGGGAAATTTAAATCATGTCATACAGAGAAGAACCCCATAATATTGAAAATGTCCTGTGGTTTCTCAGTCTATTCCATAAACTCTATTCATACCTTAAAATAATTTGCAAGAAATTCTGTTCTCTAAAAGATTTTTTTTTATTTCCTATCAACAATGAGATTCCAGCCTAAGTAAGGTAAATGGGCATTATACACTAACAGAGACAATTTGAATTGTAGTTATTGAATTTTTAAACATAGGAGCTAGCTTAAGTTTCCTTCGAAACAGACCTTCTGAGATTCTTTGAATCGTTTTCTGTGAAGAAAGTCACAGCCTTGCCCAGTCTACCAGCCCTTCCTGTTCTTCCTAAAATAAAAAAAAAAATCATATATTTTACATCAAGTCACCTGTTTCAAGAAAAAATTAAATAGATAAGTCTTCAAGTTTTTTTTTTCTAATTAATAGTCAATCAACTGCTAAACCTACATATAGTTAACTGTAGGATAAAGTCCATTTCGTTGTAATCACCTGCTTCTCATTAAAATGTGATGAAAAAAGCAATAGCATAATATGAACTGTTTAGCAATAAAAAGATGGATTTCAGTTATCAGTAAAGGACAAACTGCATTCAAATTTCTAACAATCTTCAAATTTAGCAGAACAAGACTTGAAGTAATTTTAACTTATTCAGGGTAAAATCAGTAAAACAAAGAATTGAAAGATTTTAACGAAGCAACAAGCTAAAGTGTAAAGAAATTCCTTCAAAAATGTGCATGAATTTTAAAGAACTAAGAAAACATCAACACCATCAATACCTATCCTGTGTATATATGAAATAGCACTGGTTGGCAAGTCAAAATTGATCACCAGGTTAACGCCCTTAAAGTCTATCCCTCTTCCCATCAACTCTGTACATATAAGCATCCAAACTTTGCCTAAACGGAAATTCTTCACCACCGAATCTCTCTGAAAAACATATGAATGCAACTGTCATGTAAAAATCTGTTACACGTAACATGGAATTTACAGGTGTTACTTCCAATATTGAATGCAAAAATGCACCTACACAGATATTTAAAAACTCTTGTGTCAAAAAGAATACCCTTGGAGTACACTTTTAAATATTCAATGCTTTTTAAATTTAAAAGCTTTTAGATGTATATTGCATTGATTACAATGTTGCTTTTGATATAGCTAAGTTTGTACTTTTGGTGGCTGTTGACACAGATAACACATCAACTTTTTAACCAATGAAAATTATGTTTACAAAGTGAAATTAAATGAGACACGAAAGATTAAATTGAATGATCTGAATGTATATGATCAATACAAAGAAACAATAAGAGTTAAGATGTAATTCAGAATGAAAGTCATTAAGCCAAAAATATGTAAGCAAGTCATTCATGAAAACATAAAAAAAAAATATCAAATTCAAGGAATTGTGGTCCCCCACCTTTTTTGGGTGTTTGTCTTTAAAGAAATGCATACAGACATCCCCCCATTCTCAAGTTTTAATAATATATCTCATATATATAGGTCAAGGTCACAAGGTCAAAAATTTTGGTATCTATGGAAAGATCTTTTCACAAGGAATACACATGTGAAATATCAAAGCCCCATCATTTTCAATTAAAAAGTTATGGACAAGGTTAAAGTTTTTTTGAAAAGTAGGTCAAACTCAAAGGTCAAGGTCACAAGGTCAAAAATTTTGGTATCCATGGAAAGTTCTTGTCACAAGGAATACACATGTGAAATATCAAAGCCCTATCACTTACCATTCAAAAGTTATGGTCAAGGTTAAAGTTTTTAATAAGTAGGTCAAAGTCCAAGGTCAAGATGTCAAAAATTTTAGTATCTATGGAAAGGTCTTGTCACAAGGAATACACATGTGAAATATCAAAGCCCTATCAATTTTCATTCAAAAGTTATGGTCAAGGGTAAAGTTTGTAATAAGTAGGTCAAAGTCCAAGGTCAAAAATTTTGGTATCCATGGAAAGGTCTTGTCACAAGAAATACACATGTGAAATATCAAAGCCCTATCACTTACCGTTCAAGGTTATGGTCAAGGTTTAAGTTTTTAATAAGTAGGTCAAGGTCCCAAGGTCATAAATTTTGGTATCCATGGAAAGGTCTTGTCACAAGGAATACACTTATGAAATATCAAAGCCCTATCACTTTCCATTCAAAAGTTATTGTTAAGGTTAAAGTCTTTATAAAGTAGGTCAAAGTCCAAGGTCACAAGGTCAAAAATTTTGGTATCCATGGAAAGGTCTTGTCACAAGGAATACACATATGAAATATCAAAGCCCTATCACTTACCATTCAAAAGTTACGCACAAGGTTTAAGTTTTTGTGATTGATGGATAGATGGACGGCGGACGAACCAGTTTTAATGTCCCCGCACTTTTGCAAAGTGGGGGACAACAAACAAACAAGACCAGGTCTTATGTAAGTCACTATATGTATATACCAGACCTCTTCTTGTGATCTGTCACTGTGAATGATATCTACGTTCATTCCGTCGTACGCTAGCTCCTGGTATAGCTCTTTGGCCCTCTCCTTAGATTGCACAAACATCAGTACAGGGGCAGCAACTCCCTTTGTAAATTAAATTTGTATTACAAGAACATTGTAACAATAATTACAGAGTCTTAATCAAAGCAAATCAAATGCAACAGTTGTGAACATTAGATTTAAAATTATTTTTCACATGAATTATTTCAAATCTATGTCAATAGCTTGCACAACCTTTGTGTAGTTTTTTAAGGAGGTCCAGGACAGGCATACTTAAATTTGATCCTATCATTTAATTTTCCTAAGAATTATAAATGTTAATAATTGAAACATACTTTTTCTACATGCAAAGTTTCATCAATTTTTTACCGTTAGTTTTGACGCTACAAACGTACATATATACCCATTGAAATCCCCAAAATGGGCTGTAAATGTGGCGTTAAAATTAACACACTTTAGGTAATGAAAAACAGTTACAAATCTTCTGTAGAGGCAGAATATTAACAAGTTGTGTATTTTTCATTTAGATATGATGTGGGCAATCGGATATGTGTAGAATCATAAATGATCACTAAGACTTTTAAAAGAAATTGTCGAAAGGAGATAAATTTATGTCTATTTTCAAAACGTCTTTGAATTGCTAATGTTTAGTAATAAAGTCCGTTTATCTGAAAGTCTATCATTTATTTTCCGTAAAAACTTGATATTATCGTCTTCATATGTCAAGTGAAACACTGATAAATTCCTATTGAAATTTGACCGTCAGTTTTTAAGTTATAGAGATTGTGTTACCCCCTCCCCCTTATTCCTACGTTACCTAATCCTGATGTTCTTGCGAAAAAAAACGCCAATGTCGCCGTTTCTATTGTGACGTCATAATTGATCCAGAAATTTCCGATGGGGTTCTTTCGGATACTGTTCTGGACCCCCTTAAGTCCAAATGCGACCTATAATCTTAATCTTATCTTAAATTTAGAATCACAGAAATTCTCAAAATCAGTGCATCAACTAAGGGTTGAAAACCTATCAAGCTATCAGACAATTATTAATACCTTTAAAAAGAAAAAATAGAACTGCCCTAAAGTGGACAAATTATACCCCTCGCAGGACATTTTTTTAATGAAGGGGACCATTTATGACGCTATGTTCAATTGTTCAAATTTAAACTCTCATTTAGGATTAAATGCTTTGGTATGAAAATTTAGTACTTAGTATGCTGCTTTCAGAATTTCATTAGTACTTAGTATGCTGCTTTAAGAATTTCATCACCAAAATTATTCAGGTTATGAAGTTTATTACATGTACTTCTTACATAGGCCCAAAGTTAAGGTCGAGGTCAAAACTCACGATACAAAAATGTAGTGCTCTTTATGGCAAATGTGTACATGAAATATAAAAGGCCTAAACATTGATAGTATGAAAGAAATCTGCTCTCAAATCTTTTTAACTTAAATTGCAACATAAGCCTAAAGTCAAGGTCAAGGTCACAAGGTCAAAAGCCATGGTACCAAACTGTAGTACTATTTGTGGTAAATGTGTGAATGAAATATGAAAGGCCTACCATTAATAGTATAACAGATCTGCTTTCAAAACTTCTTAACCAAAAAAAAAATGTTGTGTAGGGTGAAGGTCAAGGTCAAAAGGACACAGGGTCAAAAGTCATGGTACAAAAATGTAGCACTCTTTATGGTGAATGTGTGTATGAAATATGAACGGCATACCATTAATCTGCTTTCAAAACCACTTAGCCTAAAATGTTGCAAAGGGTGAAGGTCAAGGTCAAAAGGTCAAAAGTTGTTAAACCAAAATGTAGTACTCTTTATGGTGAATGTGCGTATGAAATATGAAAGGCCTACCATTCACGGTATAAAAGAAATCTGCTTTCAAAACTTCTTAACCGGACGGACAGACAGACGGACGGAGGGACAGACGGACGGAGGGACGGACCTACTGGCAGACAGACAGACAGGGTAATTCCTATATACCCTCCTAAACTTCGTTTGTGGGGGTATAATAATCCATACCAATGAAATCAGTACCACAAGCATGAAGTAGATTACCTTTTTGATCATGTCCCTGATAGCCAGTAACTTTCCAGTCTCCTGACCTACAAACAACAGCTCTTGTTCTATAGTTATAGTGGCACTATTCCTGTAATGAAATAAAGCTGTCAATATATCAATGGCATATGTATATACTTGAGGACATATGACCATACCACAGTAACAAAATTAGAGAATTTCTGTTTGTTGAAATGAAAACCTACTTGTTGTTCAGGAAAATACTTGGCATAAGTGTTCTAAAAGTTCAATTAATTTCAACCTTAATTGTTGGTTATGTTATTGTCTTTACATGTATATTAGAAAGGCTTTCGAAGTACCATCATTCTGAACAAATTTTGAGGATATACATAAGATTAGATCAAAGTGACCAACACATACCATACTATATCAATCAATATACAAAATACTGTATACAGGGAATTTTTCGCCCAGTTTTATTTTGCCCCTTTTCGCCCACTGTAATGTGGGGAAATTAAAGACAGGGCAAGTATAATTTAGCATAAAGGAGTTCTACACAAAATATGAAAATGGACGAATTCAATACTTAGCAAATCAGTTCATTATTTCAACTGGAAATAAGCTCAAAATGCATCGAAGATGCAAAATGCCGAGTTGCAAAACTGGAATGTAAGTATGAATATGCAGACTAACATGAAATGTGTATGGTTTGTAACAACATTTTGTGGTCCTAAATGAAAATTTCTGGATCAAGAAATGGTCTTCTCTTTATTCTATATCAGCGTGTAATATATTTTCAACGATACAGATTTTCAATCTCATCATACAGAATACTTTATGTATTTGTATGTACAATATGATTTAACAAAGCATACTCTAAAGATACAGAATAAGGTACAATTCATATCTTAAATCACGGGAAACATTTCTGGCAAGTTTCATGATAATAGGTGCAATACAGGCTCAAATATGGTTGGGAAAACATTTTCAATCATCTGAGTCCTGTGACCTTGATCTTTGACCTTTTGACCCAAAAATTAATGGCAAGTTTCATGATTATAGGTGCAATACAGGCTCAAAAATGGTCTGGAAACCATTTTCAATTACCTAAGTCCTGTGACCTTGGTCTTTGACCCTTTGACCCCAAAATCAAAAGTGGTCATTTTCTATTCACTGGAAACATTTCTGGCAAGTTACATGATTATAGGTGCAATACAGGCTCAAATTCAGTCGGGAAACCATTTTTAATCATCTAAGTCCTGTGACCTTGACCTTTGACCTTTTAACCCCAAAATTGATAGTGGTCATCCTTGATCCATGGGAAACATTTCTGGCAAGCTTCATGATTATAATTGCAATACAGGCTGAAATATGGTCCGGAAACCACTTTCAATCATCGGAGTCCTGTGACCTTGACCTTTGACCTTTTGACCCCCAAATCAATAGGGGTCATTCTTGATTCATGGGAATCATTATTGGCAAGTTTCATGACTTTAGGTGCAATACAGGCTAAAATATGGCCAGGAAACCATTTTCAATCATCAGAGTCCTGTGACCTTGACCTTTGACCTTTTGACGCCAAAATCAAAAGTGGTCATTTTCTATTCACAGGAAACATTTCTGGCAAGTTACATGATTATAGGTGCAATACAGGCTGAAATATGGTCCAAAAACCAATTTCAATCAACAGAGTCCTGTGACCTTGACCTTTGACCTTTTGACCCCAAAATCAATAGGCCTTATCCTTGATTCAAGGGAAACATTTCTGGCAAGTTTCATGATTATAGGTGCAATACAGGCTGAAATATGGTCCGGAAACCATTTTCAATCATCTGAGTCCTGTGACCTTGACCTTTGACCTTTTGACCCAAAAATCAATAGGCCTCATCCTTGATTCAAGGGAAATATTTCTGGCAAGCTTCATGATTATAGGTGCAATACAGGCTGAAATATGGTCCGGAAACCATTTTCAATCATCTGAGTCCTGTGACCTTGACCTTTGACCTTTTGACCCCAAAATCGATAGGCCTCATCCTTGATTCAAGGGAAAAATTTCTGGCAAGTTTCATGATTATAGGTGCAATACAGGCTGAAATATGGTCCGGAAACCATTTTCAATCATCTGAGTCCTGTGACCTTGACCTTTGACCTTTTGACCCCAAAATCAATAGGGCTCATCCTTGACTAATGGTGAGTAAGTGTATGAAGTTTCATTGTTATAGCCTCTTTCGTAGTTGACTTATAGTCCGGAAACCAATTGTTGACGCCCGCCCGCCCGCCCAGACGCCCGCCCAACCGCCCGCCCAGCCGCCCGCCCGCCCGCCCGTCTCACATCAAATTAAGAGCCGAGTTTTGCAACTCGGCTAAAAATAAGACTGGGCGAAATAAAAGCTGTACACAAAACACATATAAATAATATTAGATCCAGTCATATTGTCAATGGACAGACAAAATGACAGACAGAAGTAATAACAAACACCACCGACAGAGATACACATAATATACCTGGCCCCTATGTAGACTTGTACTACATTATCAAGATTTAGTTTACACCACTGTTCTACATCGTAGGCAAAAGTAGCACTAAACATCGCTCTCCTTACATTCTTGTTCTCACAAGCTCTGTATATTTCTGCCAACTGAAACATGTAATATTTTTTTAACAAATGTTGTTTTAGACGGAAACATCCCATGAACTTACAATTTTTCAGCTTTAGGAAGTACAATGTAATAGCTTACAAACAATAAACCTTTATGAACAATTCATGATTCCCTTGCAACCAAAAGAAGGGTGGGGTACATTTTTAAAGCACATGCTAATCTAAAATAAAAGGGGAATACAGTATGCTAGTCTCTTCTTCTATTTGTAATCTTTCAGGTTCTTTCCCATTGAACTGTGAATCTAAGTAAAATTTGTTCCTTCCAAATTTCTAAACTTACTTGCTCACGAAATCCCGTCTTTCCTTCTTCAAACAATTTATCAGATTCATCTATCACTAGCCACTGAATACTGTAGGCAAAAACAAACTATTGCATTATATGCAGAATTCCTACAAAAATTGTGCTTTAAATGCATACTGAACAAACAATGTTGGCCAAAGCAATTCAGGAAGCATTCCGAAAACTGGGGTAATCATTTAAAAATAATTTTCATTTGTATCCCCTATGAAGAAAATTTTTAGAAACTAGTTTTATGAATATAAACTTGAATTACTGTCAAAATACAGTAAGTGTGAACAATAACTGTAGGTGATTTATTTTCTGTGGTTGAATATAATTCATTTGGTAAGTTCCTTTCCAATGGTGGTAAATTGATAAGATGTTTACCGATTGGTTAATTTCACATGATACGTTAGTCTGGGGTAATGGTACATAAGACTTTCCAACTACATGGCAATATGAGAGTTTAAAAAATGTGTTTGGTGTTTTCCCTATAAGGGCCAAAATTGCTGTGCATATCAATCTTTTCACAAAAAATATTTCAAAAAGAGATAACATGTATTCTCTTAACTCCTTCTTCTTCACTAAATCCATTACTTTCATGTGAAAACAACATGCCATACTGTCTAAGTAGATTACTTACGATCTACATGTATATATGATTCAAAATCATTAGTTTCAACAATAAATAAAATTAATACTTGGCAAGATCTATGACTTGAGGATTTTCTCTCAGCATATACACGAGACGATTTGGTGTGGAGACCATGATATCTGAAACAAAAAGGTCATAAACATACAACATCAAACTAGCAATACAGCATGTTTGGGTCTGACCAAAGCTAACAAATGACCTTGATCTTGAATGCAACTTTGACATAGTGTTAACTCAAACAAAATTGGCCTTTTCTGCATATTTCATATAAATTCTACTTTGAACCAGCATACATGTGTATGTGTGTATTATTGATCCTAAAGAATCTTTTTGTCCACTTTTTTAAGATAGATTATAGTAACAGAGTATGACATACAGCACGATGATCTGAAACTTCAGTTTTTAACTTCAAGCAAAATTTAAAAAGAAAAATTAACTTTGAAATCTAGAAGAATGTTCATACCAACATTTTTGCCACCACTGGCAGATAATTTCTTTGTAGCTGTTGTTGATTTTTCTATAAACAGAATTTTTAGCCCTAATCCCTCTGATAAGCTTTGGAATTCTCTCTTGATCTGCTTAGCCAGTTCTCTTGTGGGTGCCAGGATCAACGCCCTCAGACCCTCCTTACATGGCCCTTGTAGGTGATGCAGGATGGGGATGATGAAGGCAGCTGTTTTACCTGACCCTGTGGGGGCACAGGCCATCACTTCTCTCCTCTTATAGGAAAAAACAAAAATTAATTACCGGTAAATAAACATGTATTCAGAGGAAATTCAATTATACGGATTTGCTAACTTTAGTGGTTTGTTTTGCAGTTTTCAGTTGAATCAATGTATGTAAGGGGCTGAATGAGAGTTTGCCAATTTGCCATAAATGGTGCATTAAGCCATTATTAATTCACACAATATACAAGGTATTTACATGTATGTGTTATACATACATGGATTTATATGAGAAGATTTCACATCTTTGGTATGAAATATACTGTTATTAAGATCTTTCAGTAAGTCAATAATTTTAATTAACATGTTCATTGTACTATCTTATCTCTTCTTTGAATAACATTCACTTGCTGACTTCATGTTAAATATTGTTCAAACTTTTAGAAACCGACAGATAAAAGGAATTTTTCATTGTGGACTTCAGATTTCACATTATAATCCTACTGTCCTGTTTACTAAATCAAGAGCACCCTGTTTTCCCCGTTTTCTCTAAAATATGATACTGTCATCTTCAAAAAAGATATCAATTTTATGGTACTCCTTTAGTCGTAACAGAATTAAATACCATTGTTTTGGTTGTACATCAATTAAGGTAGAAATAGGACGGAAAATAAAAAGTCTACAGGGATTTTCTATAGTAAAATCACTGAAAATGCGTGACGTCAGGAGCTTTGACGTCACTATTTACAATTGATGACACGGAGAACAATATGGCGGCGGCTTGAAATTAACATGGAAATTTCCCGTAGACATTTTATTTTTCATATTGCGGTTTGAAGGCAGCTGATAGGGTAAGTTGAAGTTAATTTCCAGTTACGACTAAAGGTGGTCAATTCTCAGAAACTATAATTTAGGAAAATTCTTCAGATGACAGAATAAATTGCCAAAACAGGGTGCTCTGGATTTAGTGAACAGGACTGTAACTGTTTACCTCGAGCATTGTAGGAATGGCCTGCATCTGTATAGCTGTAGGTAAATTGTACCCTACTGTTGTTATGTTCTGTAGTACGGTATCACTTATATTATAACGAGTTCTTAACTGCTCAAAGTCAGTAAATGGTTCTGGCACATCTGTTCCATGAAAATGAATTCTATTCTGCTTCCTAATATGGTTCACCTATAATATAGAAACAAGAGGCCAAAGTAGAAATTTCTGCTCAAGTGGTAAATGAATTTTAATTTGTTAGTTTTTGATTCTGGTATCTAATTCAGGAAAAAATCTTATCAGGACTTTGTTCAAAGTAAAATATCTTATTCATACATCTATTCATTCATCCCATCTTTACATAAGAAAAGAAATATACAAAGTAAAACATATAAAGAATAATCTTGGTGCACAAAGGGTTTCATTGCATTCCCCTAGATGCTTCATTGCGAAGTGACCTTGGATTCAGGGGTACCCCAGTTCGACAGGATTTCTGTCGGCAGCCTTATTATGACATCACATCACTGCAGTTTAATGATGTCTCAAAACAACAAATGTGATTAATTTAATTAAGTTTTGGCACTATAATTTAAAGCAGATATTCCAACTTATTTCCTATTAATTAACTTAATTCCTTTTTGATTAATTGAGAAATATATGGGACCAAAGGGGTGAAGGCAAGGACATATTGACAGTGGAAAGTAGTGGAAGGAACCTATGACGTTGCAGTGCAAGACGATAAAGAATATTTCAAGACTAATGTAAGGAAATAGATAAATATAATTTTAATTTTTTTTTACCGATCTTAAACTGAACTACTTCACATTATTAAGATAAAAGTGTGAATTACTTCTTCTTGTCGTATTGCTGCCATTTTCTCTGCTGTTTTGACTTTTTTCTGTGACTTTAGCGATTTATCTTTCTTTTTAGAAGTGATCTTCCCAAGTAGATGTATTTCCTGAGCATTCTCCATACTGTCATCATCATTGTTATCATCAAATCTGTCATCATCATCATCATCTGTTTCACTGTCACTTTCATCATCTTCCATTGTAGAATCATCAGATAAATCATCATCATTTTCATTCTCATCACCTATAAAAGATGTAGTTTTTAAAAATGGTGAAATAATATTTCATCATAAAATTCATCAATTCAATTTAAGTAATTCAAAATATTCCATTTACTTGGTTGTATTCCCTAAATATGTAATTTGTTTGGACGTTTACAGGATTACATAGTGTCCAAGAGAAAAAAAATATCTTTATACAATAATTCAACAGTATTTGTTTGATAGTACTGAGAAATGAATAACTGGGCGCTTCCAATGTGATAAAACACCTTAACTAATACATAAACATAATACATGTATGAGTATATGACAATAGCAAGATGTTCTCTTCTGCATGAATTACATCTCTTATAAATACATGTTGACATATTGGGAAAAATGGCAGGAATTTGGCATTGGGAAAGGGCCAAAATTCATCCCCACCTTGCTAGTAAAAAAAAATCACTGAGCCCATCTAGAGTGTGCTTATTCATGATTATGCTAAATGCTTTATCTGTTATAGATTACAAAAAGAAAGTTTTGTACATTCATTTTGTTGCACTCAAATAAACTCATGTACAGTATCACTGGCATAAAGCAGATCGATGCACGTACCATCGGGTACCTACATCCCGTCATGGCGACAGGCGATGCTGATTCATATGTTAACATCCTTCAATAGCAACAAAATAACACAGTTCATGTTGGATTTGCACACTCAACGTAAAGATTATGTATGGATAAATGCTGGAAATAAAGCAATTTCATAATTGGGTGTAAAATATACAGTGTATGTTGAGATTATGAAAATGACAAGGAAGAAGGTACCAGTGTTTAAGCAATGATTTGTGGTACCTACATCAAGATATGCCTGGTACCTACATCATCATCATTTTGATTCGGTTGAAAAATAGAGTTCTAACTCGATTTTTGTGATCATATGAATATTACCATTTCTTGATCTAAACATTATCTTCACAATGATTGCACAAATCCAACATGAACTGTGTAAATCATTGATATTGAAGGATGTAAACATATGAATCGGCATCATCTGTCGCCATGACAGGATGTAGGTAACCGATGGTATGTCCATCTGCTTTACACCAGTGAGTATATGTGTATCACATCGCATAGGTTATTTCAGTGTTTTGATGTGGGTGCTGCAACCAAGTCTTGTTGGAGATCCCCTCCTTTCTTTCATGTATAAGTAAACCTTTTAATTTCTTTAATGGTTGATCTGGCTGATCACAGCATTTCCTTTTGTTCTCCAACAAATGAGAATGTGACTCTGTGTTCTTGATAATCTGAAAGTAAATAAAGAAAGGAACATAGGTTAGATATCATAGATTACAAAGCTTACCTCATGGCAGCATGTTCTCATGGCAACAAAATTTAAATAAAAAATGTTTTCAAGGTCAAGTTTTAAAGTTTTATCAAATATACATTAATGATACCAGTTTTCTAAGTGTGGCACTCACAATATTGACTGTCAAAAGCAAAATCACTCAAGCGGAAAAAATAGGTCAAGTTCATCTTTAAAAAGTTTAATAAAAGATACATCCAATATGCAAGTCTGGTAGTCTCATGTAGCACTTATACTTTGCTCAATTTTGGCTTTTAAAACCAAAATCATCCAAGTGGAAAAAATTAGGTCAGATACTGCATCTGATGCATGGTCCAACTATGCATCCCAAGATGAATCACTCATGCAAGATTGGTTCATCTAGAATCAATACTGAAAATGTAAGATACTGAGCTATCCAAAACTTCTTAATCAAGTTACTCAAGTGGAAAATGTAGGTCAGATGCAGCATCCAATGCATGGATTCACATCAGTATCCAAAAATGAATCACATGTGGGATATCCCACTTGTGCAGTTTTGGTCACTGTAGCATCAGTACTTTGTGAGATATTGAGCTACCTCAAACTTCTTAACCATTAGTCACACTGAGCTAGCAGAGCTACTCAAACTTCTTAACCATTAGTCACACTGAGCTACTCAAACTTCTTAACCATTAGTCACACTGAGCTACTCAAACTTCTTAACCATTAGTCACACTGAGCTACTCAAACTTCTTAACCATTAGTCACACTGAGCTACTCAAACTTCTTAACCATTAGTCACACTGAGCTACTCAAACTTCTTAACCATTAGTCACACTGAGCTACTCAAACTTCTTAACCATTAGTCACACTGAGCTACTCAAACTTCTTAACCATTAGTCACACTGAGCTACTCAAACTTCTTAACCATTAGTCACACTGAGCTACCTCAAACTTCTTAACCATTAGTCACACTGAGCTACTCAAACTTCTTAACCATTAGTCACACTGAGCTAGCAGAGCTACTCAAACTTCTTAACCATTAGTCACACTGAGCTACTCAAACTTCTTAACCATTAGTCACACTGAGCTACTCAAACTTCTTAACCATTAGTCACACTGAGCTACTCAAACTTCTTAACCATTAGTCACACTGAGCTACTCAAACTTCTAACCAAGTCATTTACAAAAATGTAGATCAGAGGTACCTTATAAAAGGAGGTATAATAGAGAATAAGTGTCTTAATTTGTGTTTTGTTACGGGTATACAATACACAGCAAGTGCATTTATCGTACATGTAATGCGCGTTAGCGCATTTCATGCAATAAATGCACTTGCTGTGTGTTGTATACCCGTAACAAAACACAAATTATGACAGTTATTCTATATATATGCACTATTGTCATGATTGTTGTCTATTTCAATCTTGTTTTCTGAAATTGCCTTTTCTAGGTAAAAGAGTGACGTCAAAATTCAAATCACCGCAGGTTCAGTTTGCAGGTTAGAACAGCCGTCGCGGCATGTTTCTTTAGATCTTATGCATTGTGACGTCACGAGTGTTAATACACGAATTGCAGCACATTCCTTTCAATAGTAACATCTCAGGGAATTACATTGGTTGTGCATATATTAGCTATTAAAGCTTGGTCATAAACCCTTTCCTTAGCACAATCAGTACAAAGAGAGTGTCCCATTGGGGTTTTTTAAAGTAGACATGTACCGGTGTGGAGGAAAGGGTTTGTGCTAGTATGACTCGTCAGAACTACTGTATAACATGATTGCATAAACCATCAACCATGTAACATAAACCAAAATTGATGACTAATTAAGCAAGATCTATTCAATGATATAGATTTGATTTTAATTTTTGCATGACAAAGTTATCAAAATCTCATTCATCCAGTTTCCGAAGTTAGCTGCACGGACAGTAGGAAAGGGTTTGTGACCAAGCCAAATACCTCACCCTTGTGACTAAGACGGTTCCATTGATAGGCTGGTATGGATAGCCAAAAACTAACAGAAAGTGGGTTAGTTACAGATGCAACGGAGAGGTGATATTTTGCTTTGTCTTCTCCATAAGACTGTTTAAAAGTTGGCGGCGGGGGGAGGGGGGGGTAGCTCAGTTGGACCAGAGCGCTTAGTACGTCGACTCGTGCCCAGTGAAGCATGCGACTGACCAGCATCGAATCCGACGACCGTCAGGTGGAGGGAGGATTACCAACTTTAATAGACTTACTGTCGCACAGCTCACTTCAGAAATCGGAAAATTGAAGTTTTCTCTACTTTGTCGGCATATTTTCAGATTAAAATTTTTATAGGGGGATAGATATCGAACTCTCATAACTAACGGTGTATATGTATGATATATGTCCGTACGACCAATGCTGTGCTCACAGTGAAGGAAAATAGATTTAGATGGGGATTTTTCTATGTTAATTTTAGCATGACGTCGTCAATGTTCTCCATAGACTCAGTGTTAAACATCGGTGACGTCGTGCCAAAATTAACATAGAAAACTCCCTACTGGTGGAGAAGTAATTATCACCGATTTTGAAAGAATTTTTTGCTCTATCTCCTTCAATTTTCAAGACATGCATATGAAATTTGGACAGCACAATCTAGAACCCTTTACCTATACTTCCATAAATTTTCAATAAATTCTTATGACTAGTACTGGTTTTATAAGCAATTAAAATGCGTTACTTTTACACACACTTTTAAGAAGTTGGAGGAGCAATTATCGCCACGTGGGATCATTCTCGTCTAATATCCACAATATTCCAACAAAATTTATACCATCGGATTCCTCTATTCATTCTCTAATCAGTTATGATAAAGATCACTGAAAATAGTTTGAAATTTCTGCGATGATTGAGAGAAAAGACAACAAGGTGCACCGCCATCGCCCCCGAGGAGCTCAGGGGAAGACAACACATTTTCATGAAATTAAGCTGCTAACATCTTAGCTTACATCGCATGAATTCATTTGAAATTTCATGTACAGTTTGATACATATAAGAAGTATTAGTGCTGAAAGAATCAAGTCTCTGTCATTCGTAGAACCAAAGATAATAGGCAAACGGCGATAATTACTGCTCGGCGATAACTACTTCCCGACCAGTATCTAAAATTATTTTCTTTCACTGTGAGTGTAGTTTTAGTCGTAGGTACATATTTCATACACTGTAAGTTACGAGAGTTCGAGATCTATCTCCGTATAAAATTTTAGTCGCAAGATTTGCCGACAAACTAGAGAAAACTTCAATTTTCCGGTTTCTGAAGTGAGCTGCGCAGACAGTAGTCTACTGAGTAGAGCCTCGCCAGGTGTTGTAGGCTAACACCTTGTATATAGTCAGGTAACCCCAGCCTACAGTAGTCTTTCGGCTATAATGTATTGTAAACATTTTAAGAATACCTTTAAATTTTCTGCATCCTTCCTAAAACGTTTATAATCGAATTTTGCACCAACGCCAAGTTTTCGAAAGAGATCCAACCCGTCCATGCTTTGTCAAATCGGAAACCCATCCAGTTGTAAAAATAGAACCTATTCTGGTCAGAAAATTACGTCAGCAGTAACATCCTTCAGAAATGATATTTAAAAAAAATGGGGGGGGGGGGGGGTACATAAAACCATATTTTATATTTATCAAATCCCGGCAAGGACCAAAATAATATTTCATTTCTTTTTTTTCAATTTTTATTCTATGAAGCATTTTCCCCCATCATTATAAATTCTGCTTGTCCTTATACAGTCTACGGAAAATCATATATTTAAAATGAAATCCATGCACATCAGGATTTGTCCGGCAAAATCCTCCTATAGCGGTGTCGGGCAGAAGTCGAAAATGCTAAACTTTACACTAACGATGGACGAACGGACGATGGACGAAACACTGTTAAATAGCATTTGGATCAGGTGAGCTAAAACAGAAAATCTGTCGGAATTTGGAATTTACAAAGGTTTAAAACTGCTCTTGAGTAGTTGCGCCCCCTCGTTATTGCACTATCTTTTTTTTTTATTTTTATGCCCCGTAATCGAAGATTCGGGGGCATATAGTTTTTGTCCTGTTCGTTTGTCTGTTTGTTTGTCCGCAAAAACTTTAACCTTGGCCATAACTTTTGAATGGTAATGGATAGTGCTTTGATATTTCACATATGGATTCCTTGTGACAAGACCTTTCCATGGATACCAAAACTTTTGACCTTGTGACTTTGACCTTGGAGTTTGACCTACTTTTGAAAAGCTTTGACCTTGACAGTTTGACCATTTTACAATGTTTTACTGACAAAGATGCCGAAGGGGGCATTTGTGTTTCAAAAACACATGTTTTTTTTTATTTATGATTTTTTTCTTGTGTAAAAGGGGAGGGAAGGGAATTTCATACATTTTCAGCTTCTTTTCCATAACCACTTCTCAGGTTTTCATGTAACTTGGTAGGTATAAGGTACTCATATTCCCCTAGTGTTGATGTTGGTTTTTGTCCATATCCGTTAACAGGTGGCGCCATTACACGCAAATATAGGTCATGGAGGTACCCTTCTTTGACAATTTTCTTCGGAACCGAAGCTCGTATCGACAAACAGAAAGCAACGGGGTAATCTAAAGAGATGTCTTTTAAAAGAAGTGTTGTTATTTTTGGTTCCACTCCAAAGTCAAATTTTTTCCGCTTTTTTTTTTTTTTTTTTTTTTTTTTTTTTTTTGCGTCTTTTGGGACTTAGTAAGAAATGAACATTTTTGCACTACATGTATGTGATTTTACACACTCATTGACTGCATATTTGTCATATCTAAGCTGCTAAATTATTTGATATGTATTTTATGCCAAATTAAATTTTTAATGAATTTTTTTCTTATGTAAAAAGGAATGGGGGGTGATTTTCATCCATTTTCAGCTTCTTTTCCATAACCACTTCTCAGATAATATCATATCATATTCACCGGGTACAACGCAGCATTACGGGGGCTTGTTGTGCTGCGACCCGGGGGCTTGTGCTGAAGCGATGAAAAGCAGACCGAGCTGTGCGTCAGCTTCTATTACTCCAGAAGTAAAATACCTAGGCTCCTAAAACTGATCCTACAGAACTCAGCAAATATCAAGGAATGTTCCTATGTGCTTAATTTCGTTTCACAGTCGTTTGTTCTCTCAAACACTTCAACACTATTTCGCGAGTTGGACGATCCAAATAGGGAAATAACAATAGGACATTACTGTCTTATAATAGGATTTTACGCATACGTTCATACCTGGAGACATGGATAATGGTCATATATTTCTAGTTTGATTGCTTTCATGTGGTGATACAGCGTAATAAATTAAATATTCTACAATTTCTGATGTTGTGTATGGGGGCTTGTTTCCATGTTGTGAATGGGAGTATGTTCTGTCGCAGTTCATACTATATTTTGGTTGATATTTAATGTTATATTTCAATTTAGCACAATAAACATGTATGAATTTTCTAATTAGATTGGCTGCATTCAAATTCCGTCAACATTATTATTATCAAATATGTAAGGAAGTGGACTAATTAAAAAGTATCAACACTAACTGGTAGAGAATTCTATCTAACAACTTGATTCCGAATGTGGCAAAATTTTCGATGGTTCGCTTTCGCCCACCGGTCAACCACAGTAAAAAACCAGAAGTCTCTGATGAGACTGAAGCTCTCCTGCATGGTTGTTTGCTTAAATTAATCTAAACGCCACACTCATATTCCAAGACCCTAAGATCAGGGGCTCAAACAAAATACAAGACCAGAAAACGATTAATACAATGGAAAAATATATATCAATTATACTTTCAGAGAATTGGTGTTCACAAAATTACATGATAGAGTTATACATGCATAGACGAAAATTACCACACCCATTTTCCATGAACCTGGGGGTCGGGGTTAATACAATATATCAGGTGCACATCTAGACCACAGACTGAGAATAATGCAAAAACAATTATCTTTCTATCAATTACACTTTCTGAGAATTGATGCTAACAAGATTACATAGTTATATAGGAGAAAATGACCACATCCATTTTCCAAGATCCGGGGGGTCAGGCCCTCAAACAATATATCAGGTGCACGTCTAGACCACAGACTGAGAATAAAGCAAAAACAATTATCTTTCTACCAATGATACTTTCTGAGAATTGGTGCTCACAAGATTACATAGAGTTATATAGGAGAAAATGACCACGCGCATTTTCCAAGACCCTGGGGGTCAGGGACACAAACAAATTATCAGGCGCACAACTAGACCACAGGCCCATTATAATGCAAAAAGAATTTATTTTGTACTATTCACAGATTCAGAGAATTCGCGCTCACAAGAAAAGTTTAACGGACGGACGGACAGACAGGCAGACAGACGGCCGGACGCCGGACACAGGGCGATCGCATAAGCTCGAATGATCTTTGACCAGTAGAGCTAAAAATCAGTGAAAGTCATTAAACACGGATCTCGAAAGTATAAAGAATTCCCTGTCTATATTGTGCAAACTCATTAATTATGTCTCCCCCAACAGGGAAGAGACATATTGTTTTTGCCTTCGCGTCCGCCTGTCTGTCTGTCGGTCTGTCACACATCGCGTCCGGGCTATATCTCCTGAACCGTTTGCCCGATCACTATGTTGTTCCTTATGACGAAAATTCCCATCACCCTGACCAATCTTTGGTTATTGTACTTCATTAAAGTAATTCCATAAATAATGTTGACGGGATATTGAATGCAGCATATCTTAAGAAAACCGTACGTGTATCTTGTGCTAAAATGGAATAAAACCTTAAATATCAACCAAAATATAGTATGAACATACACCCATACACAACATCGAAACAAGCATCCATACACTATATCAGAAAGTGAAGAATATTTCATTTATAAATAATAATACATGATCATTATCCATGTCTCCAGGTATGAACGTATGCGTAAAGTCTTATTATAAGACAGTAATGTCCTATTGAAATTATTTCCCTACTTGGATTGTCCAACTCGCGAAATAGTGTTGAAGTGTTTGAGAGAACAAACGACTATGAAACGAAACCCAGCACATGGGAACATTCCTTGATATTTGCTGAGTTCCGTAGGATAAGTTTTAGGAGCATATGTATCTTACTTCTGGAATTATAGAAGCTAATGCACAGCTCGGTCTGTTTTTCTCCGCCTCAGCACAAGCCCCCGGGTCGCAGCACAACATGCCCCCGTAATGCTGCGTTGTACCCGGTGATATTGCGATACGCATTTCGTATCGCGATACGATACAAATTTATTCAATATCGTAATGGTACCCTAAAACTGTTGTCGTTTTTTGTACAGATCCGTCAACAGGTGGCGCCACCACAGGCAAAAGTCGTCCACGGGGGTATCCTCTTCAGAATCGAATTCAGCACGTATCGACAAACCGAAGGTATCGGGATGCTGTCTTAAAAAGTGTTGGAATTTTTGGTTCCACTCGATCCGACGTCAATATTCTTCCTTTGTCAAACTTGTTCTTGTTTGGCAATGGCGTAGCTATGTATGAAAAAGTGGAGGGGTACACCATCCCAAAATTTCTAACCAAAAAAAAAAAAAAAAAAAAGGGTTGGGGTGGGAGAGGACGAGTTTTCGTGTTTTATATGCATGAATTTTCACATTTCTGGTGCAATTCTAAATGATTTTAAGTATACATGAATAAATGTCCGGCGAGCGGTAGGAAATATTTTTAGCAAAATATTGACTTATCAGAAAATACTTTCTGTACCCTCTATCATTAACAAGTACATGTAATCATGTACATTGATAAAGTAATATGTATAAAGGATGGATCAGAATAGCTTTATTCAGAAAGTCTATAAAGAACTGGCGAGCAGTAGCAAGAAATTTTTGAAAAATGACCGAAAAATTGTAGATTTATGGTACAAAATGTTGCTATTTTAAACAATGTTAATGCATCATAATTTTGTGTGATTGAAAAGTGGGGGGGGGGGGGGGCACAAAAATGGTGCCCCCGCTGCCCCCGGTCTCCTACGCCCTTGTTTGCTATGCTTAGTTAACGTAGTTTTCAGGTGAGCGATATTGGCCCTCTTGGGCCTCATGTTTATAGTTGTTGTTGTTGTTGTTTTTTTTTTGGGGGGGGGGGGGGGACTGGGCCGGTATTATTGGGTTTTTCTATTCCGAAAGGTCGCGAAACAAATTGAACAAGAAATTGTTAATTACAAAAAATGAAAAAAGAACGACTTGATCTTGATTCCTGAAAGTAAAAAAAAAAGTGTCAGCCATTCAGAATCCTCGATCATGTTGATGGTTTTATGGTCTTAAACTAAAGGATAACACTATCGGGTTGAAAAACAGCCATTCAGAATCCTCGATCATGTTGATGGTTTTATGGTCTTAAACTAAAGGATAACACTATCGGGTTGAAAAACAGCCATTCAGAATCCTCGATCATGTTGATGGTTTTATGGTCTTAAACTAAAGGATAACACTATCGGGTTGAAAAAGACAAACTTAGTAGTTTATGGCGTCTTACAAAAAACACTTTTTTCTGTCTGTTTTATATGTGCACATGGAATAGTTATGTACGGAGAAGATTATCCACCACGGTCGTATTTGTTTACGGGTCGACCAAAAAAAAAAAAAACAACACGTGTTCGATGACCTTTCAAGAGTATGTAATTATATATGTCCTGTAAAGTTGGTGAAATTCCATAAAGCGACTACAGAGAAGCCGAAATCTGAAATGTAAGCGTCCCCAGGATGGACGGACATATGAATAAACATCACGGATTGGTGAGATCCAAAAATCCCGAGTTTCTGAGAGCCTGAGGGAAAGGGGGGGGGGGGGTAACTATACCTCTCCTCGATCTTTCGGTCTTAACAAAAATAAATGGAAAATACGAAAGAGGTATATGATCGTTCTAGGGATAAGCTTCTAATGTCTCCTGAATCTGGAAAGGAAAAATGTTCTCGTATATAGATATGCTTATATATGGTTGTGTTAAAACATTATGTATATAAATAATCAAAACAAAGGAAGAAATAAAGTACAACCATAAAAGATTGTCTATTGTAGCATATATACATACTAGGTACCGTCACTTCAAACAATCATAAGTTTTGTGCCAAAATTAGAATTTCTTAAGAAGTATGCGTCCTATGTAACAAACCACCTTTTATCCTTTAAAAGTCGTCCAGGTATGAATTCTGCCTGTCACATATTTTACCTATATGTTATACAAAGTGCAGATGAAGTGTCGGGATTCAAGTCGGCGTGACGACCCGCTTGACGAGATTTGGAATTCATTATCAGTGCCAACTGGAACAGAGGGAGGATGTATTTTTTCTCCCTCCCCTCCCCGAATACCAATGAACGTTCTTAAGAGGAAAAATACACAAAAGGTAAATCAACCATTTGTTTCAATCTTTACCTTGACAAAATTCTGAATTAATATATATATACGTAAACGTATTTTGTTTTCTTTTATCTTGTTTATGAGAAAATAGAACTTTGAAAATGCACACTGACATTTGACCATCGTTTCACCAACGAGACAGGGATAGTCAAGTATTACGAATCATTGCATACAGGCGCGAATCTAGGCAAGTGGGTCATGTAAAAGTGATCATAGTTTTAGATGTATTTTCGTCAGTTTTTAGAAGGCTGTATAATTTTCTTTGCATCTTTTCATCACTACTAGCGAGACTTTCATGAACATTGTTGTCTTAGACAAGTACGTAGCCAGGGCTCTTCGTACGCAAAAACGTCCACATATATAGTTTTCGAAAAAAAGAAAGAGAGTCTGAGATAAAAAAGAGAAAGTGTCTCCCTCTGCAGTACCAAAAGAAGGGACATGGTTTTCAAGGCAAACCACTATTTAGAAAATCAGATAGCCCAAAGACACCACAGAAAGCACCAATTCGAATACAGTTTTCAATTTTTTCTCTCAGATTTACCCACAATGATCGCTAAGGAAGTGCGAGCGGTCGACTAGATATCTGTTTCTGGACCGTAAATATTTCATCGAAAGTTTTATTCATCTTGGATACAATTTATCGTTTGCTAACGTCGAATCCTCATCTCATATACGCACAAGATGCCAACTGTTTGCTTAATTTTTCAGAATTTTCCCGGAGGCCCCGAATCCCAACAACGAAAAGGGAAAAAAAGTGCCTGTTGCCCCCCCCCCCCCCCCCCCCTCGGCAGTTGAGGTTCTGGGTTCACTTCTGCTGTATTGAGTTCGAACGGAACCCCGACAAAGACCTCGTTTTTCTCTCGTTTCAAATGAAAGTTTGAAAACGAATCGGTCCGTTTTTATCATTTTTTTTGGGGTGAAAATGTCATCTTTAGTAAGGTGAAACGTTCATCATCTGTCCATGACATGTAAGCAGGACAATCAAAAGTATCTGTTACTCAAAACAGTTTTAAAATGGGCTAGAGCTCTATGCCTTATTTTGTTGGCCTTAAAAAACTATTTTAGGATGTGTATTGCAAAGGGATTTCCCTCCGTAAAATTGACCAATCGTATGCTGTCTTTCAAATTTCGTATGAGATCACATGAAATGGCGGAGCGAGCTTTACCGATAGAAGATGCTGGCAGTAAATGAAACATTTCTTGGGGTTTCCTGTTGATACAAGTCTTCTTTTTCGTAAAAGAGGTTTGTTTAAGTCAAAATATTGACATTAGCTCAAAATGATATCACGGAAAACGAGATTCTCATTCATCAATTTAAGATATACAGCCCCGATGTTGTCAGAGGTTCATTCGGAAATCAAATCATCCGATCATTTCATCCTTTCTACAGTAAACTATTGTCTTACTCTAGCCATACACAAATCAAACACAGAAGAGAAATCAACACATTGCTCAGTGGTGGACTCAGCCGGGGGGGGGGGGGGGGGGGTGCACGGTCAGAAATAGCCCCAAATTGGGCCAAAACTAGACTAAACAATTATTAGACTAATCCGTAATCACACCAATGCTCGGACACTACCAATACTCGGACACCTAGTGTATTTGGCTCTATAGGTTGACCGAGAGTCACGATAATCAGTGGCGGATCCAGCGCCCCCTTTGCCGGGGGGTCAAGGGGCGAATTTTGCCGATTTTTACTGAAAATTGGCCAAAATATATCTGTTTTTGGAAAATTGTGGGTCAGTGCCGGGGGGGGGGGGGGGGGGGGGGGGGGCGGACGCCCCCTCCGCACCCCCCTAAATCCGCCATTGATAATTCTTCATAAAAAAATTGCTTGGATGTTTTAACGACATCAAATACAAGATTCAAACCTGATACATTTTTATCAACAAATTTCTTACTTTTTTCGCTTCTGCTTGAATTTTCACGTGTTCAGAAGGCAATGTCAACCATCTTCTATTCAAACAATGAATTCAAAGAACTTGATGAATTATGTGTGATTGTCTTTAAATATTCTATTAGACATTGAATCATTTTCAGTGAAAATTATTTTTTGTTTTTCATTTGCTTGATCACTATGTGCAAAGAGGCCAAGTGTCCGAGCATTGGTACGGATTTTGTCAAATACCAATCTTTTTGGTACTCCACTTGAAGAGTCTCCCAAAGTTTGAGCGCTGATCCCAATTTCAAAAAAGTTCATTAAAAAGGTTTCTTTACTGCTTGACAATATTTTAAAATCAAATTATTGGCATTTTCTCTAATGTATTTTATTAAAATTGAGAAAAACATATCAAAATGTCCGAGCATTGGTCCATTCACTCTAGCTTTTCTAAAAAAGCTTGGTCGATATCAAACATTAAATTTTAAATAATCATGCATTTTTTTTCCGTTCAAATAGGTTAAAAATTTTGACTCTTAGAATAAAGAGTAAAGAGTAGTATTCGTATAAAGCTACCTTGTATATGCATGAAATTCACAAAAAAATGGTTACACAATAGAAACTTATGTGTTGATGATTCTGAAAAGTTAGAAAATAGGTACATTTACAATATTCACACAAGTCACAGTCATTTATAAAATGCTTGGCCCGCAGGAAAATTCCATTATAACGCAAATTAACTTGACCAATCAAAAGCCTTTCTGTATTTATTCGCGGCAAAAGCGAAGAGTTCCGATAAAAGAATTTGGGGGAAATTAGGGGAAACTTCTAAAAAAATCCCATTAAATTTTGTGACTACGCACAGTCTTATCGATTTTTATATCGCTCATTAATTTCTTTGTTGCATTGGTCAATTTGTCTTTGGAAAGCAAATATACAAACAAAATGGTATATCCACAACGAAACAGCCTAGTCGGTTGATTTGTGAGAAACTTTTTAAATTGCCCACTGGCACCCTCACATCCTAAGTATCCAAACGTTTCTTTGATACAATGGATCATGTCATTAAGGATTTTGAAGGCATAGAATTTACTGTATCACACACTAATTTGTCTAAAAGTAAAAATTGTTCAAGAAAAAAATATCATTGTAGATATTACGTTAATGTGCAAATATTTAAATTCAGAAATGCGATACCAAAGCGTTGTCATGACGACATTACCTATTTTTGTGAAGTGGATAATCTGATCATGTGTATTCTCACTAGTCACAAAAATGTTTCTTTCTATAGGATAATTGCCCCTATTGCAATGTTGAATCTGATGAATCAATGCGAAAGTAGTGACAACCAGTACAAATCTAGAAAGGTCGATGTCTTGATATCGAACAATAATCCAGTCTCTCCGCTGCCGCTACAAGAGACTGAACCCCACTATGGTAGTTACAGAACGATGTCGGACAAAATTGTTGCCCAACGATTTATCCATTTTGAAGGTCTGAAATATTGATTTTCTTGTTGATGGGACTAAAGAAAACATTTATCTAACTATCTCTACCCTTCTCACGTTTTTTTCTCGCTTCGTTGTTGCATTTTTTGCCAATTTTTAACTCCCTACCAAACTAATCAGGCAAAGCGAAAGATCGGAGAAGAGACCAATCAGAATGAAGGATAAAGAAAGTTGATCACGTGATATTTTGTATCCTTCTTTCTGATTGGTCATCAGACTTAGTTCTATAACAAACGTGGTGGGATTCAGTCTCTTTAAAAGGCAGCGGAGAGACTGGATTATTTAGTCTACCCCAAAACAACCCCGAAAAGAGTACCACTTAAACAAGCCTGCAAAGCCTGCAGATGACTGCAATAAAAAGTACAAGCCTGCAGATTTTTGGATGGTCGTATACTATTGATACTTAAATAATTGGATAGGTGATGGTTTCTAGTATTCAGATATGTAATTTTTATAAAGATTTGATTTTATTTTTTGAAGAAACTTGAGTTTAAAGATTGGTTAGTTTTACGCCTGCAGATAAGATTACCTTCACTGTAGGGTGATAGTATACCTGGACAGTGTTGTTTTCATAACAATTATCATGCCTGCAGATAACATTACCTGTATTGTTTTCATAGCAACTACCACAATTTGAAGTATATTGGATTGTTTGAATGATTATTAAACAAGAGGCCCAAGGGGGCCACATCGCTCACCAGAGTTGCAGACAAAGGGTTAAAAGTCACAAAAATACTTCTACAGATGAGATCAAAGCCCTTAACAGCCATGCTGCTTGGCACTAAGCATGCTAAGTACATGAAATTTCTGTTCCTGATTGCTATTTGACAGTTTATTAGTTCATTTTGAGTCAAGTTACATGTACATGCATTTTTAGCTCGACTGCACTTTAGTGCAAAAGAGCTATTGCAATACCCCTGGCGTCGGCGTCCGCGTCGGCGTCGTCCGAACTAGATGATAAGGTAAATGTTAAGTTTACACATTTACCTTTCCTATATTCATATTCTGTTGGTTTTTTTTGTTGCAAATGTTTAATTATACATCATTTAATATATCCAGATGAGGATATAGCCCCTGGGGTTGGGATTTTTAAAATTATTTCAAATGATAAGGCAAATGTTGAGATGATAAGGTAAATGTTAAGATAGCAATAAAGTCTTTAAAAGCCAATATTGAGCAAAGTATAAGTGCTACATGTACCAAACTTGCATATTGGATGTCTTTCATAAAATGACCTTGACCTACTTTTTTCCGCTTGAATGATTTTACCTTTAAAAGCCAATATTGAGCAAAGTATAAGTGCTACATGTACCAAACTTGCATATTGGATGTATCTTTGATCAAACTTTCATAAAATGACCTTGACCTACTTTTTCCGCTTGAATTATTTTACCTTTAAAAGCCAATATTGAGAATAGTATAAGTGCTACATGCACCAGACTTGCATATTGGATGCATCTTGGGTTAGACTATTGAAATATGACCTTGACCTACTTTTTCCGCTTCAGTGATTTTGCTTTAAATTGGCAATATTGAGCTAACTATAAGTGCTACATGCACCAGACTTGCATATTGGATGCATCTTGGGTTTGACTATTGAAATCTGACCTTGACCTACTTTTTCTGCTTCAGTGATTTTGCTTTAAATTGCCAATATTGAGCAAACTATAAGTGGTACATACACCAGACTTGCATATTGGATGCATCTTGGGTTAGACTATTGAAATCTGACCTTGACCTACTTTTTCTGCTTCAATGATTTTGCTTTAAATTTAAAACTTTAAATTTTTAATGTGACTTGATATATGTTGTTGCCTGAGAAAGGGAGTTTAAATAAATTGGCTGTCATGAGAGATATTATGCTATGCAGTCGAGCTTTAGGTGACTCTGGCAACTATTTTTTAAATTTTATGATTTATCATCGTACGGTACATGTATTACCATTATGAGCTTCATATAGTTTTGATATCAAAACAACGCATGCAATAATTATGATATGTACCGGTAGTGATAGTTTGATTCAATCTCCAAGTATACCAAGTCGACCGACCGTGTCACGGTGTAGAAAGATGTAGAATTCGGTGACCTGAAATTAATGTGATAATTTGTTGAAAATCGATGTGTAAGTGATTGAAACAGGTAAATTTCAATACCTCCCATTGTGTACCGTTTGTAGTATGTTTGAGAGAGAGAAATCGACACCCAATAATGTTGAATGAATGCCAGCTTTTAAAAGTTTTATTTCATTCAGAAGCTTTTGAATGTCGATTTCGTTTGCAGCCAGGACCTCTTCATTGGGTTTATTTAAGAAATGACTGTCTTACTTTTGGTGTTCATGGGTGTATAATTCTGGTTGGTCACGTGAAAATTCCGTGAATCGCGAAGCGATTCTCGGAAAATTTGCACGTGTCCAACCAGAATTATACACCCATGAACACCAAAAGTAAGACAGTCATTACTTATATTTACATTTTTCTTAATATCGGTCATTTTTACTTACATGCACTTCGCATATTTTGCCTGTTTTAGCGTCAAATGTATTCGAACGTTGGTAAACTCTCTCTACATGCAAAACTTGAACGTGAGCAACCCAAGTTATTGGAATATAATTCTAGTTGCCTAACGGGCGTTTAACATGGGGAATCTACTAGTAATGTAAATATATGAATACTGAATTTTACACGAAAAAGAAATAGAATTCTTCATAAAAGTGAAACAATGAGTCTTTCAGTAAGCGATGTAGAATATGTTAAACATTAACCAATTAGTTCTGCAACAATTAAGGCAGATAATAGGATTGTGTTGAACATGGTTAAAGATAATGAATATGTCCAACAACATATGGTAATATTGCATGCTTAGAGTTCAATCAGAGGGCAAGGGACATTGCTGTTAGACAAGTTGTACATGAACTTGCCTTTGCTTTGTCATTCAAGATAATCTTTTTCTGGTTTCATCGACAAACGATATGATTAGGATAAGCATGGGCGGATCCAGGATTTTTTGTCAGGGTTGGTCCTCAAGTCCGAATAATTTTGAAGGGCAAAAAAAAAAAAAGCAAACACACCAGAAAATTAAGTCCTTGATTAATGATTCTCTGTTCCGTTTCTACTTATAAATAAAACAGATGACTGCTGGCGAGCAAAAGACTAAGAATTTTGAATTTTCACATCGTAGTACTTGATAACTGATTGTCAGTCCTAATACCTGTATGTAAATACAACAACTGGCGTACGATAGCGAGTCAGCGAATTTTTTTTCAGAATTGGAATAGAAAGGTTAGACAGTAATGTCATTTATATCCTCTATTCGTGTCTTTTTCATTACTCTTAGTGCCCTTGTTTATTGACCAAATTGTAATGTATATGGGTTGTAAAGGAAAGTTTATTTTTAAGTGAATGGTATCCTAAAAAAAAAAAAAAAAAAAAAAAAAAAAAAAAAAAAACTAGAAAAAAATAATGAAAATAGAATGAAAGGAAACAAGAGAAAGTGGTACTTGCATTTTGAAATTGATAAAGTGTACATGCAACTCAAAATAGGAGTGGAATTTAATAGGGTTGAGTAAATGTGATGCTTACCAATGTTTAAATTCAAGGTTTATGAAATATCACAATTGATCGATCATCCATCTTATTGATCAAAGGCTTATACATGTTTAAAGCAATTGACTTTTCCCTCATTATGGCTCTTGTACCATTTCAGCCAAAGTGAAGGAGATGAAACCTCAACTCAAGGAATTTAAGAATTGTTCAATCATTTTACTTTTACATAATTGAGTGTCTCTCGCCCTCCCATTCTCTTTCTCCGTTTATGGGAGGGGTGGTTATCAAACACCATAGTAACGCCAAAAAATTAATCAAAAATCTTTATCCTCGTCTTTTGTCCGTGAAACTGACACTGAGATAGCAACAAATGTCCATTTCCAAGATCAAGGTGTCATGTTTCAGCTTTGGAAATCGATGGTTATAATGAAAATGTCAGATTTTCTCCCTATCAGCCTATTGTTTCAGTCAATATAAGGACATTGCCGACAGAAAATACCCGATATTGATACTCAAAACAATGAAAAAACGTAGCCATTATCACGACATCAATAGATATCTCCATGCCAATCTCAGGTCACGGGAACTGGCTGAATTATGTATAGAAAACATGAGGTCAACAAGACAGGGTGGTCTAGTTATAACTTTCTTTTTTTTTTTTTTTGGTTCCTAAGCATTACTGACGAGATTTGTCGAAAACTTGTATGGGTATATTATAATATGTAATGTATTATTCAAATATCTTATCTCACTTTTCACTTTTCGCCTGCGTATCACTGAATACATATGACTGAATACATGTATAATAATTTTTACAGTTTTGATATCAGTATTTATCCAGAAGTTGTATATTACTTCTATTACTATTTTCGGCAATTTTCGCACTGAAAAGACATGTTTCCTTTAAAAAGGGCATTTGCCCTCATTAGATTTTCTAAATTTTTTGTACAGTTTTGATATCAGTATTTATCCAGAAGTTGTATATTACTTCTATTACTATTTTCGGCAATTTTCGCACTGAAAAGACATGTTTCCTTTAAAAAGGGCATTTGCCCTCATTAGATTTTCTAAATTTTTTGTACATGTCATTATAAGAATACATTATTTTACCGTTTACCATCTGCAGCAAAAGTAATTCATGTTGCAATTTGTTCCGGCTTAAATTGAAATTTGACTGGACTTTTTCTATATTAACCAACATGAAATGAACAACAATTACTTGCGAGTACTTTTGGAAACAATGAAAGGTAATGTTGCAAAAGAATACTTTTCTAATGCTTGGTTCGCATGTTTTGCTGTTTTCTATGGAGCCTGTAAAATCCTCCACATACACATTTGCGCGCGACAAGTATCCCCAAATGCACTGTAGTATAATAGTAGTGGCGGGTAAAATAATTGTTTATTGATTGCCGGGTAGCTGGCCGTGCGAATCACGGAAACTGACCAATATCCTCCCATCGGAACTGACCTATAAGTCACATATAGCCAATAACCGCTCTGTTGTCGTAATCTTCTCAAGTGTCTAAGACAGAGTGTCCTGTCTTTTGTTGAAGTCCTTGACAAATACTCCGAGCTCTTTGAGGGAAACCGTAAATCTTTGCTTTACTGCCATTTTTGAATGGAATTTCGTGCATCAGAGGATGGAATCGATTAAAAGCCTTTATAAGGGTCATGGGGTCCATGATGTTTATCTGTAAATGAGGCCTTGAGTCATCATTTAACAATGTAATAATTCTATATTAGATTTATTTAATACAGCGAGTCGATATTGCAACTCCGAGCAGGAATTCAAATCTAATAAGGGCATCGGTGGTTGACTTTCTGGGCAATATTTAGATATTTCAGTCTTTAAAAAGATCTTTCAATGACTTTCATGCACATTTTTGTAAAGAGATGCCGAGATGGGACGCTAACCTTTGTGACCTATAATCTACACAGTATAATGATTACTACTGAACCAGTAGGAAAGACTAGTAGGTAGATGTACAATGTATGTATATACACACATGACCTCTCATCTACAACTCTTGTCAGCATGAGCAGTCAATGAAAGCATTAGCTATGATTCCAGTCGAGGTGAATTTTGGCAAACCCCTTGGCATGTCAGTTAGTGTCTGACTCGGCTTTACACATATTCTTTATCCCCATCGCGTGGAAAAGTGAATATTTGCAGTGATATTTCATTAAAAAATTTGACTACCTACAGTGATTAGAATTGCTTTAATCAGGATTTGACAAGGAGATCTTATCAAATCAGTAGCATCCTGCTTTGTAAGTATGAACTGTTGATTTTTTGTACGGAACAGGAAGGGCGAACATCCATTACTTCTGTTCTGGTAGTAATTTTAGGCAAACACATGAATGACGGATCCAGTATATTCGAGAGATGGGGTGGATGCAGTCCAGTTTTTCCTTGTAAGAGGGAGGGGTCTGTCTTAATATAGGTTACGGTAAATTTAGAAAAATCACAAAAAAGTGACTTCCTGATAAGAAGTAGCCCAGACCCTCCTACTGTCCGTACCCCTCTCTTTTACCCCCTCTCTTCATGTGGTAACAAATTACTTGCTCTATAGCTGAATTCATCGTTTCCATCAGCCCGCGGAATGCATCTCTTACGCAATAGGTAGGTAATGGATGCATACCGACCTTGTTAATTACACAGGTTGCTTTTCAATATAGATGGGGATATATAGAGTGGAGACAAAAGATAAAGCATTAATCTTTTATTCCTACACGCTGATCCGGCCTTGTTTTAGGCTTACTTTTTTCTCTCGCACAATCTATCGATTCTCTGCGGGGATTGTTTCATTTGCGGATCTAGGGGAGGGATATAGCCCAATTTCTATCTCGATCGTAAAGTTCCGAAATTTTCGAATGTAAGATTATCTTTTTCCTTAAATTGATGAAATCAGCTCCTCCCTCCCTGCAATTTGCCTACCCTTTCCGCATCCTTCGTAAAATAAAATCGCATGTCTACGTCTTGTTACGCCCATGGATTTTACGCTTTATGAGGAATTGACTGTCGATACTTATGGCCAGAACAATTCATTCCGTGATATCTGATCATAGTCAGGAATGAACACCTTACCATATGTCGTACAATACAGGTATGATCGTGTTGATGCTGAATCTACCAACAAAATATTGCTCCTATATTCTTAAATAAGGATTCTGATCTGACAGGTCATATTGACTTCAGACGATTCTACAGTAAGAGTAGCAGAAAAATCGGGAGACAGTGAGTTCAATGCATTATGCTTTCAGTAAATCAATCAAACAATTTCAAAGTGATTTTTATTTTAAATTTTTTTTAAATTGTTATAATTTGCAGATTTGGTGCTTCATATTTTCCGTGAAAAATACAAGTGAATGTTACGAAGGTGGACTGTGAATAAAGTGAATTGAATGTGATTTTTTGGGGAAATAGATATGAACTCTTTTGTTACGGTCATTGTGATCTTTCTTTAAGGATGAGTATGAATCTTTATGATTATTTTGATCTTTTAATGTGATTATTGTGAGATTTTCTGTGTCCTTTCACTGGGGTCACCATGATCTAGTCATTTTATCAAAAATTACAATTTTGAACTTAACAATATGTAAGAAATTTGTTCAAGATGTCAATCTTCTTTATCCAATTCCAATTTCGTTGTGGTAGATGGAAATTTATCACTGATAACTATCTCTGAAATTATCAATCTGATAAAGTTCACTTTTGATCATTGCGAAGCAGCTGCTAAGTTATAACTGGTCAGTAATACAATTTTCACTGCGATGTGGGCATCATGAACATTTCTGTGTGAGATTTGAACAACTTTTTCAACATCTCGTTGTAAATCTGGACCTATTTACAGTTAACTTGCATGTATATGAACTGTGAAAATCGTACGGTACCTATGTATTGTCAGATGATAGAGTTGGGGGAGGTTTTAGAATTCTCAGAGTAGCTATGTAATCTACAGAAAGCATACAATGATTGTGTACTTTACCCTGTCGATTGAATTCTTGACACATTTAGCCATATCGATATATTGATTGGTCGTTCTATATCTAGTGCTTTTTACCAATATTTTCTGTAAATAGGAACGAATTGGTGCATTACATGGGATATAGCGCTATATAAATCGTTCTTTGCTTGGCAGTTTTCTGTACATAAAAAGGTATTTCCTCTGGAAGCTTAATTAGAAATATTCTATATACATCCAATGGATTGGATCACTGATTATTTGCCGAACCATCCAAAATGAAGTATTCCATGTTTGTTCAAACTCAGAGGCCGTTACTTGCGGTAAAAGGTTAGTCACTAATCGAAGAAATCAAAGTTAGCCTCTGACACCGCTCCACTCTCACTAGCATTATCAAATATTTATAAAAAAAAATCAGAGAATGAATGTTAAACGATTTCATGAAATGCATCTCATGGAAAATCAAAATAAAGAAAATGTGGAGAGGGCGGGGGGGGGGGGGGGGAATTCGAAGCTAACCGTATTGGGGATTGGACCAAATGTATGGCCCCGCTTATTGTTCTGACTTTTCTACATTTTCTTCTATACGTTTAACGGTTTTGACACAGGTGTATTTTCAGAACCGAAGTTGCAGTATTCTGGAAATATATTCAAAAACCTATTTTAGTCCGTTGTGGGAAAGAAATATTTCAATGTCAACGAAAAGTGGATACGACTTTATCGTTTTAAGATAGCAGATGAATTGTCGCGTCCTCGAGTAAAATTGTGTTGGTCGAGAACAAATTGCTATTTACCTTACAGTTCTGAAAGCCCATTTTCACATAAGGTATGTAATTAGTAAGTCATTAGATTGACGTAACAAACTAATAGTCCTTCCTAACCGCGTGAAAACGTTAAAGTTCCCCCTGGGTTGGAGAAATTATGTTCATATACCTAACTTTATAACAAAGAAGGTCGTATAATAGCACTTTCTGAGATACCACCTTGTCCGAAGTTTTTTTTAACTTACATACTTGCACTTGATGTTCTGTATCGGTCTTAGAAAAAAGTTAAAAATAGTGCAATTTAAAGGGGAATACGCAATAAGAAAACCTCTTGTGCTACTTCTGTGAAAAAGATTAAGTTCGCTATTTGTTCTTGATACTGAGGTTATTGGAAAATAATACATAGAATTATGTTGTCGGTGTCCAGACTGATCTAGACAGATGACCTCTAAATAGGCCATTTGTCTCTGTTATCATGATAATGTACGTGTAGTTTGTTATACTGTATGATGGGCTACTTTGTAAATGTAGTATAAAACCTTCAACACAGACCGTTGCCGATGTTCTCAGTTTCTAAATAGAGAATTAAACTCGAATTTATAGGTCTATAATGCATTTGGATGAAATTCAAATTCTGACATCTTTTATACGAAGTGATAATTGCTAACAGGAGCAACCACTTTTCTCCTGTATGTTTTAGAGGAAACACGAAAGGCAAACGTGTTTCTTGTAGATGCTTCTGATGATACGAGGGCCTCTAAATATACTGGGATTTTGGCTCCATTTATAAAACACAGTGACGTATCTGTTCAGTGGAATTCATGCAATTTCATATCATTTATAATACATGATTACTTGCCTCAGTGGAGTTGATATTTGTATGTTTGAACGTCGGATATTGAAGGAAAAGTGTTAAATTTTTAAGCATTAGGAAAGTGATAATTATTAAACATTAAAGCACCTTATACCTGTGAGTGATAAATGATATTGTGAATTTGTGACCTTGCTTATTGTTTATTTAAAGGATTCAGTTTTCAGTGATAAGACCAGTGTATTGACCAATGACGAAAATTGGACGCATGCTGAGGTAATTGACTTGCATGAAATGAGTACATGACCCGTTTGATTAGCCTGTTGTTACTATCTTACATACTATCTTACATACTATCATACTCCACATTCCTATTATAAGTCTGGAGACTCGCCCTATTGGATGGCGTCGCTTTGAGTAGAAACATTTGAGACGGACAAATCTGATGAAAATTGAATTTCTCGTAATTTGTATCCCTGTGTACAAGATGCTCGATCGCGAGGGTCCGAAATCTCTACTACCATGACCATTGGTTATTGATTGGACTTGGTTTGATTATATTTTGTAAACTTAGTCTAGATTTGGAAGGAGAAAAGAATGATTTCTGAAACCTATGTATTCAAATTTTCTTTTCAAAATAGTAGAAGAGGTATACATACTTCAAACTAAAGAAAGAAAAAAAAGCGGAAAAGTTTACATAATTTTATCTTTTTTAAACTGCCTTTTCAAAGACGTGTCCTTGGGAATTTTTCATTCTGAACAAAGCGTACATTCTGTATCATCATGAGTATGGCATTGTGCCATGTTGTAAATGGATGTTACAGAGGATTGTATATTACTGCACGTGTGATGGGCACATCAGCTCTGTTTATTCTATATATGAATCATTAATGTCAATTATGTTCTTGCACATATATCTTTTGATATTTTAACATGATCCAGCTTTCAATTGAAAAATTGAAAATGAATTATGAAGAAAGAATTGGACTACATCGGGGGGAAGGGGCGATAATACAATACCAATTCGAAAAATCAAGTTGTACTTAATTAATGTATAGTATTTTTTTTATCAAACACAGCCATATGAAAAGTACCACGTAGCCTATATCTGAGTAAGCTATACTTGATGTAGATCTACACACTACTATACATATCATGACATGTACTAGTATCAAACCAAACACAACGATCTATAAAGTAGCTTATTTACTCTTATTTATATGGTTTAATGGATATGCTGCATCTCTTATACAAAAAGGGAATGCTTTGGTTTACTTTGTGATTTACACGTTGTTATATGTGTCTTTTTTAGTGGTTGAAGACGCCACACAGGACGTATGGAGATCTTCAGGGACTCTGGTAGACAGAGGTGACGAGTTCTCCATCAGGACAAGGATCCCCGGATAAAGTGACCACACAGTGACCACACAGTGACCACATAGTGACCACACGGACAGTCACTCATCCTATATATTAAGCAGGGATCCAGAAGGAAATAAGAAGATTGCTCCTTTCATAAACATGAATGATAAAGTCATTCTGAGAAAGTTGAGCACTTCTGTATAACGGGTATTCGAGAGGAAGGCGAAAACTCATTGCCAGGGAAATTCAAAGTAAACATCAACAACACAATAAGATGTATCAAACGCCATTGGTTCTTCTAGCTCAGAAGGGCCAAGAAATTTATTTCTAGTACGTTCTTCTGTTACATACAGAAGGGCACCGATTGGAGTCTGGTAGTTTGCTCTGTAGACAGGTTAGTGATTTAGAAAAGGGAATAGACATAGTGCATACTTTGCAGACGGCAATATGGCATTAAACAGAAATAACACCAGATCCCAACAGAATCTTTCAGCAGGGGAGGGATTATTACACACTTTCGACGTAGATAATTTGAGAAAGGAGAAGAAAAATGGATCTTCTCCAAACTTGTCATCCGGGCATTTGGACCTGCCGACCGAGGCCAAGCGACGCCGCGTCACGACCGATGACGTCATGTCAGTGACCAGTACCGTCAGTAGCCAAGTCAGCAGTCGCTGCCATTCGCCAACGCTTTCGGAATTTGACGACAGTTTTATGAGCACCCCTGGCAACTCACCCTCCGCCACATTGAAAGAGAAATTTCGAAGAAAATATGGAAGGAATGAACTGTTGTCCGCCATTGATCAGTATTTGATGGATAGTGAAATCATCGACGTTTGCCAGGTTAGTTAATTATCTTCTTTTTGAGTTTATTTATCCTTATCCCCCCTACCCCAACTCACATTTTCGATTTCAAACACAAAATCGTAGAGTCTGATGTCGTAATTGTAGATATTGAATTGATAGAAAATGTGCATTTTGGATTTGCCTTTCTTAAAATTCTTATAGTACGTCCTCCCCATGTGTACTAGAGGATGAATATGCTTCATTTTCCATGTATTTATGTCAAATACGCGAACATTACAGTCTGCATTTTCGTACAGTTGATGGATTTCATAATATTTACGATCGTCATTAGCATTTCTGTACTCCGAGTAGGAAGACTTTAATGGGATACTAATTGATTCAGAAACCCACATACAAATGTAACTGAAAAGTATCTGCTAATGTAATAGAAGGAAATTAAATGTCACTTTAAATGATTAATTGTGAATATACGTCGAAATAGCGTTCGTTTGACAGCGGGTATAAATTGTGATTCATCAAATTAATCGGGTAAATGGTGCTGAGAAGTTCAGATCGACATTTGACATACATTTACCAAGTCACGTGTCCTTAGATCACGTCGGCCCTTTTCTCGTGTCAGTCAGTCTGTCTATCTGTCTGTCTGTCTGCCCGCAACCAGGGATTTTTCAGGGTATTTTACTTTGGGTCCAGGGTCCGGTAAAATTGGGAAAAATCGCGGCGTTTTAATGAAATTGGGAATTTCCAACAGTTTAATTTGATTCTTAATGGAGTAAATCCTTACACAGAGATATAGCTCCTTCTTATTCAAAGACTGTCTTCAATAAAATAAACAAATTACATATGTACTAGTAAAACCATCTATACTTTAGATTGTACTTCAAAGGACATAATAATAATCTTCTAGAATCAGGAACAGGTATCTGTTCAGAGTCAGAGGGGCTACTTTAATGATCATCATGATCAATCAGGATTCAGATTCAAAGTCAGTGTTTGACGGGGGACATTCCCACTGTCCGAGTCGCCCTATTCTGTTACTGAAAAGTTCTACTTTCTGTTGTTTCTTTTATAGTCACTATCCAAAATTTTATTTTGAAGAATGTTTCTCTCCTCTACTAAGAAGATGTACTCCCTTTTATCATTTTTTGGTATCAAATTTGCTGTTGTAAGACGACATGGTCATGGGTTCCCAATACTGGAGATACGATTTGATGATTAAAACGTAAACCTATACCGGATATAATATTTCTGACCAGTTTAAACATAGATCGTCAATGTCGTATTTCTGCAATGTATTTCAGTCGTCATTATTTTGCTCTTTATTGAAGAACACTTCAAAAAAAATTATGAGGTTCAAATTGGGAAATTTCAACCATAAATTGGGAAAATACAGGCCATTTTTGCGTTGGGAATGGGTCCGATAATCGGACCCAAAAACGGACTTGAAAAATCCCTGGCAACGTACATCTATAGCATAAATGGAATTGAGAATTTCAAATTAAAGATATGTCCAATGTCCGTCTTTTACCGTATTTGAGAGAGAGAGAATGTGTCCAACGTCTGTCTGTTATTTGCAGGTGAGATTATGTCAAGCGTCTATTTATGAATTTGTAATAGAATATGTCCAACACGACTGTCTGTAACATGCATTGGCAGAAGAGAGAAGAGATGGGGGGGGGGGGGGGGGTCATTGGAATTGTTAGGTTCAGAACTACGAACTCCTTTATTGCCTACCCTGATTACATGTATTCAAAAATTGTTGAAATTAAACTAAATGTTGTCAGCCCAAACGTGATGTCATTTCCTGCGAATTTGCATCTCTAGTGAAGATTTACTAAGTTTGGCACTGCATGTTTTAGTCCTTGTGTATGCAAGTATATTATTGCCTTTTTGGCAGATAAATTCAATTTCAAACCAATTAATGCCGCCCAAACACACATAATCTTTTATTCACTGTATTAATTTCAAGTACTGAAAATGGTATGAAAAGCCTGACGACTCGATACGGTATCAATCAGCGTGTAAAGTAGCAGTAGCTGAACCTTGGAATAGTTTGGTTTTATCTGCACGTTGCCTCTGAGACAAGGATATTGTAATCTTGGGACGGATGACTGAAGAAAATTTGCATTTGTCGCAGAAATAGGCACAATGAATTCCAATTAAAATGACATAAAGACCTGGTGTTTCGCAGAGCAGTTGATCAATAATTAATATTGAACGCGCGCTGTTAGTCAACGGTTGCCGTCGTGTAGATATTATAAAGCTGATCTAGCCATCACAATATGTTACCATTTATGTACTTTACATATTTTCATCATGTGTATTATGTTGTATATGTGTTGTAACTCGTATTTAATGTCCGAATAAATGTTAAAAACGAGAGGAAAGAAAGAATTGTAATTAGTAGGAAGTAATGAGAGTTACCCACTTACGTTTCTTCAGGTTTTTAGAGGTCATATTTGAGGTACTGTTTACTTTCTAGGCATGTCTCAACTGCCTCGCCTTCCCAATTGCTTTCCAGTTATGGTTTGACAAATCCATCTTTACCATTTTATTTTGGGTTATGGGTTCGGTTTGGTTTACATCTGTAATAAGCTTTTTATTTCGCCTGAACCCATGCAGAATAAAAAAGCCCCATATTTAAACTTTCAAACTTTTTCGAGGGAGTCTTTTATGTATGCTTGCATATTCTTCTGATAAGAGTTGAAAAGCAGTGCAGTGCACAGGAAAAAAGTTGATTGGCGTGCGTCTGTACATCTATTATCAGCATTCAGTATTTGATATAACGGTAAACAGGTAAAGCCTGTCCTTCTTGAACACTTTATAGTAACATCTTTCTCCTTCTGTTGTATAGCTTACAAATTAGTTAAAGAAGATCCTGACAACAATCTCAACAGCACTCACAATAGAGCACAAAATTAAGCGTCGACGGACCCCTAGCAAGCTAGAGGTGGGACCAGATGCCCGGGAGGAGTAAGCATCTCCTGTTGGCTAGCCGAACCCGCCGTCGATGTCCACGCACGAATATGAAAACAAAATCTAAAAATTATGCACTGTCTGAAGTTGTGTCTATATAGAAAGTGCCATGGCGACCATGTCAGGGAAAGACATTCAAAACACTTACTGTCAAAACATTTTGCACTTGATATTTTCGGACTATTGGAATAATATGACATTGACAGTTGACCTAGTCTCAGATGGGTTATCTTTCAAGATTCGATTTGTTACAGAATTATGACAAATTCCATTGTACAAGAAAGAAGTATAAATACACATCAGTACCATTTATTGATCCATTTATTTATCTTTAGATGAAATACATTCGTTTCCTATTTCAGTCACAGGATGAAGATGACGTCGATTCTCAGGACAACACTAAATTTTCGTTAGCTGAGTTCCGGAAGCAGTACCAGGAACTCTCTGAGTGGCTGAACCAAGTGTTAAAAGTCACTCAGAAATCACCTGCTTCACTCACCCTCTCTGAGAAATATCTGACTCAGGTGAGTTATTCGCATTGAGAAATCGTTACTCATGTGAGTTTTCTATTTGCAAAGCTATGAAGATCTTATGGGAATTCCTATCTCACCTTATCTCAGTTTGACTTTCACAGAATGCAGGAATAAAACGTTGCTATATGTTCTTAGCTCTACAAGTTGAGAAATTTATTCTCATTATGCCCCCCCCCCCCAACGGAGAGGAGAGATATTGGTTGCTTTCATGTGAGGAGGAAAATTTACCTGCCATATCGTACCAAGTGTACATTTTCAAACTAGGTGCTGACTTTCCATTGGGGAGATTTGGATAAAACTAGCCTTTCCTTGATTTAGGCGCTCGTAAAGATGATTTTAGTGCCGAACATGAACAATTGTCCATGTTGGAAGATTGACAAATATTTTAATATAAAGTTAGGGACGTACATATTCATTATAAGTCCCCTACCGGCAACGCCGAAGGGGACTCTTAGTTTCCTGTCCGTCCGTCTGTCTGTCTGTCTGTCTGTCCGTCTGTCCGTCTGTCCCATTTTCAGTTTTCCGGACTTTTTTTCGCTGTTGTTGCATATATTGAACTCATTTTTGGTATGTGGATATATCTCAATGTGATACAGATCAAGTTTGAGTTTGCTTTCGATTGACCTAATTTTACAAGAGTTATGGCCCTTGGAATTAGCAAATTTTATGAAAATTTTAGTTTTCCGGACTTTTTTCCGCTGTTGTTGCATATATTGAACTCGTTTTTGGTATGTGGATATATATCAATGTGATACAGATCAAGTTTGAGTTTGCTTTTGACTGACCTAATTTTACAAGAGTTATGGCCCTTGGACTTAGCAAATTTTATGAAAATTTCAGTTTTCCGGACTTTTTTCTGCTGTTGTTGCATAAATTGAACTCATTTTTGGTATGTGGATATATCTCAATGGGATACAGATCAAGTTTGAGTTTGCTTTAGATTCACCTATTTTTACAAGAATTATGGACTTAGCAAATTTTATGAAAATTTCAGTTTTCCAGACTTTTTTTAGCTGTTGTTGCATATATTGAAGTCATTTTTGGTATGTGGATATATCTCAATGTGATACAGATCAAGTTTCAGTTTGTGTTCGATTGACCTAATTTTACAAGAGTTATGGCCCTTGGAATTAGCAAATTTTATGAAAATTTTAGTTTTCCGGACTTTTTTCCGCTGTTGTTGCATATATTGAACTCGTTTTTGGTATGTGGATATATATCAATGTGATACAGATCAAGTTTGAGTTTGCTTTTGACTGACCTAATTTTACAAGAGTTATGGCCCTTGGACTTAGCAAATTTTATGAAAATTTCAGTTTTCCGGACTTTTTTCTGCTGTTGTTGCATAAATTGAACTCATTTTTGGTATGTGGATATATCTCAATGGGATACAGATCAACTTTGAGTTTGCTTTAGATTCACCTATTTTTACAAGAGTTATTGCCCTTGGACTTAGCAAATTTTATGAAAATTTCAGTTTTCCGGACTTTTTTTAGCTGTTGTTGCATATATTGAAGTCATTTTTGGTATGTGGATATATCTCAATGTGATACAGATCAAGTTTCAGTTTGTGTTCGATTGACCTAATTTTACAAGAGTTATGGCCCTTGGAATTAGCAAATTTTATGAAAATTTTAGTTTTCCGGACTTTTTTCCGCTGTTGTTGCATATATTGAACTCGTTTTTGGTATGTGGATATATATCAATGTGATACAGATCAAGTTTGAGTTTGCTTTTGACTGACCTAATTTTACAAGAGTTATGGCCCTTGGACTTAGCAAATTTCATGAAAATTTCAGTTTTCCGGACTTTTTTCTGCTGTTGTTGCATAAATTGAACTCATTTTTGGTATGTGGATATATCTCAATGGGATACAGATCAAGTTTGAGTTTGCTTTAGATTCACCTATTTTTACAAGAGTTATTGCCCTTGGACTTAGCAAATTTTATGAAAATTTCAGTTTTCCGGACTTTCCTTCGGTTCTATTGTAAATAATGCACTGATTTTTTGGTAAATGAATACATCTCAGTGTGATACAGACAAAGTTTGAGTTTGGTTTCCATTGGCCTATTTTTACAAGAGTAATGGCCCTTGGACTTAGCAAATTTCATGAAATTTGCAGTTTTCCGGACTTTTTCATGCCTGTTATTGCAGTTAATGAACTGATTTTTTGTATGTGAATACATTATAGTGTAATGCAGATTTGAGTTTAATTTAGATTGACTAATTTTCACAAGAGTTATGGCTCTTGGACTTAACAAATTTCGTGAATACAGTTTCCCAGACTTTTCTTGGCTGTTGTTGCAGATGATGAACTGATGAACAGAGATGCAAGTCATAAATTTATGCTGCCGGTAGGGGACTTATATCGCACAGCGATCATTGCATTTTTGCTTTTAAATCTTTCCTTTGAAGTTTCGAATGCTAAAAACCACAGAGTCTTTATGTTATTTCTCATCCTTACATGAGTTGACCTGATATGTACCTAGTTCTACAGTATTAAGCTCGTTAATATTTATTCTTCTCTGTACATGGTGTATTTAAGATACTAAAACTCTTGTTAACCAAAGTATTGACCAACGCACAGATAAACCTTTTCCAAAACAGCTGGCGGCAAATCTCCATAAAAACATATTTAATACCTAACAGTTTGTGAACAAGTAGCTTGTAAATAACACAGAATGGCAGACACTGTATTACATGAATTTGGTCACTACAATTACTTATATGACATCATCCTAAGTTACATTTGGCTCATTACTTTTCACGTACATATAATTATATTCACTTTGATATGGATTAAGAAAAAAGTGAAAAAGGGGGGTTAACTGGAACACCTTCAAAATTTCTAAATCCAAAGCTACTAGCTAGTCTGTCCCATATATGGAGTGGAAACATATTAACAGACTATTTGATCATGTACAAATATATTTACTTTTCTAAAGTATGATTAAGGAAATAAATCTATTAATTTGTTTGGGACAAATTTGTTTTCTTCCACTACGGAAATATGGTTTAAACTCAAATGCATTCAAACTCTTTCAAACCCAATTGTCATTGCTGTCAAACTTTTTGATCCAATCTCATTGCGTTCAATTTCTGCGTTCAAATAATCAAACACTGTTGCCCAATACATCATACATAGAGGGAAAGTTCTCTTGGTTGATATTTCACAAATATTTTTAAAAGTAGGTTCAATTCGATATTTCATGGAGGGAAATTTGAGAGTTCTCAGTCGTTACATAACACAGATATATATAATTACTTCTGTCAGTTAGAATTAATGAAATAAATAGTCTCTTTATTTTTTATGCCCCCCTTCGAAGAAGAGGGGACATATAGGTTTGCCGCTGTCGGTCGGTCTGTCGGTCTGTCGGTCGGTCGGTCGGTCTGTCGGTCGGTCCGCGACATCAGTTTCCGTTCAATATCTCTGGAATGGATTCACATATTGAAATGAAATTTTGTATGCAGACACATCAAACAAAAATCTAGGTCAAGTTCATATTTGGGTCCGATCGAAAAAATTTTGACAGAGTTATGCCCCTTGCATTTCGAAAAATACCAAAATTTCAGGGTTTCCGTTCAATATCTCTTGAATGGAGTTACATATTGAAATGAAATTTTGTATACAGACACATCAAACAAAAATCTAGGTCAAGTTTATATTTGGGTCCGATCGAAAAAATTTTGACAGAGTTATGCCCCTTGCATTTCGAAAAATACCAAAATTTCAGGGTTTCCGTTCAATATCTCTTGAATGGAGTTACATATTGAAATGAAATTTTGTATACAGACACATCAAACAAAAATCTAGGTCAAGTTCATATTTGGGTCCGATCAAAAAAATTTTGACAGAGTTATGCCCCTTGCATTTCGAAAAATACCAAAATTTCAGGCTTTCCGTTCAATAACTCTTGAATGGAGTTACATATTGAAATGAAATTTTGTATACAGACACATCAAACAAAAATCTAGGTCAAGTTCATATTTGGGTCCGATCAAAAAAATTTTGACAGAGTTATGCCCCTTACATTTCGAAAAATACCAAAATTTCAGGCTTTCCGTTCAATAACTCTTGAATGGAGTTACATATTGAAATGAAATTTTGTATACAGACACATCAAATGAAAATCCAGGTCAAGTTCGTATTAAAGTCCGATCGAAAAAAATTTGACAGAGTTATGCCCCTTGCACTTCGAAAATACCAAAATTTCAGGGTTTCCGTTCAATATCTCTTGAATGGAGTTACATATTGAAATGAAATTTTGTATACAGACACATCAAACAAAAATCTAGGTCAAGTTCATATTTTGGTCCGATCAAAAAAATTTTGACAGAGTTATGCCCCTTACATTACAAAAATACCAAAATTTCAGGCTTTCCGTTCAATATCTCTTGAATGGAGTTACATATTGAAATGAAATTTTGTATACAGACACATCAAATGAAAATCCAGGTCAAGTTCGTATTAAGGTCCGATCGAAAAAATTTTGACAGAGTTATGCCCCTTGCACTTCAAAAAATACCAAAATTTCAGGGTTTCTGTTCAATATCTCTTGAGTGGAGTTACATATTGAAATGAAATTTTGTATACAGACACATCAAATGAACATCTAGGTCAAATGTATATTTGGGTTCAATCAACAAAATTTTGACAGAGTTATGCCCCTTGCACTTCGAAAAAAACCAAATTTTCAGGGTTTCCGTTCAATATCTCTTGAGTGGAGTTACATATTGAAATGAAATTTTGTATACGGATACATCAAATGACAATCTAGGTCAAGTTCATATTTGGGTCCAATCAACAAAATTTTGACAGAGTAATGCCCCTTGCACTTCGAAAAATACCAAAATTTCAGGGTTTCCGTTCAATATCTCTTGATTTGAGTTACATATAGAAATGAAATTTTTTATACAGACACATCAAATGAAAATCTAGGTCAAGTTCATATTTGGGTCCGATCAAAAAAATTTGGACAGAGTTATGCCCCTTGCACTTTGAAAAATACCAAAACTTCAGGGTTTCCGTTCAATATCTTTTGAGTGGAGTTACATATTGAAATGAAATTTTGTATTCAGACACATCAAATAAAAATCTAGGTCAAGTTCATATTTGGGTTCAATCAAAAATTTTATGCCCCCTTTGAAGAAGAGGGGACATATTGCTTTGCCGCTGTCTGACTTTCTGTCTGTCGGTCCGTCAGTCGCCCACGACATCAGTTTCCGTTCAATACCTCTGGAGTGGATTCACATATTGGAATGAAATTTTGTGTACAGACATATCAAATGAAAATCTAGGTCAAGTTCATATTAATTACCATGTAGAAGTTTATTAGAAGAAGGGCTTTAACAAAGCATAAATGCTGTACATACAGGTCCTCCTGACAGTTATACTTCTTTGACTTTTTTTATTACACTGTTACTTTATACCCCCATAGGTTGTATCAATGCAAGTATAAAGTTGTGACAGACTTTAATCACAGAAGGGGTAGGGGGGCATTAATGTTTTACAAACATGACTTTTAACTTGTTTTTTATGTATTTGGTCTGGTTCATATCGATAGGTCATTTTTGGGTAAAATTGATTTTACGACTCAAATAATTGCAAATTATCACAATTCAACGACTGAATATTGTTTTTAGTTATTATTAGTATTACATCACAATCTAGAAATCAATATAGAATAAGTTTTACGTCATATATCCCTCAAAAGGCACGTTAGATTGGACAATAGATGATATTGACAAAATAAACTATTCTTTTGCCATACTTCATAAATAAAGGTTAAACAATCTTAACAAGTCAAATTCCTTTTTTACAACGTATACAGGTGTTATTTCACAAGCTTAAAACGAGTAAAACGCGCGAACATTAGGGAGTTATTCTAGCGGAAAAACTGAGTTTATTCAGTAAAATTCACTTGCCTTTAGCATTTTACATTCATCAAGTTATGTTTAGGTGGAGCCTTTCATACATTATGCGTTAGGCCAAGGTAACATCATAATTTGTTGTTGGCGTAACAATATGGCGTTATGCAAATTTTTACTTTACATTGTCCGATGGCATCTTTTATGTGCAATATAATACATGTAACAAGTATTAGCTTTTACAAAAAGCTTGCCGTCAGTTCGCTGACGTTAGATGTTGTAAAATTCTAGTTAGATAAACTCGGGATAAAATGCATTTATCAATCGCACATTTCCGGGCTTTTCCTTTATTTCCGATTCAAGGGACTGAAAATTCCGAAAATCTGCGAATGTTATAGAACGTATCGATACAAAGACTTTTCGATTCATATTTTGGAAGAAAATACACTGATGCGACATGACTTTGATTTGTCAGGTCATCTAGACTCTTAAGCCGACGTAATGAGAGAATCTCATTCATGGATTCTGAATAACCTTGTCGAATATTTGCATTTTATGCAATTGTCAACCAATCACATTGCCAAGAGGTATTCTATCCGTGCAAGTAGGTTACGAATGATTACAGTATACCGTCAGTCATGACTGACGGTAATAATTATTGAGAAACCATTATGCCCTTATCTCTATTCTGAATTGTAGTTGTCAGTCCGTATCATTACCGTATGTCTTTCTGATGTAAGGGGGTAGACCATTAATTTGAGAAAGTATGATGCTATTTTGTAGAAAAAAATTCAGTTGTACTCAGGATCCAATTTCGCCGTTGCCATAGTTACTGTTATAACTATATAGAGGAAAAAAAACATGAAACCATAAAGATATATAAGTACTGTATGATGTCTGAAACAACGACAAGATGATACGTTGTTTGAAAGACTAATCATATATGACAGAAACAGGATCATTATCACACCAAATTACCAAGTGATAACAGGGAAATATAGCGTGATTACTGGTAGTAAAGGGGATTTATGAGGAAATAGTTAGCATCAAAAATAAATAACGAGGCAGAAGAAAGTCAGCTATTGGTAGACATTTTGGGATGAAAACGTTGTAAGAGTGGAAAAGGTCTGTGGGACTTCTTGTTGGCAAGATTTCAAAATTTCTAGAACATTCAATCTATTCAAACCAAAATTTGATAAATGGATAATTGAACTTTTGACTTTTGGGTCAATATGTCAATGGTCAAGGTCACTCTTTCGAAATTGAAAACACATGATAACACATACAGGAACCATTCCATATATGATGCAAAACAAATTTAAATGCATGTTCTTACAAATTAGGAGGGTAAGAAAGATATTGCTTTTTGGCTTAGAAGAAAATGATATAATTCCTTTAACTGAAGGACGACGCAAAAGACAAGCTGCTACAGCGGTTTGTTCCTGATTCGTTGTCTAACTCGGTGATTTGTCCCAACTTTAGTGAGGCGTAGTCAACTGTCCACCCATCTGTCTATCACAAGTCACAAGAAAGTTGAAGAAACTCCCAAAGAAAGCCTTTAATGAAAGTCAAGACTCAACTCTGGCTTTCTCTACCTATCTATAGTTGCCTACTAACCATTGTAATATATATTACATTATACAGAGTTACCATGAGGAGTTATTACTCCAGTCGGGTCCCCGTCAGAAGACGTTTGTGGACTACGCCCGTCAGCTTCTCCAGCGCTATCCCCACCTTAAACATGAGATCGACGAAAGAGTACATCATGTAAGCAGCCAGTGGGAACAGGTGGAGAAAGCAGTGTCCAGCAAGGGCATGTGGCAAAACATAGAAAATATGTACAAAGGTTTGTGTGGATAGATTCATAAGAAGATCTCTCAATAAAACACAAGAAACTATCTATCAATCTGTTTGTGCGAAGGGTTTCTTTCATTAGCACTGATAACCCAAATCCTAATCCAGTGCAAATTTCATGTTCAATACATCAGATAAACACTTATCCCGTAATCTATCTTATTGTGACGTTGTCAAACTGAAAAAAGACGACTTATTAGATAAGTAACTGTAGTCTGTAGGGACTATTTTCATTTTTAAGTTGCACGGGTTTTTTTTTTTTACATTTTAAACAGTAAAAAGCAAGAATGCATTGTCTCTGGAATGTTTGGTGACATCGACATAAAATCAACAAAAACGGATAGCTCTCTTCCTCAGTCTCTACCTTTGCCGTTTCATCTTCTTTGCCATAATCGTTTATGAAAGGTTTTTAACATTTTTATTGACTTTTGTGTATAGATATGGCGTCAGACTTGAGGAATTTGAACGTTTGGTTGGAGGACACCCATCGTAGGTTGATGACTATGACCCTCAAACCTCCATCTAACAGTACAGAGAAAGAGATGTGTCTAGCCGACCATCAGGTAATTGTTGTTCACTACAATATATATTTACAGATTATATCGCAGATGTCTGCTGTACTTCTTATTTAAGACTTTATTTTGCAATACAGTTGGATTATTCTTCTTCGGAAGAACTGTTGCTTGGGAAGAAAGATAACTCTAATTACGTTAAAGACTGAAAGACAGACTACCCGAAGAACGATAACTCTTCTAGTCTTCCTCATTTCTCTTGACTATCATCGACTTAAAGCTTCTCTCCCTTTATTTACAGCACCAGATACAAAGCAAAAACATTTTTAACCCCAAACGAACGAAAGATCCCCCCTAAAAAAAAACCCCAAAAAGCAAAATAAACACCAAAACAAGTAACAAGTACGCCCTCTTAATTCATTCCTGACAATTCACTATTGTTTTCTAAACAAAATGTAGTTCATGCATTCTGATCTTATTTATGATCAACCTTGTTCAAATGACACAGTACAGCTCTTGCTTATTTATCATTTATACCATTTGAAAAAAAAACTGTATCATCTTTTACTAACTTAGTAACTTTTGCATTTTCTCTTGATTCTCAATTGATAAAAGGTCGTGTTTTTGTGACAAGTGTTTGATAAGCCGGTTGATAACTTGATAACCGCCCGCTTGAAAGAAGACATACTAATGTAGAGAGGTTGTAAATTAGGTCAGGATATTGATTTTGGTCTATAAATATCATCATCTCTTCTTTCTTTGACTTGGAATAGAATAGCACCGTATGCAATTTGTCTTTTGTCGATGGTTCTGGAGCGACTGTTGTTCGTCGAATTCGATACTCTTACTTCTTTGGCTTCTTTTTCCTTGACAATTGTTTTGACAGTTCCTACTTTCCCGTGGTCTTTTTCTTAACGACTTAAATTTCCTATTGTGCAAGGAAAAATAATAAATGAAATAAGAATTTAAAATCAATAACGCCAACAAGTCTATTGTAACTCAGTCTGAATCAAAGTGGCAATATGCGAAGCTTCTGGCTTCTAGAAAGTAATTTCAATCCGGAACACGAGTTGAAATCGTATTATCTTGCATACTAATCATGGCCTAGGGAAAGTTTGCATTATGAATTTAGGTATGTAATTATTGTGGATCAATACTTTATAGTGTTTGATCGTATCTTCTTTCGTACTCTCTAATAAACGGCTATGGACTGTAATGAAAGCGTATATATATAATTGTCGCAGGTTTTCCTCAATTCTTACGGATATAAAAAAATTTATCTAGTTATAAATTATGAGTATATACATGTAAATTGAAGATATACAAATAAATGTCATACGCTTACCAAACGACATTTTCGCAGAATTAAGACAGAATTGCCTAGGTACTCTTACCTATGTAGAATTGAAAAAAATGTTTTCCTATAGATAACTAAGATGTACCGAAAATTATAGGCTATATCGTCTCCCCCCCCCCCCCCCCCTTCAGGCTTATACCATGACTTTATACCCCGATCTTTGAATCTTCCCTGAATAAAATGGATCCGCCATGGAATATTCTTCATGGTGTTTGATTCAGAGCCTTTCAACACGATGATTACGACGCGTGAAGAGAAATGAAGCGTACTAAAGTTATCCTCAAACAATCTGTCGTCCATTTTCAGCGCGTATTGATCGCAAAGTTGTTTCATGTCTAGAAAGATCCGCTGTAAAGATGTAGCTATTGAATCTTTGTAAATCGATACCTATAGAATTACATATATTCTAGATTGAAAGATGCTATTGAGTGACATTGTTTAAATATAAGATGTACTAGTATTTTTTTCAAGTCATCTTTTTCGTGTCGCCTTTGTATCGGCAGAAACTATTCGTCCATCTAAACATCAGTTTGTCTAGTCTAGATAGCGAGGGAGGTTGACTCATTTAGGGTATATTTTGAATATTGCAATGTTACATGTACACTGAGAATCAATGCATGACAAGATACAGGTTTATTTGAAACATTAATCGAGGAGTACGTCTGTCTTAGGGTCATTTGACGTGAACTTAAAATTGTTTCAGCTAAGCAATGTCAATAGTGACACTAATATGCTATGTATTCTTTCATGCCACTCTCGCATATGTCTTTTTCTGACTTTAAATTTTGAGAAAATTTCAAGTAGTCATGTTCTCACTTGAAATTTTCTCAAAATTTAAAGTCAGAAAAAGACACATATGAACTCTCTCTCTCTCTCTCTCTCTCTCTCTCTATCTCTGAGTACGATGAGTATGACGCATTTATATGAATTGAAAAAAAAAAAACCCAAGAAAATTAACACAGAATGAAACATTGAGGAGGATAACTTTCATTTTATGAAATGATACTATGTCAACAGCCATGTTTGCGTGAATTTGGAGATTTCTGTTGGTTTTAAACTGGTTGGTAGTTGACAAAATAGGTTTTGATTTCACATTTAATCTTGATCAAGTTTAGTGACCCACACACTGTCATGTTATTTGATACCAAAGTAATAAGTATAGAGAGACCTACATCGGTCTCTATCAAAGCCTCAGGTAGGGACGATAATTATTCCTCAAAGACCTCCGGCCTTTTTAGAAATTTGTTGGAAAGAAATTACTAATCCGCTGGAAGCTTATATTCCTGGGGAAGTAAAATAAGAAACTAATGGAGGTTTGATCCTCGGAGTCCGGAAATGATCGCTGATGTACAGGAGGCTATTGATTGGGGAGAGAAAATAGCAGTATATCATGTAATGAAATCCGACAGTTTCTAGGACGGTCGCCCGTGACTTACATTGGCAAGGTTACAAAGGAATCGAGTATCCCTTCACTTTGATTTTTTGTGTAGTCGTCAGAAAGTATATACGGTGTCCTTTGGCTCGATTTTGTGCGTTAAAAGTTCTGCGCTTGCTTGTTCTGTTTAACTCTATTCGACTCTTCCTTCCGTATGGTCGCGAACATAATAAGTTGAAATAAGTTGAAATTCAAGGAAGTGTAAACTTGTAGCTTCTGTATCTGATGGAAAACTTTTAGGAAAAGTCAAATTTACACAACTAGTGAAACGCTATGAATACAAGGAAATGCATTTCAGGAAGTGGTTCTCGGACTCCCTGTCACTTAATGTCAAGAATATTCCGAAATTCTGGCATGCGACCTTCTCTAGCCTCATCGATCGTTTGCTATCTATTTTGACAGCCGTATGAAAACTTTGTAATTACTTTTACCTTTATTATACAACAAAGAACGAAAAGGCGTTGCAATATTTCATCGTCAATGACTCAAGAGTTTTAAAGTTTATTTACACATCAGTTAACGTGTAGCAAAGCGATGGTTTTTTTTTTTCTCAAGAAAAAAGTTTTAATGTTTGAACTCCACAGAAAAGGGAAACTCGATATACTGTAACCTTATGTAGTTTTCGTGTTTAGACGGAGGGAATTAGAGTAAAGTGTCGCGATCGGTGGGGATTTGGATTAATTGATATGTAATTCTGGATAATCATACATTTCCAATCTACAATTGTACGACGAGGAGTACCTTTAACAGATCGATATGGCATGATATAATATTGGGAATTTCCTGGCGACATGTGCATTGTGCCTTTAAGGTTATACGGGGGATCTGACGCTTCTCACAGGTAAGTCGGCAAAACTAAAAAAAAAAAAAAAATGTTCCACGTTGACAAATTCAGGGACTGTACATCTTAACGTATGGTTGATGAAAATACCGATGCTATTTGTAAACTCTGAAGGCCTTTTGAAATCTTTAAATTACAACTTTGTAAAAAGAATTATTTGATACAAAATAAATTCGAAAAAAACCACAAAGGTATCCCGTGAGAATACACGTTTTACCAAGTTGAGATAACGTTTTTTTTCACAAAGGTAAACAAAAACTACCCTCGTGTCTGTATGGTTGATCTTTTTATTGACCTTGATGTATGTTTCATTACTTCAAATCGGACAGAAATTATAGATATAGGTAGTTGATCCATCGTATGTTTTTCTCGTACCTATAAACAAAACAAAATTCTCATTCCCATGTAGTAAAGTTGTGTTTGTGGTGTTCCTTGGCTCTTTGTGGTGAAGACATGGCGGGGATTTATACTTTAGTTTTATCTACACATAGGACATTTATATGTATAATAATATATCTATCAGTAAATAGAGTGAGTTATGATGTCTACAACATGAAATAACCCCCTCCCTTCCTGTTCCTTCTTTCAAGTTTCACCTTGAAGCAGTTGGTACTTATAATAGAAGAATTGACCAGATATCATGTAAGTGATGTGTTGTTTGAAAGATTACCTGAACACCCTCCTCTTCTAGTTTCATGGAACATTGTATGAAACCCGTTCACTTGTGCAATGTAAAAAGACAGATAGGACTGAATAAAACCCCTCACATTGTTACTTTGCATAAAAAGTTGAAGTCTGACATTTGAAGATCAAGGAGGCATTTAGGTCTTATATACATTTACAGGTACATTTATACCGAGTATGTACATAGATATACATGTATGAAAGTGTTAATTGCTTACAACAGATTGTAAAAATAGTTCAGTTTTATAAAGATGTCATGGTTTATTTAGGGACGTGTGCCTTGTGACTTTCTTTGTCTATGGATACTGAGTACGTCAACTGTTTATTATTAACTCCTGATGCTATGGCTATTGATTTCTTTTGATTAATCAGTGAGGGAAAAAATATTATTACCATGCTTTGTTAACCATGCAAATATTTTGAAGCATGGTTTATATTTGCTTTGTTTCGACATTAATATTTTATACTAAAAACACCTCGTTTGCTCCAAGTCGCTAAGATACATACTTTTCACAAAAAACTATGGTTCATCTTCAGACCTCGAGTTAAAGCTAATGGATTACATAGCCGAATTCCATTTTTTGTCTGTTTCGAGGCAATGTCCCCCCACACCCCCACCCCACTTTCCAAACAAATGCAGCTCTATGTCAAGGTCATTCCCAGGGTCAAGGTTGCAGCAGATGTCACATTTTCACCAGTATGCTTTGTCGACATGCTCATACATGTTACATTGAGGAGTTTGATTCCGTTCATACATGGTTGCTGAAGCTATGCTCATAGTGTTTTACTTTGCTCTTTTTATCTACTTAATACGTTACCATGGTGATCAATTTAGAGTTGTGATAAGATACTGGTTGACGATAGATTTTTCCATGTAGATATTTTTGTTTGTTCGTGTTGTTCTCATGATGTAAGATAAAGAATACAGGTACTTTATCAAAAATTGTTCTAATCTGTGTAAACTTGTGCATTATAACCTGGTTATAGATTATTTATGACAATGTTGTATGTACATATAGGATTTTTACGCTGGCCAGGTGTGAGATCCACAGGTGAGAGGAATTGACAATTTATGACAAGTGATGTCCATTTGATCAATCACCACCATACACAGTGTTAGGGCTATGGGGTCATTACATCATATATTGGATTACCCATACGAAATATAGGCTCATGTTGCGAGTACATATATATACCATTATGAGGAATTACGCATCCATATTAACACATTTAAGGTTTCCCTAGGTACTGGACACATCGTCAAACTATTTCTGGGAATTGAATTTCATGTCGTGAGAAAGCCACATAGGATGCGTTGATACCACATGATTTATGAAGGAATCCGACTATCCCGTCGGAATCCTTATTTTTCTCTAGGTTGTTGGGTCCAGATTAAAAAGTGGGACGTGGTACCCATTTCGCTGCTATCATTTTATCAGTATAGACGCAGTCCAAAAAGGGGTACATTACTACATTTCTTTTTTAAGCGCCGATTAAACATCCTGGTGTAACTGTAGAAGCTCCTCCCTGTACAAAACCCCGTCTGAAAGAGAGATATGATACTACATCATTGCCGACTCAGAAAGCATGGTATAGTACTGGTTACTGTTCACGAAGGGTACTGTATCTATGACAATGTACCGACTTACTTAGTATTACATTTTACTGTAATATTCGTTTATCTTTAACTGCATTTGACATACCTTTATATTTAACAAACCTAGATACATGTATTTCATAAAAAAAAAGAAAACCCCAGCATTTAACTTTCGCAATTACTTTTGAATGGTGACAGGGCTTTCATATTTCTTTTGTTGCACATCGTCGCCTCTCTTTACCTTCAATGCTGTTTCATTGTTTTTTACATCTTCATTTGTTACATTTTGTCATGGCGTTAATATTTATCAATGAATCTTTGGTTACACTGGATGTTATATTTTTGTCTTTTGTGCATTGGCACACACAGTATAAGATCTCGAATCGATGGATTTTTTTTCTGTTCATAAATACTATAAAAGGACAAGGTCAAATTCGCATCATTTGTTAGTGTTTTTGACCTAAGGAGATTGACTGAGATGGTCACTATGATATGCTGTCAATGTCCATCTAGTCTGGTCTGCCATATAAATAAATCATAGATTTTCTTTGTATTGACTACTTTATGACCTATCAACAGCAATGTACGACTATAATATATTCATAATCCGTATGGTCACATATTGACGACATCTGCATGTAGGTAACCTTTAAATATGGTTACGATCAGTGATAAAAACCTTATTTATAGCTCTAACATGCTTTGGGTGGGTCTGCATTTTGTGTATTCGGTGTTCCATATGTCTGTTATGATATTGTAAGATAAAACATGGTGATATACTGACACGTATGTCATGTTCGATCAATGAAAATGGCATATCCAGATTGGCGTTGGGTTTTGTTATGAATATCTATTGATGAAGTGACCGATGCAATTATATCGCATTCTTATGCATGTATTAAATCCAGATAAGCAGGTCGTGCTCGGGAATTTTTTTTTCCGAAGAAAGAAATGATGCAATATTTATGATTTAACTGTTTGATATGTATGGACGTCTGTAATATACAGGCTTATCTACATGTTTATCTGATGATAAGTATGTACATGTATATAGATTATGTCTGACGTGATTACCGTCACGATACATCATTGTTTACAAGCAGAGAATATTTCTATTTCAAACTTTCCCCAGCCTTTTATGTAAGTAGGTTTTATGTGATAGTTGTGTAAACGGAAAAGTTCAATTTGACAGATTGTCATTTTGGAATTCTGCTGTTAAATCCCTAGAAATGTTTGTTGGATTGTCGTTTCAACTGAGAAAATGTCGTCTGGTGTCGAAATGCATATTTCTGTTTTGCTAACACAGACATTTTGCTCGGGGTCTCGTCGACTGTCGTCTGCATGAGCATGCAGGGAAAACACATTCTTCAAGATGATGTGATCAGCCAAAGAAATCCATGTTAACATGACGGTTATACATTAAGCTTGTGTACTGGTTGAAAGGTGGTATTTATATGATCTAATGTGCAGAAATACATACATTAGGTGCCCGTCTCGTACCCCTGGGGCAAAGAGGAATGGACAAGGGCGGAAATTTGAAAAATGGAAACTGTAATGTAATGGAAAGTCCATTTCTGTAGAGTGTGTGTGTGATTTATGCATTGGTCAAGTTGACGGTCTAACAATATTTGTATAGAGTTGACTTTTTCTATTTGTGTATGAATTACTGTCATAAAATATCTGCTTTCGTTAGAAGCACTTTATGAGAAAAACAGTTTGATAAAAATACATTTAGTATGTCAATTAAAAAGCGTTGGTTATTTCAGTTAATGGTGTGAACAAGTCAATATTTGGCGTTGACACTTAAATTTGTAGGCCCTTCATTTCAAAGCAAATATTGACCGTGTACCTACAATAAAGGTACAAATGACCACTTCAGTATGAAGCACATCAACAAACATAGTGGACAGATACACTTATTGATGTAACGTATATGACATTCGGTCAAAACACGTACTAGTATTGAGTAACGTGTATTACATACCGTATTTAGTGTAATAAATGTGACATAAAATTGCGCTTATTCGTTGCTGAAATACGTCATTTACTAGCATTCGGTAGAAAATTATTTTTGATATGGATGTTTTTTGAGAATCAACAAGGCCAAGGGGTTTTAATTTATTGAAAATAGTAAGTTGTAAACTATTTCGTTCAGGTCATTTACAAGTTATGAACGGTCACATCTATAACAAGTTTAATTCCGTCACTTTATCGAAATAAGTATATTGGCTGTAATTTTGCGCACATGTCAAGAAGTGCGGATGTTGCATTCGAAAAAATGCAATGATCGCTGTGCGATATAAGTCCCCTACCGGCGGCATAAATTTATGACTCGCATCTCTGTTCATCAGTTCATCTTCTGCAACAACAGCCAAGAAAAGTCTGGGAAACTGAATTCACGAAATTTGCTAAGTCCAAGGGCAATAACTCTTGTGAAAATTAGTCAATCTAAATTAAACTCAAATCTGCATCACACTATAATGTATTTATCTGCAATATCAGGCATGAAAAAGTCCGGGAAACTAAAAATTTAATGAAATTTGCTAAGTCCAAGGGCCATAACTCTTGTAAAAATAGGCCAATTGAAACCAAACTCAAACTTGGTCTGTATCACACTGAGATGTATTCATTTATCAAAAATCAGTGCATTATTTGCAATAGAACCAAAGAAAAGTCCGGAAACTGAAATTTTCATAAAATTTGCTAAGTCCAAGGGCCATAACTCTGGTAAAAATATCTGAATCTAAAGCAAACTCAAACTTGATCTGTATCCCATTGAGATATATCCACATACCAAAAATGAGTTCAATTTATCCATCAACAGCGGAAAAAAGTCCGGAAAACTGACATTTTCATAAAATTTGCTAAGTTCAAGGGCCATAACTCTTGTAAAATTAGGTCAATCGAAAGCAAACTCAAACTTGATCTGTATCACATTGAGATAAAAATGAGTTCAATATATGCAACAACAGCGGAAAAAAGTCCGGAAAACTGAAAATGGGACAGACGGACAGACAGACAGACGGACGGACAGACCGAGAGGAAACTAAGAGTCCCCTTCGGCGTCGCCGGTAGGGGACTAATAAGCATGTAAGTTTTCGCGAAGGTCACGAAGCGCAGATTTTTTCCGAGTTGCTTTATAGGACTTACGGTAAAATAATAAGACCACAAATAACATCAAATAAGGTGAGATATCGGAAATCAAGTTGAGGGAGTGGTCACTTCACTTGGTCACTAGGACTTATGTTCATCATTTTTATAGGATTCTGGACAGTTGTGGCAGGGTTTTGACCAGGTGATATTTTGATAAATTTTCGTTGAAGTGGGATGTAGCATAATTGAAATGAAAGAATGTACCAATGCTTATTGTGTGTGTTTAGGATGTTATTCGAAGCAGAGATATTCATACTAGGTGAAAAAAAGGATTCCTCCTAAATAAAAAGGAATAAGTATTTATCTGGAATTAAAGTTTTTGGAGTGTTTGTATATTAGGGATTTAATTATCTCGAAGAATTGTGTTTCACCAGAGACGTGTGTCGTTTTGCAGTAAACAGTATAAACTTTTACGTTAGGGGGACAGTGATGCGTTAAATTATACTTTAATGGGAAAGCAAATATTTTCAACTTAGACAACACTAGAGGTAAGGCGTTTTCACGAAATTCTTTAAGAAATCATATGCACGTCGATGATGAGTCAAATTTAAAAAAAAAGAGTATTTAGATGATCGTCATCGTTTTGTAAAATATGGAAAAGAAAAAGATGTTGTTTCTGATGATTTTTACAAATCCTTCACACAGCTTCAGTAACCACAGTAAACCAAATCAAATATACCATGATGTAAACGAACTTTGAATTTGAAATCTCTATTCCATTTTATCCACTTTGCAGATTGCAGAAATAATTACGCACATCTTCTAACAGAAAAAGCGTCATAACTGATCCACGATTATTCAGCCATAGTCGCTTAGAGTGTGATTAAGATGCGAAATTTATGAACTTGGCAAATCTCCTTTTATTGTTTCTCAGAAAAAAATCAATCACGAATAAAAGGGACCTCTCGTAACTTGCGTTAATGCGCCTTCAACTGGCGTTTTAGTTTGTTCTGATAAAGGTTTTCTATGCTTTGATGACTTTATTTTCTTGTATATTAGATCTAATTTCCTCTTCAGGGGGCGATTGACTATTCTCAGGTTTTGATTAATGGATTGAGAAGAATCTCTCTATTGAACAAGCTTTTTAACCCTTATGCAATGTTGCACTAGACAGGAATTGCTGGCAATCATCTGTTATCAAAAGTAATCAATGGATCCTAATTTCACATTAGTTAATGTCAGAGCTTTACTCTTGTAGCTTTTGAAGTACATCATGCAAAGCACACTATCTTCTTTTCGTTTTCTCGTTCGAGTTCGTGTCAGGTGAACTCGTGTTATGTAGGGACTCATCACCTCCGTGTCTATATGTCCTTCCTTCTGTCATTCAGTATTCAATTTCAGAAGGTTTCTGTTGAACTTGATTTGAATTTATCTCAACAATGTAGTAGGGGAAATGTAATCCATGTTCAATTTTATCAAGACTTTCTAACAAATATTCGAGCTACCTTCCACAGGTACTTGAGTCAGAGAAAATCGTCTGTATGTGTTTTTCTTTCGATCACATACTCCTTTTGTTACTTTTGAGTGAAAAATGGAGTCCCTTTTTCTCTCTTTGGCTTAACAAACGTAACAAAAGGAGTATGTGATTGAAAAAAAAAAATATATAGACGATTTCCTTTGACACGAGTACCTGTGATACCTTCTTGTTCGTTGACTGTTACAGTCCTGTGGGTGTGTTCCGCTGTGATCAGTGCAGGTAGTTTTATTGGAGATCTTTTTTAGAAATGATGTGTACTCCATCGTAGTTATTCTTTGTTTTCGTAAATATTTGTGAATACACTACATGAAGTACAGGTGTTTGTTGACAACGACTTATATTACATAAAAATGTCATTTGATGATGTAGGTTTTTGTAGAGGACGTCGCCCCGTCTCTTGTAAACGTCATTTACCTTTTCTTGTCTAATCTTAAAAATTGATTATGGCGGAAGTATAGTAGAATATGTACAATTATGGAATTTCTATTTGTCTCACCAGGCAATGACTGCACAAAACATCGATTTGGTATGTCTGTCTGTCCGTAATTATGACTGTCTTAGTTGTGTCTTTGTACTTTACAGTAAAATGTGATACACAAGGTCCCGAAAATCAAAGTGATTTGACGGCTGAATTTTTCGGACGGGGAATAGGAATTTGGTGATCACCATGTGTCTGTTTGTTTTTGTCTGTCTGTCGCTAGCATCTGAAATACCCCTATAAGCTTTACAGAGACATTCCGGGTTCACAGGTTCCGCCTATTTGCACTTTATGATAGTTGAATAATTAGGCTATTTGTGGCCTTGTGAAGTTTTCCACATATTTACAAGCTGATTCTATTATCAACATTTAGCCTCAAACTCATAAAATACCATATCAGGATCGATCTCCGTATTAAAGGATATTAACACCCGACCCCTCCCACTATAAACTAGCATTACAACTGACAACCATGTAACAATGTTATCTATGCCGACGACAAGAGGGCCGAAATAGATCTATCATTCTGTGTACTTTGGTCCATCTCATATTTACAGAATCAGAATTGGATTTATTATTGATGAAAAATCCATTGTATGATATCATCTAGTGATACAAGTTACTAGACCTACAATGTTGTATCAAGAAATCGTTTGCCATAAAAATACTTTTACCTCATTCTTACTGTAGAAAAAAGTGGGATTGAGAGGGAGGATATTTCTACACACATCCCTCTTTATTCTAAAAGAGAATTTTACATATATTATTGTATCTTGAATTGCTGGAACAATTGGTATAAAACCCTTCCACGGCGTCTTTTGGTATTAATGTCAGAATTTCGAGTAAAATGTCGAGTCAGGCCCATATACATGTATACCTATAGACAGGTATTCAGATCAAAGGTCCAACCCTTTATTTAGACTTCATTAAAAGTTATGATTGAGTCAACTATATTATGTGAGTGCTCTCTTGGTCCATTAGCTGGATGGTCAATAGGTCAACAGGCACCACGCTGGTACTAATTGTACTGTCCGTTATTTAGTTATATAAGGGGATCAAAGTGCGAGGCAATAAAGGTATTAAAATTAAGAATGGTGAGGTAACATGGGTTAGCCAACCTTTGATAAAGGGCAGTGCTGTAAGGACCGATAACTCGCCCTGTGAAGCGGAGTAGAAGGGAGATAAACATCGTATTTGCTCGAGAAAGGGATGGAGATTGATAATCTAGCCTTGGGATTTTACGGAATTGAGTTGTTTGTCTTTTTGTAAGTCCTTTGTGTACCTAAAACTGGCTTTTTACTCAAAGTAAACAACGCTGTAAGAAGAACTTATGGTTTGGATATTGCTTTCTACCATTTATTCAAGCTTGTTCGCAAAAGTCAGAGTTCACGTGAATTTTCGCTTTGAAGATGTTCAAAAATTTTGAACATTTTTGAATATTATTTCAACAAATCGGGATCAAATCAGTACGCCAATCTGTTTCTTCATTTGAAGTCTCTGTACAAGTGTATTTGCAATGCACAAAGAAAAATAGCTAAAGAGGAATGAATAACTTTTAAAAAAAAAGGAAAGATTTAGTCCTTTCAATGTCTCAAGGTTTTCCATTACCAATGGCAGAATTCCACAATGCAGTAGATATAAAATCCAAAATAAAGTCTAAAAGTTTTTCTCGAGTATTAGACTATTGTCCTAAAGGATTATACTCATAAGAATGTTTCCCCCATTGTTTGCTGTGTATCAGTCTACTTCATTGCTTTCACATATAAAATGTTTTCCTTCGATCAAACGATCAGATAGAACAGCGAAAATAAACAGATTTGAAATTGATCTGAATTTTAATCCCCCTACACTGCGGGTTTGACATAATAATCGGACTGATCGTTGTTATATGTACAAAGACATGTCCTCAAGTTTGGGATAACCAGGAAAGGTAAAAAGTTATTTTGATGATACATAGTTTGTTTATTTCAACTGATCAAATGAAGATGATTAAGCAGATTTCTTTATGGAAATGTATATTTTATAAGAAAAAAAAATATTTTGAAGGAGTGCCTGGTTTCTTTGTCTTCTGATTTTCCGTTCGTTTGTCATCTCTACGTATCATGTTAAGCAGACACTGCATCGCTCTCCATGAGACTTGGTATGTTTGCATAAACGATGCAAGGACTCGTCAAGGAATTGTATTGAAAGGTCATGAGGGCATGTTTATTACCTGATTCGTTTTCCAGATATTAAATTTATCCTGCACAATATTTGAAGTCGAATTTAAACCAGTGTTAGGGGAATAAGATTATTCCTGGAAAACAAGGGAACGTGTACCCAAAGTAAAAACCCTGCTATCAAATATGTTTGCACTTCGCACTTTCCTAGAAAATCGCGTGTTTTTGAGCAATAGAAAGTTGAATGTGTATTGGTTGATAGATCAAAGGGGATATACTGATCATGTTCATTAGCGGCTTCTTTGAAGTATTTCAAAGTCATTCCGCGAAGCATGTCTGTTTTGGATGGCATTTCTCTAGGTTTGTATCGAAAGATACCAATCAAGATGTCATCTAAAGTTTTTTCCTATCGATTTTTTTTGGCCATTTTGCGCACAAGTTTTTTCCCATTCTTTTTAATTCAATTGATTAATCTTTTTTTTTAGAGTGTACGTTAGGGATTTTTTCCCCTCGTGGCTCTCAATGTCATCGTTTCCCTTGTGTTTCTATGCATCACCTTTGTGTGTATGTTTTATAACCTTATCTGTGATGGCACACTTTAGGGTCGTAACTTGTTAGGACGTCCATAAAATGGAGTCAATTCCACATCTACCTGGTATTTACCTCATAAAAGTCGAATGAGGGTGTGCGACATCAAAAGAGAAAGTGATTGAAGTGAGTCTCGACCTCGTCACGGATGACTTGTTCTCATGTTGTTTACGATTTTGACGCCATATGACGTGATCGATCGGACACCTTATGAACCGTGAAATGAAAATTGACACAAAGATGCTATTTTAATTGTTTTTGACGTTATTCGTGTTATTGACATGGCTTCCTTTGTCTGTGTTCTTGGACACTCTAGACAGCACGGATGGTACCTTTCTTTGGGTATGAAGGCTTCATAGGAACAGGGTTGTCATAGTTACAGAAAATTACATCTTCACAGGGGTAGTACTGATTTATTATACAGAAATCGAATTAGAAAATGCAAAGGGGGAGACTAACTGTTTATGTCGCCTGCAACACAAGAGCGACATGTAAGGATCGCTTTGTCCGGCGTCCGTCTGTCTAGTTGTAACGTTAGCATTACATTCTGTGTCTGAAACCCCCAAAATCATTATATTGAATCAAATTTTGATTTCTTTACAGGTTCTACAGAAGGACATAGAGTCTCATTCCCGTAATATTAATGCCGTGTTAAAGCTGATAGCTCGCCTACAGGATGAATTTGATGGTTTTCCTGACCAAGCTTTCCTGGACCTGGAACACGAAGCCAACAAACTACACACAAGATGGCAGGAAATCTGGCTACAGTCTGTAGAGTGGCAGTGTAAACTAGAAAATGCCCTGAAAAGTTCAAAGGTGAGTAAAACGCAATACATATCATATTCATGAGGCATTAAAGGTGGCTCGCGAAGTCAAGATGATCTCGAGTCTGTAAAGACAATTCACCTTTATAATTGAGCATGTTACACTTACTTTCATTTGCATATATTGTCCGTCCTCTTGTTACCAATTCGGGGGTTTCACCACTGACTACGACATTCAAATTCCTTATTCGAACACTTAACTTGACAGAATAAACCATTTGCTGGTGATTTTCTGTCTCAGTATAATGATATTTTCATTTATGAATAGCGATCAAGTTCTTTGATCTTTACAGTTATGAATAGAGTGTACATATCTCAGTGGCTTTAATTCATACAGATCGAAATATGTAGTTTAAAGTGCCTTTTATGTCTCGCAGCAGTTTTCCTTTATATTCGAAACTACTGGCCTCTTGAAGTATCGGTCGTCTGCTGTCCTGCAGATCTCATACTGAGCGACCATTTTCTTTTCTCGCATACTTTGTTCCCATGGTATAACCTTATCTCTACCCTGCCCAGAAGCTCCTGAAGCTGACAAGTTTCCTTTCATACTCGGATTCTGCTCGAAGCTTCCATCGTGTGCTTTGATCTTGTGTTACTGAAATGGATTAAAGAGCCTGATTAATTTTCTGCCATAAATTGGATGTCCGATGTATTTAGCGTAATTAATGGAGTACAAACCGATATCTGGATGTTAAGGGACATGGCGTTTCACCTTTGTCATGCCGACTTTAATTACTCGTACATCCAACAAAGCAGTCGACATGTCTGTCATTGCAGACGATAACATTAGATTGTCTAAGGGGAATGATGTGATTGGTAACATTGATTTTTGTCCGTCTATTCAGGTGACTTTTTTATAATGGTATAATTAAAACTCAATCCATTGTCTGTTTGTCTGTCGCTAAAACTCGGTCCATTGTCTGTTTGTCTGTCACTGAAACTCAGTCCATTGTCTGTTTGTCGCTAAAGCTCAGTCCATTGTCTGTTTGTCTGTCCCTAAAACTCAATCCATTGTCTGTTTGTCTGTCGCTAAAGCTCAGTTCATTGTCTGTCGGTAAAAATCTATTTCCAGGCAACATCGCAATACCATGTCATTTTCATTGTTGATTTCAGAGTTTTAGAATGACTTGTTAGTAATTCATGAGTTTGCAAGTTATTATGGATATACGAATCAATTCGATAGAATTACATTTTGTCAACAATGGAACAAAGTTAGTGTTTGACATTTACGGGTATATTAGATTATTTGAATTGGTGATTGGCACCTTCTGAAAATTGAACCAAGTCAGTTGTAAGTTTCAGATTTCATAAAGATAACCTCTTCCCTTACAATCGATCTTGTGTGGTAGTGGTGCTTTAAATATCTTAGTTTACACCTTTGTGGATTGTAGAAGTCAGATTCTCCCTAGATTAACATTTGTCACAGGTCTATTACTCGTAATTATTCCAGGTATTGATTATTACTAATGTTGTATCGATGTAATGATGTGGTAAGAAGTGTATCTGTGTGTGCGTATTTGACAGTGATATCTATTATATATAGACTACATTGGCGAAATGAAATAAAGGGGTAGGGGCAAAATCTGCCGTTTTTGGCCCCATTTTTTGCCATTTTCAAAAATTGTTTTCATACTATTTTTTAACTTTCAAATAAGAGTAGAGATATTGTTGTTTATTGAAACCGAATTGAAAATAGATATAATCAACTGATATGAGTGTTATTTCCCGCCAAAATTGCCCACTACTATGAAAATTAGTGGTAAAATGATAACCAGATTTTAACATAATAGTTTATGGCATATATAGAGCAAGCGCATGTAACAAAGTTATACTTTCCATGTACGTTCAGAATATAAAAAGGAATGTCCCATATGAGTATGAACCTGTTACACGCCCTTGCTCCAGGGCTTACAACTGTAGGTATGTGTGTCTCTTGCAAAAAACTCTGAATTTCTAATGTGAAGACATATTGCTCAACTTTCAATCATTTTGCCCAAAAAGGCAGGGTTTTCGAAAAATCACATAAAATTTGTTATTTTTATGCCCCCGGAATCAAAGATTCGGGGGCATATAGTTTTTGGCCTGTCCGTCTGTTTGTCTGTTTATCTGTTTGTCTGTTTGTCTGTTTGTCCGAAAAACTTTAACATTGGACATAACTTTTGAATGGGAAGTGATAGGGCTTTCATATTTCACATGTGTATTCCTTGTGACAAGACCTTTCCATTGATACCAAAATTTTTGACCTCGTGACCTTGACCTTGACCTTTGACCTACTTTTCAAAAACTTTAACATTGGGCATAACTTTTGAATGGGAAGTGATAGGGCTTTCATATTTCGCATGTGTATTCCTTGTGACAAGACCTTTCCATTGATACCAAAATTTTTGACCTCGTGACCTTGACCTTTGACCTTTGACCTACTTTTCAAAAACTTTAACATTGGGCATAACTTTTGAATGGGAAGTGATAGGGCTTTCATATTTCACATGTGTATTCCTTGTGACAAGACCTTTCCACTGATACCAAAATTTTTGACCTCGTGACCTTGACCTTGACCTTTGACCTTTTTTTTTCAAAAACTTTAACATTGGGCATAACTTTTGAATGGGTAGTGATAGGGCTTTCATATTTCACATGTGTAATCCTTGTGACAAGACCTTTCCATTGATACCAAAATTTTTGACCATGTGACCTTGACCTTGACCTTTGACCTACTTTTCAAAAACTTTAACATTGGGCATAACTTTTGAATGGGAAGTGATAGGGCTTTCATATTTCACATGTGTATTCCTTGTGACAAGACCTTTCCATTGATACCAAAATTTTTGACATCGTGACCTTGACCTTTGACCTTTGACCTACTTTTCAAAAACTTTAACATTTGGCATAACTTTTGAATGGGAAATGATAGGGCTTTCATATTTCACATGCGTATTTCTTGTGACAAGACCTTTCCATTGATACCAAAATTTTTGACCTCGTGACCTTGACCTTGACCTTTGACCTTTTTTTTCAAAAACTTTAACATTGGGCATAACTTTTGAATGGGTAGTGATAGGGCTTTCATATTTCACATGTGTAATCCTTGTGACAAGACCTTTCCATTGATACCAAAATTTTTGACCATGTGACCTTGACCTTGACCTTTGACCTACTTTTCAAAAACTTTAACATTGGGCATAACTTTTGAATGGGAAGTGATAGGGCTTTCATATTTCACATGTGTATTCCTTGTGACAAGACCTTTCCATTGATACCAAAATTTTTGACATCGTGACCTTGACCTTTGACCTTTGACCTACTTTTCAAAAACTTTAACATTTGGCATAACTTTTGAATGGGAAATGATAGGGCTTTCATATTTCACATGCGTATTTCTTGTGACAAGACCTTTCCATTGATACCAAAATTTTTGACCTCGTGACCTTGACCTTGACCTTTGACCTTTTTTTCCGTAACTTTAACATTGGGCATAACTTTTGAATGGGAAGTGATAGGGCTTTCATATTTCACATGTGTATTTCTTGTGACAAGACCTTTCCATTGATACCAAAATTTTTGACCTCGTGACCTTGACCTTTGACCTTTGACCTACTTTTCAAAAACTTTAACATTGGGCATAACTTTTAAATGGGAAGTGATAGGGCTTTCATATTTCACATGTGTATTCCTTGTGACAAGACCTTTCCATTGATACCAAAATTTTTGACCTCGTGACCTTGACCTTTGACCTACTTTTCAAAAACTTTAACATTGGGCATAACTTTTGAATGGGAAGTGATAGGGCTTTCATATTTCACATGTGTATTCCTTGTGACAAGACCTTACCATTGATACCAAAATTTTTGACCTCGTGACCTTGACCTTGACCTTTGACTTACTTTTCAAAAACTTTAACATTGGGCATAACGTTTGAATGGGAAGTGATAGGGCTTTCATATTTCACATGTGTATTCCTTGTGACAAGACCTTACCATTGATACCAAAATTTTTGACCTCGTGACCTTGACCTTGACCTTTGACTTACTTTTCAAAAACTTTAACATTGGGCATAACTTTTGAATGGGAAGTGATAGGGCTTTCATATTTCACATGTGTATTCCTTGTGACAAGACCTTTCCATTGATACCAAAATTTTTGACCTCGTGACCTTGACCTTTGACCTACTTTTCAAAAACTTTAACATTTGGCATAACTTTTGAATGGTAAGTGATAGGGCTTTCATATTTCATATGTGTATTCCTTGTGACAAGACCTTTCCATTGATACCAAAATTTTTGACCTCGTGACCTTGACCTTTGACCTTTTAACCCAGTGACCTCACATACATGTACTTAACAGAAAATAGTGTTCATAATAACAAAGATGCCACCGGGGGCATTCGTGTTTCACAAACACAGGCTTTATTTGTTCAGAAGAAGCATAATGAATAAGAAAATAGAACCTTTTTAAAATTTTTGATTGGGACCAAAAATGGTCACTTTTGCCCCTAACCCTTTGGTAGAAGACATTTAGTACTTCATTCTTAGTATTGCTTACCAAGTTTCAATAAAATCCTCAAACAGTTTCAGGGGAGACGACTTGGACGGTGCGCTATGACATTAGCTGATTTGAGTCTGTGGTTGGGTGAACTAAAACATTCTTATAAGATGGCTGAAATTCCATCCCCTCTTTGTGTCATTCTTTTTTTTTTTTTTTTTTTTTTTATCAGATTGGCACTGTCTGTAATATACACACTGAAATCCACATTGTACTATTTCTATTTCTCCCTTTCTCCTGTGCATCTCTTTTCGTTATTAATCCATGGACTCTCTCGTCGGCATCTAACTATTCCCTCTTTCTCTTGTCTGCATATGCTGATTGAATATATGCAATAAAAGAAATCAATGATTGTTTACTTAGGTGCAAGAGACCCTTACATTAATAATGAAAGGCAATGCTGATCCTGCACCCGTTTTACATGTTCCCTTGCATTACGTAATTAGATTTAATGTAATCCATTATCTTATGGGACTTCTGACAGACTCTGCAATCAGGAAGTTTGTTCTGAACTACAATACCCATGCATCGAAGAAGCAATAACTGTTGATGAAGTGATGAAAATGGAATTGTGTTGATTTAGAAAAGTCGCTTCACATTAATATTGGAATTTTGAAATACAAAAGAATTTCACGATCCACACATGCACTTTATCGAGTTTGTAAAAAAACAGTTTCGTTTGTGCTATTTATTGTAATATCCAACACTATCAAACTGCCCCCCCCCCTTTTTTTTGGTGGGGGGGACATAAATTATTACGGATAAACCATTTGGACAAAGCAGTTTCTTCGTCAATCTGAAACAAGCTGGGAGGAACAAAACATGACCCACTGGGTTCGGGTACATTTTACTTATTTACTAAAATGAGAGAACCTAATCGGGACGTGATCAGAATCACATCTCCGGATCGCAGGTAACGATTACCCGATAAAAGTCCAATTTCAAGTGATTCATTTACCAGTTGACTTGGTTTTGAATAAATATTTGTTGCTAAGATCGATCGACGAAATCCTTATATTATATAATCTTTTCAAGGCGTTCTGCGTTGCGTTTCGTGTAATTCAGAGTTTAGAAATACAGTAGTTGTAGCATTCACGACAGATCCTGCTGTTGAGATACTCTTTATTTTGTAAGCGTTTATCTTTGCATGTGTCCCTAACATTAATTCCATACACTTATACATACCATGGATTATTCTTTGATGTCATAATGGTTGAAAAAACATCGTCAGTTTTTATTTGGGTCTAATCCGACATAAGGGTCAGTTTGCCTGACGTCTGTCTGTATGTCCGTATGTCTGGTAGTCGCGCTTTCATTTAATAGTATACATTGTACTTCCATCAAATTGACAGAGAAGGCCAAAGTAGCATACATAGGGTCAAACGTGTGACAGAAGACGCAAGATATGTGTTCTCGAATTGTTTAACTATTTATGCATTGTAAAGGGAGCTCTGATTACTCTGTCTGAAAAGGAAACTAGATCGAGGGACCGGGGAGGGGGGGTATTAAAAATGTCTACCGAATCGCAGAGTCTAAAGCTTAGCGTGGGCATCCATTGCCTACTATCTTCGGATAAGGTGCTTTGTTCGCCAACTGTATAAATAGCTGTTACCTGACAAATCAATATTGCATGCTTGATGCAAGTAAATTGAAATCTTAATGTGGATGTGTCGTTTGTAGAAGAGAAAGCGTGCAGACTGGATGTCCTCATATCATAGCAAAGAATGGAAATAAACATATTCATTCAGAACGGTCAATTTGTAAATACCAATATTTAAAAAAAAGTAGCTTTAAGAAGGAATTGCTAGATGTATTAGACAACTAGCATGACCAGTATGTATTTGTATCCGATTTTCTTTTATATTCTCAAATCTGAAATTGGATGAAGTCTTATGTAAAAAAAATATGCCTTCAAGGCTAAATCACCAATGAAGATATAAAGAATAATATACATTTTGATGTTGTCTTTTCAGGTTACCAGCACACCTAGAACTTACCTGACCGACTGGATTCCTAGACACTTTGGTACTGAGCATGACTCGCTGAGCGGCAGCCTCGGCGAGGACAGTTTGACGTCATTACTGCCACGTCAGGCCGATCTTATACAGTCTCCACCGTATGACTGTTCTCTATCGGCTTCTGGTGACAACAGTGGAAAGGATAGCGCAGTAGTTAGTGAGGCGGACATAAAAATGTCCTCAGAATGCAGCGACTCTGATCTAGATATGCTGAGAAAATCGAGATTGAGGTCGGAAAATAGAGACATAGGTTATAGCAGTGGAACTTCAGCTTCTCCCATCACTGCAGGTCAGACTAGCACAGAGTCTGATTGTGATAATATAAGAAAGTTGATAGAGGGAGTAGACAGTCTGGTGAAAGATGGTAGCCCAAAGCCAAAATCACCCGCCAGACAAAGGAAATCAGAGAGCCCGTGTAAGCAGAGACCTCCAGACAGCTCCTGCGACGCCAGCAGCGAGGAGAGCGAGCTCTCAGGAGAGGAATTCTCCACGGCGTCAGACAATGCTGATGCCCTATATGATAGTATGTTAGGATTAGATTATAATTCTGACGAGCCTGTACCCACTCAAAACTTGCCCCGATTCTGCAACACGGTAAAGTTACGACAGGGGCACAGAAAGAAGAAGGATCGACCATGGAGCGTTGTACAAATGCCTCCATTGGATGACCTAGACCTGATGGACTTGTCCAAGTCCGACACTGCCATTGATAAGATTAAGGATGCCAGTGACTCCTCAGAAACACCAAAACGGCGCCTCAGAAAGGGTCCGGCTACCTTACCCAGGGCAGGGGCAAAAAGGAAATTGTACGAATCACATGCTTGTGAGGATACATTAGAGGATTCTGATGTTGAAAGCTCCAGTAAGCTTAAAGTTTGAAATTTGGTTTTATCTGTCAAAATACATGATAGTAAAGCTTAATTGTGGAAAACTTACCATGTTAAGAGCACTCACCAGTTCTGATTGGTTGAAAAGTTTAAGGTTATCTTAATGTTGTCTTTTCAAGCGTATAAATTCGAAAAAATTTTCCTGTCAAAATTTCATGAAATGGTAAAACAATTTCAACTAATTAAAACATGGTGCAAAACCATGTATTCATCCCTGGACTTATCTATTTGTGTCTCTCTTTATCACAGCATCAGAGGATTATGAGACAGCCAGGTCCGATGCCTCGATGTCAGAACCGGAGGATCAGATGACCAGCACAGTGTCATTCTCAGAACCCACATGGGACAATTATCACCCGGTAGGTGTCCATGTTGAATCTAAATCACATTTCATACCTTCCCATAGATTGTCTTAAATTGATGATGTTGCATTAGAATAAAATGCAAGATATAAAAGATTTTAGACATAAAAATATTAAAAGGATTACATACCTGTCAACTCTCCCTCTTTTTGACCTCATCTCCCTCCTTGGAGTTTCTCCCTTGAGGGATACCAAAATCTCCCTCTTTTTGGCCCAGTCCCCTTTTTCTCCCTCTTTTGGCATATTTACCAAAGAAGAATAACTCTAGATAGCAACATTCATGACAAAATGCGAGAAAAGATGTATTATTGATACATGTTTCATCATTTATAAATGTTTTTGTAATTGAAATGTCAGCACAATGAAATTATTTGAAAATTGATTTTGTGCAAAATGTCGCGATTCATTAAAAATGTAGCAAAATGGATTCACGCGCAATCTCCCTCTTTTTCAAGTGCCAAGGAGGGAGATCTGCCTCTTTTTAAGATTTCAAAGTTGTCAGGTATTGGATTACAGTTTTATGTTGGTTGTAGTATAAAATAGTGGTTAAAATGGTATATTCTGTATGTTTTATGTACTCCCTCTGTTATAATAGGTGTACACATCTCTCGGTGAAGAAGATGAGCAGCAGCTTACATGGACACCCCTGGAGGAAGACCTGGAATTTGATGAAGAATTCCCCAGTGCACATAAATTCTCTGTGCTGCAACAGGTTCTCGACAGGAGGAAAGTCAAAACTAAACCACGATTGGTAAGTAGACAAAGCTGAACATTTCTTTGAAAATCAAAGCTGATCTATCTTTGATAGGAAGATGTTTAAAGTTGATCTGTACACTCATAACCAAGTATAAGTTCTATGCAGATACATGTATGTTTTAACCTGAATTTGCGTATGGCAAAGAGATCAGATGCTAGATTGCTGCATAGTTAAAGTGAAAACTTGCAGATGAATAGAGCAAAGGTGCATTTGGAAAAGTTGAAATACATAAATAAGAGATCAGACATTATACATGAATTTTATGAGACGTCTTTTTGCTATAGGTATCACAGGGTAGCCGACATGACTATGATAGTGACTCGGACATGGAGGATCTGATTTATTTGATCAACGAATCATCATCGCAGCTAAAGATTGCTGAGCATCACTTAAAGAAAAAAAGTAGAGATTATTTGGGTACAGGTGTCGACATCAATACAAACAGATATGTAAGTTTAAACATAACAATTCTGACGTGAAAAAAATATATGTGGAGTGTCATTCTGAATTCAGGTTTTATATCTGCATTTAGAAGTTCTGAAGATTTTCTCAATCTTATCCAGGAAAATTTTATGTGTCATGCACTGTTTGTAATATAAAACAGTTTAAGTAATGCAGAAATTAAGTGCTCTGTGATAAAGAATTTTCAGAAGATGTATTTAAACTACTGCACTTAAGTGGCACTGAATGTTTAAAAAAAATATTTGCGTATCATTTCCATTCTTTCTCAAGTTCTCTTCCATATATTTTAGGGTGAAATAATAGCTACATGTGAGACAAATATCAAATGTCTGCAGAATGTACTACAGCACCTGGATGTAGATGTCACAGAGGAGGAAACAGAGAAAATCAAAGGTATGATGGGAAGGTTTATAAAGGCTTATGGGTAATTAAAGGATGATGGGAAAATCGAATGTAATTCTTTTTTCATGTGAATTATTGAGACTTGTCATCACAAACAGGAATTACATGTAGTTGAATCATAAAGGAGTTAACAGTGTAGAAAATTTTGAATCAATGATTATGAAAGAGAGATAAATTTTACATATGTATGAAAATAGTCTGCTTTAAAGTTTTAAGATGTTCTACTATACAAAAAATACGAGGGAAAATGTCTCTTTCATCTACACTAGCAATAGAATTTTTTAAATTTCAAAAAAATAAATAAACACTAGCGATAGAATATTTTAAATTTCAAAAATGAATGGTTTGATATTTCATCATGCTTCTCTTTTTGGATGAAATACAAATTTTAATAACAAAAAAATTATTTCAGAAATTCTCTACCAATGGGAGAAGTTATATGCCTTTGCGATGGAGAGACAGAGTCAGTCCCAGCAGCTGTCTGTCATGAGTAAGCTTCTAGAGGACATACAGACAGACATAGATCGCTGTGCTGTAGGGTCACATAAAGTTACCTACCCAAATATAAGGGAACTTCAGGCTTGTCTCATTAGCTCAAAGGTATATGAAGTTAGATGTGATTTGTTCTATGTTTATATGTCAGATGTATAACAGTTATATTGTCTATGCAAATTAAGTTGTTATATAGATTTTTAACTTTGAAATTTAAACATTTATTTCATGGTCCTCATGGGGAACAACAGTAAAGGGTAGTAAAATGACCTATGAAATTGTTACTATTGTTTCCGTAGGGTTTTGGAGATAAAAAGATTTACCTTAGAATACGTAAAGTACTATTGTGCCAAAAATCAAATTCAGCTTTAATTTCTTATTGAGTTACCTACCTTTGTCTGCAATAGTAATTAATCTACATTTTCATTTCATTGGAACTTGAATCAAATAGGTGGATGGAATGTCTTCCATGAATTAATCAGCATAAAGGAATAATGACTGTATAGATTGTCAAATGTTTCAATGTTGTTGTAGAAATAAAACATAAAACTTGAGTGTTCAAATAAGATTTTATTCTATTACAGACAAGTCTAGAGGGTTTGTCCAGCCTCCAGTGTAGGACAGAGGAATTGCAGACTAAGACAGGGGCATTCCAAATGGAGCATCCTGCAATCAACCTACTGTTATTTACACAGCTACTGAAGGAAGCTGAAGTCAATCTCCGGCACAATAGGGACATGTAAGTAAAGTGTAGTCAATATGATATGAATATTCATAAGATAATAAGGAATATTCCCGATATTCAATTATGCAAATTTTATACATGAAAACATAACCAGAGCACTTTCAAATCTGTGAAAATACAATCTGTTAATATAAAATAAAATTGCCGTCAATAGAAAAACACTACATCTGTTAAGATTTTCCTGATTACATAAAATTTTAGACTTTGCCATACATTTATGCAAGATATCATTTCAAAGAGGAGGTAATTCGGTTTCCCAAATTGACCAAAGAAGACTGGTAATATACATGTATGTTATTATAAACATGTATAACATTTTGTTGATCAGGTTAAGTAAGACGATTCCCCAGCTTCAGCAAACATATGATCTGTGGGAAAAATATAACCAGACAAAAGAGAAACTGGATCTCATCATGTCTCAGGAATTCCAACTAGAGTTCTCTGCCCTTAGACAATCAGCAGCAAGTTTGGAATCGGAGGAAAATCTTAAGGTACACGTGGTGTATGATAACATTTTGATGACAAGCATGTCATTTATGACTGATGTCAACAAAATGGACAAAGAAATTGTAGAATTTTATATTTTTGTAACTTTTCATTTATTTGATGTTTAAAGTCTATATTCATCTTTAATACTTGTTTTATATGTGATCTGTACTGTCCATCATACCTGTCAACTTTTTTCAGACAAAAGAGGGTCAATGACCCTCTTTGGGAAATGAAAAAGAGGGTCATAGCGCGTGAAACAAAATCACGACCTTTTGCTTGTGTCATTATGAATAAAATTTAACCCCCCCCCCAAAAAAAATACAGGTCAATAAAGTTCATTTTATTGTAAGACATGTAAAGCATTTATTTAAATTGTAATACTGCATAATCATGATAATGTAGCACATGTGTAAAATTTTAGGACTTATTAATCAATGCCTGAAGGTTCATAGTTGAATTTGCTAGGCTAGATATTTTTGTGTCGCCTGCGAAGCATAGCGACACTTAGGGATCACTTTGTCCGTTGTCCGTCTGTCCGTCCGTCTGTCCGTCCGTCCGTCTGTCCGTCCATCTGTCTGTCACACTTTGGGTGTCACAGCCCATAACTTTTGATTGGTAAGTGATAGGGCTTTGATATTCCACATGTGTATTCCTTGTGACAAGACCTTCCTACACATACCATAATTTTTGACCTAGTGACCTTGACCTACATATTTGACCTACTTTTCAAAAAAATTAAGAATGGATATATCTTTTGATTGGTAGGTGATAGGGCTTTGATATTTCACATGTGCAATCCTTGTGGCAAGACCTTTCTACACATACCATAATTTTTGACCTTGTGACCTTGACCTAGATATTTGACCTACTTTTGAAAAAAAGATAAGATTCGCTATATCTTTTGATTGGTAAGTGATAGGACTTTGATATTTCACATCTGTATTCCTTGTGACTAGACCTTTCTACACATACAATAGTTTTTGGCCTAGTGACCTTGACCTACATATTTGACCTACTTTAAAAAAAAATTAAGAATGGATATATCTTTTTATTGGTGAGTGTTAGGACTTTGATATTTCTCATGTGCAATCCTTGTGGCAAGACCTTTCTACGCATACCATAATTTTTGACCTTGTGACCTTGACCTAGATATTTAACCTACTTTTGAAAAAAAGATAAGATTAGCTATATCTTTTGATTGGTAAGTGATAGGGCTTCGATATTTCACATGTGTATTCCTTCTGACAAGACCTTTCTACACAGACCATTAAATTTGACCTTTTGACCTTGATCTAGATATTTGACCTACTTTTCAAGAAAAGTAATATTGGCTATATCTTTTGATTGGTAGGTGATATGGCTTTGATATTTCACATGTATTTTCCTTGTAACAATGCCATTCTACACATACAATTATTTTTTTTACCTTTTGACCTATTTGACCTACTTTTCAAAAAAATTAAGAATGGATATACACATGTATCTTTCGATTGGTAAGTGATAGGGCTTTGGTATTTCACATGTGTATTCCTTGTGACAAGACCTTTCTACACAGACCATAAAATTTGACCTTTTGACCTTGATCTAGATATTTGACCTAGACCTACTTTTCAATAATTTTGATCCACTTTCTAGAATAATAATCAAACCGCTTCGCAGGCGACACAAGCATTCCTTGGATTGCTATTTTTTTATGTAGTAATTGCTATACCATGATGAAGATTACTCTACATTTCACTGCTTCAATTGTTTTAAACACTATGAAAACATTTGTCCCTTCTCGTCTGCATGAATCTCCATGTTTACGATCGTCTTTCCATAGACATTCCCATAATAATCCAAGCCCAGGTCGTTAAAACAACATGAAAGTGGCTGATTACTTCCCATATCACTAAACAAACAACCCAATTTACCTGTACATGCAGGTGTTTAATTGAAAAGTCACAGTTGGAAATTTAAAGTCCCAAGTAATAGACAGAACCAAATTGGAATCGGGTGATTCCCGGGTCAGCAACGAAAAATCGGGTGAAAGACATGACCCGCGCTGGTGATAAAAAATAATCGGGTCAAAGGGTAAAAAAGCAGGACTGATCCGTGGAAATCGGGTTAGTTGACAGCTATGCTGTCCATATTTAATATACATACTCCACATTGCTGAAATATTGGTTCTAATAAAAAAAAAAGAAAGACAACTTGAATTAAAATCTATGAGACAGAGTGAACTTGTTTCAAAATGCTCAACTTGTCATCCTCTGATATTTATGTACTAAAAGGACACTGTATCATGTGAAGTACATGCATATCCTAACAAGCACTGATTAACTACATTTATTTTTGGTCTTATCTTTTTTTGAGAAGGTACATGGTTATTTTTCCAATTTTAAAATGAAATGTTGTCATCCTCAGCCTTGACATCCTTAATGCCATGCGTCCTATCTCCTTTCAACGACTTTTGGTAATGCTTTATTATTAACCTTGGATGATTTATTCTTTTAAAGGAACTGAACAGTATTTTACTGCGCTACGATGATAAGACAAGGCACTTGCAGACTCTGAGAGGTCAGCTAATGGAGCTGGTAGATCCCACGGCCCAAGTAGAACTGACCAATGATGTCGCTAATGCTTTGGACAGACTGACCGATGCACAAAGGCAATACCGGACGCTTATGTGGTCAGTGGACCAGGAAATCAACGAACATATGGAACAGTATGTTACATATTCATTTAATAGAAGTAATGTATATACAGAGTTAGTGTAAAATTGGCTTTTTCAGCAAATCTTTTAGGATACATGATCTTCATTTCAGAATAAAGATTTGAAACTCTCTATTATGCTGAATTTAACAAATTTAATGCATAAACAAAAAATGACTTAACAAGTTTATGTCATATTTCAGAGTTGAGGAGGAAGTGAAAATGGCAGCAGCACACCCTACCACATCATCATCATCACCGTCATCTTCATCGTCATCTTGGTACAAATCTCGATACATCAAAGCAGCAGGGGCATTCATGTTCTTCGGCTTAGCATCTTACTTTGTAGATCCTGATGCATTGAAACGTTTAGGTGACCTGACTGTAACCCTAACACCTGAATTACGCTATGTAAATGGTCCACCACCAATATAGATATCCAGTTTGTAATGTTCAATTGTAAGGAAAACATTTCTGAGGAATAATTTATGTTTGAAAAATGTGTAAATAGGAACAAAAACATTTCATAGTGCTATCAACATATCCTTAATAATGCATATAAAGTATTTTGTACATACATGTGTGGAAGAAATATTCAACATGGTAGACACCATGTATGCAGTCATCATGAGGTTAACATTTGATTGTACAGTTCATTTTAAAGGTCTAAAGTAAATTAAAAACTTTTATTTTAATTCATAATGAAATTTTCTTCAGGCATCTTTAGGTTTTAAGTCTGGGAATAGCGATATCAAATTAAGTAATTGTCCGCTTAGGCTTTGTGCTCATTGGACTCTTTGAATTGAAGTGAAGTGGGAAGGGGGGATGAAATTCAGTCTTCAGTCATATACATTTATGATGTCTATGATTTGTACTTGGTTATACAACCAATGTTTTAGCCATAATAGGCTTGACATATAAAGGCAGCTAATGAAAGGGTCGATTATAGAATATATTCTACCCATTCTCAGGTGTATATACAGAAATCGGTGATATTAATTACAACTTTGTCTCAGTGTTGATTGTTATGGATACATGTTTAAGTTAAATTTTTTTACTCATTGGAAAGGAAATTTTACTGATATTGAAAAGTATGTACATATATATTTTGTTGCCTTAATGGCTAAGGAAGAAATTTTTGTTGAGGAGCTTTTTGGTCAGAGAAATTAATGGTGGGAAACTTTTTAAGAATAAAATAAAAGAATGAACAAAGAAAAAGATAGGGACCTTAAAATTTATGCATTGTAAAAACTCATTTGTAAACTGATAGTGAGAGAGAAAAAAGTATTGAAAAATGTGTGATTTTGATTGGAAGAAAGGTTGAGGAAAATGCTATTTTGATATAATATTCTTAACTTTATTGTGAAATATTTTTAGGAGAAAAAAAAAGATTTAAAAAAAATACATATCAGGAGTTTAAAATTTGATAATGAGCGAAAGCATAAATTGTAAATATTTATCAGCAAAATAGTGCTAAGGAATGTGCCAGGAAGAAAATTTGCATGTAATCTATTGTTTATTAACATGTCTATTTAATTTCTTTGTACATAATTGAAAATGTTTTTTGATAGAAGAGATTTGGTGAATATACCAATATACCAAATGTTGACTAAGTATCAACATGTAGTATTGACATCATAACTCCACAAAGAGTGATGTTGCTGGGAAGGGGTGTCTTTCACAGAATTGAGAAACCTGTGTATTTCATGAGGGTTTAATGTATAGAGAGACTCCCTGTATAGTGAGGACATTCTCTGATTACAGATGTAGTTGGTATGATGGATATTGTTGATGGCATGTTAACATGCTGACCATGATAATGGAGGGTAAGTATTAGTGAAGTCCTAGTGCATTGAGTCTTTTGATTCTGCAGACTTCTGAATGAATGACACACAGTATGGTTTTGTAAGGTATGTGTACAGGAAAAAGGAGGGATGATAAGGAAAAGTATACATAATAATTGTGAGATTATTGGAAATGACTTGTCAAAATCTGGGTAAACCAGAGAAGTTACAATTTCCTGAAGTGAAGTTGGATATGCATGGTATGGTAAGTTCAGTTGAAATCTTGGTAGTGATGGCAAATTTATGACTTCTTGAAGTCATATTGCATGAGCATGGCAAGGAAAGTCATATTTACTGTAGTTGAATCTGGGTAAAGAAAACCGGTTACTAGTTTTGTCAGGTGATCATAACACGGAAAGTTTTACTTGACTTGATTCTTTAACTCAAGTGGAGTATCGAGTCGTGGATGAGAAAGGAAGGTTTATTTCAGTTGAAATCTGGGTTCAAATTTCCTGAAACGTTATGGAATGTCAAAAGGAAGCCAAGTTTAAGTTAAAATTAAGAAAGAGGTGAAGTAATTTATAATGATATGGCCATAAAAATTCTATGAAATTTATGATTGATTTGTGCATTTATAGAATGAGGGTCATAAAAAAATATTTTCTGGACAATAAACACCTGTTCAAAATTGTGATTCTTTTATGTCACAAAAGTCATATCAGGAACATCACCCAACGATAACTTTCTTAGTTGGGTAAAATATATCATATCCCGTCCAATTTGGGATGTTGTATATTTTGTAAAATTTCATGTTGTGAGAGGTAAATGTAGGTATAATTATTATTCAGGTGTTAGTGTTGCATTGTTGAGTAGTCATAAGTAACTTTTCTTCTTTTGCACCTTCGATGAATGGGGTAAAGAATGTGTTCAAAATGAAAACCAAAAAAAAAAGTTTTAGATGGCGTTCTTCCATACTTAATGAATATTCCAGTAGACTCCTGTCTCAAATCAAAAAGGAAACAAAAAATTTCTTGTGCTCATTAATATACGGCCAATATAACTTTGTTGGAAACTCAGTAAATTTTAAATAATTGGATTTTTTTTTGTGCTTAATAATTTTACTTGAAGTTGTGCTTAATAATTTTACTTGAAAGTTCTGTTGTCAGAATATTGTTGAGATTATTAATTCTTTTTTCTTCAATTGTTGGTTGATTTTCTTAGAAATAGATTTTATTCTTGTTTTATTTCTTGTTTTGTTGCCCTAATTTATTGGTTGAAAATTTGCAAAATGAATGGATATTGCTTGCATATTTTTGTCAGATTTTTTTTTACAAACTACGTGGTTGTATTTTAGTGTCAAAATTAGTCGTTTTTTTTTTTCCAAGATTTTTATTTTTCATTGTTCAGGATCATGTCAAGATGCTTTGTCGTAAGAAATATGACACGTAAATCATTGTATGCAACCTAGGTGCTGTATTGTTATATTTGTACAACTAATGATTTCAGGAAAATTCCTCAAAACACAAGCTATATACATGTAGGTTGTGTTGCTTTAGCAGTACATTTATACATATGTATGTATGTATTATGCCGGAAGTGCCATTACTCGCAGTTTTAATCCTCACATAAAAATGAAATGCAAAGTTAATCAGCTTTTCATGTATACTTTAAGGGAATAAATCATTATCCCAGGTTATGAAATCCTATGCATTAAAAATCAGGTATACAAGAATATTCGAACATTTGAAAGATTCACAGAAGATTCTGTACAAAAATTAAAGATCATTTTCACTACATAAAAAATTAATTCCATTTAACAGAAAAAATCATAGAGTATAAATTTTTTGAAAATCACCAAGAATATTTTTGTATATTTCTGCAGATTTTTGTGTATTTAATTGCAAATTTTACATGTTTTTGTGTTTTGTTAATACATTTGTGAGTAAACTGAATATTTATAACAAGTGCTTCTTTTTCAGATAATATGACAAAAATTGTGTGAATATAACAAGGTAAAAAAAAAAGTAATATAATCGATTAAAAAGGAGAAAAAAATTGCCAGTTCTGAGTAGAAATATATGTTCTCATTATTTTCGTGAATATACTGTATTATATATTGTTTGTACAGTATTCAAAAGTTAAAAATCTTTAGACAAAATTAAACTACGAAGAGTTTGAGTAAATTCTATGTTCAAAATTGTTTTGCTAAAATCAGTAAAATTTGACAACTTCATGTTACTTTTGCAAATTTCAGAGAAAATACAACTAAATTTGTTTATCAAACAAACCTCCCAGAATTTGTAACTATTTTGAATGAAGATAAAGCAATATCAAGAATAATAAAATTATTGAAGCATCTTATGTAATCATGAAATAATAAATATGTAATCCCTAAAGTCAGTTTTATATTTTTTGTTCAGAGATATATATTTATGCCATATGCATGTAGAAATCAAGTTCAGTGTATTCCTACTTGCCTTGCTATATTCTGTTTATGAACGTAAAGGGAAGAACTATTTCATACAGATTTGAGATGATACAAGAAATTGTACAAATAAACAGACTCTAAATGAAAAGGTCAAATATACAATGATGAAAATTTTGTAGATGTTAAACTATTTATAGATCCATGGAAAGATGAATAGAAGTATGTTTTGATTTCAAGGTCAAGGGCCAAGGTCAATTTGTAGTGGCTGGAAGTTGTAGATTAGTTTGAATGGCCATCAAGCTAGAGTATGCAAGTTTCTAATGCTAGGAAATGTGGAAGTTGACCATAAAATACATTCCTCTACATTTTGGGCTATACCCACCACTTTAATTTATCTTTTCTCATTGTGAAATAAGCAGTTTCATAGACCTAGCTGTTTATTGAATAAGAATTGCCTCACTTTTGATGCTCAGAATTTGATTTTCTTTGACAATTAGTGATACGGCTATCGTATTTTACATGCACATTCCTTGTCATAAGACCATCTTGCTGGCACAAAGATTTGTGCCCTTAGACTTCAGGTACTTCACATAAAACGGTGCCAATATAATGTTTACAAAGGGGCCGATGGTCCATTCGTTTCTTGCAAATATACTTCTTATTTTAAAGTCGGTGAATTACCTTTAGCACAAGTTCGTAGATGAATGAAAGTCAAACGTTAAAGCCGAAATCAATTTCCAAAATCACTATTGAAAGGCTTACAAATTCTTGTAAAAAAAAAAAACAACATAAAACGATGTTCTCACGCGAAAAGAAAATACGGACAAAAAGATTGGGATAATGACACAGCTTCATATGATAGTCCAGCACACGTGAGGAGTACACTGTAGAGGCGCTTTTCAAACGCACTGTGTTTGCAAAATTAAAATATATTTTCATATTAGGTAAGGACCAATGATGATGATTATGAGGATGTTCCCTTTGAAGAGAATCCAATATGATTAGAAGTGCTTGGTGCTATTATTTTGTCACATTAATTTTTCAAGGGATGTATATAATGTAGTGAAACCAACTTGTTAGCCAAAACTATATGCACGTTCATGAATCTTGGGAACAATAATGGGGGTAATATAATTATTTTTTAAAGGCAAAAATATCGAGAATTCATCATCATCAGTATCAATGTTACTGTCCGCGCAGGTCATTTCAGACTTGAAATTCATAGTACATATATTTGAGAATAACTTGATACTATTTGAGTGATCTAGATTTCTCGTTATTTGTCACAGAATATATACATTAACCAGAAATCAATTTTTTGTAGCAATTTGTTGAATGTTAATTTTGCTAGGGTGTCGTAAATTAACGTTAAAAGAAAGCTTTCCGTCTAAAATGAGTTTCTGGACTCAATCTACGAATTCTTCTATTTATCTCAATTTAAAAACGATACAGAGTAGAGAGAAAACTAGATCTATAAAATGGCGTGCATCTTATCTTAAAATTTGAAAGAAAAAAAAAAAGAAGTAAAAATCGCGCGTTTCCTATTTCCGAAGGGAGTTGCGCGGACAGTACTAGCAGGGGCGTATAAAGTTTGTTTGTATATGCCTCTCAGTGGCGGATCCAGCGCCACCTTTGCCGGGGGGTCAAGGGGCGAATTTTGCCAATTTTGACTGAAAATGGGCCAAAATATACCTGTTTTTGGAAAATGTTGGGTCAGTGCCGGGGGGGGGGGGGCGCCCCCTCCGCACCCCCTTGAATCCGCCACTGCCTCTGGTGCTAGCGACCCCCTTTTATTCTAGTTACAGTGCAACGAAGACACTATTTTCTTGTTCGATAACCGATTATAATTTAGAATTTAGCGTCTTCGTTGCACTTTTATTCGTTCGAGAACCAGTGGGATTTATTTGTTTTCAACGATGTCAAATAGATTCTAATTCATATCAACATTTTATATTTCTTCTTTTTCTTCTTTCTTTTTACTGTCCAGTGGCGGATCCAGAGTGGCAAGCGGGGGGGGGGGGGGGTTGTATCGACCCAAAGGGTCGATTCGAGGCACGAAGTGCCGTGCGGGGGAGGGTACGGGAGGGGGTGTAGGTTTTTTGAAAAAATGGTGCATTCTGGAGCACATTTTCTCCTTACCTTCTCGAATATTCAGACCATTTTTTTCCACTCAATTTATGTGGTTAATAAAGATTTCTAAATAAAATAATTTCTCCTTTACTGCTGGCAGGGGTGTAGCCAAGGTGTTTTCGATGTGGACGTCTATAAAGAAGGGTTGGACCAAGAACTTCAGCTGTCCGGGGGCACAGACACTTTTTTGAGGGGGGGATGACTTGCGAGGCCTGAGGGGTCAAGTGGGGACAGTATGGAAATATGTTACCCATCCCCTTGAAGGGGGTCCCCCGTGAAAATTTTGAAAAAAAAAAATATGAAGCAAATTGCTTACCACTGGTCTGGAGTGTATTTGAGCTGAAATTAGATGGGATAACGCATATGATTCGATGTCAGCAGATGATGAACCGTATCTAAGATGAAGAAAACTTGAGATGTGAACATGACATTCCCTAAATACTTATATATGTACGTCCACATAAAGTCTTTCCTATCGACCGCTCTCACTTTGTTAGCGATCGTTGTATCATGCGCGGATACAGCATTTTTGGTCAGAGGGGGTCCAAAATTTAAGGAAGTCTACCTATCATGTAGGTACATATATATCGGTGCACATGATGGGGAGAGGGCAATTTTGTTAGCTTTCCTTTCACGTTTATTTTCATAAAGAATTGGCGAGCGTAGCGAGTCCGAATTTTTTTTCAGATATGAAATATTAATTTTTCTTGATTCGATCGAGATGATTATTTATAACATTGAATATTTCACTCCTTATATCGGCGAGCGGAGCGAATTTCAAGAGAATAAATAGATAAGAGATGTGTCATTTTCCAAATAATCAGACATCTTAAAATGACAAAACCTTGAAAAAGATTAAGGAGGTTACATCCTATGAAGTAAGGGACTGTTCAAAATATGAGTTCCTGAGACCCAAGATAATTATATAAGATTACTTAGTATGAACAATTATGATAATGATTAAAGAATTATGCAGAAAAAATAGTTCTGTATTTGTAAATGGCGAGCGAAGCGAGTCGAAATTTTAGGTTTCAAAGCCCTTTCATGCATTTTAGACCCATTTCAATTAGAAATGGGCCAAAGCTGGACCCCACCTCCGAAAATCTTGGGGGGGGGGGGGATGGATCCGCGCATGGTTGTATTGAGTTCTAATGAAACACGAGAAAATTACGAAAAATGCATTCAAATCGGTGGTTTCTGGAGTATCTTTGATCTATTTCTGAACAGTAGTTTGCTTTAAATACTATTTCAAAAGACCCTCCCCCTTCTTTTTGGCAACTGGGGGAGGCGCTCTCCTTTTTTTTCGCGAGACGATGTGGACGTTTTTGCGTACAAATGTACGCCTGGCTTCGCCCCTGGCTTGTTCATTTGTCCTTGCCGTAACATGTACTTAGAATATTGGTACGGTATCGAGTAAAAAATGTCGAGTATCATTGGGTTTTGGCTTTGAAAAATTGAATGCTTAATTATCTATATAGGCCCCCGGAGCATATTCGAGCTATATACATTGTTATATTTGCCCATTTTTTCGGTTATTTCAAATTATGTTTTTAACAAAATTTGTAGATGACAAAAATACTCAAACCGGTTTTTTAAGGACAGAAACGTGTAGGTTTCGATCCCCGTACCATTTACATTGATTGTTTGACACACGTACATGTTTTGCAAATTATTTGAACATGTTCATATTATAGTACATGTATTTGTTAATGTTAATTTTCGGGAATAAAATAAACAGAAAACCCCCTATGCGACGTACATTACAAAAACTTCGCGATTGTCTGTACGAATCCACAATTAAATACGCCAATTGATGGCGAATTGAATCGATATTCGATAGAATGTATCAGAAAATTTTTGTAAATTTGTTTCAAAATAGTGAATTCTGGTGGACATTAAGCAATTTTTTTTTATTACTCAGTTTGCAGGTTTTTTTCCGAGTGCTAATGTTACCGGAAAAAAAAAGGAAACCGGAGGGGTTTTCCCGAACCCCCCAAACCCCCCTAAATCCGCCCTTGCTGTCTAAGCGGCCTAGCCTGTGATAAACGCGATGAACATTGAAACGGAATCAGCTATCCGTTATCATTCTGCGTTTTATTTTTCATTGGTCAGAAAATTTTCTGGCTAGCAGAGGCTGAAATTCGTCTTAATTTCTGGTTATTTTTCATGTTTTGTTCCACAGTAAGAGAGTTTTAAAGTACTTTCTGATTATCTAAATTCAATAACAGAGGTATCACATTTCGCAACTTTTAATATTTTACGCAAGCACGATTATGATTGAATAAGTTGTCCATTGTGCCAAATAATTTAGTAGCCTTGAACTTGAGACCGCAAGTCGTGATCACAGCGTGGTCAATACTCAACATTACTCAAGGCTAGTGCCTGATTCTATTCAAAACGATGACAGATTAGTGATTGATTTAGAATGTAGACCCAGCAAAAACTAAAATTATGAATAAAACATTACATAATATTTAAAGACCTTCATACATGTATCCCTGGTACTTTGAATGGAAATCCCTTCTGTTCATGATATTGCAGGACATTATATTCAGAACAGAAGGAAAGTCAGCAATCATTATCTCATGTGATCTAATGGTCTCGTATTAAAGAAAGACCTATGTGATTGAGATGTAAATATACTGTAATATGTGCAGATAAAAATATAGCATATTTCACTTAATGTACACAGGATTATATGTGACAGGATGAAACCTTACAGTAAGAAGTGTATGTTTATGTTACATTCCAAAGTTGGACCCTTTCTCTTTTACAGGGTCTCCTCTTCTTGTAAAGTGTTGGACATTAATAATGGAACACAGCAGCTACAATGCATAATGACTTCACCGGCCAAAACTGAAGAAGAGGACAAGCATATTACATGTAAGCCAAGACACAGACCTTCAAAGAATGACAACAAATATTATGCTGAAGGAGAAACAATTGACTTAACCAAAGATGCTAACACAGTACATGAAAAGCAGAAACCTAAAACGCAATTTGAAGAAAAAAAGGCTTTTTACCAAAGATTAGCAGCATTAAATTCACAAAAACCTAAAACACGATTTGAAGAAAAAAAGGATTTTCTCCAAAGATTAGCAGCATCAAGTTCACAAAATCCTAAATTGACCAATGTGAAGAAAAAACCACAAGATGCAGGAGTAGAGGTGATAGATCTTTCTATTGATGATGTACAGATTGACCTTACTTGTACTAGGAGTGACGATGACCCTGCAGTCATCGCTGCAGTGAGATCAAAGCATAATCACATACACGCAGAGACTACATATGGTATAAGAAAGGAACCACAACAAGCTCCAATGATGCCTAGGGTACCATCAATGTTACTTACTCACTCTGGAAGTGCTATGGGAAAAGTTATACAACAAGCAAGTCCACCTCTGCAATCATTGGGATTGGGTCAACTTGCTCCTGCAAGTTTACAGTCAAAGCAAGAATCACCTAAACGGGTTGTTCCTGAGCAACATGATGCCTCCACTAGTCCTAATAAAAAACCAAAAAGAAATAGGAAAAAGAACAATTTCCATTCCCAGTCCACAAGTCATCCTCATGTTCATCATGAAAAACAGAGAAAGGACGTCTCAAATTTACTACCTTCACTTGGTAAGATCCAATATTGATATGTTAAACTTTAATCTATAAAAAATCATTATTGTTAAATGAGGTATACACCTGTGCTATAGCTTAATTAAGCTTGAAATGAACAGTTTTCTTCTACCGGTATTACAACTTAATACAAGATGTAGTGCACTCTGACTCGTGTCCATGTACCGGTATGAAAAAACTAAAGCATTAAATTTAAATGACTATGTAAAACATATTTAATTTCACACAATTTTATATACTTCAAGGTGAAGGTTACTATGTAAAGCCTTTCTGCATGAAAAGAAAGTTCTTATCATTGATGAATACATACATGTACCATATGATACAATCATGGTTATTGGTTTATGTATGTGAAATAGTAAAGCACTATAGTAGACCTACTATATTGTACATGTATAATTCATGTACATATATTTACCATTCAGAATCTAAAGTTGAGATTTTTTATAGGTAGATCACACATTATGGTCAATACAGTCAATGTCAGGACTTACATACATGTACAATTATAGCATACACAAAATGATGTTTTTTTTATGGTCAATGATTTTGGTATTCAATCATCTTTTTTTTCAGGAAACTCTCTAAGGAGCTGGGAGTTAACAGATTTTGGTAGGCATTACTACAGAGCAGACAGCAGGGCACATTCATTAGAGTTTTCAGTGATGTCGTATAACATTCTCGCTCAGGATCTATTGGAGGATAACATATATCTGTACCAAGGATTCAAACAGAATGTGCTTGACTGGGAGGAACGTAAACACAAGATTATGGACGAAATAACATTCTACAAGCCTGATGTGAGTACTTTTACAGAGCATAAAGTTTTGCTGTAGAATTTTGGTGTATAGATTTGGATCACGGCCTATACCCACATTGGACAAAGTTTTACAAATGTATAGATACATGGAATGTGTACATACAGATTGTGATACTTTTATTAAATTAAAAACATAATGTAAATTTAATTAAAAAAAATATTTTAAAATAATACATGTAGTAGAAAGATTAAATTGATAAATTATTATATAACATTTGATTAATTGATATAATTATAATTGATAATAAATATTAAATGAGAAAAAATTCTTCCAAGAAAAAGTAGATAGATTAAATATTTTTAAGGTAAGTTCCTACATTGTACATGTAATTTGTCCTTAATGTTATAGAAAAAATAGATAACAGGTAGAAATTTCAATCAAAGATGAACATGTAATGCTTTCAAAGTTTGTGAAAATTTGAATTCTTTATTCCATTTTACTGGTGGATAGAAAATATTTTTTTTATGAAATGCATAAAGTATTTACTAACACTTTATACAGATAATATGCCTCCAGGAAATGAACTGCCATCACTATGAAGGATTCTTTGTGCCAAAGTTTAAGGAATTAGGTAAGATAATACTGTAAATTGCTTTATTTTCGTCAGTACCAATTTTCGTCAATTCGTTAAAAATGACCATTTCGTCAGTACGTAAATTCGTCATCCAAGGGTTCCTTAAATGTAAATTCGTCTGTTTAAATGCTAACTTAACATTTACATGTAGATTGCCGTCAAATCTGCCGTATATGTTTTTATTGTTTGTGTAACAATTATCGGTAAACAAACAATTAGAGACATGTATCACCTAGATTGTTGTGAAAACGTATCATTTGGTAATTAAAAGAACATTATAAGCTACTTTGTTTGCGTGATCAGTTTTCATTTATTTACGTGTCGTAATAACACTATGTTACAATGTCTTAAAACTGGGAACCTTCAGCTTCTTCCTCCCTCCTCCGATGTGCTCCCGATGTCTTTAAGTTTACCAAGAGATTGATTCAATGTTTCCTGACCTTACTAAATTTTATTTTTCCAAGAGTATTTATATTCGTCAAGTACGTAATTTCGTCATGGAAGGCACTGACGAAAATGACGAAAATTGGTACCTGACGAATAAAAACCAATTTACAGTATTCATTATAGCATACACAGTCTTTTTACCACAAGACACCCCTGCTTCTGACCAGTATATTATAAATATATTTCTTGAAGCAGCTGTCAGTCTGAACTAGTTTACCTTGCTGGCAAGTTTGATTTATATGTTCCAACTTCTAAGAATCCTGCCTTTATGGGTTTATTAGGGCAAGCAGCAGTTACTTTGACCCTTGACCTTGAAATAAAGATTTTTTCCTCATGTTAAAACAGTTAGATGCAAATTGATTCTTTCTTTCGTACTTACTGAGTGATTTTATTTTTTTACCATCCTTTGTGTGGGCTTGTGGATGTTGTTACATGAATATGTATGAATAAGAAAATTGTCTTGGCCTATTGATCTGTATAACCAGGGTCCATGTCACCACTATCTAACAAGGAATATGAAACTGTTTATATAGTAAATCTAAAATGTAGATGGATAACTATTTCCTACCGGTAACCCTTTGAATTCTGTACAAGTAAATGTATCTTCAGAATGTATTGTTATTGTACAATTTTTTTTCAAACATCTAAGATGCCATTTAGCATGAACAAAGGTACCTGTAATTGGTATTCAAATACAAAGTTTCCGAATTTCAATCTTTTTTTCTTGATTTCAATGTGTCTTTATGAAGTTATCTAGGAGAGATTATCTATTTGAAAAAAAATCAGAACAAAAAATAAAAAAAAATGTTTGTGAAACATGAATGCCCCCATATTTGTCAGCAAAACAGCAGTAATTAAAAAAGAAGGTGATACTCCAAGATCATGGTCACGAGGTAAAAAATGTTGGTATCCATGGAAAGGTCTTGTCACAAGCAAAACACATGTGAAATATGAAAGTCCTATCACTTACCGTCAAAACGTTATGGCCAAGGTTAAAGTTTTTCAAAAGTAGGTCAAACTCCAAGGTCAAAATTTTGGTATCTATTGAAAGGTCGTGTCACAAGGAATACACATGTGAAATATAAAAGTCATATTACTTACCACCAAACGTTATGGCCTAGTTTAAAGTTTCTCAAAAGTAGGTCAAACTCCAAGGTTAAGGTCAAAAGGTAAAAAATTTTGGTATCCATGGAAAAGTCGTGTCACAAGAAATACATGTGAAATATGAAAGCTCTATCACTTACCATTCAAAAGTTACGGTCAAGATTAAAGTAATGTGGACAAACAAACAGATAAACAGACAGACAGATAAAAAATTATATGCCCCCCCCCCCCCCCCATGGAAAGGTCGTGTCACAAGAAATACATGTGAAATATGAAAGCTCTATCACTTACCATTCAAAAGTTACGGTCAAGGTTAAAGTAATGTGGACAGATAAACAGACAACCAGATAAAATATTATATGCCCAAGTGAATCATCTTGGGATGCTGAGATGGACCAATCATTTGAGTGATTTTGCTTTCAAAAGCTAATATTCAGCAAAGTAGAAGTGCTACAATGCCCAAACTTGCATATTGGACGTATCTTTTGTCAAACTTCCATAAAATGACCTTGACCTACTTTTTCCGTCTGAGTGATTTTGCCTTTAAAAGCCAATATTGAGCAAAGTAGAAGTGCTACATGTACCAAACTTGCATATATTGGATGCATCTTTGATAAAACTTTTATAAAATGACCTTGACCTTCTTTTTCCACCTCTGTAATATTTGATAACCTATGTTATACTTTTAATACAGATTTTTTTCTAACAAATTGTGACATTGCCCTTTAAATAAAAAAATATGAATTAATTAACATGATCATTAACATTATTGTTAATCCTTGTAGAAATATGTGAAGTTCCTAATATGCTATCTTAATCAGCTGTTTTTATCATGCTCACCCAAAAAATTTCGGGGGAGCATATAGTGACCGTTTTGTGCATCTGTCCGTCTGTCTTGTCTGTTTGTCGGTCGGAGCTCACATCTCCTCAACCCTACATTAGAATTTGATCGTAATTCACACAAATATTCATAAGGATAGATCTGTTTGGACAAAGGTCTTTTCTGGTCAATCATGAGAGTTTAATCATATATCCCACAATAGTCCCTTCAGGACAAAGGTCACTCATAAAGGTCAAGGTCATTTTCAGGCTAGAAATAGCTATTCCTGTATAAAAATTTAAGAAATTCATTAAAAAATCTATTACAATTCAAATTGGTCTGAAATTTTGATTATCAAAGGAAAAATGCATACATTATATTTGTTTATACATGTATATTGTTTAACAGATTATAAGATTTTTGTTGCATTGATGAGAAATTGTGTACCAAAAAGGAGGGGGTGAATAAGACATTACTTCAGGGGGATAATTTGTTTAGACTTCACAAACTGTTTTGCATGATGTGAGCTTTCAGATAAAAGTCTTGAAGGTCATAATAGTGTTAAAGGTCAACATCACTCAGAAATCAAACTTTTGGTATCAAAATTATTACAATCGGGGAGCATCCATCAGTTTTACTGATTTTGTCTTTTGATTCATTGCTAGGATACCGCGGTGTCTTCAAGCAGCGAACAGGTGGAAAGCAAGATGGATGTGCTATAATGTACAACAAAGACTTATTTGAAAGAGAACAAGTACAGGAAGTGGAGTATTTACAAAGGCAATTTCCGATTCTTGACAGAGACAACGTAGGTCTTATCGTGAAACTCAAACCATTACAAAGAAAATCTGAAGAATCATTATTCATAGCCAACACTCATCTCCTCTACAACCCTGCTCGCGGTGATGTTAAGTTAGCACAGCTAATGTTACTGTTAGCCGAATTAGACAGGATATCGTGTTCACAGAACAGGCAAACAACCAGCAAGACTGATTCTCCCATTATTATTTGTGGGGACTTTAATTCTACACCGTCCAGTGACATTTTCAAGTTTATAACCAAAGGACAGTTGTGGTATGAAAATTTGCGAGTAGGGACACTGTCTGGGCAAAGACCTTGGTGCACTCGTAACAAAGTCATCATGAGGGATTTTTTTCCGAGGGAATTAGGAATCTCTGACCAGTGCCAGTACATAGACACCAGAATTCACAGGATGATGCATTCATCTGCATCCTCAGAATCGGAGAAGGAAAGGTGTAAATCACCAGTTGATCCCTCTTCATGTTCTTCAGTTCTGGGTTCAAGTCCGATACATCAGGGTCAGACACAAACTGCCGATGATATTTCAAATAATGCACAACTTCCGTGTCAGAACTCAGGATATTTAAATCATCATCTAAACTTAGAGAGTGTGTATCATCACAGGATAGAGAGGCTCAAATACCATGAAAGGGAGGTAACCACACAGCATAGTCAAGGGGGCTGCATTGTGGACTACATACTGTACAATGTGCTAGAAACTTCATTATATACAAAAAAGAATAAAAAACGAGTGGTAGAAGGGAAGTTAAAGGTGCTGGCTAGACTAGGCCTGCTCAGTGAGAAAGAGATAGAGAGGATGGGAAACCTGCCGAACGACATCAATCCCTCTGACCATCTCCCTTTGTTGACGAAATTTCTGCTAAACTGAAACCGAAAAGAGAAACAAATTGAATGTTATACAGTTCAACTGTTGTATAATGCTCTGAGACCTGTATGGAATGATCTAATGAAATTAAATCACTCTCAGCATTATGTGTCAAGAACTGTAATTATGTTCCCTATTGGGAAGAAACTTTGGTTTCTCAGTTTTTGTCTTTCATTCACAAACCATGTCTTGGTTGGATATTTTCAATAATTTTCGTCAAATAGGTCAAGGTAACTCGTAAGTGATTTGTGTATATTGTCAAAATAAATCTAGTTTTGGTTTTGTTTCTAATTATGAGGTAGGTAACCATAAACCATATCTAGTTTTGATGATTCTATAACTTGATATGATAGGTAACCATAAACTCAGTCTTGTTTTGATGATTATATTACTTGATTAAGTTGATATGTTAGCTATTAAACCACAAACCTTAATTAGTAGTTTTGATGATCGTGTAACTTGATATGGTAGATAACCGAAAGTTTTGATGATTATTTTACTGTGTATGGTATGGGAACCATAAACTTATCATTTTCTCATTTTATATTTTTGCATAAAATATTTTGTTAAAATGCTGTTTTACATGAAATAAAATTAAATGAAAAAAAATGTTATTTTCATTCATGCAAAGTTTATACAAGGAAGAATAAGCATGTTTCAAAATGTAAAGTTTTTGAATTTAGGAACTCTTCATTTGATACCAAACATTTAGCTTTTGAACTGTAAGTGATAAGGCTTTCATATTTCATATGATAATTCCTTATATCAACGATCAAGGGGTTTTTTTTTATTGAGTTAATAATATTTTTACCTTCACTATGGAGTTAGACACACTTTTTAGATGCCAATATAATTTGGTATTTTACATACAGATGGAGTTGCAGTACATAATTTCATAATACACTGTAATTTGGTTGAAATTGGAATATTGTGCCAATTTAGTATAAAAATTTAAATTACATTGAAAATCTCTGTTGAAACTTTATTTTTATGTCAAACTCTTTGAACAACAAAACATTTCATCTTGTCTAGAAAAGTAAGTGGCAGGTCTTTTGTACTCACATGTAGATTATTTGAAGCGAGGTCATTTTTACTGGTACCATAACTTTTAACCCTTTGGAGTGAGGTCAAAACTTTAATAAAAGGTAAAATTTGTCAATAAGTGATAGGACTTTCATAATCCATATGTGTTTTCCTTGTGACCTTTTGTTTGATTCCAACATTTGACCTTGGATCTTTCATGGCCTGGTGTTACACAAACTTTCCACAAATGTCCTCCATGAGAAGAGAGAAAGCCTTTTGATTTTCAAGGGTCAAGGTCACTGTGGACTTGTTGATAGCATAAAACTTGCAGTTGTGAGGGGATACTATGCTTGTCTTGCCTTTGTTTCATAAATATTTTATGAAACAGAAAATCCTTAGAGGTTTCTGTTTAGTTTAATCAATGAAGTCAAAATTTGTGTTTTATTGCAAATGCTGTTGACCACGAGGAGAGAATCTCATCGAGAGATTAACCTCTTTATATTTTCAAAGTCAAAGTGTGCATTGTTAGAAAAATTCTTGAAAGCATTATAGTACAAACAAAACACTGTAGAATCATTTAACCGTCTACAATATCAAGGTCTGTCATGGTGACAGGATACAAAGTAGGAAAAATCTAGTAAGCAGAGAGAGAAAAACTGCTATGTGGAATCATCAGCAATAGGGAGAGGGTGTACTTTCTTGATACTCAAGATTACTGATTGAAGGTTGTTGCACATGTATATATTTACTGTATGTGTTCTTATTTTAGCGCAACCAAATTTTAGCGTAAACATGGTAAAATAGGACAAATTGACATATTAATCATGAATTAGCACACCTGACTTATTTTCAACATTAATGTATAAAAGTTCAATACTTTAGTGTAGTCTTGAATTAGCGCAGTCTTTATAGCGCTCACTCCGCTAAAATATGAATCCCGCTAAAATAAGTACACATGCAGTATATGTAAAGTATCTTTTAGTGTATTGGTCACTTGCGCCCTTTTTGTGCTGTGTGTATATATATATATATATATATATGTAATGTATGACTTGGACTTTTTATATATGAATATGGAATTTCAAGGGAATATTCAGCTTTGCACTGACCTTGTTTATTAACTTTTGGTATGTTAAGTACAGGTCCACGTAAGAATCAGGCAGGTGAAATACCTTCAAATTTTTGCAAAACTTTTCTCTTTCTAAATGTGCCAAGATCAACCCCAAACATATGTCCCAAAGGAATTTTCTCATACTTTGATTGTGAAAAAAAGTTGTAAGGGATCTAAATTTTGTTGAATTAAATAGAAAAATTTTACCATAATTTTTATTTCCCTCATATTCCTTAAAAAGTATGACGTGAATATCTCACTTCACAATCGCTACCCTGAGAAAGTTTTATGTTAATTAGTACCACATATATGTTTCAAAGCAGAAATAAAAAATCTTGATGTATCACCCCTGCCTGATTCTTACGTTGACATACTCCTTATCGATGTGATGTTGCAAGTGTTCATAACAGAACTTTGATAATTATTTAAATCCATTACATCATTCATAAAGTAAAAACAAGACTATCAGAAAAATATTTTAATGTATCTCATGTACAATAAATAATAAATATAAAATGTACACATAACATATAATTATATAAAATGATCAAAAAAGGAACATAAAATGTATAATTCAGTTATATAAAATTAAAACATTTATATACTAGTATGAGTCACATTTCTGACATGTACATACAAATAGATCAATCACAGCCATATTTGAGTACCTGTACACTGTTGAAAAGGATAGATATGATCATATCCAAGCTAGATTCAAAATCTCACATCTGTAAAATGTAAAATCATAAATACATATACTATTACATGTAGTTTAAAAAATATATCACAGTTCTCAGACCTATGACGAAATAAATAAATATAATAAACATGTACAGAGAATATGTATGAAGAATCACAAAGAAGTATAAAATATGATTGAAGCCATATGAAATATTTTGAAATAATATAATGAAAATGGGACAAATATTCCAAAATATTTCATTTTCTGAAATTGCATGTTTTAGATGAAATACAAAGTTACCGTGTCTGACATGAATTTTTCATTAGCTATAAAATGTAAAGCCATAACAAGACTGAACTCCCAAAATATACTAGAGATGCTACACTTTTTTTTTTTTTGATTCGAGCTTGTAATGAAAAGGTCGCAAAATTACCATTTTCTATGAGAAATGACCCACTTACAGGTATATGACGTACACCATTAAATTAACACTCTTTGTGAGGTCAATTATATACGGCTTTCTGAATCAGCATTATTAATAGATCTATTCTAAAACCAAACAAATGTCATCTTAGTGTTTTAAAACTATGTCAAGCTGAGTTTACAACAATGTTATGTATGGACACCAGAGGAGGGGGGGGGGACATGATGATTCATGTTCTATCAAAGGTCTAACAGTGATTCTGTTGCCTGTATGTTGAGAAGACCTACTGTTTCATTTGTTAATTTTGCATTTTGTAGAAATAAGGTCAAAGAAAAAAGGCAAGAAAAATTATGAAGGACTGATAAAGATATGCATTTTCTTTGCCAGTACTGAAAAGGTTTTCTTTATAATATATAGATTTTATACTGGAAATGGTCAATTATAAATAATATGCTTAAATGATGCTTATAATTGAATTTGAAGATGTTTAACATTAAATTTTACAAAAAACAAATATTTGATATCATGAAATATTTATATCGTATAGAATGTATTCAGATCTACTGTCAATTTGACCTGAATCATTTTGAAGACAAGTTTTTCGTCAGGATGTACTATATTGACCCTTACTTGGGCTATTTCATTAAATTGCTATTTTTCAAATTAGAATTTTTTTTCCAAAAAGATGGTCAACCATCTTGTATCATTATATAACCTAAAGTTAAAATTTTAGTTTAATCCATAAACCATTTATACCATGTTTAGCAACACTATTCTTCTGAAAATTGTAATTAAGTAACCCTTCCTTGGCCAATTTAAGGGAAAAATATTAGTATGTATAAATGAACATGTATCCACATACTCATGTTGCTCTGTATTTTTGTATATTCAGGGGTCTAGAATTTAATGTTCAAAAAAAGGGGCAACTCATGACACAAAATTAACTTGCCCGACCCTAAAAATCACTTACGAATTAAAAATGATATGTGGAGATGTATACAGTTATACTGCAACTTATTTCAAAGGCCATGTTGAAATGTGGCATATTTAGCACATTGACTTCTTGATACCTCAGAATTAGATAAAACCCTGTCTTAGTCAATAAGGAGATAAGAAAGAAATCTAAATGAAGCACAGGGGCTACATTACACAGAGAGTATAGAAAGAATAAATACCCCCCCCCCCTTTACTAATATAACACATACACAGTAAAGGGGGGGTTTATTCTTTCTATACTCTCTGTGTACTATAGCCCCTGTGAATGAAGAGGATAAAAATGTTCAATAAGTCAACTTGCCCACGGGCAAGTGAGAACCTTAGCTGCTTTGCACTTTCCAAACAAATATTTTTACTTACCCTGGGCATTGGGAAATGGGAATTCTAGACCCCTGATATTAAAACAAAAGATTGATAGAAATTTAATATTCATCTGGTGCCAAAAGAAAGGTCCTGTCATAAGGAATAATAACGTGTAAGATTAAACTCCAACGTAATTGTTACAATTAGGTAAACCATTTTTGTACTGTTTTGTCACATAAAACACTAAAGATGTATATAAAAGGAAAGCCTGACAACTGGACATACAGACCATACTCTTAAAAAATATTTTATTCTTGGAGCATAAAAGGTGTTGATATAATCTTGAAACAATCTGAAGTGGCAGCATGATTTTTTAAACCAATTTCAATGAGTTCCTAAACATGATTCTTTTTATCTAAAATATGAAGTGATTGTTGAAATGAAGAATTGTCCATATTCTAATTTGTGTTGGATGAATGTCAAATAACTGTGAATTAAGATCGAGGAGCCAAATATAACTGACAAATTATATTATTAATTGGTCCTCAACCAGTACAGTTTTGATATGATCAATATTATATACGTAATTGATAATCAGTATTGTCTACATTAGATGTCTGACTTTTCTTCTTGGTAGAGCTGTCTGACTGTATAGAGGTATACCTAGAAAAAAAAATGTGAAATCTTAATGCCGTTCCTGTATCATTCAGATATCAACATCTTTAAAATACATTACTTTCAAGCAAATAATGTTATACAGTCAAACCTGTCTTAAAGTGATCCTCTTTTTAGCAACTACCTGCTTTATATGACCTTATTCTTTCCTCCAGGGCGATTTTCTTATCAAATAAACCTGTCATAAACTGACAACCTGTATGACATCTAACGTGACAAGGAAAGTAATTATCCGGTCTCGCACAGAATTCAGAACCTGTATATTACGACTTTTAGTCTTGCTTGGGATTCAAACTACATATTATTTTACATTGAATCTCTTAATCAGTGTCTTTCATAATTAAAATTATGTGAAATATTTTTTTTAAAAATGTTATGATTGCTGAGCCATATAAGTCCCCTACTGGCGGCATATATTTATGTCCTGCAACTCTGCCTATGAATTACTCTTCAATTCTAAAAACATATATGAGTTTTAATTAAACTTACAGTCTGTGCAGCTCATTTCTGAGGATTTATCTGCTTTATCGATTCGAAAAAGAGGTCAAGCGTTATGAAAGTTGAACTTGCTCTGTAACTATCCAAGACTAAGCTGAGTATCAAATTTTACCTGAATATCTCTATATGTTGCAGAAAAAAGTCTGGAAAACTGACAAAAACTGAATTTTGCAAGTCATCAAGGGGCATAATTCCTGGAAAAATAGGTCAAGCGTGACAAAAGTCTAACTTGCCCTGTAACTATCCAAGACTAAGCTGAGTATCAAATTTTACCTGAATATCTTTATTTGTTGCAGGAAAAAGTCTTGAAAACTGACAAAAACTGAATTTTGCAAGTCATCAAGGGGCATAACTCCTCGAAAAATAGGTCAAGTGTGACGAAAGTCAATTTGCTCTGTAACTTTCCAAGACCAAGCTGTTGATCAAATTTTACCTGAATACATCTCTAATTGTTGCAAAAAAAATTCCGGAAAACTGACAAAAACTGAATTTTGCAAGTCATCAAGAGGCATAACTCCTCGAAAAATAGGTCAAGCGTGACAAAAGTCGAACTTCAAGACCAAGCTGTGTATCAAATTTCACCTGAATATCTCTATTTATTGCAGAAGAAAGTCCAGAAAACTGACAAAAACTGAATTTTCCAAGTCATCATAGGGCATAACTCCTCGAAAAATAGGTCAAGCATGACAAAAGTCGAACTTGCTCTGTAACTTATAATCCAAGACCAAGCTGTGTATCAAATTTCATCTGCATATCTCCATCCATTGCAGAAAAAACGCTGGAAAACTGACAAAAACTGAATTTTCCAAGTCATCAAGGGGCATAACTCCTCGAAAAATAGGTCAAGCATGACGAAAGTCAAACTTGCCCTGCAACTATCCAAGACCAAGCTGTGTATCAAATTTCATCTGCATATCTCCATCTGTTGCAGAAAAAACGCTGGAAAACTGACAAAAACTGAATTTTCCAAGTCATCAAGGGGCATAACTCCACGAAAACTAGGTTAAGCATGACGAAAGTCGAATTTGCTCTGTAACTATTCAAATCCAAGCTGTGTATCAAATTTCACCTTAATATCTCCATCAGTTGCAGAAAAAAGTCCGGAAAACTGATATTCGGACAGACGGAGGGACAGACGGATTGACAGACGGACAGACAGACCGAGAGGGAACTCAGAGTCCCCTTCGGCATTGCCGGTAAGGGACTAATAAGGCATATCTCCATCCGTTGCAGAAAAAACGCTGGAAAACTGACAAAAACTGAATTTTCCAAGTCATCAAGGGGCATAACTCCTCGAAAAATAGGTCAAGCGTGACGAAAGTCGAACTTGCTCTGTAACTATCCAAAACCAAGCTGTGTATCAAATTTCATCTTAATATCTCCATCAGTTGCAGAAAAAAGTCAGGAAAACTGATATTTGGACAGACGGACAGATGGACAGACAGACCGAGAGGAAACTAAGAGTCCCCTTCGGCATTGCCAATAGGGGACTAATAAGATCTAATATGATTTTGTATGTGCAATATGATTTATCAATAAATAAGTGAAGTAATACCAGTATATGCAGTAATTCATTTAATAAATGTATTGTTTTTATTCTACGGAAATTGTATTGGTCTATTTTCAGATCAGCTTGAACCTGTATTAAGTGACTAACTGTCTTATGTGACCTATTTTCTGTCTCCCTTGCAAAGTCACATAAGACAGGTTTGACTGTATATTGATACTTTTGCAGAGGCATTAGTCAATTTTACATAGATCAGTCTGTATAATCTATACATATTAAATTAATATAACATTAATAAGTATTCCTAGAAGAAGCTTTAAGAATTCAAGTCAAACATTACAATATGAATGAACTTACGCTCGGTATATCTTAGTTGCTTGTTTCAGACTATTGGTTGCTAAGGAATCTCTGCTGTCCATAGTGGATATGGTCTTTCTAGGTGAGGAGGGATTAAACCAGGATTTGGCCTGCAAACATATAATGGAAAAATCAGCAAGCTGAGATACAGAACCTTTCTGTAAGTTTCAAGAAGTATATGTATAACTATATTCACATTGCTCAATTTTTTATCTTGATTATACAAGTACTTAGATTAATGTCTTTTCAGTCATGATAAATGAACCACAATAATTAATACCTTTATTTTTCATTTAATTAGTAATATCAAACAAAAAGCAATAAAAACAGTCACATTGTTTGACATTTTTTTACTAATGTCACTAGTGTAGAAAAGTTATTATGTTTGTATATTTCAACCAGATGGAATAATTCCTATTGTACTGAATGTTTTGGATTCATATCAATGTAATATTATAGTTGACTAATATTTGCTAGCTACTATACCTAGCCTACTCTGTCATGGATTTAGCTCTTCACATTTTAGGCTATTTTTATCTACAACTTATTCGTATCACATGAAATTATTTTTACCCAAAGCTTAGTACAATTGTATCATTTAACAATTTATAAAGCCGATCACGTACCATTTGAAACATAACATACATATTATTCTTAATTTTTATAAAAACTCAAGAAAACTGGCAATTATGTCAGTGTATTAATATGTCCAAAACGAAAGGATAGCTATGTATATACATGTATCTCATTTAGCTAATATTAGCTCATATTTTTCATTTTGCAGAAGTTGTAAGATTTATCTTTCTTTGTCTCCAAAATAAGTTTATCCTCTGAATTTCAATTTGATAATTTTCATGCTTATGGTATATCAGTGTCAGTCTTTCCTATCAACTGTCAGACACTTAATATGTTGTATGGAAATAATCCAAAAGCCATAAATTTCAAAATTTACATTCAGAAATCTTGGTAAATTCTTGGGTAAAATAACAGCATTTATTTTAACATAAATAATTTTGCATCAAACAGACATAGCATATCGCAGTATGAAAATATCTTGCACTGAGTAATTCACTCTGACAAAGCAAAGCCAATTTCAAATATATATTTAAAAAAAACTTTTCAACCTGGCAATTAAAACAAAATAAAAATTCACTGCATTGCCAAAGAATACCTGACTCCGGGCAGAGTACAGTTTCATTGTGGGAGAATCAGACCTTAGTTGACTCTGTGGATATTATCAAAAATTCACAGCATCAATCTTAAGGTCTAATTAAATATATTAAGTGTCATATTTTGAATTATGTAATATTGTATACTGAGTAAACTTTTAACAGTAGTAGTTGGTGAGCTGTTTTCATCTATTCAGGTAATTTCATTTCATATTCTGCCTTGCTACATTGTATTGCATTCAGGTAGAATAAGGAGTTTTCACTTATAAAATTTCAAATTTTGATTATACAGTCATTATCACAACCTTTAAAACCACTCTATGACCCCCTTGGTCTGCCATATAGACGACAAAAAAATTCATGGTCAATGAATAACAAACTTAGTTAGTGTTTAGAAAATAAATTGACTATGATAATCATATCAGTCATGAATAAGATCAAAGATTCAAAATTATATGACCTGACAGAAAAATATACCCTTTCACATTACTGCTAGACTTGCATTTTAGACACTATAAAAGACCTGTCATCACAAATTATGACATTATCTTTTATAATGACGTCACAGATCTGTTTTGATCACAGTAAGAAATAACGTCAAATGTTGTGATATCGGGTCTTTGACTCTTGGAGTGTCTAAATTATTTCAAAAGTTTCTGCGTTAATGTGAAGATCTTCTATTGTGTGCATGCTTTGCCCTTTTATATCTTTACAATGCATCTTGATACTTTTACTAGAATATGTCAATAAGTACATGTATGGCATGAAAACCAACTGAATGTAATACATTTATATATATTCCAGATCAAAAGAAATAAATGCCTCAACATGCTCAAAGAAAACAGAAATTACAGTTATAATTAGTAAGTTCAATATAACGTGTAAATTCTACAAGTGACATCTACTTGATATAATTGTTGATTACAGAATGTATATGCAGAATCTAGAGCAGTATCATCGAGGTACAGAAATAGCCTAGAAAAAAATTTGAGGGTAAAATTTGAGTGAACTGACTCGGAAAGTTTTGAGTAAATTTAAGCCCTGCTACCCTTGCTGTGTCTAGGTGAGCAGAATTCAGTTAAACTATTAATGAATACCTGAGATTGTTGTGCATGATGTAAGAAACTGCTCAAGTAGAACAAATTACGCCTTGCCTTCAAGAGGGAAATTCTATTTTACATATTGCAGTGTGTTATGACATGTATACTTTCATGAAAGTAAAATGAACCACAGAAAGGACCGTATTTTAGTTATAAAAGTAATTTTACAATTTCTGATTTCCAAATTTCTCATGCTAGGATGACAGCAACCACATGACCTGTTGTCAAAAGGGCATGTTGTTAAACTATTACCAGTAAGTAGAATGCCCTGTCATCATTACATATAACAGAGAATTCTTTGAATGCTAAATCATTTTAGTGCTGTTCTAAATAAAAATCATGAGATATAGATATTCTATAACTATTATCAATAGATGTGCTTTTTCTAATTCATAATTTTCCAAGTTCCAAAGATCTTCTTTTTAAAAAATTCACACCAACTTTATGTACACAAACAGTTTTTAAGTTTTTCAGACAATATAGTCCATAACTTAACAGTAACATAGTATTTATGAATATCTACCCTTGATCTGATTTCTTTAGCTATGGTGTCTAAATCTTTGGTCATTTCTTTCTGTGATTGCTTTCCTGGAGTGACTGTCACTGCCTATAATTAAAGCATATAAACAGTAAGTATTGGCACAAGTATGTTATTTTTCTTTCTAGCTCATAATATTTCTGGAACAGATTTCAAGCTAGACTTTTTCCAGTTACATGTTTCTTTCACAGATGTATACAAAATAATTTATTTTGTAAACTTCATTTTGATTCACACATAAATTACTTGAATGAGATTTGATATATGGAAATAATCTTTCACTGGGTTCAACAAACTAGAGCTGTGAACAAGAACACTTTCACTGGGTTCAACAAACTAGAGCTATGAACAAGAAGACTTTCACTGGGTTCAAAAAACTAGAGCTGTGAACAAGAAACCTTTCACTGGGTTCAATAAACTAGATCTGTCAACAAGAAGACTTTCACTGGGTTCAATAAACTAGAGCTGTGAACAAGAAGACTTTCACTGGGTTCCATAAACTAGAGCTGTGAACAAGAAAACTTTCACTGGGTTCAACAAACTAGAGCTGTGAATAAGAAGACTTTCACTGGGTTCAACAAACTAGAGCTGTGAACAAGAAGACTTTCACTGGGTTCAACAAACTAGAGTTGTGAACAAGAAGACTTTCAATGGGTTCAACAAACTAGAGCTGTGAACAAGAAGACTTTCAATGGGTTCAATAAACTAGAGCTGTGACCAAGAAGACTTTCACTGGGTTCCATAAACTAGGGCTGTGAACAAGAAGACTTTCACTGGGTTCAACAAACTTGAGTTGTGAACAAGAAGACTTTCAATGGGTTCAACAAACTAGAGTTGTGAACAAGAAGACTTTAAATGGGTTCAATAAACTAGAGCTGTGAACAAGAAGACTTTCACTGGGTTCAGTAAACTAGAGCTGTGAACAAGAAGACTTTCACTGGGTTCAATAAACCAGAGCTGTGAATAAGAAGACTTTCAATGGGTTCAACAAACTAGAGTTGTGAACAAGAAGACTTTCAATGGGTTTAACAAACTAGAGCTATGAACAAGAAGACTTTCACTGGGTTCAACAAACTAGAGCTGTGAACAAGAAGACTTTCACTGGGTTCAACAAACTAGAGCTGTGAACAAGAAGACTTTCAATATCCTTCTGCAAGTCAGATTCATAGTAGAGCAACAAAGTCAATTACTGTCTTGTTCACTAAACCCAGAGCACCCTGTTTTGATGATTTTCTCAACGAAAAATAGTGTTTTTATCTTATAAAGTGATATCCAGTCTATAGAACTCTTTTAGTCGTAACAGAAAATGCCACCTTTTTGGTTGTGCGTTGCTTAGCTAAATATGGCAGGTTGAAAAGGTGAGTTCATGCACATTTCCTGTTACGACTAAAGGAGGTTAATCTACGGAAACAATAAATATTTTTAAAACTCCTGAGGCAGCTGAGAAAATCTTCAAAACAGGGTGCTCTGGATTTATTGAACAGGACAGTAGTTTGATTTCAAAGAGCAGCTAGCTATGTTTGTGCTAGTATGACCACCAGGAAAATATTTGAGTTTGTTTTTGAAGGTGACCTTGACCTACTCTGCAGAATTTCCACACATTCAAACCTTTGACCTTGAAAGTATCCTACTTACCTTCCAGTTTATAAACTCATAACTGTGTGGGTCATGGGGAATCGGCATGCCTATTTTTACCTTCTTTAAATCATGCATATCTGCAAATAAAAATGTTCACAAAAATGTTAACCTTGGCAAAATGTTTCGAATAGTAAATTAAAAAAATTGGGATTTCATATTTTACAGGAATATTTCTAATGACAAGACCTTTCTATTCAATACTGGTATCAAACTTTTAATCTAGTGACTGATCTTGACTTCTACATTTTGACCTTCTTTTGAAAAACTTTGACATTGATAATAACCTTTGAATTGTTAGTCACAGGGCATTCATACAGTATTTAACATATCTAATCCTGACAAGACCCTTTTTTGCAAGACAAGATAAGACCTCTCTACAATTATAGAAGTACCAAAATCTTATCCTTGACCTTGATTCAGGAGTTTGACTTTCTCAGAAAAATGTTGTAATAAAAGTCACATTTTAGATTTTCTCAGTGTAACTTCAAGATGTGCATGATGTTTGATACAGAAAAGTTTACAATAAATCCGTTGGTGAAAGATAATCATGAGTAGATAAACTATCTTAGAGAAAATAGAATGATAACTCAAGCACACAATAACTGCATCAATGAAACAGTCAAGATTTTACTTACATTTATTATAGGATTTTTCAAAATCAAACACAAGTTCAGGAAGACTCTGTAATAAAACAAAAAATCAGTTTTATTTATTGATGATTTCCATGCACACTGCAACAATTCATAATCTCATAAAACTCAATTTACAGGAAATCAGCCTGTACTCAAAATTATCTCATACTCAAAATTATCTCATACTCATATTTTATCTTGAACTGTGCTTTATATTTTAAGTTCTGATTATCTAAAATTCTTCCTAGGTGACCTTGACATTCTATTAAAATTCTAAGTGACAGAAGTAAAGATTGTGTGAAGTAAGCCTGGAATCGACCAAATCCGACTAAAATGACAAGGAGTATTTAAAGACATTACTGAAAGGGGAAAAATATAATTTGTACATTGAAAATTGGCAAAAACTTGTTTGAAATTAGCATAATTTGCTGTGTTTGGTATGTAGATTTGTGCCCTATGTATAATCTTGACTTATCAGAAATGACCTATGTCCTCGAGTCCATATCCTGAATAAAAAAATGTGTGATGTATGATCAAATTCAAAAAAGAATAGTTTATGAGAATTATATTCTATTTCGCAAGCTGTAAATGAATGCATACATATTTTGTTTTTAGCTCACCTCGTCGAAGTTGAGTGAGCTTATGCTATACCCCTACGCGTCCACGTCCGCATCCGGTTAAGAAGTTTGGGGTAGCTCAGTATTTGGCAAAGTACTGATGCTACAGTAACCAAACTTGCACAAGTGATTCATCTTTGGATGCTGAGGTGAACCCATGCATCAGTTGCTGCATCTGACCTACATTTTCCACTTGATTGACTTTGTTAAGAAGTTTGGGGTAGCTCAGAGTGGCTTGGTTAAGAAGTTTGGAGTAGCTCAGTATCTGACAAAGTACTGATGCTACAGTAACCAAACTTGCACAAGTGATTCATCTTTGGATGCTGAGGTGAACCCATGCATTGGATGCAGCATCTGACCTACTTTTTCCGCTTGAGTGATTTTGCTTTTAAAAGCCAATATGGAGCAAAGTATAAGTGCTAAATGTACCAAACTTGCATATTGGATGTATCTTTGATCAAACTTTCATAAAATGACCTTGACCTACTTTTTCCGCTTGAGTAATTTTGCCTTTAAAAGCCAATAATGAGCAAAGTATAAGTGCTACATGTACCAAACTTGCATATTGGATGTATCTTTGATCAATCTTTCATAAAATTACCTTGACCTATTTTTTCTGCTTGAATGATTTTACCTTTAAAAGCCAAGATACATGTACTGTTTGAATTGAATTTTGCTGCCACGAGGTGAGTTTCTTAATCTGTGATTACCTATGTTTCATAATGTACATACTGTAGTACAAAGGAACTATGTGGTATACAGGAACGATTTAAGTTACATACCTTGAATGTCATAGATTTATACATGAGGTCCTCCCTCCTGCTCATCCCTATTGTGCCCCAAGAACCAGCATAATAAACACCTAGCACCACATGTCGATGTACATTCCCTCCAAATACACTTTTAAAGCTTACTGTGAACCTTTCTAAGCCAAGGAAACCATTTGATAGATAACTTTATCACCAATTAAGGAAATACATGTACTCACTTTTTCTGTGAATTTCTATCTTTTAAAATTCAATGCATTATTTTTTTTAATGTTTAAAACAGCATCAATTCATGCACCTAGAAAAGTTCTTAATGTTCCTGAGAGCCCAAGAAATTACATGTATAAACGAGGGGCTTGTTTCAAAATATTACATTGAGACATCTAGCTAGGGAATGACATGATTCTGTTTGAATAATTTGCAGGCATAAATTGTTTTACAGATTTAATTCACAGTCACAAATCTATATTTACTATAACATCCTTCTTTTGTCTTCTGTCATTAATATATAGATATATACATAACATTTTATAAATTGTCAAAGTTGCAATAAAGGATACATTCCTAGAATGACCGCCTCCAGACATTTGATGGGTAGGGACTCCTTTATCATCTCTTTTGCGCTCTCTAGTAAGCTAAAACAAACAAGTGTTTTATAGATACATGTATTTACAATCATGTGTATGCCTTCACGTTGCATAAAATGTCAATAAAACAAATATCATGTAAAAATCTATATCACATTCATTACAATTTTGATTTCTTGATTATTTTGCAATCGTGGTGAAAAACTTCTCCTTTGAAGAGAGTTGACACTTGCATTGTATGTTTAACATAAAATATTCTAAATTTATGCATGGTATCTATCATATTTTTGCTGTATCTTTAATCAATGAATTTAAATCATGAATAAACTGCTGATTTAATGAAAATTATTTAAGAAAGATAGCTTAAAACTCATATTAAGCAAGTAAGTTAAAATATTAGGCTATACTATTAGCTTTAAAGTTGAACCATAAACTTTTTCCTACAACTTCAGAAAGAAACTTACCCAGATATGGGACGATTCTTACGTATCTCAAAGAACTGAGTTCCAGTGTGATTATATCTTTCATGTGTTAAGGTACCTGAGCATTCTGTTTGTAAACATGATTAACATTTCATTTGATTTTTTTTGGGGGGGGGGGGGGTATTTTAATGATAGATTTTGGAATTAATTATATACAAGAATAGTATCAAATTTTAAGACATTGAAATGATTATGTAGAATCCCAATTTTAGAATATCTTAAAATGTAACTTTGAAGTTTGCCATTTAATTCAATGTAAAGGAGTTCTTTTCTTCCTTAAAGAAATTGGCTTAAATGTAATATTAAAAGTTCTGCTATTACCAATAATCACATGAAATATGCCTTGTTTAATTAGAGAGGTTGAGATTTCCTACGTGTAACGTGTACGTGTACTTGTATTCTGGTCGGCTATTGTGACGTCATCATTTATTGCGTTTGACGTCATTTGCTTTACAAGTTACACGTCGCCAGTGAACGTGTAAAGTGCGAGATACACGTAGGTCTTTACTTCAAGATATTTCATCCCCTTTATTCTATCAAATAGTATAAAAAGTATGGCATTCAGTTCATGATGATTTCAAGTTTCTATTTCAATGTAGATTTAACCGAACTTTATGTTCCTCTTGAATTTATACTGTCCAAAAGTCAACTCAAGTACACTTAGATTTTACAAGTACGCGTAGTGGTCTTTGAAAAGAAATCTCAACATCAGTTACGTGTAATTCAACTTGTACACTAGACGTACCCGTACAAGTTACACGTAGGAAATCTCAACCTCTCTATTATCTCAAAGTTCTTTACTTCCTAATAAGAAAATTTGGCTCAAATGTAATATTAAAAATTTGTGCTATAACCAATAATCACATGAAAAATGCCTTGTTTAATTATCTTAAACATGACAAACAATTCCTTTAAAATGTTGTGTGAGGTAGACATACAAAGAAAATTATAAATGACAAATTATTTCTGAGGGTATTAAGGATACTGCAATGTTCTCATGTAGTTCTGTATCCTATCTAATCTCTCTGGTACAGAGACAGATGCTGAGAAATTTGTAGGAGCTTGTGGTACTGGAATCTGTCAAAATAAAGAAACACGAAAAGATGAGTTTGAACAGATCATGTATAGATGTGGTACTGGAATCTGTAAAATAAAGAAACAATGATAAGATGAGTTTGAACAGATCTTGTACAGATTTGGTACTGGAATCTGTAAAATAAGGAAATGTAAAATGATGAGTTTAACAGATCATGTACAGATGTGGTACTGGAATCTGTAAAATAAAGAAACAATGATAAGATGAATTTAACAGATCATGTACTGATGTGGTACTGGAATCTGTAAAATAAAGAAACATAAAAAGATGAGTTTGAACAGATCATGTATAGATGTGGTACTGGAATCTGTAAAATAAAGAAGCGTGGAGATTTTAAGTTTTGACATATAGGGTAATCATGTGTCTAGTATATAATAAATATCATTGTGGACTTTTGTAGTACTTTTAGCTTTCATAGAGTATGAGGTCACAAAAACTGTTCGCATGTGAAGCAGTCCTTTATTTATTTTCTATTCACACAGTGAGAGAATGCCGCAGTAGTGGCCCTTCACTTTTTTTGGAAGAAGAAGAAAAGTTTTAAGTATTTCTCTATTCTATATATAAATCCTTATGTCACAATGCCAAAGTACATGTTTCTCTAATATTCGCAGTATGAATGTAGTCAATACAAAGAGGCTGGATTAATATTTTTAAACATAAATTTACAATTCAAACTATAAATATGAAACAGATAATTATTTACAGTGGGCAAATCTGATTTGTTTCTTATTTTATGTGTCATCTCTAGACCTGCTGGATGAATTTTAGATACATGGTCCCACATTCTGTCCCAAGTCCTGTTGTCAATAGGAAAACCACTCTTGTTAACCCAAAAGAGAACTCCATTTTCTTCATGCACATCTTCTTCATTCTTGTTTTTCTTTACTGTCTGAATTCTGATACATCCTGGTGCCTTTTCGTCATCAGGATCTGGAACTCGCACAAGTGTTCCAAACTGACCAAGTCGCTCCTTTGCAGATTTGGCTTTAGACATATTGAAGTGGAAGATTAGTGAGTCAGTTGGATGTTTGCATTAAGCTACTCTCGGCCAACGCGTGGCATCGGAGACGATATGCCCTGGGAAAATCATCCCATCATCAAATTTGCGAAGATTTTGTTGAAAGCTCTACATTTTAAAATTTATCTCTGATGACAGTCTCCATATTGTTTATTGTGGTTGTCAATGCCGTGTCAGTTTCACGCTTAAGGGGTATGGGCAAAGGGAAGTGTAAAGCAAACATTTTGGAGACCCATGCAATTTTTCAATCAAGAGGAGTAACTCTGTTCATTTAGTGATAAAAAAATGAGAAAGCTGTCTTTTTGTGCTTTGCTAAGAACAGTACTTGCAGTCATTTCTTTCACTAATTTTGCAGCAACAATACAATGTTTTACTGACGCTACTGTATTTATAACAAAGATATATCCAAACACAAAAGCCCCAGGTTTGTACATTATGATGAAAGGAGCTCAGGGGACTGTTTGAAAAATTATTGTTTTACAAATTGCTTTACAAATAAAAGTAATTTTATTATAATATTTTACATGCCTGATAGATCTGATCTGTGGCAAATCATTTTTATAGTACCTTGGTGCGGTGTGCATCTTCGCCCTACATTGAATTACAATTATATACAATAAGCAGGTTGGGGAATACTTCAGATCGAGCTATAATAGTTCGATCGGGCTATAATAGCTCCATTTAGTTATCATAAAACTATTTTTTTCTTAAGAAAAAAATGAAAAATTTATGATCTTAAAATTTTGTTCACAAGTCGCACTAGTACTGATGAAATACTACAATTTTTATATAGAAACCCCTGTAGAAATGTCAACAGATAAGGAGATCAGGAACCTCAAACTTTTCATATTTATAAAATCTTGCTGCTCATCATTGGTCCTTATTTGAATATAGGTTTCTTGTGAAATGTTTTAATATATATTGATTACAAATGGAATCAGTGAACATTTTTCAAAAATTCTCATTTTAGATTAATTTTGTACTGACAAATGTAAGTAAGCAATAGCTTGATCTAGCTATTATAGCCCGATTAAGCTATAATAGTTCCATTTGAAGTTTTCCCCAACCTGATAAGCCTTTTTCACGTAACTGCTGCGTTACTAGCATTTTGTGGACGGCAAGTACCGACTCTCGTTACGTCACAGTTAAAAATTGATTGTTCTTGATGTCATATTACAGGAAAAGTACTTATTTTGCCTTCCAAAACAACTGGACGGCAGTTATGTGAAAAAGGCTAATTATTGACTGGGATTCTTAGGAGGGCTGCTGAATATTATACAATTATTGACTTTTGATAAGGTCTACTCGTGACTATACAGACCTGGTCAGGTATTGGTTGACCGAGGCCGAAGGCCGAGGTTAACCAATACCTGACCAGGTCTGTATAGTCACGAGTTGACCGAAATCAAAAGTCAATAACTGCTTTATTAAATTATCAGGATTGAATTAACATTTGCATTGTAATGATGCGCGAATTCAAAGATCTATAACACTACAAAAATCAACGCACGCGCTGGTACGTACCGCACGCGCTAATCCCGAATAGACCGCTTTGGAGCGTTGGCGGTCAACTCACTCTGAGGTACAGTTGTGACTCTATCAAACAGCGTCTCCACCAATCAGAAATAAGCAAAATCAGCAACAATTCCTGATCATTTAATAAATAATTTGTTGGACCTGAATTAAGACAAAATATTGCCGAAGGCCGTCAGATTCAGAACAAGATTAATTTTCGGGGGAAAAATTATTTTTTTCTTGCAAAGTTTGATCAAAGAAATTAATTTTTTCATCAAAATTGAGAGCAAAATTATTTTTTTCGAAAAAAAACCAAGCCCCCCCCCTCCCCCAGAATATCAAATGGACTGTGCCTAAAACACTACAACACTACTACACATACCAAACTTGTGTATACCACTATAACTGTTAGGATGTGCCTTTCATAAAATGACCTTGACCTACATGTCCTGCTGGAATAATTTTGCTTTTAAAAGCCAATATTGAGCAAAGTACAATGTATAATTTAAAGCTTAGTTTAAGTGCTAAATATACCAAACTTGCAAAGTGGATGTATCTTTGATCAAACTTTCATAGAATGACCTTGACCTACTTTTTTCTTCTTAATACATGTACTTAGAAATATGTTTAAATTGAATTTTGCTGCCGTGAGGTGAGCTCCGTAATCCGTGAATTATCTATGTTTTTTATCTAAAGCAGTTTGTTATACATTGTTTAATTTATAAATTGTGTATTGCAATATATTTAGACAATATAATAAATATCACTTTTCTTTTCACAGATCTTGTTTCAAGACTGTTTGGAATTTGGAACATTGGTTTATCAACTCTCAGGTTTTCTTGTGCTTTGGATATTCATAACAAAAGGTATTTCTTATGATACTGATATCATAAATGATTGAAAGTCATGCATTTTGATTGAAAGCTACATAAGCACTTATTTCAAACCATTTAATGCAATGCAAAATAAGTTCTAGTAAGGTACTCTACCCAAGGAGCTGATAAGATAAGGGCTGTATTTAGCCCTGAATCTCATCAAGTATTTCTTCTACACAATGATCTGTACGCAAGAAAAACTTGATAATTACTTAAATGTAATGTATTTGGAGATTCCTCATACAACTTTTATTTTGGTAAGCTTATTTCTAGATACTTAAATTTCAGTCTAAAGAGTAGGGGGTAGCCATGTTGAAAAGAAGCTAATATCGATAAAAAAATGTTGAAAATTAAGAACTATCTAGCTAATATGGATATCTATAAGCCTTAAAACATACTTATAGTCTAAACAAGATACTAGATAATAAATTCAAAAGACTGGTCTAAATTTTCTCCATAAATTTTAAAATTTTGAATCTGAAATATGGTTGCATTTTGTATTCATTGACTGTATACAAAGCAGGCATTTTACCGCAAAATACACATTGTGTAGAAATAAACTGCACACTGTTGTTTATTTCATTCCAAAATCTTGTGCATTTCATGTGAACATGTTTAGAATAAATAAATGAATGACTTTAAAAGGGAAAAAATTAAATTTTGCTTATATAATGGCCTAAAACACGGATTTGTAAAAAGCCCCCCACCCTCCCTTTTTCAGTTTTTTTGTCTCTGGGGCATCGTTCCCCCCTTAGCTACAGAACCCCACTTTGTCAAAAGATGTGTATTAGTGATATACACCTTCTGTTAAAGTGGCGTTCTGTAGCTGAGGGGGGAACAATGATTTAAAAAAACTTTTCCATTTTCCATTGGTTTCTATAGAAAAAAGACATATTTTGCCCCAAAATTTAGGAAAACTATGCATGATAAATCTTATGGAACTGCTGATTATTATGAAACCAAGAACTGGCATCAATTTTGTGAAAGAATTTTTTTGAAGTTCCCATTTTGAAAATTCCACTTTTTCAGGGCAGATTTTACGCCTTATCTTATCAGCTCCTTTATATATGTAAAAAAAAACCAAATCACAACATGTCTTCCAATATATGGAAATAAAAACATTTGTATGGGATAATGACAAGTAGGATATTGATATGCTATTTTATTGATAGCGAGGCTGTATGAAAAGGTATCTTTTCCTTTCATTGCAGTAGACAAATTTCACATTACCGCAGTTGACTTGTATTTACACATCTGGAGACCGAACATCACAAGATTTGACGTAACTTTGAACTGTGGTGTCACATCTGATCTATGACGTCACAGTTGGAAATAATGTAAGAAGAAGTGATGTTGCCAGGTCTTGGAGTGTCTAAAATGCAAGTCTAACGGTAATATGAAGAAGGTCTATTATGGGAAACTGAGACTTAAAGTAACAATATATTTTTCATGATAATTCACTATCAGAATTGATATGTATGATTGTTACATACATGTATTTTCATTATAATACAGCTGACATTAGGTCGTGGCTGACATACATAATTTGTGTACATTGTATAATAATGTGAATAAAGTTTCTTCAATTTTAGTCAAGATTAAGTTTGTCTACAAATACATGTACTTGGATACCACTGTTTGATCATTACGAAATTTACTTTTGAAAAAGAATATTGAATTACTTTAAAAAACACGAGCAATTTCCAGTTTTAAAAATTAAATCATTGAATGTTGTAATTTTTCAGCTTGTATCATCTGACTTTAGTATCCTTTGTGATGACTTTACTCCACTTTACACTAGAGATTGTAGTGTATAAAACAACATATCTTACTCCTGGTGTACTCAGTCAGCTTGTTATCTCAGGTAACCATCCACTTTACACTAGAGATTGTGGTGTATAAAACAACATATCTTACTCCTGGTGTACTCAGTCAGCTTGTTATCTCAGGTAACCATCCACTTTACACTAGAGATTGTATTGTATAAAACAACATATCTTACTCCTGGTGTACTAAGTCAGCTTGTTATCTCAGGTAACCATCCACTTTACACTAGAGATTTTAGTGTATAAAACAACATATCTTACTCCTGGTGTACTCAGTCAGCTTGTTATCTCAGGTAACCATCCACTTTACACTAGAGATTTTAGTGTATAAAACAACATATCTTACTCCTGGTGTACTAAGTCAGCTTGTTATCTCAGGTAACCATCCACTTTACACTAGAGATTGTATTGTATAAAACAACATATCTTACTCCTGGTGTACTAAGTCAGCTTGTTATCTCAGGTAACCATCCACTTTACACTAGAGATTTTTGTGTATAAAACAACATATCTTACTCCTGGTGTACTCAGTCAGCTTGTTATCTCAGGTAACCATCCACTTTACACTAGAGATTGTATTGTATAAAACAACATATCTTACTCCTGGTGTACTAAGTCAGCTTGTTATCTCAGGTAACCATCCACTTTACACTAGAGATTGTATTGTATAAAACAACATATCTTACTCCTGGTGTACTAAGTCAGCTTGTTATCTCAGGTAACCATCCACTTTACACTAGAGATTTTAGTGTATAAAACAACATATCTTACTCCTGGTGTACTCAGTCAGCTTGTTATCTCAGGTAACCATCCACTTTACACTAGAGATTGTATTGTATAAAACAACATATCTTACTCCTGATGTACTAAGTCAGCTTGTTATCTCAGGTTACCATCCACTTTACACTAGAGATTGTATTCTATAAAACAACATATCTTACTCCTGGTGTACTCAGTCAGCTTGTTATCTCAGGTAACCATCCACTTTACACTAGAGATTGTATTGTATAAAACAACATATCTTACTCCTTGTGTACTCAGTCAGCTCGTTATCTCAGGTAACCATCCACTTTACACTAGAGATTGTGGTGTATAAAACAACATATCTTACTCCTGGTGTACTCAGTCAGCTTGTTATCTGAGGTAACCATCCACTTTACACTAGAGATTGTGGTGTATAAAACAACATATCTTACTCCTGGTGTACTAAGTCAGCTTGTTATCTAAGGTAACCATCCACTTTACACTAGAGATTGTGGTGTATAAAACAACATATCTTACTCCTGGTGTACTAAGTCAGCTTGTTATCTAAGGTAACCATCCACTTTACACTAGAGATTGTTGTGTATAAAACAACATATCTCACTCCTGGTGTACTCAGTCAGCTTGTTATCTCAGGTAACCATCCACTTTACACTAGAGATTGTGGTGTATAAAACAACATATCTCACTCCTGGTGTACTAAGTCAGCTTGTTATCTCAGGAAACCATCCACTTTACACTAGAGATTGTAGTGTATAAAACAACATATCTCACTCCTGGTGTACTCAGTCAGCTTGTTATCTCAGGTAACCATCCACTTTACACTAGAGATTGTATTGTATAAAACAACATATCTTACTCCTGGTGTACTCAGTCAGCTTGTTATCTCAGGTAACCATCCACTTTACACTAGAGATTGTATTGTATAAAACAACATATCTTACTCCTGGTGTACTCAGTCAGCTTGTTATCTCAGGTAACCATCCACTTTACACTAGAGATTGTATTGTATAAAACAACATATCTTACTCCTGGTGTACTCAGTCAGCTTGTTATCTCAGGTAACCATCCACTTTACACTAGAGATTGTAGTGTATAAAACAACATATCTCACTCCTTACCAAATGTTGTTAGATGTTTTGAGTAGAAATCACAATGCGAATTAAGACTTTAACTCACTTAAACTCGTACTTTCAATAAGACTCTACACAAATACAATGTTTATCATAATACCTTGTAACCAAAGTTTATAGTGTATGTATGTATCATCATGTCTCTCCTTCAGTGTGTCAATCAAGTCTGGGCCTCACTCTTTAGTAATTTACATATTTGTTGCCATGGTGTTTTACCTAGAGACAAGGTTATATTTAAAAGGTCAAGGTCAATGTGAAAAGAAAAGATGAAATATTGCCTGTGCTATTGACTTTTTAAACCCTGCATTGATTTGAATTTTACTTTTGAGAAATAACTCCAAAGGACTATAAGATGTGTCATGACCTTGAATCAAGGTGATATTTACAAAGTCAAGATTATAGTGAAAAGAAATGTTGAAATATTGTCAATGTTATAACTATAGTATACTAGTACATTGTATAACCCATGCAATGAATTTGGAAAATATTTCACATGATTTGTTGCCTTAGGACCTTTAAGCTATACAATGCATCTCTAAATTAAACTACCTGTCTGGAAATTTTGTAAAACAAGATGAAAAAAAAAAAAAGAAAAAAGAAATGGTAGAATTTTGTCAATACCATAACCTTTTTTTAGCCTTATGGTGATATGAATAATGTGTCACAAAATTCTTGCCAATGACCTAAGTACTTTCATTTGGAAGAGAAATATTCAGTTAGAGTATTACCACTAGCCGTTCTGTTCCAGAATATTTATTGCTACAAATGTATTACAAAGAGGTATCATATAATAAACTTTCTAGATACGAATTTGAAATCAAGAGATATTATTATATAGTCTATTTATATTCCCACTCATTGGTTAAGAACTGTCAAGTGACGAGACATTATCACATCATATTTACCTGTGAGGGGCGATTTCATTTAATAACGCTACCCCAAAAACTCTTGCTTTCGGTTTACCGTGGAATACCGAAAACACACGAAATTTATATCTGTGACAATATCATTGTTAAAGTCCTCTCATAAAAAGCATCAAGGAGGCTGAAGCTGCGCTTTATAATCCTTGAATTTTGAACCAATCTTAGAATATACAAGGAGGCTGAAGCTGAGCTATAAAATCCTTGAGTTTTGAACCAGTCGTAGAATTACATGTACAACGGATTTTGTCACTGAAATCATCTTCATTTTCCTCATTATTAATAATATTCCGAATAATTCAGCAACAAATTACGCTAAAATCAAGTATTGAAATATTTTTTTAAAAGAAAAAAGCCATTTTCGAAAAGGTACCTTTATAAATACTTATTAAGTCCACTATGTAATTAAACAATTGTGGATATTTCACTTGGTGAATATGGTATGATATTTTCTTAATTTGAAAATATTGACCTCGGTCAATATTTTCAAATTAAGAAAATATCATACCATATTCACCTTGTAAAAAGTCCATAACTGTGTAATACTTTATAATAATTAGAATTTGTAGAGCTTTGAATTTTGTCAGTTTTGATCTACTTTTAATCTTTTAGATGGACTTTTTATTAGCGGGGACTTTTCGCGTTTGATCAAGCTCGTGAAATTACATGAAAATAAAGTCCTTGCTAATAAAAAGTCGTTTACAGTAACTCTTTTTGCATTACACTTGGTCTGTGGTCTAGTTGTGCACCTGACATTTTGTTTGAGCCCCCGACACCCAGGGTCCTAGAAAATGGGCATGGTCTTTAGAATATGTATGTAATCTTGTGCTCGCATTCCTCTGCCATTATAAATGATGGAGACTTAAATTCCTTTTGCAATATAATGGTTATGTGGTCTACTTGTGCACCTGATATTTTGTTTGGGCTCCTGACCCCCAGGGACTTAGAAATTGGGTGTGGTCATTTTCTCTCATATAATTTTATGTAATCTTGTGCTTGCAACTCCTCTGAAGCCACAAATGATGGAGAGATATTTCTTTTTGCAATATGATAGGTCTATGGTCTTGTTGTGCTCCTGATATTTTGTTTGATCCCCTGATCCCCAGGGACTTAGAACATGGGTGTGATAATTTTCTCCTATATAATTCTATGTAATCTTGTGCTCACAACTCCTCTCTGAAGTTATAAATGATGGAGAGATGATTCTTTCTTTTTGTAATATGATAGGTTTGTGGTATAGTTGTGCACCTGATATTTTGTTTGCGCCACTCACCCCTAGGGACGTTGAAAATGGGTGTGGTCATTTTCTCCTGTATAATTCTATGTAACTTTGTGCTCTCAACTCCTCTGCAGCCGTGAGTGATTGAGAGTTGATTCTTTTTGCAATACAATTGGTCTGTGGTATAGTTGTGCACCTGATATTTTGTTTGGGCCCCTTACCCCCAGGGACCTAGAAAATGGGTGTGGTTATTATTTCCTATATAAGTCTATGTAATCTTGTGCTCACAACTTCTCTGACACTATAAATGATAAAGACTGAATTCTTTTTGCAATTTGATAGGTCTGTGGTCTAGTTGTGCACCTGATATTTTGTTTGAGCCCCTGACCCCCAGGGACTTAGAAAATTGTTGTGGAAATTTTCTCCCATATAACTCTATGTAAACTTGGTCTCACAACTGCTCAGACACTATACATGATGGAAATATAATATTTTTAGCAATTTGTTTGGTCTGTGGCCTAGTTGTGCACCTGACATTTTGTTTAAGCCCATGATCCCTAGGGACTTACTCACTCTAGAGTATGGGTGTAGTAATTTTCTCCTATTAAACTCTATGTAAATCTTGTGCTTGCAAACTATAGATAATAGAGACGCGATTCTTTTTTCAAAATAATGGGTCTGTACTGTAGTTGTGCACCTGATATATTGTTCCTGGCCCCCACTTAGAAAACGGATGTGGTCATATCAAATATGAGTGAATTTGAAAAAAAAAAACAACCAGGAGAGCTACAGTCTCATAAGAGACTTCTGGTTTTACCATAAATTCATGAGGTTTTACTTTAATCTGTTTGAACTATTTTTGAACAGATGGAAATAAAAGACTTATGCCTCAATATGACAGAACAGGGAAGAAAAACGTCAGGTACACTATAATATGTCTGGCATCGGTTTATGCAGTGCGGTCCGGTTTCCGATATGACTCCTTAAGAAATATACCTTATTTCTTTGATTATTGACGAATTGCTTTTAATTTTGTACAATAAGAATATACAATCTTGACAATAATCAGGCGCGTTGCTGCCCATACGCAAGTACGCAACTGCGTACACATCATTTTGCTAAATGAAAAAATAAATGAATAAATAAATAAATAAAAATAAAATGTTAAGAAAATAATCAAAGAAGAATGAGAATAGGAAATATAGCACCTCACAAAAACGAGATTATTTGAACAGCGAGGAAATAGAAGAATTACGTCAACTTGTTATGAACATTAAAAATGCACAAATAGATACATATTATATTCAATCAAACTTCGTCATTTGTATAGCCATTTTACAGTGGAAATTGGGTGTTTCAATTTGTCATATTTCACGAGCTTCCGGGGGCTTCGCCCCTGGACCGCTACCAGGGTTTAGCCCTGGAACCACTGGAGGCCTCAATGCGGCCCCCAGACCCCTGCGGCCTACACTGATTTGAGTACACATCATTTCTATTCTGGCTACGCGCCTGATAATGATACAAGTTTTATTAAACTTGCCTACAAATCAATTGAACAACCCTCATACAACATTTTGGTTTATAATTTTTGATTTACATTGTTCATATGTGAATAATGAGAAAACCTAACATTTGTACCTAAAATTATTGAATGTTTCAGGAATAGCATCTGTAGGAATGTTTATTGGTTACTGGAATATATCCAGGGAAACAACTGCCCAAGAAATAGATGAATTCAAAGATTTTAAAAGGAGAGCTAAAATGAAGAAAGAATCGTGACATTCAAACATGTTTTACTGCAAAATTTCAATCTGAAAAATAATCATTCTGTGCAGCAGTTTACCAACAAATGGCTCCGTGAACGGTTGAATTCATATTCTATATCAATACAGCAACCATAAGATGTACATTGTGTGTTTCATGGGGTTGAATAACACTTCCCTTCAAAGGGGAGAAAACAGCGTTGGAGTGAAATAATTTCTATGTAAACTTTGAACTGTTTTCTTTAAAGGGACATTGTGCAATAATATTATACACTTTCAATGATCTCATTTTGCCATATTCTGTCCAGTAAGTTAAAAATTGAGCTGAAAGGTAGTAAAAGTTCTCTTGTTCAAACTTGAATATTGAATTATAGAATTTTTTTTTGATATAAGGAATCTTTAAAAGAAATCATTTTATATCTAGGTGAAAATATTCATTTCTTTATATTACAATGCATAGTATGTATCTAAGTTCAAGCAGATTCCTTGTTGTGATGGCATTTTCATGAATTCTGTAATAAAAGCATACAAATTCATTTTTATAGTTTATTTTAAATTATTTATAGCAAAGCTCAAGTGAGCTATTGTCATAGTGCATCGTCCATTGTCCCTCTGTGGTCCGTCCATCTGGTGTAAACTTTTAACATTTTCGACATCTCCTCTGCAACCACACAGAATTTCACAAAACCTTATAGGAAGCAAGTACTCAAATGACGATGTTGATTTATTTAACCTGTATCGCATGTAATAATAGTACACGGAAATCACTTTTTTTTTCACAATTTTGATTTGATGCACAATGAAAACATATTGATGGATGAGTTCGTGAACGCTACAGTAACTTCAGAATTCTTTATTTCTCACTTCAAGATGAGATAAAGAGTCTTGTAAATTTATAAAACATACGTTGTCTGTTTATTAATTTGATAAATAGGCGAATTTATATTTTCATCTTATTCATACATTAAAACACAAGAGTTTTCTTTTAAACGACCATTTGTCTTAAGCGACCATTTTTGTTCTGTCCCTCGAGTGGACGCTTAATACAGTATTGACTGTACAGCTCAAAACCACCATGAACCCCCAGTTACCCTCAACATGCCAAAGACATATCAAACTCAACATGAACCCACAGTTACCCTCAACATGCCAAATACATATCAAACCCAACATGAATCCACAGTTACCCTCAACATGCCAAATACATATCAAACCCAACATGAACCCACAGTTTCCCTCAACATGCCAAATACATATCAAACTCAACATGAACCCACAGTTACCCTCAATATGCCAAATACATATTAAACCCAACACGAACCCACAGTTTCCCTCAACATGCCAAATACATATCAAACCCAACACGAACCCACAGTTACCCTCAACATGCCAAATACATATCAAAATCAACATGAACCCACAATTACCCTCAACATGCCAAATACTTATCAAACCCAACATGAACCCAAAGTTACCTTCAACATGCCAAATACATATCAAACCCAACATGAACCCACAGTTACCCTCAACATGCCAAATACATATCAAACCCAACACGAACCCACAGTTACCCTCAACATGCCAAATACATATCAAACCCAACACAAACCCACAGTTACCCTCAACATGCCAAATACATATCAAACTCAACATGAACCCACAGTTACCCTCAACATGCCAAATACATATCAAACTCAACATGAACCCACAGTTACCCTCAACATGCCAAATACATATCAAACTCAACATGAACCCACAGTTACCCTCAACATGCCAAATACATATTAAACCCAACATGAACCCACAGTTACCCTCAACATGCCAAATACATATCAAACCCAACATGAACCCACAGTTACCCTCAACATGCCAAATACATATCAAACCCAACATGAAGCCACAGTTACCCTCAACATGCCAAATACATATCAAACGCAACATGAACCTACAGTTACCCTCAACATGCCAAATACATATCAAACCCAACATGAACCCACAGTTACCATCAACATGCCAAATACATACCAAACCCAACATGCACCCAAAGTTACCTTCAACATGCCAAATACATATCAAACCCAACATGAACCCACAGTTACCCTCAACATGCCAAATACATATCAAACCCAACATGAACCCACAGTTACCCTCAACATGCCAAATACATATCAAACCCAACACGAACCCACAGTTACCCTCAACATGCCAAATACATATCAAACCCAACACAAACCCACAGTTACCCTCAACATGCCAAATACATATCAAACTCAACATGAACCCACAGTTACCCTCAACATGCCAAATACATATCAAACCCAACATGAACCCACAGTTACCCTCAACATGCCAAATACATATTAAACCCAACACAAACCCGCAGTTTCCCTCAACATGCCAAATACATATCAAACCCAACACAAACCCACAGTTACCCTCAACATGCCAAATACATATCAAACCCAACATGAACCCACAGTTACCCTCAACATGCCAAATACATATTAAACCCAACACAAACCCCCAGTTTCCCTCAACATGCCAAATACATATCAAACCCAACACAAACCCACAGTTACCCTCAACATGCCAAATACATATCAAACCCAACACGAACCCCCAGTTACCCTCAACATGCCAAATACATATCAAACCCAACACAAACCCACAGTTACCCTCAACATGCCAAATACATATCAAACTCAACATGAACCCACAGTTACCCTCAACATGCCAAATACATATCAAACCCAACATGAACCCACAGTTACCCTCAACATGCCAAATACATATCAAACCCAACATGAACCCACAGTTACCCTCAACATGCCAAATACATATCAAACCCAACATGAACCCACAGTTACCCTCAACATGCCAAATACATATCAAACCCAACATGAACCCACAGTTACCCTCAACATGCCAAATACATATCAAACGCAACATGAACCCACAGTTAACCTCAACATGCCAAATACATATCAAACCCAACATGAACCCACAGTTACCATCAACATGCCAAATACATACCAAACCCAACATGAACCCAAAGTTACCTTCAACATGCCAAATACATATCAAACCCAACATGAACCCACAGTTACCCTCAACATGCCAAATACATATTAAACCCAACACAAACCCCCAGTTTCCCTCAACATGCCAAATACATATCAAACCCAACACAAACCCACAGTTACCCTCAACATGCCAAATACATATCAAACCCAACACGAACCCCCAGTTACCCTCAACATGCCAAATACATATCAAACCCAACACAAACCCACAGTTACCCTCAACATGCCAAATACATATCAAACTCAACATGAACCCACAGTTACCCTCAACATGCCAAATACATATCAAACCCAACATGAACCCACAGTTACCCTCAACATGCCAAATACATATCAAACCCAACATGAACCCACAGTTACCCTCAACATGCCAAATACATATCAAACCCAACATGAACCCACAGTTACCCTCAACATGCCAAATACATATCAAACCCAACATGAACCCACAGTTACCCTCAACATGCCAAATACATATCAAACGCAACATGAACCCACAGTTAACCTCAACATGCCAAATACATATCAAACCCAACATGAACCCACAGTTACCATCAACATGCCAAATACATACCAAACCCAACATGAACCCAAAGTTACCTTCAACATGCCAAATACATATCAAACCCAACATGAACCCACAGTTACCCTCAACATGCCAAATACATATCAAACCCAACATGAACCCACAGTTACCCTCAACATGCCAAATACATATCAAACCCAACACGAACCCACAGTTACCCTCAACATGCCAAATACATATCAAACCCAACACAAACCCACAGTTACCCTCAACATGCCAAAAACATATCAAACTCAACATGAACCCACAGTTACCCTCAACATGCCAAATACATATCAAACTCAACATGAACCCACAGTTACCCTCAACATGCCAAATACATATCAAACTCAACATGAACCCACAGTTACCCTCAACATGCCAAATACATATCAAACCCAACACGAACCCACAGTTACCCTCAACATGCCAAATACATATCAAACCCAACACAAACCCACAGTTACCCTCAACATGCCAAATACATATCAAACTCAACATGAACCCACAGTTACCCTCAACATGCCAAATACATATCAAACCCAACATGAACCCACAGTTACCCTCAACATGCCAAATACATATTAAACCCAACACAAACCCACAGTTTCCCTCAACATGCCAAATACATATCAAACCCAACACAAACCCACAGTTACCCTCAACATGCCAAATACATATCAAACCCAACACGAACCCACAGTTACCCTCAACATGCCAAATACATATCAAACCCAACACAAACCCACAGTTACCCTCAACATGCCAAATACATATCAAACTCAACATGAACCCACAGTTACCCTTAACATGCCAAATACATATCAAACCCAACATGAACCCACAGTTACCCTCAACATGCCAAATACATATCAAACCCAACATGAACCCACAGTTACCCTCAACATGCCAAATACATATCAAACCCAACATGAACCCACAGTTACCTTCAACATGCCAAATACATATCAAACCCAACATGAACCCACAGTTACCATCAACATGCCAAATACATATCAAACCCAACATGAACCCACAGTTACCCTCAACATGCCAAATACATATCAAACCCAACATGAACCCACAGTTACCCTCAACATGCCAAATACATATCAAACCCAACATGAACCCACAGTTACCATCAACATGCCAAATACATATCAAACCCAACATGAACCCACAGTTAGCATCAACATGCCAAATACATATCAAACCCAACATGAACCCACAGTTACCCTCAACATGCCAAATATATATCAAACCCAACATGAACCCTTCAACATGCCAGATAAATCTCAAACCCAAATCAAAATTACTATCAACATGATCACTATGCGATTTCTCCTACATGTATAAGGAAATCGTTTCATTTCAGAATTAAATTCCATTTAAGATATAAATCATACATACATGTACTTTATTTATTAACTTTGTTAAGTACATGCGTTTCATTTCAGAATTAAATTCTATGTAAGATATAAATCATACATACATGTACTTAATTTATTAACTTTGTTAAGTACATGCATACTTCCAAGCAATGAACTCAAAATTCAATGACATTATATCTCATTTTATAGATAGGTGTTAAATAAAAATCTTTAATTTAATAATAAATTATAAAAAAATCTTCTATTTTTTTTTTCGCTGGTGTCATTCAACTTTTCAGATTTCTTCCAGCATCTAAAGAGAATATGTTTCCTCTTGGGTTGTTCATCTGTCTACCGATCTGTCTTTTTTTATATACAGAAAAAACTTCCCATCCACCTATCCACAGACCTATGTCCTCTTGGAAACAAAATCTTAAGTCGCTGACACAGGAATTTGCTTTTAATTATTTTATACATGTACAGGGATTCAAGTCCCCATTTACATTGACAACATCTCTGTCAATTATCATTCATATAAAACAGAGATTTAAAACTTATGGCCTGGACACAATCTTAAATCATTTTCAATATGACCTTGACCTTGCATAAATTATCTTGATTCAAGGTCATGATACATCCTTCAACCCTTGGTTCTTGAGCAAAAATTACTATTTATAGTATCCAACTTGGAGAACAATACCTTCCCCATGAGGTGAAAACAAATAATAAAATAAATAGTTTGTGAGTATCAATCCTACAATTAAACAAAATGTTTTTCATAAAAAAACAGATGTCTCCCCCCTCCCTCTAAGTTACTTTGACCTTAGGCCAAAATGCAAAATGATGTCCTTTGAGTCATGGGCAACATCATACTAAAACATGAAAGTGATTCATTACATTGTTTGAGGTAAAGCCCAAACATGATTGGCATATACAATTTCATTATAAGCATATTTAAAGAAATTGACTTTGGTCACATGACCTTGGATATAGGTGATCTGAAATCTACACTCACTGACGAGGGTTAAGTACCCGAAACATGCATGTCTGGTCCATGCTGCAAACTTATCTGCTTTTAAATGATGCTATTGAATTTGAAGACGTTTAACATTGTATGGATCATGAGCAACAAAAAACTGAATTAGTGATTAGATACACGGTTCAAAATATAAAGCCTAAACATTATTAGCATAGACAATTTCAGCCTGGACATGCTTAGCATATACAATTTCATTACCAAAGTAAGAAGCTACCTTAACCATGTGACCTTGGGACAATGTGATAAGAAACATTTAGTCCTTAGAAACAACACACTAGAATATGAAAACAATTGTAAGAAGGGTTCAGGAGATATAGCCCAGACAATATTAGTACGTACAATTTCATTAAAAAGAACTAAATGATCTTGACCTTGGGCACATGACCTTGGGTCAAGATGATAAGAAACCCTCCAATCCTGAGCAACAGCATACTATAGTATAAGAGTGATCCAGTATACGATTCCACAGATATAGCCCAGACTCAATAGCATTTACAATTTCATTAAAAAATGTAATACTTGACCTTAGTCATATGACCTTGGATCAAAGAGGTGTGAAACCTTTGGGTCATCAGCACCATCATACATGTACTAAAATATGACGTGATCCGATCACGATCCAAAAGATTAAGCCTAGACACAATACATGTAACAAATACAATTTCATTTAATATATACTAATTGACCTTGACTTTGGTCACATGACCTTGAGTCAACATGATGTGAAACCTTTACGTGATAAGCAACAACATACTAAAATATGACGGTGATCTGATAAAAAGTTAAAAGAGATACAGCCCCAATTGGATAGCATGTACAATTTCATTAAAACGTACTTAGTAACTTTGACCTTGATCAAATGACCATGGGTCCAGGTGAAACCTTTTGGTCATGACTAAATACATTCTTAAACTTGAAAGCAATCCAGTATGCGGTCCAAGGGATAAAGCCTAAACAAGAATGTATCTACAATTTCATTAAAAATGTAGTAAGTGACATTGAATTTGGGTCAAGGTGATGTGAAGCCTTTGGGTCATAAGCAAAAACATACTAAAATATGAAAGTGATCCCGCAAACGGTTCAAGAGATATAGCCCGGACAAGAATGTATGCACAATATCATTAAAAATGCACTAAGTGACCTTGACCTTGGTCACATGACCTTGGGTCAAGGTGATGTGAAACCTACGGGTCATAAGCAACAACATACTTAGATATGAAAGTGATCCAGCATATGGTTCAAAAGATATAGCTCGTACAGGAATGTATGCATAATTTCATTAAAAAATGCACTAAGTGACCTTGACCTTGGTTACATGACCTTGGGTCATGGTGATGTGAAACCTTTACGTGATAAGCATCAACATACTAAAATATGAAAGTTATCCGGCAAACAGTTCAAGAGATATAGCCCGGACAGGAATGTATGCATAAGCAATCCAGTATGCGGTCCAAGGGATAAAGCCTAAACAAGAATGTATCTACAATTTCATTAAAAATGTAGTAAGTGACCTTGAATTTGGGTCAAGGTGATGTGAAGCCTTTGGGTCATAAGCAAAAACATACTAAAATATGAAAGTGATCCCGCAAACGGTTCAAGAGATATAGCCCGGACAAGAATGTATGCACAATATCATTAAAAATGCACTAAGTGACCTTGACCTTGGTCACATGACCTTGGGTCAAGGTGATGTGAAACCTTCGGGTCATAAGCAACAACATACTAAAATATGAAAGTGATCCGGCAAACGGTTCAAGAGATAATTATCCTTCGGGTCATAAGCAACAACATACTAAAATATGAAAGTGATCCGGCAAACGGTTCAAGAGATATAGCCTGGACAGGAATGTATGCATAATTTCATTAAAAATGCACTAAGTGACCTTGACCTTGGTCACATGACCTTGGGTCAAGGTGATGTGAAACCTACGGGTCATAAGCAACAACATACTAAAATATGAAAGTTATCTGGCAAAGTTACATTTCAAGAGATATAGCCCGGACAGGAATGTATGCATAATTTCATTAAAAATGCACTAAGTGACCTTGACCTTGGTCACATGACCTTGGGTCAAGGTGATGTGAAACCTACGTGTCATAAGCAACAACATACTAAAATATGAAAGTTATCCGGCAAACGGTTCAAGAGATATAGCCCGGACAGGAATGTATGCATAATTTCATTAAAAATGCACTAAGTGACCTTGACCTTGGTCACATGACCTTGGGTCAAGGTGATGTGAAACCTTCGGGTCATAAGCAACAACATACTAAAATATGAAAGTGATCCGGCAAACGGTTCAAGAGATATAGCCCGGACAGGAATGTATGCATAATTTCATTAAAAATGCACTAAGTGACCTTGACCTTGGTCACATGACCTTGGGTCAAGGTGATGTGAAACCTTCGGGTCATAAGCAACAACATACTAAAATATGAAAGTGATCGGGCAAACGGTTCAGGAGATATAGCCCGGACACGATGTGTGACAGACGGACAGACGGACAGACAGACAGACGGACAGACAGACGGACGACGAAGGCAAAACCAATATGTCTCCTCCCCGTTGGGGGGGAGACATAATAAAGGAGACCTTGACCAGTGACCATCTTATTATACCTTCCCTTCAAGTTTGGAGTGCAAAGCATTAGAAAGATGCCACTGTTACTGTGAGCACATGACAAACAGACAGAAAAACAGACAATTCACTTATCTTCTGAAGACAACATAAAATAAAATATATAATTTATGTATTCAAACATTTGCTCTCACTCATAAATTCAGAGTATATGATACTTTTAAAACCTGATGAGTATTAGATGCATGTACAATACCAGGTACCAGCAAGTCTATTTACGAGTAAATTCTCAAAGTAAAAATTCAAGATAACATAACACGTTGTAGACATTGTGCACCATATTTATGTCATTCTCCTTCAAATAAAATTACCCACATATATCGGAAATAAATATCACAGCCATCGGAAAAAGCATATTAAAAGTATTTTATCCATATACAATTGATGATTGAGCAAAATAGTCAAAATACATGTATATGTACCTAAAATGAGTATGAATTTTCAAGTACACAAAATTATAGAACTTGAAATCAACTTTGGTGAGAGTTGACTAGTTTATAGAACATGGATTTGGAGTTTTGTAAAAGAGCTGAAGGTGAGTCCAACTCGGCAACTTTTCCTTCTCTCATGACTAGCACTCTATCACTGTCCAGAACTGTATTAATACGATGAGCTATCGTTAATACTGTACTATCACAGAATTCTGTACGAATCGTCTCTTGGATTATAGCATCTGTTTCCATGTCAACACTGGCTGTAGCTTCATCAATACACAGTACCTAAAAAAAAAAATTTTAATTTTCATTACAATAAGCTATGATTAGACTCAAGACTTGAATGAAATAAACAATTACAACAAAATAGGTTCACTTTGCTGTGTGAGAGGGGGAACTTGAAGCATAGAAAACGAAATATTGGTGAGTTACCATTTTAATTTACTTTAAAGCAGAGTTTCTGGAAAATTCATATTGCATAGTGTCGCATACCTATCTTGACTAAGTAGTCATGGACTTCACTGATTTTCACAGATATTTATTTTTTCTGCCTTCACAAAGTAAAATCTATTATCTAGATATAAGGGTTCACAGCAAATGAACACTGGAACAATGGATTTGACCTAGCTACGAGGGCTGATTAATATGTTGTGAGCCTCGGTTTTCTTGGATGCAGAAGGTATTGTGCTGATAGATTATCTCCAAAAAGGACAAACAATCAATGGTACATACTATGCTTCACTTCTGACACATGTTGTGGGTCATGTATTACTTTAGTTTTACTTTATGTGTAGGTACACATGTACTTAGTCATGTTATTTAATGATTTCACAATTCTTTCTAGAATTTACTATGTCATGTTTATTTCATTAGAGAATATTCCAGTTTGTTCTTTGTTACATCATTGTCATCACATGACTGTGATTTCTAGAATTTACTCTATTGTTAATCATTTGTAATGAGTCATTGTTCTAGAAGCTTCTGGTTAATTCATTGTTATTAAGTATAAATACCTCTGAGGAACTGTGTTAAGGGGACATTCGTACACATTCGTAGACACGATTCATTCATCTATTCTGATATACTGGGACACTTTATTTGTTGAGACTTTAATCCATTTAACAACGTTTGGACACTGATCTTTCGAGAACGGGTCAGAGACAACCAAATCATTTTCCATAGGCCGTAATGTTAACGAAATGCCTTATAACGTCTATACTAACATTGCTGGCCATGCATGTTATATACCGATTTGTTCATTAATTCAAGCTTTATACGAAACTAAATTAAAAAATACAGCATGACCTGCTCTTTTTCGCGCTATTTGCGTCACAAGGTACCCCGCAGAGAATTTTCAAATTTTCCCGCGCCCGTCCCCTTTAGCGGATCGGGAGCTAGGGAAAAAATCCGGGTATCGACATTTTAATTGCACTTATTTTTTACTTATATATATCATATTCAAACAATATACCAAAAGAAAATATAATTGATAGCCAATCACATCTTCTGTCACATTTAAAATAACAGGCCCCCTCACCCTACAGGTTTTTCTCCAATCAGAACCGGCCTTTTAGTGGTCTCTGACCTATAGACGTATATAACCCCCTCTTTGAATAATACAATTTTTTTGCATAATAAAGGCATTAATATCAATAAAATTCATCCGAAGTTTCAGCTTTCTTCTGTACATGGTATGGGAGATATTTGAGATTTATGCGTGTATGTCAGCATTGAAAAAAGACGCCAAAATTCGCATTTTGATTTTTCTAGTTTTTCTCTTTTATTCCGTTCTCAGAGGAAAGGGTCTAATGTTATGTACATGTATCGACTCATTTTACATTCTTTATTAAATGAAGAATATAATTCATGCAAGTTTGTTATAATTGCACGGTTTTTATAGCATTTATAAGAAATTTAGGACCCCTACCCCCCTCCGAAGGACGTATTTTCATATAGGTATGTGAACTCACATTAATTATGACAATGTCACATATAATGCATCTGAATGCGATTATAATCCTTAATGAAGAAATAAAAAGTCATTTTATGCAGAAAATAAAAGAACAAAACCATCCGACTCTAAATCTATACGGTTATATGTGTAGCAATATCATAGAAAATTTTGCCTGTGATGCCATGAAGGATACTTTCATGTATCTCCGACGAATAATCTTAAAGAAATAATTTGTTTTTAATGTTAAACTAGATGTTCATGCATAAAACAATGGTTTTTATGCATATTTGGCTATACAGAGTGGTTAAAACGTGTTGAATTTAAAAAAATAATGACATTGCGTACATTGCGCTTTTGGCGCGAAATCCCATTTTGCCCATAAATTCAGTCATATGCATAAATTTTCCATGAAAACTGTTTTATAGAACACTTTTCGGCTTGAAAATATAGAAAAGTACATAAATGGTACGAATAACGAGAAAACAAAACGCTAACACAAGGCTGGTGTTGATATTTTGCATTTATTTCAGTATAGCACGTGTTTCCCTATATAACCCCCTCTTTGAATAATACAATTTTTTTGCATAATAAAGGCATTAATATCAATAAAATTCATCCGAAGTTTCAGCTTTCTTCTGTACATGGTATGGGAGATATTTGAGATTTATGCGTGTATGTCAGCATTGAAAAAAGACGCCAAAATTCGCATTTTGATTTTTCTAGTTTTTCTCTTTTATTCCGTTCTCAGAGGAAAGGGTCTAATGTTATGTACATGTATCGACTCATTTTACATTCTTTATTAAATGAAGAATATAATTCATGCAAGTTTGTTATAATTGCACGGTTTTTATAGCATTTATAAGAAATTTAGGACCCCTACCCCCCTCCGAAGGACGTATTTTCATATAGGTATGTGAACTCACATTAATTATGACAATGTCACATATAATGCATCTGAATGCGATTATAATCCTTAATGAAGAAATAAAAAGTCATTTTATGCAGAAAATAAAAGAACAAAACCATCCGACTCTAAATCTATACGGTTATATGTGTAGCAATATCATAGAAAATTTTGCCTGTGATGCCATGAAGGATACTTTCATGTATCTCCGACGAATAATCTTAAAGAAATAATTTGTTTTTAATGTTAAACTAGATGTTCATGCATAAAACAATGGTTTTTATGCATATTTGGCTATACAGAGTGGTTAAAACGTGTTGAATTTAAAAAAATAATGACATTGCGTACATTGCGCTTTTGGCGCGAAATCCCATTTTGCCCATAAATTCAGTCATATGCATAAATTTTCCATGAAAACTGTTTTATAGAACACTTTTCGGCTTGAAAATATAGAAAAGTACATAAATGGTACGAATAACGAGAAAACAAAACGCTAACACAAGGCTGGTGTTGATATTTTGCATTTATTTCAGTATAGCACGTGTTTCCCTCTAGGTCAGAGACAACCAAATCATTTTCCATAGGCCGTAATGTTAACGAAATGCCTTATAACGTCTATACTAACATTGCTGGCCATGCATGTTATATACCGATTTGTTCATTAATTCAAGCTTTATACGAAACTAAATTAAAAAATACAGCATGACCTGCTCTTTTTCGCGCTATTTGCGTCACAAGGTACCCCGCAGAGAATTTTCAAATTTTCCCGCGCCCGTCCCCTTTAGCGGATCGGGAGCTAGGGAAAAAATCCGGGTATCGACATTTTAATTGCACTTATTTTTTACTTATATATATCATATTCAAACAATATACCAAAAGAAAATATAATTGATAGCCAATCACATCTTCTGTCACATTTAAAATAACAGGCCCCCTCACCCTACAGGTTTTTCTCCAATCAGAACCGGCCTTTTAGTGGTCTCTGACCTATAGACGTATATAACCCCCTCTTTGAATAATACAATTTTTTTGCATAATAAAGGCATTAATATCAATAAAATTCATCCGAAGTTTCAGCTTTCTTCTGTACATGGTATGGGAGATATTTGAGATTTATGCGTGTATGTCAGCATTGAAAAAAGACGCCAAAATTCGCATTTTGATTTTTCTAGTTTTTCTCTTTTATTCCGTTCTCAGAGGAAAGGGTCTAATGTTATGTACATGTATCGACTCATTTTACATTCTTTATTAAATGAAGAATATAATTCATGCAAGTTTGTTATAATTGCACGGTTTTTATAGCATTTATAAGAAATTTAGGACCCCTACCCCCCTCCGAAGGACGTATTTTCATATAGGTATGTGAACTCACATTAATTATGACAATGTCACATATAATGCATCTGAATGCGATTATAATCCTTAATGAAGAAATAAAAAGTCATTTTATGCAGAAAATAAAAGAACAAAACCATCCGACTCTAAATCTATACGGTTATATGTGTAGCAATATCATAGAAAATTTTGCCTGTGATGCCATGAAGGATACTTTCATGTATCTCCGACGAATAATCTTAAAGAAATAATTTGTTTTTAATGTTAAACTAGATGTTCATGCATAAAACAATGGTTTTTATGCATATTTGGCTATACAGAGTGGTTAAAACGTGTTGAATTTAAAAAAATAATGACATTGCGTACATTGCGCTTTTGGCGCGAAATCCCATTTTGCCCATAAATTCAGTCATATGCATAAATTTTCCATGAAAACTGTTTTATAGAACACTTTTCGGCTTGAAAATATAGAAAAGTACATAAATGGTACGAATAACGAGAAAACAAAACGCTAACACAAGGCTGGTGTTGATATTTTGCATTTATTTCAGTATAGCACGTGTTTCCCTCTAGGTCAGAGACAACCAAATCATTTTCCATAGGCCGTAATGTTAACGAAATGCCTTATAACGTCTATACTAACATTGCTGGCCATGCATGTTATATACCGATTTGTTCATTAATTCAAGCTTTATACGAAACTAAATTAAAAAATACAGCATGACCTGCTCTTTTTCGCGCTATTTGCGTCACAAGGTACCCCGCAGAGAATTTTCAAATTTTCCCGCGCCCGTCCCCTTTAGCGGATCGGGAGCTAGGGAAAAAATCCGGGTATCGACATTTTAATTGCACTTATTTTTTACTTATATATATCATATTCAAACAATATACCAAAAGAAAATATAATTGATAGCCAATCACATCTTCTGTCACATTTAAAATAACAGGCCCCCTCACCCTACAGGTTTTTCTCCAATCAGAACCGGCCTTTTAGTGGTCTCTGACCTATAGACGTATATAACCCCCTCTTTGAATAATACAATTTTTTTGCATAATAAAGGCATTAATATCAATAAAATTCATCCGAAGTTTCAGCTTTCTTCTGTACATGGTATGGGAGATATTTGAGATTTATGCGTGTATGTCAGCATTGAAAAAAGACGCCAAAATTCGCATTTTGATTTTTCTAGTTTTTCTCTTTTATTCCGTTCTCAGAGGAAAGGGTCTAATGTTATGTACATGTATCGACTCATTTTACATTCTTTATTAAATGAAGAATATAATTCATGCAAGTTTGTTATAATTGCACGGTTTTTATAGCATTTATAAGAAATTTAGGACCCCTACCCCCCTCCGAAGGACGTATTTTCATATAGGTATGTGAACTCACATTAATTATGACAATGTCACATATAATGCATCTGAATGCGATTATAATCCTTAATGAAGAAATAAAAAGTCATTTTATGCAGAAAATAAAAGAACAAAACCATCCGACTCTAAATCTATACGGTTATATGTGTAGCAATATCATAGAAAATTTTGCCTGTGATGCCATGAAGGATACTTTCATGTATCTCCGACGAATAATCTTAAAGAAATAATTTGTTTTTAATGTTAAACTAGATGTTCATGCATAAAACAATGGTTTTTATGCATATTTGGCTATACAGAGTGGTTAAAACGTGTTGAATTTAAAAAAATAATGACATTGCGTACATTGCGCTTTTGGCGCGAAATCCCATTTTGCCCATAAATTCAGTCATATGCATAAATTTTCCATGAAAACTGTTTTATAGAACACTTTTCGGCTTGAAAATATAGAAAAGTACATAAATGGTACGAATAACGAGAAAACAAAACGCTAACACAAGGCTGGTGTTGATATTTTGCATTTATTTCAGTATAGCACGTGTTTCCCTCTAGGTCAGAGACAACCAAATCATTTTCCATAGGCCGTAATGTTAACGAAATGCCTTATAACGTCTATACTAACATTGCTGGCCATGCATGTTATATACCGATTTGTTCATTAATTCAAGCTTTATACGAAACTAAATTAAAAAATACAGCATGACCTGCTCTTTTTCGCGCTATTTGCGTCACAAGGTACCCCGCAGAGAATTTTCAAATTTTCCCGCGCCCGTCCCCTTTAGCGGATCGGGAGCTAGGGAAAAAATCCGGGTATCGACATTTTAATTGCACTTATTTTTTACTTATATATATCATATTCAAACAATATACCAAAAGAAAATATAATTGATAGCCAATCACATCTTCTGTCACATTTAAAATAACAGGCCCCCTCACCCTACAGGTTTTTCTCCAATCAGAACCGGCCTTTTAGTGGTCTCTGACCTATAGACGTATATAACCCCCTCTTTGAATAATACAATTTTTTTGCATAATAAAGGCATTAATATCAATAAAATTCATCCGAAGTTTCAGCTTTCTTCTGTACATGGTATGGGAGATATTTGAGATTTATGCGTGTATGTCAGCATTGAAAAAAGACGCCAAAATTCGCATTTTGATTTTTCTAGTTTTTCTCTTTTATTCCGTTCTCAGAGGAAAGGGTCTAATGTTATGTACATGTATCGACTCATTTTACATTCTTTATTAAATGAAGAATATAATTCATGCAAGTTTGTTATAATTGCACGGTTTTTATAGCATTTATAAGAAATTTAGGACCCCTACCCCCCTCCGAAGGACGTATTTTCATATAGGTATGTGAACTCACATTAATTATGACAATGTCACATATAATGCATCTGAATGCGATTATAATCCTTAATGAAGAAATAAAAAGTCATTTTATGCAGAAAATAAAAGAACAAAACCATCCGACTCTAAATCTATACGGTTATATGTGTAGCAATATCATAGAAAATTTTGCCTGTGATGCCATGAAGGATACTTTCATGTATCTCCGACGAATAATCTTAAAGAAATAATTTGTTTTTAATGTTAAACTAGATGTTCATGCATAAAACAATGGTTTTTATGCATATTTGGCTATACAGAGTGGTTAAAACGTGTTGAATTTAAAAAAATAATGACATTGCGTACATTGCGCTTTTGGCGCGAAATCCCATTTTGCCCATAAATTCAGTCATATGCATAAATTTTCCATGAAAACTGTTTTATAGAACACTTTTCGGCTTGAAAATATAGAAAAGTACATAAATGGTACGAATAACGAGAAAACAAAACGCTAACACAAGGCTGGTGTTGATATTTTGCATTTATTTCAGTATAGCACGTGTTTCCCTCTAGGTCAGAGACAACCAAATCATTTTCCATAGGCCGTAATGTTAACGAAATGCCTTATAACGTCTATACTAACATTGCTGGCCATGCATGTTATATACCGATTTGTTCATTAATTCAAGCTTTATACGAAACTAAATTAAAAAATACAGCATGACCTGCTCTTTTTCGCGCTATTTGCGTCACAAGGTACCCCGCAGAGAATTTTCAAATTTTCCCGCGCCCGTCCCCTTTAGCGGATCGGGAGCTAGGGAAAAAATCCGGGTATCGACATTTTAATTGCACTTATTTTTTACTTATATATATCATATTCAAACAATATACCAAAAGAAAATATAATTGATAGCCAATCACATCTTCTGTCACATTTAAAATAACAGGCCCCCTCACCCTACAGGTTTTTCTCCAATCAGAACCGGCCTTTTAGTGGTCTCTGACCTATAGACGTATATAACCCCCTCTTTGAATAATACAATTTTTTTGCATAATAAAGGCATTAATATCAATAAAATTCATCCGAAGTTTCAGCTTTCTTCTGTACATGGTATGGGAGATATTTGAGATTTATGCGTGTATGTCAGCATTGAAAAAAGACGCCAAAATTCGCATTTTGATTTTTCTAGTTTTTCTCTTTTATTCCGTTCTCAGAGGAAAGGGTCTAATGTTATGTACATGTATCGACTCATTTTACATTCTTTATTAAATGAAGAATATAATTCATGCAAGTTTGTTATAATTGCACGGTTTTTATAGCATTTATAAGAAATTTAGGACCCCTACCCCCCTCCGAAGGACGTATTTTCATATAGGTATGTGAACTCACATTAATTATGACAATGTCACATATAATGCATCTGAATGCGATTATAATCCTTAATGAAGAAATAAAAAGTCATTTTATGCAGAAAATAAAAGAACAAAACCATCCGACTCTAAATCTATACGGTTATATGTGTAGCAATATCATAGAAAATTTTGCCTGTGATGCCATGAAGGATACTTTCATGTATCTCCGACGAATAATCTTAAAGAAATAATTTGTTTTTAATGTTAAACTAGATGTTCATGCATAAAACAATGGTTTTTATGCATATTTGGCTATACAGAGTGGTTAAAACGTGTTGAATTTAAAAAAATAATGACATTGCGTACATTGCGCTTTTGGCGCGAAATCCCATTTTGCCCATAAATTCAGTCATATGCATAAATTTTCCATGAAAACTGTTTTATAGAACACTTTTCGGCTTGAAAATATAGAAAAGTACATAAATGGTACGAATAACGAGAAAACAAAACGCTAACACAAGGCTGGTGTTGATATTTTGCATTTATTTCAGTATAGCACGTGTTTCCCTCTAGGTCAGAGACAACCAAATCATTTTCCATAGGCCGTAATGTTAACGAAATGCCTTATAACGTCTATACTAACATTGCTGGCCATGCATGTTATATACCGATTTGTTCATTAATTCAAGCTTTATACGAAACTAAATTAAAAAATACAGCATGACCTGCTCTTTTTCGCGCTATTTGCGTCACAAGGTACCCCGCAGAGAATTTTCAAATTTTCCCGCGCCCGTCCCCTTTAGCGGATCGGGAGCTAGGGAAAAAATCCGGGTATCGACATTTTAATTGCACTTATTTTTTACTTATATATATCATATTCAAACAATATACCAAAAGAAAATATAATTGATAGCCAATCACATCTTCTGTCACATTTAAAATAACAGGCCCCCTCACCCTACAGGTTTTTCTCCAATCAGAACCGGCCTTTTAGTGGTCTCTGACCTATAGACGTATATAACCCCCTCTTTGAATAATACAATTTTTTTGCATAATAAAGGCATTAATATCAATAAAATTCATCCGAAGTTTCAGCTTTCTTCTGTACATGGTATGGGAGATATTTGAGATTTATGCGTGTATGTCAGCATTGAAAAAAGACGCCAAAATTCGCATTTTGATTTTTCTAGTTTTTCTCTTTTATTCCGTTCTCAGAGGAAAGGGTCTAATGTTATGTACATGTATCGACTCATTTTACATTCTTTATTAAATGAAGAATATAATTCATGCAAGTTTGTTATAATTGCACGGTTTTTATAGCATTTATAAGAAATTTAGGACCCCTACCCCCCTCCGAAGGACGTATTTTCATATAGGTATGTGAACTCACATTAATTATGACAATGTCACATATAATGCATCTGAATGCGATTATAATCCTTAATGAAGAAATAAAAAGTCATTTTATGCAGAAAATAAAAGAACAAAACCATCCGACTCTAAATCTATACGGTTATATGTGTAGCAATATCATAGAAAATTTTGCCTGTGATGCCATGAAGGATACTTTCATGTATCTCCGACGAATAATCTTAAAGAAATAATTTGTTTTTAATGTTAAACTAGATGTTCATGCATAAAACAATGGTTTTTATGCATATTTGGCTATACAGAGTGGTTAAAACGTGTTGAATTTAAAAAAATAATGACATTGCGTACATTGCGCTTTTGGCGCGAAATCCCATTTTGCCCATAAATTCAGTCATATGCATAAATTTTCCATGAAAACTGTTTTATAGAACACTTTTCGGCTTGAAAATATAGAAAAGTACATAAATGGTACGAATAACGAGAAAACAAAACGCTAACACAAGGCTGGTGTTGATATTTTGCATTTATTTCAGTATAGCACGTGTTTCCCTCTAGGTCAGAGACAACCAAATCATTTTCCATAGGCCGTAATGTTAACGAAATGCCTTATAACGTCTATACTAACATTGCTGGCCATGCATGTTATATACCGATTTGTTCATTAATTCAAGCTTTATACGAAACTAAATTAAAAAATACAGCATGACCTGCTCTTTTTCGCGCTATTTGCGTCACAAGGTACCCCGCAGAGAATTTTCAAATTTTCCCGCGCCCGTCCCCTTTAGCGGATCGGGAGCTAGGGAAAAAATCCGGGTATCGACATTTTAATTGCACTTATTTTTTACTTATATATATCATATTCAAACAATATACCAAAAGAAAATATAATTGATAGCCAATCACATCTTCTGTCACATTTAAAATAACAGGCCCCCTCACCCTACAGGTTTTTCTCCAATCAGAACCGGCCTTTTAGTGGTCTCTGACCTATAGACGTATATAACCCCCTCTTTGAATAATACAATTTTTTTGCATAATAAAGGCATTAATATCAATAAAATTCATCCGAAGTTTCAGCTTTCTTCTGTACATGGTATGGGAGATATTTGAGATTTATGCGTGTATGTCAGCATTGAAAAAAGACGCCAAAATTCGCATTTTGATTTTTCTAGTTTTTCTCTTTTATTCCGTTCTCAGAGGAAAGGGTCTAATGTTATGTACATGTATCGACTCATTTTACATTCTTTATTAAATGAAGAATATAATTCATGCAAGTTTGTTATAATTGCACGGTTTTTATAGCATTTATAAGAAATTTAGGACCCCTACCCCCCTCCGAAGGACGTATTTTCATATAGGTATGTGAACTCACATTAATTATGACAATGTCACATATAATGCATCTGAATGCGATTATAATCCTTAATGAAGAAATAAAAAGTCATTTTATGCAGAAAATAAAAGAACAAAACCATCCGACTCTAAATCTATACGGTTATATGTGTAGCAATATCATAGAAAATTTTGCCTGTGATGCCATGAAGGATACTTTCATGTATCTCCGACGAATAATCTTAAAGAAATAATTTGTTTTTAATGTTAAACTAGATGTTCATGCATAAAACAATGGTTTTTATGCATATTTGGCTATACAGAGTGGTTAAAACGTGTTGAATTTAAAAAAATAATGACATTGCGTACATTGCGCTTTTGGCGCGAAATCCCATTTTGCCCATAAATTCAGTCATATGCATAAATTTTCCATGAAAACTGTTTTATAGAACACTTTTCGGCTTGAAAATATAGAAAAGTACATAAATGGTACGAATAACGAGAAAACAAAACGCTAACACAAGGCTGGTGTTGATATTTTGCATTTATTTCAGTATAGCACGTGTTTCCCTCTAGGTCAGAGACAACCAAATCATTTTCCATAGGCCGTAATGTTAACGAAATGCCTTATAACGTCTATACTAACATTGCTGGCCATGCATGTTATATACCGATTTGTTCATTAATTCAAGCTTTATACGAAACTAAATTAAAAAATACAGCATGACCTGCTCTTTTTCGCGCTATTTGCGTCACAAGGTACCCCGCAGAGAATTTTCAAATTTTCCCGCGCCCGTCCCCTTTAGCGGATCGGGAGCTAGGGAAAAAATCCGGGTATCGACATTTTAATTGCACTTATTTTTTACTTATATATATCATATTCAAACAATATACCAAAAGAAAATATAATTGATAGCCAATCACATCTTCTGTCACATTTAAAATAACAGGCCCCCTCACCCTACAGGTTTTTCTCCAATCAGAACCGGCCTTTTAGTGGTCTCTGACCTATAGACGTATATAACCCCCTCTTTGAATAATACAATTTTTTTGCATAATAAAGGCATTAATATCAATAAAATTCATCCGAAGTTTCAGCTTTCTTCTGTACATGGTATGGGAGATATTTGAGATTTATGCGTGTATGTCAGCATTGAAAAAAGACGCCAAAATTCGCATTTTGATTTTTCTAGTTTTTCTCTTTTATTCCGTTCTCAGAGGAAAGGGTCTAATGTTATGTACATGTATCGACTCATTTTACATTCTTTATTAAATGAAGAATATAATTCATGCAAGTTTGTTATAATTGCACGGTTTTTATAGCATTTATAAGAAATTTAGGACCCCTACCCCCCTCCGAAGGACGTATTTTCATATAGGTATGTGAACTCACATTAATTATGACAATGTCACATATAATGCATCTGAATGCGATTATAATCCTTAATGAAGAAATAAAAAGTCATTTTATGCAGAAAATAAAAGAACAAAACCATCCGACTCTAAATCTATACGGTTATATGTGTAGCAATATCATAGAAAATTTTGCCTGTGATGCCATGAAGGATACTTTCATGTATCTCCGACGAATAATCTTAAAGAAATAATTTGTTTTTAATGTTAAACTAGATGTTCATGCATAAAACAATGGTTTTTATGCATATTTGGCTATACAGAGTGGTTAAAACGTGTTGAATTTAAAAAAATAATGACATTGCGTACATTGCGCTTTTGGCGCGAAATCCCATTTTGCCCATAAATTCAGTCATATGCATAAATTTTCCATGAAAACTGTTTTATAGAACACTTTTCGGCTTGAAAATATAGAAAAGTACATAAATGGTACGAATAACGAGAAAACAAAACGCTAACACAAGGCTGGTGTTGATATTTTGCATTTATTTCAGTATAGCACGTGTTTCCCTCTAGGTCAGAGACAACCAAATCATTTTCCATAGGCCGTAATGTTAACGAAATGCCTTATAACGTCTATACTAACATTGCTGGCCATGCATGTTATATACCGATTTGTTCATTAATTCAAGCTTTATACGAAACTAAATTAAAAAATACAGCATGACCTGCTCTTTTTCGCGCTATTTGCGTCACAAGGTACCCCGCAGAGAATTTTCAAATTTTCCCGCGCCCGTCCCCTTTAGCGGATCGGGAGCTAGGGAAAAAATCCGGGTATCGACATTTTAATTGCACTTATTTTTTACTTATATATATCATATTCAAACAATATACCAAAAGAAAATATAATTGATAGCCAATCACATCTTCTGTCACATTTAAAATAACAGGCCCCCTCACCCTACAGGTTTTTCTCCAATCAGAACCGGCCTTTTAGTGGTCTCTGACCTATAGACGTATATAACCCCCTCTTTGAATAATACAATTTTTTTGCATAATAAAGGCATTAATATCAATAAAATTCATCCGAAGTTTCAGCTTTCTTCTGTACATGGTATGGGAGATATTTGAGATTTATGCGTGTATGTCAGCATTGAAAAAAGACGCCAAAATTCGCATTTTGATTTTTCTAGTTTTTCTCTTTTATTCCGTTCTCAGAGGAAAGGGTCTAATGTTATGTACATGTATCGACTCATTTTACATTCTTTATTAAATGAAGAATATAATTCATGCAAGTTTGTTATAATTGCACGGTTTTTATAGCATTTATAAGAAATTTAGGACCCCTACCCCCCTCCGAAGGACGTATTTTCATATAGGTATGTGAACTCACATTAATTATGACAATGTCACATATAATGCATCTGAATGCGATTATAATCCTTAATGAAGAAATAAAAAGTCATTTTATGCAGAAAATAAAAGAACAAAACCATCCGACTCTAAATCTATACGGTTATATGTGTAGCAATATCATAGAAAATTTTGCCTGTGATGCCATGAAGGATACTTTCATGTATCTCCGACGAATAATCTTAAAGAAATAATTTGTTTTTAATGTTAAACTAGATGTTCATGCATAAAACAATGGTTTTTATGCATATTTGGCTATACAGAGTGGTTAAAACGTGTTGAATTTAAAAAAATAATGACATTGCGTACATTGCGCTTTTGGCGCGAAATCCCATTTTGCCCATAAATTCAGTCATATGCATAAATTTTCCATGAAAACTGTTTTATAGAACACTTTTCGGCTTGAAAATATAGAAAAGTACATAAATGGTACGAATAACGAGAAAACAAAACGCTAACACAAGGCTGGTGTTGATATTTTGCATTTATTTCAGTATAGCACGTGTTTCCCTCTAGGTCAGAGACAACCAAATCATTTTCCATAGGCCGTAATGTTAACGAAATGCCTTATAACGTCTATACTAACATTGCTGGCCATGCATGTTATATACCGATTTGTTCATTAATTCAAGCTTTATACGAAACTAAATTAAAAAATACAGCATGACCTGCTCTTTTTCGCGCTATTTGCGTCACAAGGTACCCCGCAGAGAATTTTCAAATTTTCCCGCGCCCGTCCCCTTTAGCGGATCGGGAGCTAGGGAAAAAATCCGGGTATCGACATTTTAATTGCACTTATTTTTTACTTATATATATCATATTCAAACAATATACCAAAAGAAAATATAATTGATAGCCAATCACATCTTCTGTCACATTTAAAATAACAGGCCCCCTCACCCTACAGGTTTTTCTCCAATCAGAACCGGCCTTTTAGTGGTCTCTGACCTATAGACGTATATAACCCCCTCTTTGAATAATACAATTTTTTTGCATAATAAAGGCATTAATATCAATAAAATTCATCCGAAGTTTCAGCTTTCTTCTGTACATGGTATGGGAGATATTTGAGATTTATGCGTGTATGTCAGCATTGAAAAAAGACGCCAAAATTCGCATTTTGATTTTTCTAGTTTTTCTCTTTTATTCCGTTCTCAGAGGAAAGGGTCTAATGTTATGTACATGTATCGACTCATTTTACATTCTTTATTAAATGAAGAATATAATTCATGCAAGTTTGTTATAATTGCACGGTTTTTATAGCATTTATAAGAAATTTAGGACCCCTACCCCCCTCCGAAGGACGTATTTTCATATAGGTATGTGAACTCACATTAATTATGACAATGTCACATATAATGCATCTGAATGCGATTATAATCCTTAATGAAGAAATAAAAAGTCATTTTATGCAGAAAATAAAAGAACAAAACCATCCGACTCTAAATCTATACGGTTATATGTGTAGCAATATCATAGAAAATTTTGCCTGTGATGCCATGAAGGATACTTTCATGTATCTCCGACGAATAATCTTAAAGAAATAATTTGTTTTTAATGTTAAACTAGATGTTCATGCATAAAACAATGGTTTTTATGCATATTTGGCTATACAGAGTGGTTAAAACGTGTTGAATTTAAAAAAATAATGACATTGCGTACATTGCGCTTTTGGCGCGAAATCCCATTTTGCCCATAAATTCAGTCATATGCATAAATTTTCCATGAAAACTGTTTTATAGAACACTTTTCGGCTTGAAAATATAGAAAAGTACATAAATGGTACGAATAACGAGAAAACAAAACGCTAACACAAGGCTGGTGTTGATATTTTGCATTTATTTCAGTATAGCACGTGTTTCCCTCTAGGTCAGAGACAACCAAATCATTTTCCATAGGCCGTAATGTTAACGAAATGCCTTATAACGTCTATACTAACATTGCTGGCCATGCATGTTATATACCGATTTGTTCATTAATTCAAGCTTTATACGAAACTAAATTAAAAAATACAGCATGACCTGCTCTTTTTCGCGCTATTTGCGTCACAAGGTACCCCGCAGAGAATTTTCAAATTTTCCCGCGCCCGTCCCCTTTAGCGGATCGGGAGCTAGGGAAAAAATCCGGGTATCGACATTTTAATTGCACTTATTTTTTACTTATATATATCATATTCAAACAATATACCAAAAGAAAATATAATTGATAGCCAATCACATCTTCTGTCACATTTAAAATAACAGGCCCCCTCACCCTACAGGTTTTTCTCCAATCAGAACCGGCCTTTTAGTGGTCTCTGACCTATAGACGTATATAACCCCCTCTTTGAATAATACAATTTTTTTGCATAATAAAGGCATTAATATCAATAAAATTCATCCGAAGTTTCAGCTTTCTTCTGTACATGGTATGGGAGATATTTGAGATTTATGCGTGTATGTCAGCATTGAAAAAAGACGCCAAAATTCGCATTTTGATTTTTCTAGTTTTTCTCTTTTATTCCGTTCTCAGAGGAAAGGGTCTAATGTTATGTACATGTATCGACTCATTTTACATTCTTTATTAAATGAAGAATATAATTCATGCAAGTTTGTTATAATTGCACGGTTTTTATAGCATTTATAAGAAATTTAGGACCCCTACCCCCCTCCGAAGGACGTATTTTCATATAGGTATGTGAACTCACATTAATTATGACAATGTCACATATAATGCATCTGAATGCGATTATAATCCTTAATGAAGAAATAAAAAGTCATTTTATGCAGAAAATAAAAGAACAAAACCATCCGACTCTAAATCTATACGGTTATATGTGTAGCAATATCATAGAAAATTTTGCCTGTGATGCCATGAAGGATACTTTCATGTATCTCCGACGAATAATCTTAAAGAAATAATTTGTTTTTAATGTTAAACTAGATGTTCATGCATAAAACAATGGTTTTTATGCATATTTGGCTATACAGAGTGGTTAAAACGTGTTGAATTTAAAAAAATAATGACATTGCGTACATTGCGCTTTTGGCGCGAAATCCCATTTTGCCCATAAATTCAGTCATATGCATAAATTTTCCATGAAAACTGTTTTATAGAACACTTTTCGGCTTGAAAATATAGAAAAGTACATAAATGGTACGAATAACGAGAAAACAAAACGCTAACACAAGGCTGGTGTTGATATTTTGCATTTATTTCAGTATAGCACGTGTTTCCCTCTAGGTCAGAGACAACCAAATCATTTTCCATAGGCCGTAATGTTAACGAAATGCCTTATAACGTCTATACTAACATTGCTGGCCATGCATGTTATATACCGATTTGTTCATTAATTCAAGCTTTATACGAAACTAAATTAAAAAATACAGCATGACCTGCTCTTTTTCGCGCTATTTGCGTCACAAGGTACCCCGCAGAGAATTTTCAAATTTTCCCGCGCCCGTCCCCTTTAGCGGATCGGGAGCTAGGGAAAAAATCCGGGTATCGACATTTTAATTGCACTTATTTTTTACTTATATATATCATATTCAAACAATATACCAAAAGAAAATATAATTGATAGCCAATCACATCTTCTGTCACATTTAAAATAACAGGCCCCCTCACCCTACAGGTTTTTCTCCAATCAGAACCGGCCTTTTAGTGGTCTCTGACCTATAGACGTATATAACCCCCTCTTTGAATAATACAATTTTTTTGCATAATAAAGGCATTAATATCAATAAAATTCATCCGAAGTTTCAGCTTTCTTCTGTACATGGTATGGGAGATATTTGAGATTTATGCGTGTATGTCAGCATTGAAAAAAGACGCCAAAATTCGCATTTTGATTTTTCTAGTTTTTCTCTTTTATTCCGTTCTCAGAGGAAAGGGTCTAATGTTATGTACATGTATCGACTCATTTTACATTCTTTATTAAATGAAGAATATAATTCATGCAAGTTTGTTATAATTGCACGGTTTTTATAGCATTTATAAGAAATTTAGGACCCCTACCCCCCTCCGAAGGACGTATTTTCATATAGGTATGTGAACTCACATTAATTATGACAATGTCACATATAATGCATCTGAATGCGATTATAATCCTTAATGAAGAAATAAAAAGTCATTTTATGCAGAAAATAAAAGAACAAAACCATCCGACTCTAAATCTATACGGTTATATGTGTAGCAATATCATAGAAAATTTTGCCTGTGATGCCATGAAGGATACTTTCATGTATCTCCGACGAATAATCTTAAAGAAATAATTTGTTTTTAATGTTAAACTAGATGTTCATGCATAAAACAATGGTTTTTATGCATATTTGGCTATACAGAGTGGTTAAAACGTGTTGAATTTAAAAAAATAATGACATTGCGTACATTGCGCTTTTGGCGCGAAATCCCATTTTGCCCATAAATTCAGTCATATGCATAAATTTTCCATGAAAACTGTTTTATAGAACACTTTTCGGCTTGAAAATATAGAAAAGTACATAAATGGTACGAATAACGAGAAAACAAAACGCTAACACAAGGCTGGTGTTGATATTTTGCATTTATTTCAGTATAGCACGTGTTTCCCTCTAGGTCAGAGACAACCAAATCATTTTCCATAGGCCGTAATGTTAACGAAATGCCTTATAACGTCTATACTAACATTGCTGGCCATGCATGTTATATACCGATTTGTTCATTAATTCAAGCTTTATACGAAACTAAATTAAAAAATACAGCATGACCTGCTCTTTTTCGCGCTATTTGCGTCACAAGGTACCCCGCAGAGAATTTTCAAATTTTCCCGCGCCCGTCCCCTTTAGCGGATCGGGAGCTAGGGAAAAAATCCGGGTATCGACATTTTAATTGCACTTATTTTTTACTTATATATATCATATTCAAACAATATACCAAAAGAAAATATAATTGATAGCCAATCACATCTTCTGTCACATTTAAAATAACAGGCCCCCTCACCCTACAGGTTTTTCTCCAATCAGAACCGGCCTTTTAGTGGTCTCTGACCTATAGACGTATATAACCCCCTCTTTGAATAATACAATTTTTTTGCATAATAAAGGCATTAATATCAATAAAATTCATCCGAAGTTTCAGCTTTCTTCTGTACATGGTATGGGAGATATTTGAGATTTATGCGTGTATGTCAGCATTGAAAAAAGACGCCAAAATTCGCATTTTGATTTTTCTAGTTTTTCTCTTTTATTCCGTTCTCAGAGGAAAGGGTCTAATGTTATGTACATGTATCGACTCATTTTACATTCTTTATTAAATGAAGAATATAATTCATGCAAGTTTGTTATAATTGCACGGTTTTTATAGCATTTATAAGAAATTTAGGACCCCTACCCCCCTCCGAAGGACGTATTTTCATATAGGTATGTGAACTCACATTAATTATGACAATGTCACATATAATGCATCTGAATGCGATTATAATCCTTAATGAAGAAATAAAAAGTCATTTTATGCAGAAAATAAAAGAACAAAACCATCCGACTCTAAATCTATACGGTTATATGTGTAGCAATATCATAGAAAATTTTGCCTGTGATGCCATGAAGGATACTTTCATGTATCTCCGACGAATAATCTTAAAGAAATAATTTGTTTTTAATGTTAAACTAGATGTTCATGCATAAAACAATGGTTTTTATGCATATTTGGCTATACAGAGTGGTTAAAACGTGTTGAATTTAAAAAAATAATGACATTGCGTACATTGCGCTTTTGGCGCGAAATCCCATTTTGCCCATAAATTCAGTCATATGCATAAATTTTCCATGAAAACTGTTTTATAGAACACTTTTCGGCTTGAAAATATAGAAAAGTACATAAATGGTACGAATAACGAGAAAACAAAACGCTAACACAAGGCTGGTGTTGATATTTTGCATTTATTTCAGTATAGCACGTGTTTCCCTCTAGGTCAGAGACAACCAAATCATTTTCCATAGGCCGTAATGTTAACGAAATGCCTTATAACGTCTATACTAACATTGCTGGCCATGCATGTTATATACCGATTTGTTCATTAATTCAAGCTTTATACGAAACTAAATTAAAAAATACAGCATGACCTGCTCTTTTTCGCGCTATTTGCGTCACAAGGTACCCCGCAGAGAATTTTCAAATTTTCCCGCGCCCGTCCCCTTTAGCGGATCGGGAGCTAGGGAAAAAATCCGGGTATCGACATTTTAATTGCACTTATTTTTTACTTATATATATCATATTCAAACAATATACCAAAAGAAAATATAATTGATAGCCAATCACATCTTCTGTCACATTTAAAATAACAGGCCCCCTCACCCTACAGGTTTTTCTCCAATCAGAACCGGCCTTTTAGTGGTCTCTGACCTATAGACGTATATAACCCCCTCTTTGAATAATACAATTTTTTTGCATAATAAAGGCATTAATATCAATAAAATTCATCCGAAGTTTCAGCTTTCTTCTGTACATGGTATGGGAGATATTTGAGATTTATGCGTGTATGTCAGCATTGAAAAAAGACGCCAAAATTCGCATTTTGATTTTTCTAGTTTTTCTCTTTTATTCCGTTCTCAGAGGAAAGGGTCTAATGTTATGTACATGTATCGACTCATTTTACATTCTTTATTAAATGAAGAATATAATTCATGCAAGTTTGTTATAATTGCACGGTTTTTATAGCATTTATAAGAAATTTAGGACCCCTACCCCCCTCCGAAGGACGTATTTTCATATAGGTATGTGAACTCACATTAATTATGACAATGTCACATATAATGCATCTGAATGCGATTATAATCCTTAATGAAGAAATAAAAAGTCATTTTATGCAGAAAATAAAAGAACAAAACCATCCGACTCTAAATCTATACGGTTATATGTGTAGCAATATCATAGAAAATTTTGCCTGTGATGCCATGAAGGATACTTTCATGTATCTCCGACGAATAATCTTAAAGAAATAATTTGTTTTTAATGTTAAACTAGATGTTCATGCATAAAACAATGGTTTTTATGCATATTTGGCTATACAGAGTGGTTAAAACGTGTTGAATTTAAAAAAATAATGACATTGCGTACATTGCGCTTTTGGCGCGAAATCCCATTTTGCCCATAAATTCAGTCATATGCATAAATTTTCCATGAAAACTGTTTTATAGAACACTTTTCGGCTTGAAAATATAGAAAAGTACATAAATGGTACGAATAACGAGAAAACAAAACGCTAACACAAGGCTGGTGTTGATATTTTGCATTTATTTCAGTATAGCACGTGTTTCCCTCTAGGTCAGAGACAACCAAATCATTTTCCATAGGCCGTAATGTTAACGAAATGCCTTATAACGTCTATACTAACATTGCTGGCCATGCATGTTATATACCGATTTGTTCATTAATTCAAGCTTTATACGAAACTAAATTAAAAAATACAGCATGACCTGCTCTTTTTCGCGCTATTTGCGTCACAAGGTACCCCGCAGAGAATTTTCAAATTTTCCCGCGCCCGTCCCCTTTAGCGGATCGGGAGCTAGGGAAAAAATCCGGGTATCGACATTTTAATTGCACTTATTTTTTACTTATATATATCATATTCAAACAATATACCAAAAGAAAATATAATTGATAGCCAATCACATCTTCTGTCACATTTAAAATAACAGGCCCCCTCACCCTACAGGTTTTTCTCCAATCAGAACCGGCCTTTTAGTGGTCTCTGACCTATAGACGTATATAACCCCCTCTTTGAATAATACAATTTTTTTGCATAATAAAGGCATTAATATCAATAAAATTCATCCGAAGTTTCAGCTTTCTTCTGTACATGGTATGGGAGATATTTGAGATTTATGCGTGTATGTCAGCATTGAAAAAAGACGCCAAAATTCGCATTTTGATTTTTCTAGTTTTTCTCTTTTATTCCGTTCTCAGAGGAAAGGGTCTAATGTTATGTACATGTATCGACTCATTTTACATTCTTTATTAAATGAAGAATATAATTCATGCAAGTTTGTTATAATTGCACGGTTTTTATAGCATTTATAAGAAATTTAGGACCCCTACCCCCCTCCGAAGGACGTATTTTCATATAGGTATGTGAACTCACATTAATTATGACAATGTCACATATAATGCATCTGAATGCGATTATAATCCTTAATGAAGAAATAAAAAGTCATTTTATGCAGAAAATAAAAGAACAAAACCATCCGACTCTAAATCTATACGGTTATATGTGTAGCAATATCATAGAAAATTTTGCCTGTGATGCCATGAAGGATACTTTCATGTATCTCCGACGAATAATCTTAAAGAAATAATTTGTTTTTAATGTTAAACTAGATGTTCATGCATAAAACAATGGTTTTTATGCATATTTGGCTATACAGAGTGGTTAAAACGTGTTGAATTTAAAAAAATAATGACATTGCGTACATTGCGCTTTTGGCGCGAAATCCCATTTTGCCCATAAATTCAGTCATATGCATAAATTTTCCATGAAAACTGTTTTATAGAACACTTTTCGGCTTGAAAATATAGAAAAGTACATAAATGGTACGAATAACGAGAAAACAAAACGCTAACACAAGGCTGGTGTTGATATTTTGCATTTATTTCAGTATAGCACGTGTTTCCCTCTAGGTCAGAGACAACCAAATCATTTTCCATAGGCCGTAATGTTAACGAAATGCCTTATAACGTCTATACGTAACATTGCTGGCCATGCATGTTATATACCGATTTGTTCATTAATTCAAGCTTTATACGAAACTAAATTAAAAAATACAGCATGACCTGCTCTTTTTCGCGCTATTTGCGTCACAAGGTACCCCGCAGAGAATTTTCAAATTTTCCCGCGCCCGTCCCCTTTAGCGGATCGGGAGCTAGGGAAAAAATCCGGGTATCGACATTTTAATTGCACTTATTTTTTACTTATATATATCATATTCAAACAATATACCAAAAGAAAATATAATTGATAGCCAATCACATCTTCTGTCACATTTAAAATAACAGGCCCCCTCACCCTACAGGTTTTTCTCCAATCAGAACCGGCCTTTTAGTGGTCTCTGACCTATAGACGTATATAACCCCCTCTTTGAATAATACAATTTTTTTGCATAATAAAGGCATTAATATCAATAAAATTCATCCGAAGTTTCAGCTTTCTTCTGTACATGGTATGGGAGATATTTGAGATTTATGCGTGTATGTCAGCATTGAAAAAAGACGCCAAAATTCGCATTTTGATTTTTCTAGTTTTTCTCTTTTATTCCGTTCTCAGAGGAAAGGGTCTAATGTTATGTACATGTATCGACTCATTTTACATTCTTTATTAAATGAAGAATATAATTCATGCAAGTTTGTTATAATTGCACGGTTTTTATAGCATTTATAAGAAATTTAGGACCCCTACCCCCCTCCGAAGGGACGTATTTTCATATAGGTATGTGAACTCACATTAATTATGACAATGTCACATATAATGCATCTGAATGCGATTATAATCCTTAATGAAGAAATAAAAAGTCATTTTATGCAGAAAATAAAAGAACAAAACCATCCGACTCTAAATCTATACGGTTATATGTGTAGCAATATCATAGAAAATTTTGCCTGTGATGCCATGAAGGATACTTTCATGTATCTCCGACGAATAATCTTAAAGAAATAATTTGTTTTAATGTTAAACTAGATGTTCATGCATAAAACAATGGTTTTTATGCATATTTGGCTATACAGAGTGGTTTAAAACGTGTTGAATTTAAAAAAATAATGACATTGCGTACATTGCGCTTTTGGCGCGAAATCCCATTTTGCCCATAAATTCAGTCATATGCATAAATTTTCCATGAAAACTGTTTTATAGAACACTTTTCGGCTTGAAAATATAGAAAAGTACATAAATGGTACGAATAACGAGAAAACAAAACGCTAACACAAGGCTGGTGTTGATATTTTGCATTTATTTCAGTATAGCACGTGTTTCCCTCTAGGTCAGAGACAACCAAATCATTTTCCATAGGCCGTAATGTTAACGAAATGCCTTATAACGTCTATACTAACATTGCTGGCCATGCATGTTATATACCGATTTGTTCATTAATTCAAGCTTTATACGAAACTAAATTAAAAAATACAGCATGACCTGCTCTTTTTCGCGCTATTTGCGTCACAAGGTACCCCGCAGAGAATTTTCAAATTTTCCCGCGCCCGTCCCCTTTAGCGGATCGGGAGCTAGGGAAAAAATCCGGGTATCGACATTTTAATTGCACTTATTTTTTACTTATATATATCATATTCAAACAATATACCAAAAGAAAATATAATTGATAGCCAATCACATCTTCTGTCACATTTAAAATAACAGGCCCCCTCACCCTACAGGTTTTTCTCCAATCAGAACCGGCCTTTTAGTGGTCTCTGACCTATAGACGTATATAACCCCCTCTTTGAATAATACAATTTTTTTGCATAATAAAGGCATTAATATCAATAAAATTCATCCGAAGTTTCAGCTTTCTTCTGTACATGGTATGGGAGATATTTGAGATTTATGCGTGTATGTCCAGCATTGAAAAAAGACGCCAAAATTCGCATTTTGATTTTTCTAGTTTTTCTCTTTTATTCCGTTCTCAGAGGAAAGGGTCTAATGTTATGTACATGTATCGACTCATTTTACATTCTTTATTAAATGAAGAATATAATTCATGCAAGTTTGTTATAATTGCACGGTTTTTATAGCATTTATAAGAAATTTAGGACCCCTACCCCCCTCCGAAGGACGTATTTTCATATAGGTATGTGAACTCACATTAATTATGACAATGTCACATATAATGCATCTGAATGCGATTATAATCCTTAATGAAGAAATAAAAAGTCATTTTATGCAGAAAATAAAAGAACAAAACCATCCGACTCTAAATCTATACGGTTATATGTGTAGCAATATCATAGAAAATTTTGCCTGTGATGCCATGAAGGATACTTTCATGTATCTCCGACGAATAATCTTAAAGAAATAATTTGTTTTTAATGTTAAACTAGATGTTCATGCATAAAACAATGGTTTTTATGCATATTTGGCTATACAGAGTGGTTAAAACGTGTTGAATTTAAAAAAATAATGACATTGCGTACATTGCGCTTTTGGCGCGAAATCCCATTTTGCCCATAAATTCAGTCATATGCATAAATTTTCCATGAAAACTGTTTTATAGAACACTTTTCGGCTTGAAAATATAGAAAAGTACATAAATGGTACGAATAACGAGAAAACAAAACGCTAACACAAGGCTGGTGTTGATATTTTGCATTTATTTCAGTATAGCACGTGTTTCCCTCTAGGTCAGAGACAACCAAATCATTTTCCATAGGCCGTAATGTTAACGAAATGCCTTATAACGTCTATACTAACATTGCTGGCCATGCATGTTATATACCGATTTGTTCATTAATTCAAGCTTTATACGAAACTAAATTAAAAAATACAGCATGACCTGCTCTTTTTCGCGCTATTTGCGTCACAAGGTACCCCGCAGAGAATTTTCAAATTTTCCCGCGCCCGTCCCCTTTAGCGGATCGGGAGCTAGGGAAAAAATCCGGGTATCGACATTTTAATTGCACTTATTTTTTACTTATATATATCATATTCAAACAATATACCAAAAGAAAATATAATTGATAGCCAATCACATCTTCTGTCACATTTAAAATAACAGGCCCCCTCACCCTACAGGTTTTTCTCCAATCAGAACCGGCCTTTTAGTGGTCTCTGACCTATAGACGTATATAACCCCCTCTTTGAATAATACAATTTTTTTGCATAATAAAGGCATTAATATCAATAAAATTCATCCGAAGTTTCAGCTTTCTTCTGTACATGGTATGGGAGATATTTGAGATTTATGCGTGTATGTCAGCATTGAAAAAAGACGCCAAAATTCGCATTTTGATTTTTCTAGTTTTTCTCTTTTATTCCGTTCTCAGAGGAAAGGGTCTAATGTTATGTACATGTATCGACTCATTTTACATTCTTTATTAAATGAAGAATATAATTCATGCAAGTTTGTTATAATTGCACGGTTTTTATAGCATTTATAAGAAATTTAGGACCCCTACCCCCCTCCGAAGGACGTATTTTCATATAGGTATGTGAACTCACATTAATTATGACAATGTCACATATAATGCATCTGAATGCGATTATAATCCTTAATGAAGAAATAAAAAGTCATTTTATGCAGAAAATAAAAGAACAAAACCATCCGACTCTAAATCTATACGGTTATATGTGTAGCAATATCATAGAAAATTTTGCCTGTGATGCCATGAAGGATACTTTCATGTATCTCCGACGAATAATCTTAAAGAAATAATTTGTTTTTAATGTTAAACTAGATGTTCATGCATAAAACAATGGTTTTTATGCATATTTGGCTATACAGAGTGGTTAAAACGTGTTGAATTTAAAAAAATAATGACATTGCGTACATTGCGCTTTTGGCGCGAAATCCCATTTTGCCCATAAATTCAGTCATATGCATAAATTTTCCATGAAAACTGTTTTATAGAACACTTTTCGGCTTGAAAATATAGAAAAGTACATAAATGGTACGAATAACGAGAAAACAAAACGCTAACACAAGGCTGGTGTTGATATTTTGCATTTATTTCAGTATAGCACGTGTTTCCCTCTAGGTCAGAGACAACCAAATCATTTTCCATAGGCCGTAATGTTAACGAAATGCCTTATAACGTCTATACTAACATTGCTGGCCATGCATGTTATATACCGATTTGTTCATTAATTCAAGCTTTATACGAAACTAAATTAAAAAATACAGCATGACCTGCTCTTTTTCGCGCTATTTGCGTCACAAGGTACCCCGCAGAGAATTTTCAAATTTTCCCGCGCCCGTCCCCTTTAGCGATCGGGAGCTAGGGAAAAAATCCGGGTATCGACATTTTAATTGCACTTATTTTTTACTTATATATATCATATTCAAACAATATACCAAAAGAAAATATAATTGATAGCCAATCACATCTTCTGTCACATTTAAAATAACAGGCCCCCTCACCCTACAGGTTTTTCTCCAATCAGAACGGCCTTTTAGTGGTCTCTGACCTATAGACGTATATAACCCCCTCTTTGAATAATACAATTTTTTTGCATAATAAAGGCATTAATATCAATAAAATTCATCCGAAGTTTCAGCTTTCTTCTGTACATGGTATGGGAGATATTTGAGATTTATGCGTGTATGTCAGCATTGAAAAAAGACGCCAAATTCGCATTTTGATTTTTCTAGTTTTTCTCTTTTATTCCGTTCTCAGAGGAAAGGGTCTAATGTTATGTACATGTATCGACTCATTTTACATTCTTTATTAAATGAAGAATATAATTCATGCAAGTTTGTTATAATTGCACGGTTTTTATAGCATTTATAAGAAATTTAGGACCCCTACCCCCCTCCGAAGGACGTATTTTCATATAGGTATGTGAACTCACATTAATTATGACAATGTCACATATAATGCATCTGAATGCGATTATAATCCTTAATGAAGAAATAAAAAGTCATTTTATGCAGAAAATAAAAGAACAAAACCATCCGACTCTAAATCTATACGGTTATATGTGTAGCAATATCATAGAAAATTTTGCCTGTGATGCCATGAAGGATACTTTCATGTATCTCCGACGAATAATCTTAAAGAAATAATTTGTTTTTAATGTTAAACTAGATGTTCATGCATAAAACAATGGTTTTTATGCATATTTGGCTATACAGAGTGGTTAAAACGTGTTGAATTTAAAAAAATAATGACATTGCGTACATTGCGCTTTTGGCGCGAAATCCCATTTTGCCCATAAATTCAGTCATATGCATAAATTTTCCATGAAAACTGTTTTATAGAACACTTTTCGGCTTGAAAATATAGAAAAGTACATAAATGGTACGAATAACGAGAAAACAAAACGCTAACACAAGGCTGGTGTTGATATTTTGCATTTATTTCAGTATAGCACGTGTTTCCCTCTAGGTCAGAGACAACCAAATCATTTTCCATAGGCCGTAATGTTAACGAAATGCCTTATAACGTCTATACTAACATTGCTGGCCATGCATGTTATATACCGATTTGTTCATTAATTCAAGCTTTATACGAAACTAAATTAAAAAATACAGCATGACCTGCTCTTTTCGCGCTATTTGCGTCACAAGGTACCCCGCAGAGAATTTTCAAATTTTCCCGCGCCCGTCCCCTTTAGCGGATCGGGAGCTAGGGAAAAAATCCGGGTATCGACATTTTAATTGCACTTATTTTTTACTTATATATATCATATTCAAACATATACCAAAAGAAAATATAATTAGAAAATATAATTGATAGCCAATCACATCTTCTGTCACATTTAAAATAACAGGCCCCCTCACCCTACAGGTTTTTCTCCAATCAGAACCGGCCTTTTAGTGGTCTCTGACCTATAGACGTATATAACCCCTCTTTGAATAATACAATTTTTTTGCATAATAAAGGCATTAATATCAATAAAATTCATCCGAAGTTTCAGCTTTCTTCTGTACATGGTATGGGAGATATTTGAGATTTATGCGTGTATGTCAGCATTGAAAAAAGACGCCAAAATTCGCATTTTGATTTTTCTAGTTTTTCTCTTTTATTCCGTTCTCAGAGGAAAGGGTCTAATGTTATGTACATGTATCGACTCATTTTACATTCTTTATTAAATGAAGATATAATTCATGCAAGTTTGTTATAATTGCACGGTTTTTATAGCAATTTATAAGAAATTTAGGACCCTACCCCCCTCGAAGGACGTATTTTCATATAGGTATGTGAACTCACATTAATTATGACAATGTCACATATAATGCATCTGAATGCGATTATAATCCTTAATGAAGAAATAAAAAGTCATTTTATGCAGAAAATAAAAGAACAAAACATCCGACTCTAAATCTATACGGTTATATGTGTAGCAATTATCATAGAAAATTTTGCCTGTGATGCCATGAAGGATACTTTCATGTATCTCCGACGAATAATCTTAAAGAAATAATTTGTTTTTAATGTTAAACTAGATGTTCATGCATAAGAACAATGGTTTTTTATGCATAATTTGGCTATACAGAGTGGTTAAAACGTGTTGAATTTAAAAAATAATGACATTGCGTACATTGCGCTTTTGGCGCGAAATCCCATTTTGCCCATAAATTCAGTCATATGCATAAATTTTCCATGAAAACTGTTTTATAGAACACTTTTCGGCTTGAAAATATAGAAAAGTACATAAA